>JALPQD010000168.1:1233196-1833196 GCA_023101885.1 Typhlomys cinereus
ACGAGATCCGGGATCCGAACTGAGGACTTTCTGCTTGAGAGGCAGAATCTCAATTGAGCCAGAATCCATCCCCAGTTCCTTACTGTTATAAATAATATTGTTAAGAGTGTTTATGCATGACTTTTTCTTATATTTAAAATACATAATTACAAAAACATACTACTGGATGTTTTTCAAAAACAATGTACATATGAAAATATATAGATTTTTTTCTAGCTGAGAGGATAGATGAATGAAAATGGTCTAAAAAGGAATATTTTTGATATCTGAATATATATGAACAATTATTTCTAAATTAACAAACAGATCTACAATGTAATTGCCTTAATTTTTAATTTGGAGGAAATGTTTTAACATTTGAGTAACTTTCAGTTTCATTACCTCTTAGCTTTTGTTTAATGATTAATAATTATATATTTTCATGGCTAAAAGGAACATTCAAATGTCGCCTGAAAAAAAAGTAAAAGAGACATTCAAGTACACAAGAAAATTGGAAGTGCAAAATACTGAATTCCGCCGTCACCCTATGTGTCACATATTTTAAACTCTAGTAGTGCCTCTCATTGCTACTGAAATATCTTCATTGATGTCAGTACAAGGCTACAGTTTTGTTGGAACATATTTCACTGTTCACATTAAAAGTATTCCAAATAATTGTTACGTTTTAGTAACTATTGTTAAGGTAAGTTTTCCACCATTTTTAAAAAAATGATTCAAATCATTTTTGACATATATTATTCTGCCATTCATATTTTTTTTCCCATCTTTTCTTTATGGAAACGTGTCGTTATGAAGCCTGATGGCCTGAAGCTCCGTGTGCAGGTCATGCCTCTGGCTTCCAGCTGGCGCTTCTGAGCAGCCTCCTGAGCGCAGGCTGGGGCAGGAGCCGCCACTCCAGACTTCTGAGTTTCCTCTGAGTTCCTCTAGAGGAAATGCTGTGTGAGCTCCCATGCTGGGCTAATGACCCAGGATCATGGTACAGTACCTCCAATTTCTTCTGATACTTTTCACATTCCAACTGGCATTGTGAGAGATTCCTTGTGGTTTCCTCTTGTAGCAGCTGAATACGCTCACTTTCAAAGGACTTCAGTTTACTCTGATGGAGAAATTCTGCTACTTTGCTTTCCGTACTAAGTTGGAGTTCTCTGTATCTGAAAGAAGAGTATGAGCCTCTAAATAAGTAGCTGCAGTGGTTTATGTTCACAAAATCTGATTTCTATTCCTCCATATAACTGTATTACAAAAAATAAATGTAATAATTTATATTTATTCAGCAATTTAGTATGGAAATATACAGATATACACAAGTCTAAAGAATATATAAGAATGTAAGGGGCTGGAGAGATGGCTCAGGGGATAAGCCTCTGCCTCACAAGCCTTTGGTCCTGAGTTTGGATCCCAGATCTCACATTAAAAATGCCAGGGTTTGTATTTCCAGCCCTGGAAGGTGGAGCCTAGGAAACTCCACAGCAAAACAAAGAGAAGGTAGCTCAATCCAGAGTGATTTCCAAAATTACCCTTAGGCCTCCATAGGCACACACAGTGCTCTCTGACACACAGACACACACACAGTCACACACACACGCAAAAAGAATTAACTTTAATTTTAATAAGTATATTAATTATACTTATTTTCTGAGACACTTAAGTTAAAAATAGAGTACCATTGTATTGCTTACAATGATTTCATTTTATATTTTAATAGGTTTTCTTAAGCTGGCGCATTGTTAAAGCTTTCTATTTCACTCTAAATCTAAACAGTGACAGATTGGGCCACAAGGGCCTGAAATGTGCATAAACTGAAGTTCATGAGATACTTGAAAACAAATTCTGAAGTTAAGAAAATATCTGATTGGACATTACGGAAAACAACATACATAAAACTATAAATAGCATATTATAACTCAGACAGGAATACGGTCTTCATTTTTTAAGTTCAGCTAGCAATAGAAACATTTTCACTTAACATATAAATGGCCATGTGATGTAAACTGAAAAACAGTCCAGGGTGACTATCTAATAGAAAACAAAGCAGATGCATGTGTCTTCTCACAGAGTTACTAAGAGCATAATAAAACCCCTACATATGCTATTGATATTCTTCATTTAAATACTTATTGAGCTATTAATTATGGAGGTAACATACACACATTAGACGAGATTTTTTTTCATTCTCTAATAAACTTTCAGTTTGTTGGGGAAGAAATACAAACATTCAATAGTGTGCCACGTGCATCAATAGGGGACCTTCCAGGTTTCATGGAAACATACATAAGAGAGACTTAACCGGGTATATGTGTGCATATGTGTGTGCATGCGTGTGTGCGTATGTGTTTATTGAGTAGGAGAAGAAATAGCTTGTCCAGGGCAGGGAAGCAAAGGGTGTAATGTCTTCCCCATGAACTGTATTTAATTCTTACAACAGCCCAATAAGTGCATTATGTAGAAATTTGGAGATGCCAAATAATTTTCCAAACAAAAACAATCTGCTGGGCTGGGCGGGCTGGACTGCCTTTAAACCAAGCACTTGGTTGGCATCAACAGAGGACAGTGCAGGGCAAGCTGGAGGGGAGACCGGCCGCAGTGGGGAGCGTCGGTTCATCTGACATATGCCTCAGTCAAGAAAGTGGAGATTACCGAGATGCTGAAATCAGCTTTGGTTTCCCCACTAAGTGAACACACACAAACCTGCACATGCATGTGAACATGCATATGTTCCTGGGACACCCCTCCAGCCCCCACATATATGCCAAAACACAAAAGCAATCCCAAGCTGCTGGCAGTTCCAAAGTGGGGCTCAAGTCCAGCAGTATTTTCAATAGTAATGTCCCTTCCATTATTACATATTGTTCCTCTTTTAGGTTTTTTTTTTAATTATTTTTGAGACTAGGATGCACTATGGCTTTGTATTTCTTCTCGGTACTCTCTTTTTTTTAATTTTTTTATTATTATTATTATTTATTCAACTGTGTGTATGCGCGCGCGCGCGCGTGTGTGTGTGTGTGTGTGTGTGTGTGTGTGTGTGTGTGTGTCTGTGTATATGTAGAACCACGGACGAATTCGCGAACCACCATGGACACCTCCACCTCCTTCTGCCCTGGGATTCACAGGCTCCGCCCTACCAGAACCAGAAGCGCAGGCCGCCCCCGTTTCCGTCTGGCGTCTATACGTGGGATCTGGGATCCCAACTCGGGACCTTCCGCCTGCAAGGCGGAGGCTTACCCCTGAGCCACCTCTCCAGCCCCTGTACTCTCTTTTTTAAATAATTTTTTATTGTTTATTATTTATTCAATTGTGCATGTATGTGTGTGCGCATGTGTGTAAGTATATGTGTGTGTGTAGAACCACAGACGAATTCAGGAACCACCATGGACGCCTCCACCTCCTCCTTGTTTACTCTGCCCCGGGATTCACAGGCTCCGCCCTACCAGGACCAGAAACGCAGGCTGCCCCCGCTTCCGCCCGGCGTCTATATGTGGGGTCTAGGATCCGAACTCAGGACCTTCTGCCTGCAAGGCAGAGGCCTAACCCCTGAGCCACCTCTCCAGCCCCAGGTACTCTCACTTTTGTTAAAAGTATTTCACAATAAGGATGGGAGGAGCAATGATATGTAAGATACTCTATACTAGTTAGGGCTGAAGCAATCATAATTGGACTTTGCATGCCCTGCGCATTGTCCAACACACTGTTGACCTCACAAAGTCTAGCATCTGCTAAAGGCACCAAGATCCTTGGAGGCAAAGGATTGGCAGCCACAGCAGTGTTCCTATACCTAAGGGGAACACGGGGAAAGGGTTCAGGGAAAGGCCACTGGGTCCTTGTACGTCATCGGAGAGGAGGGCCCAGAGGAAAATCAGTCATGCACAAGAAAGGACTCTCTGGGAATTGGGGTGGGAGGCACTGGGGGATGGGGAGGGAGAGAGGTGGGGAGGGGGCGCAGGAGGTACGGGAGGAGGAGGAGGGAGGGAGGGAACTGGTGTACCTAATAAGTTTGTATGAGCTGAAATAAAAAAAAAAAGTATTTCACAATTGAATTTGAGGAATTTTTATGCAGTATACATCATATATTGTTTAATAGAAAGCAAGATTTTAGCAAGAAATTCAGTTTTGATACTTAACTTTTTGAAGTCTTCAGTCATCAAAGCTTTACAATTTCATTAATTTTTTTAATGAAGTCGATAAAATGCTTGTCACAAAGTTTTGATGCCCAGTACCCACATAAAAGGTGGTACACACCTGAAATCCCAATACTCAGGAGGCAGAGACAGGAGATTCCTCGAGCTTGCTGGCCAGTCAGCTCAGCTCAGCTGGTGGGCGCTAAGTGTCAGAAATAAAAGTGAGGAGCAATTAAGAAGACACTCAATGCCAACCTCCAGCCTCCACATGTAAGCACATGCATGTCAGGTGTGCCCAAACACACACACGTGAACATGTACATATATAAACAGAATTTTTTTTAATATGGAAAAGTACACATTGGCAAAATTTTATTGAGATTCAATTCATAGAGGCCGTTTTTAAAGCAGACAACTCAGGAATAATTAATAAACTCACAGAGAGTTGCATGTCACTGTTACCCATCGAAATTTTGATTTTTTTTTTTTGAGATTCTGGTGTCATATAACCCAGACTGTCCTCAAATCCTTCTTGCAGCCAAGATGACCTTGAAGTTCTATCCTCTGTTTCTACCTCTACCACCAACTACTGGAATTACCAGTATGGGCCAACAGGTCTGGCTCTAAAGAGAAACTTTTGTTTAAGTGTATGCCTGTTCATTCCCATCAGCAACAAGAATGGCCACACTTCTTATCAATGCTTATCACTTTGTTTTATTTATTATAGTGATTCTAACAGGTGTGAAATGATCTTGCTTTAGAAATTTATTAAATAAAATATTTTGCCAACATGAAAATATCACTATATTCCTTGTGGCAAGTTGTATTATAAAAACAAATACGTAAAACATGCAAAATCATACCTACAATACTTATAATCCCAGACCTTGTGAAGTGGAACCATTAGAAGCAGGAATTCAAGGTCATTGTTGTTTATACAGCAAGTTCAAGGGTAACTAGAGAGACAGGAAAACTTGTCTCAAAAAACAAAACAAAACAAAAAAAACCCTAAAAAAAACAGTCAAACAAACAACAACAGAAACGACCTATAAAAACAATACACACAGAACTGGGAAAAACAATCTCAAAATTCATATGGAAAAACAAAAATCCATGATGAGCCAAAACAATTTTGGACAATAAAAATTCAGCTGGAGGTATCACCATACCAGATTTCAAACTACATTATAGAGCTATGGTAATAAAAACAGCTTGGTGCTGGCGCAAAAACAGATACATCGACCAATGGATCAGAACAGAGGACCCAGACATAAACTCCCACACATTCAGCCACTTAATTTGACATAGGAGCCAAATATGCACACTGAGGAAAAGACAGGATTTTCAACAAGTGGTGTTGGGAAAATTGGACATCTACACGTAGAAGAATAAAAATGGATTGTTGCCTCTCTCCTTACACAAAAGTGACATCCAAGTGGATAAAAGACCTCGATATTAAATCTTCAATTCTGAAATTATCAGAAGAAAGAGCAGGAAGTACACCTGGATTGATAGGCCTAAGTAATGATTTTCTAAGCAGAACAACAAATGCCCAGGAACTAAGACCAATAATCAACAAACAAGACTTCATGAAATTAAAAAGCTTCTGTTCTGCAAAAGAAACTGTTAATTGTGGAGAATGACAAACCACAGAATGGGAGAAAATCTTTACCATCTATGAATCTGACAAAGGATTAATCTCCAGAGTATAGAAAGAGCTCAGAAAATTAAACACCAAGACACCAAATACTTCAATTAAACAATGGGCCCTGGAATTAAACAGAGACTTCACTCAAAAAGAAATTGAAATGTCAAAAGGCGCTCAACTTTCCTAATTATCAGAAAAATGCAAATCAAAACAAACCTGTGATACCATCTTACCCCAGTCAGAATGGCTAAAACAAGAACACAAATAACAGAGATTGCTGGTGAGGCTATGGAGAAAAAGGGACACTTCTTCACTGCTGGTGGGAGTGCAAATTGGTACAGCCTCTATTGAGATCAGTATGGAGGTTCCTCAGAAAGCTAAAAAATGGAACTGCCATATGACCCAGCTATGCCACTCCCTGGAATATTCCCAAATGACTCTACATCTCATTATAAAGACACTTGTTCATCTTTGTTCATTGCAGCTCTATTCACAATAGTGAAAAGGTGGAATCAACTAACATGCCCATTAACAGAGGAATGGATAATGAAATGTGGTACATATACACAATGGAATATTATTCAGCCATCAGAAAGGATGAGATTATGGAATTTTCTGGCAAATGGATGGAACTGGAAACTTGGGAGGTATCTTAGGCACAGAGTTAAGCACCACATGTTCTCTTTAATATGTGGCTGATTGAACTGATATTTTTGTCAATGTATTTGAATTGGAAGCCCTGCAAGAGCCAGAAAACTTGAAAAACAAAACAAAACAAAAAAAACCCCAAGAGTGGGAAGGTGAAAAGGGATGGTTAGGGAGAAACCTTTTAAAGAGGAGATTTAGGATCTCAAGACAAGGGTGAGGGAGACAACAACTGAGAAAAATACATAGCATGAAATAGGGGGATGGGAGACAAGAGGGACATGGGAGATAGGAGGGACAGAGGGACTTACAGAAAAACTTAAAAATGGTGGGAAACAACCCCAAAGAAACATCCTGTGCTAGTAATATGTAAAAAAAAAAAAAAGTCTTTTAAAGAAAGGAACAAGACACAAATCTTTGTGTCTAAAGCTGGATGAGTGAAGGACAATGCACACATTAATGGGGTGGCCTTAAGAGAGGTGCTCAGGGGTTAAGCTTTTGCCTTGCAGGCAGAAGGTCCTGAGTTCAGATCCTAGACCCTACGTATAGATGCCAGGCAGAAGCAGGGGCGGCCTGCGTTTCTGGTCCTGATAGGGCAGAGCCTGTGAATCCTGGGGCAGAGTAAACAAGGAGGAGGTGATGGCGGTCCATGGTGGTTCCCAAATTTGCCCATGGTTCTACACACACAAACACACACACACACACACACACACACACACACACACACACACACAAATTGAATAAATAATAATAAAAAAATAATAAAGAAAGGAACAAGAATGAGCAGTTCTTATACAGAGGAGCATAAAAGCCTTGAGCTGATCCACTTAGAACCCAGGGACAAAATTAACAGGAATGTGGCACTTTTTGATAAAATGTTGGTCAGAGAGTCTTAAAGGCCCCCAAATTAAAGGTTTTTGCCATGGATCTTGGTTGCTCTCCTAAACTGTCAGTAAGACCCCATTACTGAAGATGCAACAAAAACTGATTACAGTACATGGGCAAAGTGCATCAACTGGAACTGGTCTGAGGACTTTCTCCTTACTGGATAGCTTATACAGTACCAAGGAATACTGTAGAAACTGCTGGGGTAGAGAAAAAATTGCAAGCCCCATCAACGGCACAAAATCTGTAAGTTGCAATATAAATCACCATGGCAACAGATGATGACCACCAGTATAATAATGGCATGAGTACCAAGGAGATAACCAGTGGGTCTGATTTGACTCAAGACCCACTTATCAGAATGGTATCCATCCTTGTTACTGTAAACTAGAACAAGAATCCAAAAAAGGGAAGGTAATATGTCAATAGGGAAGACGTCCAATAAACATAGGTAAGAAGATAATACATCAAACTGCTCTGTAGGCAGCTGTTATTATTATTTCCACTGTGGGAACTCACAGTGGAAATCTTTGTGTCTAAAGCTGGATGAGTGAAGGACAATGCACACATTAATGGGGTGGCCTTAAGAGAGGTAACTTGCTACATTATGGAAGCCTGACCTTCCACAGAAATAGACAAGCCAGAGTGAATGAACCCTGAAGTTGATTGAGGCATGTGGGTGGAAGGGTGGGAGGGAATGGTGAAGGGAAGGGAGGTGATGGGAAGAAGGAGGGAGGGAGGGAAGTTGGGATGAATACTCAATATGCTTGTAAAAGTAGAAAAAAATTAATAAAAAAGAATCATCATCATCAACATCAACAAAATCAGCCAAACAACAACAGAAACAACCGATACAAAAATACCTTAAACTGAAGAGATGGCTCAGAAGTTAAGTCTCGGGCTTCCACAGGCACACAGAGCGCCTCTGACTCACACAGACACAGAGACAAACCCCCTCCCCTGTCCCAAACCTTCTCTGTATAAACTGTGGGTGGGATATGTATAGGCTATATTACTGAAATAAATTTTGGATAAGTCATTTAGAATGTGAAAATGACCTTTAAGGTAACTTTTTTTTGAAAGAGTAAGCTGAAAACTTTTCTTTTTATGGACTCAAAGTATTATTGGCGCTTCTGGTAGAGTAATTGAAGACTTTAGCTGTCTTTATTCACTATATGGCACCTGAAAGTTCCCTGTATTAAAACATAAAGTGGTAGATAATATTTAGATATTTACAAATAGATAATTTAGCCAAAGTTAAACAAGAATATAAATAATTTAGCAAAATCTAAACTGTCTAGGAGTAATAATTGTTCCTTAAAATTTTGAGTATGCTAAATCTAAAAATTTAAGCTTCCATAAAACCAAATGACAATTCCTAGGACTAATTTCATGTTGCTCAACCAGAGAAAGAACTTGCCTTAAATCATTATGCCATTGAGATAGTTGTAATGACTTTAATTTGTTATCTTGAACTGTGAAATGCTGCACAAACACGAGAGACACAGAGGAGCCGCAGCTCAGCGCAATTCAGGTAACGCCCACGCATCTGCTTTGAGAATCCCGTCTGTTGCACCCACTCTGCTGACTGAGCTCACACCTTAGCCTCTCAATGTCAACATTTATTTGAACTAAGTCAATATCATCGACTTTATATTCAACCTTCTAATTCTGCAGAGTAATCTAAGAGGTCAGATCTATTAAGGACAAACAATACTCTCCATCTCCTCTTAAACCTGCTTGTCTTGGGCCTGATACTTAGCTAAGCTTGTCATCATGCTGTATTTGTAAGAGGTTCTTAGTTTGTTCTATCTATCATCTATCTATCTATCTATCTATCTATCTATCTATCTATCTATCTATCTATCTATCTATCTCTCTCTCTCTCTCTCTCTCTCTCTCTCTCTCTCTCTCTCTCTCTCTGTCTCTCTCTGTATGTGCGTATCAGAGGACACTGTGTGTTCTTGTGGAGGCCTGAGGGTGACTTTAGGAATCATCCTGGGTGGCTTCCACCTATTTGTTTTACTTTGGAGCGTCCCAGCTACCGCCATTTTTGCCTGGCATTTTTATGTGGAATCTGGGATCTGATCTCAGAACCTTCTGCTTGTGAGGCAGAGGCTTAACCCTGAGGCATCTCTCTGCCCTGGTTCTTAGTTTTAGTAAGATCCACGTACACACCATAATCTACTTTAAGATAATGCTAGATTTTTGCTTTCTCTCTCTCTCTCATTCTCATTCTCACTGGGGTCTCTCACAGCCAGGAACCAGGAGGGTCCTTAACTACTAGAGAATGAGCATGGCCTTCACAGGGTTGGTATTCCTTTATCAATGATGTGTCAGAGACATGGATCACTTGTGATCAACCCGGGATCTGTCTTCACAGAGTGCAGCCTGCGCTATACTGGTGGAATGGTGTGAGGCTTGGGGTTCAAGGCCAGCGGCTCAGCCTGTGGTCTAAGCTGTCTGCTCCATGTTTCTCAAGCCTGGGTGGATCAGGCCACTGCCAACATTACAAGGATAGTGTAGAGATTAGTTAAGAGAACTTGTTTGGAGCGGAGGCTTCATTTTAAAAGCCAGGAACCAGAAGAGTCCTTACTAGAGAGTACAATGGCATCCACAGGCTCTTTAGAGGAAGAAAGCAAACCCGGCAAAATAAGAGGTCCTCAACATTGGGGAGGAAGTGGCCGGCCCAGACACAAATTTACCAGAGAGCAAAAGCAGCTACTGGATCAGTCCTTTGAGGAGAATACATACCCTGATTACACCAACAGAATCGAACTGGCCAGGCAATTCCATTGTCATCTGCTTGTAATTGACAATTGGTTTCAAAACAAAAGAGCCAGACTGCCACCAAGAGATAGACACAGAATTTCTTCAGTCAGGAGGCAGCAGTGCAATGCGTTCCTTGACAACCAACACACCCATTGTGCTCAGGCGCTTCCCTGAAGTACCACCAGTGCACCTCCCTCTTTTGATCAAGCAGCTAGGCTGGGTGGGGAGGGTTACTCCTCTGTCTTCATGCAGGGGGGTTCTGGTGATCAGGGTGGCTCATCGGGCTTTCTGGTCCCAGGCCTCAGAATGATTCCAAGTTATGCTTTCCAGTATGATACTGGAGACATATCTTCCAATTCCCAACCTCCCTTCTGGATCCCTCCTGCCCCATCTGTGCAGTGGGGTGAGAGAGGCAGGCCTGAGCCGCGGCAAAGCCAGCAGGCCCCGCCCTCTCACTATGGGCCCCGTGTGCAAGAGGAGAGGCAGCAGCAGTGTGATCACGGGCAGCAGCTGAATGCCTGGGGATGTCCAGCGCCTCGGCCTCAGAGTTATCAAGAGAATCCTCTGTTCCCAGATCAGCTCAAATGCAGCCGCACTCAAGCCAATGGTGGCAGCAGCAGGTGCCCTCCTTTATGTCTCCGCAGCAGGGCCACGATGACCAGAGTGTCCAGGATGCCCTACATCCTCAGATGCACCCTGAACCTCTGCCGGTGGCAGTGGGGTCTGCACAGGGGCCTGTTGAGCAAGACATGTACCCTAGAGCTGCCTTTGGCCTCTAACGTGAAGTTGGCCTAGCAGAGAAGACATGGGCTGGAACTAGGCCTGTAGTGCCCAGGCTGCACCGTTTTGGACTTAAGATTTACGCTTTCATCTTGGTTTTTGGCTCCATTTATTGAGCAGATTCACACATTGACGTCAATGGTTAAGGTCCACTCCAGCCTGCACAAGTATCCTGAGAGCTGAGAGTAGATTGACTGTCCTTTCTAAGCTAACCTTAGGGAAGCTAAGTTGGGGTTTGAGGAAGATACCTGGATGGCATTTTCATCATGAGGGTTAGGAGAGAGCAGGGCTCATAAAGAGAAAAGTCCTGTGGGTGTGGGCATCCTTAGAAGACTTACAGCGTGTCCTCCCCTTATGGCTCTCTCTGTACTGAAGGGCTAGTTCTCATTCCTTTCTGCTTAATAAATGTTCCAATTTCACCCCCCCCAAAAAAAAGATAATGCTAGAAAGTTCTAAAGAAATTCACTCTAAAGAAATATTCATTGCCAAAAAACTTGGGGGACTAGGAGGAGTACAAGTAGAAAAAAAATTAAGTGAAAATATGCCATCACATGGGAAGTTAACACATAAGAAACTGAAGTCACCGATCTGGGTAAAAATCATAAAATGAATAAAGTGCTTGCCCTATGAGCATGAGGATGAGTTTAATCCCTGGCGTGTGCTTGTTAACCTAGTGTTGGGGAGCAGAGAGACTCCCTTTCTGGGGCTTTGCTGACCAGCCACCCCAGCTTACTAGGCAAGTACCAGGTTAGTGGAGGATCCTGTCTCAAGAAACAAGCAAGAAGGACAACAGATGTGGACGAAGACTGAGGAGCATCATCCCAGGTTGTCCTCTGACCTTCACACAAAAATGCATACAAACGTGTACACACATATACAGGGTGTGCTAGTTAATCCTGGGTGTCAGCTTGACATACCTGGCATTCACTAAGATCAGCAGAGACCACACCTGGCAAGATCAGCTGAGACCACCTGAAGAGATCATCTGGCTAACACAAAGATCAGCCCTAGACCAATGGGAATCTCCATAATTCCCGCTGGAACTTCCCAGTAGTGGATCAGATAAAAAGAGTCACAGAAGAGACGCTCCAGGAACACTCCAGCCATGGGGATGACTGCAGTGACAGCCTGCCTGCAGCTTCAGCCACCAGCCACGTCACCGCCGCCATAAAAGTCTGTTCTCCCCTCTGGGACTGTAAGTTGAATAAGTCTCCCTTTCCCCCTTAAATTATTTGACTTTGGGTGCTCTCACACAGAAATAGTTAAGAGTAACTGTTACACAGGGATATGTGGGTGCACACACAGACACATACACAATAGCACACGTGTGCACACACATATGTGGTAAATTACAAAGAGAAAAGTGCTATCTACAAAGCCATTACTGCAAAGTAACATTATTTATTTTTCTCTCCCTGCACCTCTCCATTTTTCCAGTCTTACAGTTCACCCTGGTCAGGAAAGTCATGTAAGCAAACACACCTCTTGACTCCCCTTCCTAAATGCCAGTACTTTACTTCTGAGCTATGTTCCTAGCCTTACTCTACCCACTATTAATCTTTTATTTAATCTTAGTTCTTTATTCAAATGAGAAACAAGTGGCCTTTGAATTTTGTCTGCATAACATCCATTGCAGTTTTAAAACTGGAGATTTGGGCTACAGAGATGGCTCAGGGGTTAAGACTGTCTCGCAAGCAGAAGGTCCTGAGTTTGGATCCTAGGTCCACATAAAAATGCCAGGCAGAAACAGCTGCCTGCACTTCCGGCTTTGGTAGGTGGAGCCTGGGAAATCCCAGAGCAAAGCAAGGAGGAGGTAGAAGTAATCCAGGATGATTCCTGAAGTCACCCTTGGTCCTCCACAGGTTCACACAGTGCCCTCTGACAAACACACACACACAGTAAATAAATAAGGTATTTTTTAAAAACTGGAGATTTATTCAGAACATGGTTATCTAATCTCTATCTGATAGAGGAACAGTCCCAGGCTAATTCTATACAACCTATTATACTGAGGGGCAACCTTTGAGCTACCACCAGAACCAGGAGTGATCCACAAATTAAAATGTTGAGCTAGTCTAGTTTGGAAATCAGACAATGGATTAGTTGAGACAAGGCGTCTGTCTGAGAGCAGACAAGAGGAAAGGGTGTGCAAAGAAGGAAGTGCAGGATGAAAGTGCTTGCCCCCTGCAGACTGGACAAAGTAGCTAATCCCAAGTGACAGAATCCAGGAAGGATTTTCAGTAGTCAGACACCAGGGGGATTAACTGCACAGAAACAGCAGAAAGATACTTCATGCTTAACTGAAACAGAAAGATCTGGGTTAGTAAAAAGAATCATGGTTTAATATAGTTGGACCAGAAATTTGGTCCTAAATTTTATAAGTAGGGGCAGAGGCTGCGAGAGAAACTTTCTAACTTGAAGGCACTGTTTGAAATGGACATGGCCCACCTCCTGGTAAGGGGCCTTTCGTGGTTTTACTGTTAGGAAATAGGAGTTGATATGTTTAATCAAATGAGAATTAAGACCTATTCATAAGGATAATTGCTATTCATATTTCCATTTATTTCCTTTTCTTCCTCCATGCATAAGTATTTTCAAATTTCTTTTGAATTCTGTAATCAAATCTTAAGATAAAAATTTCAAACATTACAAATAAATATTAGAGACATCTTCATCAACACTCTTGAATTCATCTGTCCTCTTAAAGATAACATGTTTTCTGTGTCCTGCCAAGCATGAACAAGTACCAGATATGGAAGTAGTAACAATCTTTGTACTCAGATGGCATCATACCACACTGTTTTTCTATACTTCCATTCTTTAAATATCTCAAGACTACTTTGTGTTTATAACTCACTCTTTTCACTTGCTATATAACATATTACAATGTGGACAGAATCATAATTAATTCCATTGACTTAATGAATTCTAAGCCAATAAGCATTTAGAGCATGTTTCAAAATGTTGCAGAGTGCTATTATTCAAAAAGCTTCAAAGACGATCCTAAAAAATGGCTCCCATGCACGAGAGAATGTTTCTATCATGTGAATTCTGGGAATTGCATGCAGGTTTATCTTGAGTGCATATGTGTGTATGTACTTGTGTGCCACACCATATATGTGGAGGTGAGAGGATAACTTGTGGGAGTCACTTCTCTCCTTTGACTGTGTGGCTTATTAGGCGAGGCGGCAGGTGCTTCTACCCATTAAGCCACTTCACTGGATTTCTTACTTCATTTCCCCCAGCAATTCATCCCAGTTCATTCACCTACACTGCAGTAAATTATTCTAATGTCTGAATTTCTAAAAGTAAAATATGTTTTTGAAGAAAGATGGTTGATGTACGAACTATTTTACACAGTAACTGCACTGAACAGTGTTAGTACTGCATACAGCTCATGGGCCAAGTTCTGATTTTGCTAGAGAATATCTTCATTTGCCTCTGTATTCTTTGAAAAACAGAAAGTTGACTCATTATCCACATATTTAGATATGAACCATGGGTGTATCAGTAGAAGTATATCCTGAAGAAAAGATAGCTGCTGTAGGAAAAGACATCTAGTAGAAGGCAGGGAAGAGGAACTAGGAGATTTTACCTTACATCGATTGTCTAAGAAGCAATTTTACTGAAAATTTAAAAACTGATAAGTTTTTACATAATTTTGACTGATATACATCTTTTACTTTTTATAGTAAAGTGCTAAAAGATAAGAAAGGATGAAGTACTTATTGTTATTACTACTTGGCTCGTCTTTTTAAATCCTTAATACACTTGAAATTATCTCGGAATGTGGAAACAGGGACCCTACTATACAATACCCAATCTATAGCTTCTGTTTTTTCATTTAAAAAATCAAAAAGTACAGATTTATTTTATAATTTTAAAAGTGTCAAATTACATGCTTGTAATAAATTAATGTCATATAAAACAACTGAGTTTTGAAAGCTTTGTGAAAAATCTACAGATAATGGCTTAAGATAACTTTTCATATAAGTTGAACATTATATGTATTAGAAAATCAGACACATTCTTAAAATATTAATCTATGTACCATACTGAACATCAGATGTGTTATAAAATCATACACATATTCTTAAAATATTAATCTATGTGCCAGTTGGCAAGGAAGACAGATTTCCTGTTATTCAGATCATATACCAATTTGGCTTATTTCATACATGATTTTAATTTTTCAGTGCTAGGGATTAAGCCCAATTCTTCATGGATTCCTAGCACATGTTCCATAACTGATCTATACTCCCAGCCCCCAATTTGACATACTAAAATATATCTTCAAATGTGTTATTTTGGTACTTTAATCAAGGACCATTACACACAGTGAGCGATTTGCTCACATGAGTATGTCAAACAAGTGACACCATTCAAGGTAGGCAATTTGTTAAGAATAATTATTGGGAGGGTAACAAGATGAGATGGCTCAGGAGCAGAGTGCAGCCCAAGTCTTATGGCCTACGTTCAACGGTCACAACACGCAAGAAGCGGGATGAGGTAGTTCATATCTGTAATTCCAGAACTCTGATGGCAAAAAGGGAGGTGGAGATAGGAGAATCAGCTTAAAGTTTGAAGCCCAACTGGCCTGGAGCACCCAGAGAGACAGAAACAAGAGACCCTGACTCAAAACAGTGGAAGGGGGGAACCGCCAGTGGAACGCATGTGTCTATACAGTACACACATGCAAAATAGAACAAATCAATAATTACTATACAGTAAGAGCCAGATATGTTGGCGTACACATGTACTGCCTGTGCCTGGAAGGTGGAGGCAGTAGGGTCAGGAGTTCATCTTCAGGCATAGAATGAGTATGAGGCCAGCTTGGGATGTATAAGACCCTATCTAAAATAAACAAACAAAAATAATTACATCAGAGACATATTTGCAATTAAACTGTTTACATTAGAATTTTTTTACAATAGTACAATATTTTACAAAATTTTAATTGTAAAAATTGTACAAATTGTAAACTGTACAAAATTTAATTTTACAAAATTATAATATTTTACAATATTACAATAGAAAATTTTTAAGATTTTACTTTTGTTCAATAATGACACTAATTAGTCTTCTGTTTCTCTTTTAGTTTGTGATTTATATATTAAAATATTTCAAATATATACCAAGATACTGAGTCAAAATTATTTTCAATAAAAATTTCAGAGGAGCAACTATAGAATCTTAAAAATATATAATTTTTAACTCTGATCTCTGATTCCTTTACCACTGTGGAATTTTCCGAATTGAAAAGCAAGCCGTTAAGGAAACCTATAAAATTCCCATCAATGCTACAACAGTGATTACCACAGGGCATAAGAAAAGAATTTAAAAGGCAGTTGCATATCTATCCACATGTTTCTGCCATTTAGATGATCCCTTCAGCCAGTTAGCTTCTCAGCTGCAATATTACATCTGTCATTTTTTGGCTTACAAACTAATTCTTAAATGAATGTGAGAGATGTTTTTTCACTGAGCTAAAAACGCTGAGTATGTTTAACAACTGTACCATGGATTTATAAGAATTCCAAACATGCATTTAAAGTAATTCAATGCATCTATCATATCATGATCAAATAAAATTATAAGGTCATTAACTAAATAAATACCATGTAGTAATATTTGGCTACTTTGTAAAGTCAAAAAATAGGTCCTACAAGTATGTGAAGATAAAAGTACTTAAGTGAAACAAATATAATGAAAGGAATGTTGCCTTGAAATAAGCCAAAGTCTTAGAGCAAATTATTTTATGACGGTGCTTGAACACGTTGCTATTTTCTGTTTTGTCTTTTGTGGCAACATGACAACAAGCACTTCAAATGCAGCTTGACTCATCTTCTGAAGCAAAAGCACTCATTATATCAGTGTTTCCCAGCACTAGAAACTCTAGCCCACACTCCCTCCACTATGCATCTGAGTACTGGACTTCATGGAGAATGATAATCTAAGAGTCATTAGAAAAAAAAAAATCACTTTTTGGTGAATGTGCCAGTATGAGCCTATACAGAGTCCAAGATATCTCGGCCACTCAGAAAACAAGAGAAAAAAAAGCTGTATTAATTTTGAGATTTTTAGGGGTTATAAAATTTAAACTGTTAACTATGCTAACAGCAGGATAAAAAAATAAATAAACTGGACAAAGTACCAGAAACTAATCTGATCAGGGCACATTTTTCTACCATATGACAAAACAGTAAGTTAAGATTATTATTTCTAGGTAAACTGAAGTCAACTTGAACAAGTTGGTGAGACCATGTTTCAAACAAAACGAAACAAAACAAAACAAAACAGAGTAAGGTATGGATTGGTGGCTGTTTGCTTAGCATTAAGCAATGCTCTATGTCCTATGCTTCAGCTATCCAAAAGAAAGAAAAAAGAACACTTTTTTTTTTTAGGTGGGGAAGGTGCTTTTATAAGTATTAACATTAGCAGGATGGGGGACTAAACAGTTTTATCCCATTTTTTTCATATTGTAGTTCAAAGAAGAAAATCAGTTACTACAACAGAACAAGTACTATAATAGGAAAAAAAAAGAAATATAAATGTCATTGCTCTTATCAACTTCCTAAAAAGAGACAAGCCCTATAATCTTAACTCATACAAATCAGGATCCCGCGAATGGGGATCTAGAAATTTGAATATTAGGTCTTCAAATGTAGTTCATCCAGTAGCAGACCTGCATCAACAGGAAGACTTTTCCCTGAATTTGTTTTGTCTGGTACAATCCAGGAGAACCATCACAATCACCCAAGGAACTTCTGAAAATTGAAGGAATCATGGCTTTATTTTAAATCAAATAAATCTAAATCAAATTCCGGTAGACTAAATGAGCTAATACAAATAGAATGTTATAATTGGTGCCTCGAACAATTAAAATAAAAGTTATTTGTACATAGACTCCTTGTCTAATTCATATTTATATTCCTCATATTTAGTGTATTACCTGACATGCTTTAAATTCATAAGATATTTATTAAATAAACAATCTCATTAACTATGAAATTTTGACAAGTTATAAAACTTCAATTGCTAAACAGGCCAAGAATAGGATTGAAAAAAAAAACTGCATCAAGTACCAGAAACTAATCTGAGGAGGGACAATCTTTCTACCACATGACAAAACTAGTGAGTTCAGATTATTATTTTCAGGGTTAGGTGTCAGTGTAAGATGAAAACAAATTATATGGGAAGAAGAAAAGAGAAACCAAATGATTACAGGTTAGAGATGACTGAGCTCCAAGAAAGATTAAAGTTTCTAAAAATGTACAGTTTGGATAATGATTAAAGTGGTAGAAGGAGACATGACAACATTCTACAAACATTTTAAAAACAGAAATGCCACAAAGAGAATAAACAATGTGATATAACAGAATATAAGTTCTGCAAGTGAGTTGAAATGATCACGGAACTCACCCACAGTTTAGGACCTAAATGTGATGCTGTGTCCTGTCCCAAGAATGCAATGAACTCTATCACTAGGACAGGAGCAACAGGAGCGAAGAAAAACCTAATGAAAACTAAATCACCTCTTCAGGTCAACTTCTTCCTCTTCTAGTTTCTCTCATCAGATTAATGGACTAAGCAACTACTTACTGGCTTTTCTCTAAAGTATTACCTTGGGACTTTCAAACAAGTTGGTAATAAACACATTATGCCAGTGAGGCATTAGGTAAACACATATCATCTCACCATCATATTTTTATTTTCTACAGCTGTTCATAAAATGAAATAGCTCATGACATGTCAGAAAATACTTATGTACCTAGAGATATACTTAGTCATCTATTTATGGCCATAAGCTTTTCAGAATAAAAATTAAATGGTAAAGTACCTAATTATAATCACATAAACTAAAAAGTACTGAAGTAAATGTTTTTAACAATTTACACTGAATTATTTTTAAGAAACACTTCTTTAGGGGGGAGTGGAGGCTTGCTTTCTCCCTTTACTTTTTTTTTTTTTTTTTTTTTAAGACGGATCACCCATGCAGCCTAGTAGCCTGAGGATGACCAGCTTCTGATCCTCCGCCTCTACCTTCCCTATGCTGGACACACTTCTCCTCCTCTTTAGGGTAACTGACGATTATCTGTTCCGTTTTCTTGCTTGCTACAGTGACCCAATGAGCTGTGATCACAGTTAAAAGTACATGGTGAGCTCTACAATCTCCAAGAATGGAATCTGTAAAGGCACAGTAACTCTTGGAGAAATGAAAGATTCAAAAATTATGTATGTATCAAGTAAAGGTGCATGTTCAATTTACCAGTACCTTGTATTTAAAAAAAATCTGAGTGGGGGAAAAATGTAAGGTAACCTATATTTTCATGGCTACACAATCTCAGTCAAGATACGTCATCTTGTTCCATGTTTCTTTCTATGATCCTCAAGATACTCCAATTATTCACAATCAAACTTCAAAAGCACAGTATTTGATTTTTCTTCTAGCCAATGGAATGTAATACTTTACTGTTGTTGAAAAGTATAGCTTACATACTCAAATTCTCCATTTCCTGAGCTAAAGTGCACAGGGAAGAGACATGTTGCTATCCCGAAAGTATCTACAAATGGTGACTCACCAAGTTGGACTTCTACGACATGTCATGATTATAGAAGCAATGGATAGTAGCTGTGGGCACTTACAGTGGTATTGCTGAGAAGCTGGCACGAATGGCAAATGTTAAATTTACCACCACCTTGTAATTAAAAAAATCTGAGTGGGGAAAAATGTAAGATGATCTTGTATATTTTCATGGCTACACAATCCCAGTCAAGATTCCTCATCTTATTTGATGTTTTCTTCCTATGAACCCAATATATTTTAATTATTCACAATTATGCAAACTTTGAAAGCATAACTAGATAAGAGTTGTAGACTTCAATAAAATCCAAGAGGGAAATATTTTCGGCCGAAAGATCAATGGTGAGACCTATACAATCAAATGTGACAGTGTTCCAATAAATACAAACATTGACAATCATGTAACTTTCATGTATTTTGAAGTAATTTTTTTACAATAATTGAAAAATATGTTACTGTTAGCCTTCATGGAAACAGATGATAGGCTATATTTAGACTGCAGACCAAATTCATCAATCTCTGATTTGAACTAACAAAAGATTGGGAACATTAAGTGACAGCTTGCTGACCTGGCTCTTCCAGCTACTTGGAGTAATTTTATTTAGCTCTATTACATTATTATGTTCTCTCTGTGGTCATTCAAAAGTTGCCTTTTTGTTTTTCAATTATCTCTAATATTTTATTTCTTTGAAAAATATCCAACTACCTGTTTTAACTTCTGATCATGATTCACTTGTCATTTCTCTTTAACTTGTAGAATGTCCTATAATTAATCATAGGCTTATCTTTCTTATAACTCTCCTTACAACTATTATCTTTTGTTCCCTTACCATGTGACATTGGCACCTTCAGAGAGAGAGAGAGAGAGAGAGAGAGAGAGAGAGAGCAGGTACAAACATGCCACAGCACAACAGGTGGTTAGAGGACAGTACTCAGAAGTTGGTTCACTCTTCCACCATGTGGACTCCAAGAGATTGAACCCAGGTTGTCAATTTTACCAGCAAGCACTGTGTCCACTGAGCTATCCCGCCGGCCCAATGTTTTAATTTTCAGTGAGTTTTCTAAGTTACTATACAAGATGCTGTGCTTTGCTGTGGCACGCTCATCACACCTGTCACACTTTGTTGTACTCGTCTCCTTCCCCTCTCCTCCGCCCTCCACCGCCCCCGCCCTCTTGCCTGCTCCCTTTCTCCTTGCAGATGTCCTCTCTGGTGCTTATGTGTCACATACGTCCTATTACTCTCTTCCCCACACTTCAGCCATTCAGATCTTCTCTTCTCATGTCTCCTTGCAACTTTCATGACCAACGCATGTGCACACAAACACACCCTGTACATACATATATAAAATACATATACTAGTAAGAAATAGATTGAGGGCTGAGGTCTGGGCACATCTGCTAAGAATTAGTAGTTAAGGCAAGGCCTATGCAAGCTTGGAGAGACTATTTAATTGATGTGGGAAGACATCACAGCAGGTGGATAAGAAAGAAATGCTCCAATACTTTTGCATACTTGGGCATATTAGCATGCAGGTATTCGGGCAGGTGAGAAAGTCTGTCCTTTTCTCAGTTCTTTTTGTGAATATGTTGTGGCCAATTCCTTTGACCCTGCATATTGGTAAAAATTCTCCTGCTAAGCTGAACTATAATCTATAACCAGAATAAGCAAAAACATATCCTTTATTCACCTCAGTTGAGACCCATGTTCTTTTGGCAATGGGAAGATGAAACTAAAAAGATTGAATCAAATAAGACAAATGCCAAATTCTGTAGCTCAGTGTCCAGCGTCTATCATGTATAATCAAGTGGGTTCCAAGAAGGTACAAAGCTCCACCCACCAGCTTTCCTGCCTGCAGCACACACAGCTGGTCTGGGCCACCTCTGATCCACACCTGCTGCCCTCCTTGGCACACATCCCATGGTCCTGGCAAGTTCAACCTCCTAGAGCCTCCTCTGTAACTTCAGGGTTCATCTTCCTTTGTAGGGACTCTAACTACTACACGACGCCAGGCCTCATTTACTCCGCATGCCATCCTCAATCTTGCATCCTCCATGTTTGAAAAACCAGTACCACCTGAACAAACTCAGCGGCCAGCTCAGGATAGAACCTGGTTCATGCAGACCACAGATGCATCAGCCTCTGTGCTGACCCTAGAGAAACACTTTTGAAAAGCAAGCAACACCTTAGGATTTTTTCCCCCCTTCAATGAATCTGGATCTTCACAGAATGGAGCCTTTAAGGGGTGAGTTTTACCCCTCTACTATCCTACTACAGAAAGTTGTTTTTAGTGGTGCTGATTGTCTCTTCCACAACCATGGATGTCCTCCTAGCCCCAGGCTGATACTCTCCTGTCTTGAAACATCTTCTGCCGAACAGAAGAACTGAAGATCTTCACATACACTCAGCTGTTAAGGACACATGCAGAGTAAAGTCAGATTCTTGGCCAAAGATTCTGTTTCAGAGGCGTAAAAGACATATTGTCAGGCTCATCACAACATCAACCACATTTCTTGGTGTCAATCTCTGTTTTAGTTTCATTACCAATTGTTGCAATAAAATTATTCAATCCAAGCAATTTAGGGGAAGAAGGTTTAATTCCAGCTCACAATCCAGGTTGTAGTTCATCACTGTGGGGAAATTACAGCAGGAGTCAAGGGAACTGGTCACAGCGAATCCACAGCAGAAAGCGACACATGGATGTTGGTGCGCGCTCGCTCATCCCAGCTAGCTCTCCACCTTACGGTCCTGGACCGGTTGCTTATAGAGGTCTTCCCATACTGATTAGAAGCCAACCCTGACCTAGAGACTACACTACTCAGGAGGGTCAGGGGGGCCTGAGACTGCCTAGGCGTCAGGTTGACAACAGTAACCATCTCCCTGCTAACACGTCTCAAATGTCTTTCTCCAAGGTCTGAGCTCCTTCTTCCCATCTGTTTGTTTCTTCTATATGTTTACATACGAATAATAGTGCTTTAGCATTTCAATATACATCTTAAATAAAAATTATAACCTCTAATTATCCACACACACTTTTATTTTTGGCAAAAGTACCATTTCTGAAAATGAAATAACTCTCATTGTTACTAACTAGATGACTTTTCAGGAATAATCGATTATGCTCCAAGATTGTTTAAAATAAGTCAGTCATAACTTCCTATAAATAGCCACAACAGTTAATAGTCAACAATTATATGGAAAACACTATATAAAACTTCATTTAATTTTTACAATTGAGAAATACTTTTATTATTCTTTATAAATATGGAAGCTATGACAAAGAGGTTAAATAATTTTCATAAAGCCATTCACTCAGTATTAATAAAGCCAGTACCATAATCTAGGAAATTTAAATTAAATTCTCTTAAACATACAGTAAATAGTCTTAAATATGTACAATTGTCACGATTTACTTCTTTGTGGCAATAGTGGGGTGGGGTGATAAGAATCCAAAGAATCCTCTACTGAAATAAGTATACCTTGAATAAGGTTCTTAAAATGGAAAAGAAGGCAGTAACAAAAAAATGGAAAAAAATTTAACTATGTTACTAGGTGGGTTTATAGTAAAATCCCATGTGTAGATATCTGGTGAGATGAGCTGCAGAATGTGACAGAAAAGCTAAAGCTTAAAGAGGCTGCTAAGATTCAGTCCCATCTTAAGACTGGCTGGCTGCTACATGCTACATACCTAAGGTGTATGTGCTCCAAAAGACTGACTAAAAAGATGGATGTGATCTCTGAATCTAACTTTTACACTTGTAAGAAAGACTCAAAGCAATGATATACAAGATCCTCCACATAAGTTAGGGCCGCAGTAGCCATAATCAGACTTTGCATGACCTGCACAATGACTGACATGTCAATGACCCCCAAAATCTAGTATGGGAAACAGGCACTAGGATCCTTAGAGGCAAAGGACTAACAGTCATATTAGTGTCCCCATACTAAAGGGGAGCCCAAGAAAGGGCTCTGGGCAATGTCACTGAATCCTTACACCCCACCAGAGTGGAGGATACAGTGTGAAGTTTGACATTTATGCTGAAGGATGCTCCAGGGAATGGGAAGGCAGAAAGGGGGGGGGGCACTGTGAGAAAGGGATGGAGGGGGGTGAAAAGAAGGGGAAAAGGCAGGGAGGATGCAAGGGGGACTAGGGAGGGGTGGAGGGAGGGAAGGGACCGGAGTACCTATTAATTTTGTATGATTGGGAAAAAAAAATATAATAAAAAAAAGAAAGGCTTAAAGGAAGGGGAAGATATACTCACAAACGTGACTTATTTTCTAGAGGTCACTGAACTAGAAATATGGTCCAAACAATTGCTGAATATTGCCCAAATATATTAGAGACTTGGATGCTTCGGGAAAGGGGTGGTGAGCAGACAGCAATGTGGGATGTTCTCTATTACCAACCCTACCTGATCTCTCCATCAGTCTTTTCATCCCTGCTCCTGATGCCATCATTCCAGTGTGGCCTGCTGTGGCTGATCACCTCGCTCCCAGGCATTCTGTTACCTCGAGTACACCCCATGTTATTTCCAAAGCGATTCTCTCAAATGTTGCCATTTTTGTCACATCAGTTCCTCACTGCTCACTGAAATACATATAGACCTCCTATTCTAACATTTTAGGACTACCAAAAATTAAGCTGTCATACATCCTTACTTCCCACTGTTATCTTCTGAATTAGTTCAATAATTGGCCTGTTCCTTCTTGACGATCCTTTAAATCTTTTCCCTTCTATATTAAAAATTTTTGAAATTTTTCAACTACTCTATCTTCAGGTCAAATTTCACACTTTAAGTGCTTGTTCCTTGTATCATTTCTTCTAAAAGACTAGTATTATTCTGTATGAGTATGTGTGTGTGCATATGCATGTGTGCTCGAACAAGATATTGGGTGCCCTCCTCTATCACTCTCTGCCTTACTGACTACCTTAAACAGGATCATTGAACCAGAAACTTGCCCTTTAGACTGAGCTGGCTGGCCAGCAAGCTCTTGGGAATCTACCTTTTCAAGGCTGGGATTACAGGCTAACATATCCATTCCCAGCTTTTCATATGGATGCTAGGGATTCTAATTCCAGTTATCATGTTTTACCCAGGCTCTTAACCACTGATCCAGGTCCCCAGTCTCATGAAAGGTCATTCTTGATAACATAACTAAAATAGTGGAACTGGTGAGGGTAAGGAGCAGTAGGGGAAGAACTGTCGTTGAGGGGAATGGATAACAAAGGGTATGGTATATATGAAGATGCATGCTGAATCTGTTACTTTGCATGACAGTCTAAAAATTAGTTAAAAAAATAGACAGGGACAGTCATAGTCCTCTACAGGCTCCTTAATGTGCACGACACCTTGGACTGTACGATGGCTCAGGTGGTAAAATGCCTGCCATACAAACAGGAAGCGCACCCATGTGGAAGCCAGGTACAGTGGTCTGCACCTATAATCCCAGTACTGGCTGACTCCTGGAGTTTGCTGACCAGAGAGTCAAGCCCAGTTTGAGGGCCTCAGGTTCAGTGACAGACCTTATCTCAAAAAATATGATGAAGAACAACTTAAGAAACCTGATGTAGATCTCTGGTACTTCCCTGCACATGTATTATGCACAACATGTGAATACGTACATATACACGAAATAAAGATATATACAAAATTTTGCTTTAAACTATTAATGTACATAAACATTATATTTTGGCTCTTTGATCATAGAAAGTATGTATTATTTTTATTCCCTAAAGAGATTCCTTACAATGGCTCAATGGGTATTGGGTTAAATTTTTTAGACTATCATAGCAAAATTTAGAGAGCAATTTTAGCTCATTATTGTTCTTTTCATTCTATAATATTCCAACAGAGAGAAATCTGAGCTTAACACATATATTTTTCTCCTCATTTTCATCTGAAGCCATGGGGAAAATATGACATCCTGGACTGTGAGATGGTTTTTTGGCACCCATGTATTTTGATATATTCAGTGAAGTACAGGGTTCATTTAAATAAGAAGAGACAAAGCAAGCAATGTTAAAAACACTGGAAATCAACAACGTTCCATTGACAGAAAGATAACCTTGGGTTCATCACACGTTAATGAATAAAGGGGAGCTGAGAACGTTTCAGAGCTGGCTACACAGACTCACCTTCACAGGGAAGAGATAGTCATAGCAATTAATAGCCATGTATCCTGCTATAAAACAGTAATAGATACTGGGATGTGGTTCAGAGGTAGAGTGCTTGCATGGCATATGCAAGACCACGACATGAGTTCAATCCTCAGCACCAAAACAAAACAAATAAAGCAATCAACAAAATAAACACACAAAAGAAGTATATATAAAAAGGTAAAGGAAGATGAACTATATTGAATTCTATTTGATGTACAATTAAATGGGAGACACACAAAATTTATTAGATTTAATAATTACTAATATTAAATATTCTTTATTTAATTTGTGTATGTTTGCAAACAAATTATAATTTTTACAGATAAAGTTTCTAAAAAGAAAAATGTCAAAATAACTTTCTCATAGTTTTAACTTTTTTCATAATTCTATACAAATGAGTTCTAGGAATTACTATAAGTTCATTAAAAGTTTAAAAATGTAAGGCATTAAATTGAATACTGTTATAAAACTTTCTGTAATTAAAGGTGTTTGGTTAAGTAGACATGATCTTTAGATATACCTTTGTATAATTTACAATTTATAAATGCTGTACTGTCTAAAATTTGTGGAATGAAACTGGGACAAAGTAGTGTAGAAGGGCAACAAAAACTACGAAAGTTCTTGTTAGTAGAATACATAATATTTAAATGGGTCAGAGATGGTGGATAAATTTTACAAATAAAGGAGGCATCATTGGCTAAACTAGATTCCAAGTTAAAGTACACAGAAACTAGCAACATGGAAAACTGCTGATTAGGTTTTCCTTAAAGTATTCAGTTCACAGATTTATTTTTCAAGAATTAAGGAATGACGTATTAATTGAAGAATGGTGCTTTGTAAGTCTATTTCTTTGGACTAAACAAACATTGTGTCTACAATATTCAAATAAGTGAATTTCACATAATACATTTCTCATTTAAATACTTGCTTACTTATTTATAAATATCTGCCTACTTACTTATAGGTTAAGGGTATAATTTAATGAATGACAAAAACTGACAAGAACACATGTATTTTGTAGTACCAACACATTCTTGCAAGTGACAGCATTTCTATTAACATAAGCTA
This sequence comes from Typhlomys cinereus, assembly GCA_023101885.1. NCBI lineage: Eukaryota > Metazoa > Chordata > Mammalia > Rodentia > Platacanthomyidae > Typhlomys > Typhlomys cinereus. The sequence goes on from JALPQD010000168.1 coordinate 1,259,853, forward strand.
TTTCATTGAATTAAACTCCAGACTGAAGTATTTGGTTTGGAATTCCCATAACAATCAGAAAACTTGAAGGGCACCATTGAGTGGGAGGGAGAAGAGGGATGGTTAGTTGCAGACTTTGGAGGAGAAGATTTAGGATGCCAAGGGTACAGAGTGTGTGTGTGTGGGGGGGGGGTAATGGGGAGAAAGGCCTGGTGGGGGAATGAAGGGATAGGGTATAGTAGAGATTGTTGAATAATTTAAGAATGTTGGATGCAACCAGATAGAAACCCTCTATATTAATATGTCAAATATTTAGCTTTTTTAAAAAAGAACAAGAATGAATAATGTCTGTTCAGGGGAGCAGAGAGAGGAAGACAAGTCAAAACAAAAATGCCCTGGGACTTCCAACTAGAAGCCAGAGACAATTAAGCAATACTAGAAGGAAAAGTTAAGTTGTACTTACTGATTTGTTGGTCAGAGGAGCCTCAAAGGTCCCCCAAGTAATAAAGGCTTTTGTCATTGCCTTTGGTGGCCTCCTAGAAACAGACATTAAGACCCCGTGACTGAAGATCATAGATCACAGGGCATGGAGAAACACACCAGCTGGGAACTGGTCTGAAAGCCTGTTCCTTGCTAGATAGCACTCACAGCACCAGAAAGTACTATGCAAACTACTGAGGAAGAAAAGAAATCAACAAGCTCATTCGCTGAGAAAGCTGAGGGCTGTAAGAACAATCACCCTGGGAAAAGGTGATCACAAGTGAATAATGACATGACTGGAAAGGGGGCATCCAACAGTTTTTTGACTAGATTTAAGGCCCACTTTTCAGCAGGGATCACATTCTTGAAATTGCAAATTAGAACGAGAACCTCTGAAAGAAGAGAACATAGGCTCTATGGGAAGTGCAAGCTACAGAGGTGTAGATACAAAGAAACGATATCAAATTGCCTTTAAACAACTGTTGTTATAACCACAGATTGGAGAAACACTCAGCACTCATTATAAAAGCTTCTTTCTGCACTGGAACGTGTTTACCACAGAACACCTTTTATCACAGAAAGTCACAACTGGGCAAAATGCAGGAAAAAAGTGACTGCACACTGCTTGGTACTGAACAGGATATCTAAGTCATCCCCACCCCCACCACAAAGTTCAAGGGTGGGAGGTAGCGTAATATTATCAAAGAATCACTCAGCACCCAATCAAGAAAGACCCAGATGCAATGGAAGATGCCTAATGCAGAGAACCACAAGTGGCCATAATACGAAGTAAAAGTCTGTGGACACTCAGCCCTATTCAGGATCTAAACTATGTCCCATCCCAAGACTCAGGGAGCCTCGCAGAAGATGGGGAGACAAGAATGTAGGAGCTGGAAGACGGGTAGAAGTAATGTCAGACAGTAGCCACTTGTTCATCAAAGCTTGATAACCAAGAATTCAGTGCAACAGTGACTACAGCCACTTGATCTCTACAAGAGCTGGCCTAACAAAAGTTTGCAATGGAATAGAGAAAGATCCCATTAGACATGACACTACCCTGAGGGACTGAATGGGACTGGTGCTAGACAAAAGAAAGTGAGAGTCTATATTCTACAATCTACTCACTGGTGAAACATTTGTGTCCTGACACATGCCCAAGTTCTAATTAGTGCAGGCATCCTGGGGGTAGACCAGTTGTACATGTAGAGAGATGAGAGAGAGAGGAAAAGGATGGGAGGGGAGAAAGGTAAAGGTGGGAAGGAATGCAGGGTGGAGGTGAGTAATGGGAGATGAAAACACATAAATTCATGGTTAACATAATTAAAAATAAAGTTAATATTAAAAACCAAGCTACTTCATAGCTAATATGGTGACTTTCAGATATTTAAATATAAACAACCTACTTGATTAGAATGATCTGGAATCAAGATGTATTCTTTGGGGCACTTTCAGTCTTGGTGTTTTCAGACAAGAATCTTAGACATGAGAGAGGGATCATCATTTTCAGAAAGTCCATGAATAATCTAGCTGTTAGAAATTCACATTTGAGGTCCCAGTGAATTAAAATGAAAAAAATGTGAATCATAATAAAAGATGCATGTATGTAATTTCAGCTTTGGTGTTTGAAAAAGCATGAGCTCATTTTCTACTTGTTTCCAAAAAAGATAGACTTTCCATTTGTAGAACAAAAATCACATTTTCATTAAGTTAAAAAAACACATCAACCATATGGACATATTTTTTTGAAATACAAAGATGCAAGAAAGAGTTCACCAGTGTGAACAGCTGAATACGTAGTAAGTTGGAGAAAGAAATGTCTGTCTTTAGAAAGCTTTCTAATAGTGAAGGCTACCCATCCGCATGAAATACTTTAATAGTACCTGTCATAGCTTCTACATCTTTGTGATACTAAAGAGAACATGAAAATATCTTAAGAATCTAAAACCTAAATAGATGATAGTAATAAGCAGTAATAGCTTATTACTGAAATTACACTGAGAACAAAATTGCATAATCTTATTCAATTCTTGGTATTTTTTAAGGCACAAAACTATATGATATGTTGGTTCTGTTTCTTCTTTAATTTACATTAACACATTAATAAATTTATTATTGAGACAGTTTTTTTGCTGTATCTCTCCATAGAGTCTTGAATTGTCTATCAGCCTAAGGATGCATATAATTATGGGCCTCCTGCTTCAGCCCCCAGGGTGTTAAGTGATTACAGGTATATACCATCTCTTCGAGCCAGCACAAAATCTTTAATGGCTAAAGTGAACCAAGAATGTCCTCAAGGGTAGTAATGATTTCTTCAGAAGTGTGAACTGAATGATTGCATAATTGGCACATACAATGAAAATGGAGATGCTATCATAAAAATTTATTAAAATAAGGGAGAATGAAATGTATGCTGAAATACAAATGAAATTTCAAAAATCTCACAGAATGAATACCAAATTTCTCTGTGGAAAACAACAATGACGTTTAGATGGGCATAGTGACCAATAGTATTCAGGAGACTGAAGCAGGAGTATTGTGAGTTTGAGACCAGCCTGGGCTACAGGAAGAGTTTCAAAGTCAGCCTGATAAACATTAGTGCAAATTCCTCAAAAGCCAAGAACTGGGGACCTAGTTTACTGGTAGAATAATGACTCTGCATATTCAAGGTTCTGAGTTCAATCCTCAAATCCTATAAAAACTTATGAAGTTAACATAGGTTGTCTCAAAGTTCGTTTTGGTACTATGCCTGTTACAAGCACCAACTCTATTTCTTTAATTTTTGGTGAAATGGGCCCAAGTTTTTAAGCAATGTTACTAGAAGTTATGCAAGGTGAGGCTGGGGATGTAGTAACTTGGCAGTGTGTGCTTGTCTAGCATGCCTAAGCCCTGGGTTTCACACCCAGCATCCAATAAATAAAACGGAGAAGTGTTACACACCTATAATCATAGAACACAGGAGGTAGAGGCATGAGGATCGAAGTTCAGGTCATCCTTGGCTGTAAAGCAATTTCAGGAATAGCCTGGGGTACAGGAGACCACACATAAAATAAAAAAAGCTATTGAAGATGATTTTTAATTCCTAATAAACATATGCTATGGGAACTTGAGTCTACAATCTCTAAAGTACTATTTTGCCTAAGAGTAGAATAGTATGTTATTGAGCTAAGAAGATAATTTACAGAAATACAGAATTTTAACTCTTCTTAAAATGAGCTGACATAAGATTCTTGTCAAATAATTTAAAAACATAGTGTCACTGCTATTTAGAATCCAAGAAACTATATTTCACGTGGCTTAAAGTGTTTATGAGTTAAACAGTGGCTTTTCAAAAGATTTGCCTATGCCAAAGCTTATCTATGAATCCTGCTTCCAGGAAGGGAGACTTCCTGCAGCTGTGCTGTTGATCTTGAGACAAGCAGCCTAAGTGACTTGAGCAGACCACATCACATGTGTCTCTGAAGTGCAAGGCAAAGGCCAACAATGGAGATGAGATGCTCCCATAAGTCAAGGACATCTGGAGTCCTCAAAGCCAGAAGCAGTAAAGACTTCCAAGGAATCTTCAGAGAAAGCAAGCTGGCTCAGTACTTGCTTTTAGATAACTGACCTCTATACTGTGAGAATAAATTTTACTATGGCAACGTTAAGGAATCAACAGTACAGTTTTGAATTTCATTGTTTTAAGCACACATATGTGAGTGCGAAAACATATCGAAAGTGGTATGGCTTAATATCATACACATTGCATTTCCTTATTATTTACAGAATCATGTCATAAGAATGTGGGGAAGAATGAACACTTGAGATGGGAACAAAACAAGCAGCCATCTAAAGCCAGGCAGAGTATCGCACAGCCATAATGCAGCCCGGCATAGGGGAGGTGGAGGCAGGAACACCAGAAGTTTAAGGGCAGCATGGGCTATATCGTGAGTCTGAGGCCAGCCCAAACTACAGGAATCCCCAACCAACAACCAACAACCAACCGACCGACCAACCAACCAACCAACCAACCAACCAACCAACCAACCAACCAACCAACAGCAACAATCAAATGTCTTAATCCAATTACAGGGTAACTGAGGACAAGTCACATACACTCCTCAGATATGTTTCATTCTTTGCAAAGCTAAGAGTGTTTTCAATGAACTTTAAGCTTTTTTTCCCCCAACTTTAAACTTCTGTGAACTTTAAATATTAAAAATGATAAAAAATTTATACAAGTCATACTATCAAAAATAAAATCTATTATAAAAGAGTATGTAATAGCAGGTATGCAGGTCAAGTGAAATATATTAGAAGATTCACAAAACTGCAGAAATTTGTGGATGGCAATAATTATATATTTGTTGAATTAGAAATATAAAGAAGTGCTACACAGAGCCATTAACTTTCACACTTTATGTAGCTCCATACTGAGAACTATCAGGTTCTGTTTTGCAACCAAAATGAAGCCTTAACAAAAACAAAATGCTACCTATAATATGAGCATTACCATTAAACAATACTAGGTATAGTAAGCTAAATAAATACTACTCAGGATAAATTATATCCTTTCCCCTTTCAATTTTCTTCTTTCATTAAGAAGAGGCTTACAACTGCAGCTTTTTCAGATAATGCCAAATGTTTATGCAGCAATAAAATTTAAAAATGGGCATTTTTTCTTTTCCAAAACATACACTTCCAATCAATCCTGTTTCCTTTTTACTGAAAGAACTTTTCATGATGGCTGAAGTATAATTTAGAAGCAGTCTCTAAAACTGGAAGCAATGTTCAACTAAATGTGCCTGCCAAGTTTAAAAATGTATTAGGAGTTAAACTGAAACATGTTGAAAATGACTCATTGTGAACCAGAATATACACTGTAGGAAATAAGAGCTCATTTACAAGTGGGACAAATATACTCACACTTCATTTGTGGTAATTTTCTGGACTTTCCTTCCAGTAAATATCATATTTTAAAATAATTGTGGAAAATGTCTTACTTTTAACTTTAGTTTTTATGAGTTGATGTAGTTAGCTGGCATTTTTATTTTTTATACATCTTTTTTTAGGAAGTGAGTATATTTACCAAATGTAAATCTGTGAATCCCCACACCCCCAACCCCCACCAAGAGCAATAAAGCAAGAGCAGCAACACGAAAAGTTATGTAAGCAGCTCCCCCTCCATCTCTTGTTCAGATCCCATGCATAATGAACTATGATGCTAGGTTTCTAGAAACATCCTAAAAAAGTGTGCACACAACCATATGTTGTCTGTAATGCAGAAGAGCGTGTACTTGAGATCCTTTCTTTCCATGTTCATTTGCCTACCTTCTCCATTTGTGATGGAAAATTATGTCATTTTTTGAGAAGCTGGTAGACACAGAACAGACTGAAACACACCTCCACCCCACAAAGAGAGCTCTGAAATGTTACATGAAACCTGGGCCTTAACTTCCAACATAGTCTTAAGGTATTGATGAGCCAATATCTTAAAGATGTGTCTAAATTACATTTTTTTTTAAAATTTTAATGGAGATTTGAAAAAATATGGAACGCTTCACGAATTTGCGTGTCATCCTTGCGCAGGGGCCATGCTAATCTTCTCTGTATCATTCCAATTTTAGTATATGTGCTGCCGAAGCGAGCACTCTAAATTACATGTTTAATGTGTTCCTCAGCTGGATTTAATTAATAAATCCTATTAACAGAATGAGCTAATGTCTAAATTTTCTGCATTATGTTTCCTTACTTTGTCAATTCAATATTAAGAAGGTATAGTAAACTTTCTGAACTATCTATTTTGGCACTCATTTAAACAATAGCCCTACCCAAACTATTTTTGGTAAAGCTTTTTTGAGAAGTACTGACCATGTGGCCCTGAGTGCCTTCGAACTCACCATCCTCCTGTCTTAGGCCATGGAATGCTTTCAGAGTAACAGGCATGCTGCCGCCAAGTCTGGCTTCAGGCCACAGTTTCTTTTAATGGGATCCATCATCTCTGCAAATACCCGAGCTGCCTGGACACTGCCATGTGACCAGCTGGTACACTAAGCACTTCTTCCCTGGGGGAGCTGGCACACAATGCCACGCTCTCCTGGTTGCTTGTTGCAGTGCTGGGGCTCAAACCAGAGTCTCCACCATGGCTTGCAAGTGCTCTGCTATATGCGAACACGCCGCCCTTCAGCAGATCTGTGCTGCTTTCAAGGTTCTAATTATTTCTAGAGAAATGATTAATAAGCAACCATAGAATAATTCTATATTGTTCATTGTTTTTGCCTTTCAAATGGATTCACTTTTAATGATTCTGAGTCACTTATTTATGTGTATAGGAACAGCTTTCTACTCAAGCTGTATTTCTTACCTCTTTTTTTTTATCATCTGTGTTTTCTGTTATTTGCTTCTTGGAAATTTGCTTGTTGTCTGTCTTTTGCTATAAGGTCTACGCTTGCTGACCTGCTTTTCCTCTGATTATGTTCAAAATTATAGTCTGTTTAATAAATCTCAATTGCTATTATGTGACATGCTTAAAATAATTCCTTATATAACCACTCTCTATCTAAAATATTAAACACATCATGATTCTCTTACCATCAATTCCCTAATATTACTTTCAAGCTTTTTACTTTCTTCTGTCTGGCTTCTGTTCAACTTTTATTTCTACATTGTAATTTGAACATAACAATTAAGATTACAATGTCTTGATAAAATGTTAATAGTAATTAAGCAATGAATTCCATTCTAAAAGTTTACTGCTAATTTTTTTCATACTTTGATATTTCAATTTATGAGATATTTTCTCTGTTTGGTGAAGTTACAGTTTCAGTTAGGTTGTCAAGGGCAACACACACTTTATAAGGTTTCATGTGATTGGTCTCTTCTCTCTGTTGTGTATCTTTCAAATACTTGTGTTTATTTACTGTTTGCATATTGTCTACTCATACCCCAGGAGTCTAAGTTTCATTAAAATAGAGATCTTCTCATTTAGTAAAAATCTAAGTCTTAGTGCTCAGAAAACAGTGCTTGGCTTAAAGCAGGTGGTTAATAAACACTAAGAATAAATAAAGTGTAATTAGGAGAAAAACACAAACATATCATATGTGCTTTCTTTAGTAAATGACTTTCTTACACAGAAAAGATATATGACACTGTTCCACTTAATATCCCTATCTGAATTCACTTGGATTTATAAATTGCTATTTCCTAGTTGTGAACTTCAGATTTCTAATTTCGTAAAAATTTTCTTCCGCTATATCACTAAATATTTTCCCTCTTCTATTATTGTTTTCATCCCTTCGTGTCCCTAATTTTAATAAGCTGTTTTTACACTGTCCTTCATTTATTTATTTTGCATTTTATGCTTATAATATTCTAAAATTACCCATTTCATTTCCTGATCCTCCAACGTATTATTTCACTTCATTCCTTTTTAAGTTGTACTATTACTTTCTGTGTAATTTCTTTCATTATCTTCTATCTTCTATCATTATTTGCACTGATTTTCTTAGCTGTAACTAGGTTATGATCTATTTTTTTTCAATTCCAAGAATAAATCAAAATGTTCTCATCTTCTTCCATACTTGTTACCATTACCCATACTATTCTCTGTCATTAAAAGATTATTTTGAGTCTTTAGATTGAATCCCCAGCAATCAAAGAGCAAACAAACTTATTTTCCATACTATCTTTTCTGACATTATTTTCCATACTGTCTTTTCCTGACGTTTCTCTCCTGCCATGCCCCAACCATCTTTGGATATAAGCAAGCATGCATCTGCCCCAGAGACAATATGGACACATACAGGATATCCCCACATCGTACAAAATTCTGTTGTAGTATTAATTCAGAAGATGACGGTGAAGCTCTTAGGAATTCCTTCTAAGCCAAGCATGGCAACACACCTGTAACCACAGCACTTGGGAGATGGGGGATCAGTAGTAGTTCACGGCTGGCTACAAGACACTGTCTCAAACAAAACAAAACAGTAAAATCCCTGCGACTCAGAAGCAATCTTAGTTGGTACAATGTCTACCACACAAACTTGACTACCAGAGTTTAGATCCCAGCACCCACATAACTGTGTCACATAAGCCCGGCAGAGGGGAAACAGACACAGGAGCACACGCAGTGGATTGAACGAAGGCTTGCTTGAAGTCTGAAACTGAAAAGAATTATCCTTATTATGCGCTAGCATTGGGAAAACAAGATCTAATAAATCTAATTTAATCAACAATGGATCAAAAATCAAGAGATTGAAAACATTTAACTGTTAATGCCCTTCTGAGTTTGCCAAATAATCAATATTCTACATGCTGTAAGATTTATCCTGTAATTATAGTGTTATTTATTCTACATTTTCTGTGTTAATAAAGATATTTTAGTTTTTAATTTTTGCCTTTCTTTTCTGAGGTAGTCTCACTAGATTGGCCTTGAGCAGCGTAGCTCCAGCTGGCCTTGAACATGAATATTTTTTCTTGTGATCATGTCTCAAGGTTCTTAGTGTACTAAACCTTAAGATACTAAAGCATAGCCTTGGAGAAGCGGCTTCTTTTAGACAACGGGCAAAGGGCCAAGAAGGATGTGGTGAGGAATCGTAATAACTAGCACCACTTACAACAGTTTGCAGATGCTTTAGAAACTGCTGCAGTTCAGGACTTCCCAATGCGTATGTAAGGAAAGATCCACGAGAGTGCTGCAAAAAGTACAAATTTTGCTCCTCCTGCAGAAGCCCTTATTTACTCAGAGTGGTGGTGTGTTAAAATAAACACAAATAACCTAAGCATAAAGAAGTTTCCAGGTGATGGTGTACACATGCAGAGAACTGCAGGCAGTTTCTGCACAAAGGCTTTCTGCCTCCCAGAATTCAGGCTAACACAGCCATTTATCACATATTCTCTTGATACAGTATCATCAGGTATATATCTTCTCTGTGCTTCTTTACAAAAAAAGACTGACGAAGAGTATCAAATTTCTCTGTGTGTGTGTGTGTGTGTGTATGTGTGTATTTGACTTGCACAGAACAACCAAGATAAGTTCTTCATAGATGTGTGGCAGGAAGAGGTGCACCAATTTACCAGTTGTCACTTATTCCAAGTTATATGCAATAAACTACCCACTTGCTTAAGATTCCCTGGCACTGTTTCTGGTGGGACGAGAGACTTCAGTTTAGACTAATGCCGAGCAAGGATAAGAGAAGACAGGCAAGAGATGGCATACAAATAAGATTCACAGTTTCCTGAACACAGGGGTTTCTTATCAGTTCCTGATGCAGCCTTATGTCCAGGCTGAAAAGGAACAGATATCTTCCATCTGGACATGATATCTCTCAATGCTTTCATGTTCGCTATGTTACCACTAATTCTAAAGCCTTTACTGGGAAAGAAATTGAATCACTTGTGATAACTTAGGAAGTAATGAATCCAGCTTGAGGCGTAAACCTATCCAAATGAGTATTTGTCAAATAGGGTGGCAGCTTAAAAGCCAACTGAAAATTTCAGAAAAGCATGTGGCTAGTCTGTTTGACAAGAACAAAGCAAGCTTATAGCATAGAAAAAGACTGCAAAGAGTAAGAGAAATCAAGCAACTATAAAATAAACCTTATAAACTCTGAAAAACTGATTAAAAGTGCCTGCACCAGCATAAGAGTATTTTATAAAATAACAAATAAGAAATCCAAGAAACTAAAACGTTCACTTAAAAGATTACAAACATATATTGTGACTTTTACAAAGAGACACAGTAAAAGGACTTCTGCATTCAAAACAAACTATGTGAATTATTTCACGGAACCATGAAATTAGGAATAAGATCAGTTTTTACACGAAACAAAATTTGGTTGAGATAGTATAGCTTTTATCACAAATCTCTATGATTTACTCCATAATGTCCTTATCACAGACCACAGCATTCCTTCCTTGCCAAGGACTAAGACAAGAAAGATATCAAAACACAAGTAGAGGCAGAATAAAAGTTCATGGAAGCATTTTCCTCTCCTAAATTTAGGTGATCGTTTGCACACCGACCTTTTGTTTTGTCTTATCTATTTGTTTTTGATATAAGATTTCTGTTTATAGCCTCGAGTTGGCCTAAGTTAGCCTCAAAGTCATAATCCTCTTGCCTCATCCTCCCAAGCACGGGACTGCTATGCTAACTTTTAAACTAGCTCGCATGTCACAAAAATCACACTACTCTCTTACTTAACTATATCCTTGTACTTTGTCTTCTATTGGCAAAAAGTGGGGCCAAGAATTCTACAACTAATTTCCAGAGATGTTATGGGGACTCAAATAATCCTTTTAAAGTATTTTTAGGTCTAAAATGCTTCTAAATATACATCGAAGCATGAAACAGAATATTCTCTCTCTCTCTCTCTCTCTCTTATTTTTTTAAGACGGGGTTTTCTTAACCTAGTGTGGCCTTGAGTTCCAGATCCTCTTGTCGTTCTGCCCCAAAATTGGAATTACAGATATATGTATTATGCCAAAGCAGAATATATTTTAATAGCAAAATCAGAAAAGATTTACAGTTCTAATTAATCCTGAACTGTGCCCTTACATTATATTCAAATCTAAGTCTCTTATGAAGGATCCCCAAATGCCAACAGTATATTCAGCTTTTTCTACTACTCACCCTTTATTATCTTTATAGCAGAAAGAATAATCACAGTGCACACACAGATTCAAAGCAACAGAACAACATGAGGCAATGTGTTACTTATTTCATGAAAGCTGGGTATTTGTTACTTATTTTTGGAGAACTTACTGAGCCAGGAACTGAGGCATACATAGGTCTTTTATACACCTAAGAAAAGTTATTTTTTTATAGGAAAATAAGTGCTTGAGTAAAAAGCCTTTTCATTCAGGTTTTAAAATGGCACACTGCTTCCTTATACTTTTAATAATAGCACAGATTGTTTAATCATAAAATGAGGTATTTGATAAAGAAAACCTTCTAACATGAAAGAAAAAGATGATGTTAATTATACCTGATTGGAAAACTGTTTGGAATGCCAGTTTTACTTTACCAAGATTCTGAGTAATCACATTCCATATAAAGATTAAAGCACACACATTTGTTTACTCTGATTTTGATAAAAAGAAAAGCCAGAATTACACTTTTGATTTTTAGAAATTAAAATCTGAAAAATAAAACTTTCCATTATCATATATGTAATATATATTAATATTTAATATGCAATTATATATGTATTAGGCATAATATAAAATATGTCTAAACATTATATAAAATGATATCTAAATATATTAAACACATTTAATATATTAAAATATAATGGAAAAATAGTATTTATAAAACAGCTCCAAAGTATATGAGTTCAATAAGCTAAGAGTATGCCTCTTTAGTGATGTGCTCTCCTGGCATGTCCAATACCCTGAGTTCAATTCCCCAGCATGAAATAAGAAATAAACAAAAATCTATGATAAAATACATGATTTTACATATGTATATATATGTGTACATTCATTAAAATTTAGCAAATTAAATACATGTATATAGGTGTGTATACATACATGCATACATACTGATATTTGTTCACTGCTACGATTGGGATTAAATTTGGGACCTGACATTAAGCACATATTCTACCACCGAGCCACACCTTTAGCTCTTATATAATTATACAGTGTTCTTTTCAAGTAATAGTCCTAACTTGTACTGTTAGTTGTTATTGACGAGAACACATAATATATTCACAAAAAAGCTTGTGTAAGAATATTTTTGACAGTTTAACTTATTGTCATTACAACTGCAAACAACCACAATTTCTATCAGCAGGATACGTAACAAATTGGCAAGTTTATATTCGACAAAATCAAGGAATGATCACCAAAAAGGTGGGGGGAAAAAGAAGCTAGATACAAAAGTTCATCTGCTTTTAGCCCAAGTGGCACAACCTGTATCTCCGGAAATCACAAAGTTGTCTCTTAACAGCAGAAGAGATGGACTGAAAGATCAGGAACTCCCTGAGGAGCTGATACCAAAATTTAAATATATGTAATAATTAGGTATTGAAAAAAGCATACAACTGAAAAGAGAGCCTCCATTTCAATAAACACACACACACACACACACACACGCACACACGTACATTTTTGCTTATATAGCTCTGGCTATGCTTAGAACTCCCTCTGCAGTCTAGGCTGTCTCCTACCTCAGTCCCCTGGGATTACAGGCATGAGCTGCCTATTACATTGACTTAAAAAACGTATTTCCTAAAAGAAAAAGTAACGTTGAAGAGGCTGCTTACCTGTCTAAGAGCTGATCATGTTTTTCTAACGCATCCTTCTCAGCCGTCACTGCTCGCTCCTTTTCAGCTAGAGCATTATCTCTTGCTTCTCGGAGGTTTCTAAGATTCAAAAATACATCTCAGTTACTTAAAATGCCTAAGAAGCCATATTTTAAAGGTTCATAAATTTGTTTGCCCAGAGTTGTATTAGACGACAATCCTAAGGGCCCCCATGTTGTGCACTGCATTACTATGCCTGGTTTGGATTGTGTTCTAACAATGTGAAACTATGTAGGTGTCAACATGTTCTAGTTCTAAGTACAACTGAACTGTTGGTATAATTTAGATTTTTTTTTTTAAAATGCATGAACGATCTACTGAGGACTTAGGAAAGTTACAATATGAAGTTTCCCCACAACTTTTCTTCATGGAAGGTTAGAGCAAGTAGTTTGTACATGCTGCATCATATTCAATCCTTACCATTATCCAATAAAATAGTTATACTTAAATACCATTTACAAGAAAATTTGAAGTTTGGGGCAGTTAATGTTTTACAAAAAAATTTAAGTGAAATATTTACCAGTGGACAGCACAATAATCAAAACAGGAATCAAATTTTAGATACTGGCAAGAAATCCACTGAAACAACAGATCTCAGAATCTTAATTGTGCAGAGGTGAACAAAGAACAAATCAGGAGAAAGTACAAGAGACAAGGATTGGAGATCTTGAGAAAATGCAGATGGATGGATTGGAAGCTACATGTGAGGTAGAAGACTAGAGATTGCTATGGTGTAATAGTGACTTAAAGACAGAGTAGTACTTTCTGTGGCAGAATTTTAGTTCATCTCAAGACAGAGTATGACTTTTGGGGTGGTGAAATGAAGTAGAACTGAGATGAAGCCAATAATTATGCGGGGTACAAGGATCATGAGGCCAGGGCTGTATGTCATTAGCTTACGTTTGATAACTAAAGGAATTGAAATCAATGGGAAGGTTACTTTAATAGCAGCTAAGGTAAAAGGTAACATTATTGAGCCCTTGTGAGATTACACTGGAAGACATGAGTCTTTCTAGAACAAATTCTATTTATGTTTTAAAACAGATGAAAGCTTGGATCAAGAAAAATAAGTCAACTTTTTACGTTACTTAACTTTTTAAGAAATCTTTAATAGTTATACTATACTATACTATACTATACTATACTATACTATACTATACTATACTATACTATACAGCTCACACAAACCCTAATAATCAATATGGTGTACTTCAGTAAACCCAAGTTTAGAGTTTATAAACTAGTCCAGGTCACACAGCCAAAGTGCAAAAGCTTTGCATTTTGAATGCAGTTCTGACCTGTTGAAGACTGTGCTGATCATACTGTACCATTCTATTTCTCTTTTCTATTATAAAGGACAGGACACTAGCAAAAATTTTTTTAAATTATTCATAAAAAACACCAGTGGGAAGTTATGAAAATACATTTAGTTTGAATAAATCTGTCTAATACATATTTACTTGGTAAAAATTTCCAATTGATCATATTTGCTATGCTAGTATTCATGTTGTCTTTTGCATGGTAGTAAAAAGTTAGCAGAAAAATTTTAAACTCATAACATGTCAACCATTAGACATTCGATAGCTAAGTTTATGAGCCAGACATAAAACAGTTTTAAAATGAGAGTAATCACATTTGTTAAAAAGAAAAGAAACAAATGAAAATAATTTGGTACATTATTATTTAAGCAGAAGCGCTTTTCTTAAGTGACAACTACAAAATGGCAGATTTTTAATTTCTGATTTCATCCTGATCACAATGACTTTCAGAAACAATCAGTTATTTTTAAGTCAAACTAAATATGAAAAACAACTTTAGAAAAAATTTCTCAAATTATATTAAGATTTTATGTACTTTTAATTCCTAGGTGACCTAAATATTTCAGTTAGTAAATCAAATTAGCTCAAATTCTAATTTCTAAATAAAGCCTCATTATTTTGTATGTGATTTTAGGAGAATTACAAGATGACCATGTATGCCGAGCTAATTAAACATGAATGCTTAGCCAGTAAATGGAGAAGCCCAGATCCTTAACTATGTTTTCTTTCTCATTACAAATAGTATTGCAAATAAAAAAGTCATAGAGAATTATGACTTTTTAAACTCAGGGCTCATGAAATAGATAGCTCAGTGGGTAGGAGTATTTGATCATAAATCTGGTAATCTGAGTTCAATCCCCGGAAGCTCATATGATGGAGAGAACTGACTTCTACGAGTTGTCTTCTGACCTCCACCATGGCATGACATGCATATGAGCACACACTCTTTTTTAAAAAATGCATTTTTTTTAAAGAAGTAATTATATAAAACACACAGTAAGCCAACATCAGGACTTTGAAGAAGAGGTGTGATTCGAGGGTGACAATCAGCCAGGTAATGTGAGTGGCTAAGGCATAAACAAGATTAAGGAGAAAGTAATTTTTTTACTTCTAATAAGTGACCCAAGGGAATGAAGGGAAACTATTTTTTAAACGACATACATATAGAAGTCTCAAAGGATAAACAGGTACAGATGGCTCTGAAAGAGAAGCGTAGCAACTCAGGGCTCTATCTAGGTCGTTCCACAGTGTCTGCAGGTCAGACACCCTGTAAATCTGCTCTCCTCAGGAGTCATGTCTTCCACATCCAGTCCACAATCTGTGTACTTTGCACTTCCTTTCACGTACCAACTGACATACTTTTAAGTTGGAGAGAGAAAAAGTGAACATATTCTTCCACTAGCAATAGAAGTGGCACAAGCATGTAGTATTGATTATGCACCAGGGCTTGTCTAGGCAACCCCCCCATGTAGCAACTTTTCATAACCATCCCATCAATTCTACATTGTATCATTATTTCCATTTTACAACAAGATTACTGAAAAGCAAAGAGGTTAAACATAGTATAAGATTATACAGTAAGGAACTTTCTAGAACCCAAATGCGAATCAATTCTGTATTCAGATTCTGTGCTGCCTGTCTTAATATTCTCTTTCTTTCACATAATTTTTTCCTTGGGAAGTTATGAAATTTTGAGATTTGTATTATATGACTACATCATGGCACAAACAGATGTAAAATTAAAATTAGACTTAAAAGAATTGTGAACATATTATACATTTGTTTTTATGGCCCACAGTACATAACATGCACTTTCAAAATTAGACTACTTTGACAAAACACCAGATGGATTTCATTCTTGCTGAAGATAAAATAAAAACTTCCATATAATTAATAAATAATGCATTTCCAAATGTTAAATACATTAGAAAATGCAACATAAATATGATTACAGAACGAATAGGAGGCATTCTAGTGTTCCTCAAAAGAAAACTTGACTGACATAAAATATCTATAACATGCATAACCTAACGAAGTTCAGTTTTTAAAAATCCAAATGAAATGCAACAGAACTTAATTATAACAACCGAGAAAGATGCTGGGAGCTGGTCAGCTGGCCAGTACCATACAGATGCTTTACAGTATAAAACCCGCAGCTCGCGGTCTGCAGAAGCTCAGTGTCAGGATATCTTTCATTCCCTTCCATCTCACTGGCCATAGACCCAATGCTACTCAAGGAGGCGAGAAAACCGGTATATTCAGTGGAAAATTCTTTGCATATGGTCTAGAATGGTTACTTACAATACAATGTAAATAAAACATAAATGCTTTGAAAGTTGTTGTGCTATTTGGGAAATAATGACAAAAATGTTTGGATATATTCAGGACAGGAACAAATCTTTTCCAAGTATCTTTGGTCTTTAATGGGCTGCATCAATGAACACAGAACTTTCAGACAAGGAGGAGAGGACTGACAACTTATCACTGCTAATACTTTTACAAAGCTAGTACTTGGGCTGGAGAGGTGGCTCAGGGGTTAAGCCTCCGCTTTGCAGGCGGAAGGTCCCGAGTTCGGATCCCAGATCCCACGTATAGACGCCAGGTGGAAGCGGGGGTGGCCTGCGCTTCTGGTCCTGGTAGGGCGGAGCCTGTGAATCCCGGGGCAGAAGGAGGTGGAGGCGTCCATGGTGGTTCGCGAATTCGTCCGTGGTTCTACACATACACAGACACAGACACACACACATACACATACGCGCGAGCGAGCATACACACACACGTACACAGTTGAATAAATAATAATAATAATAATAATAAAAAAAGCTAGTACTTCATCCTAAACCATATTTCTCATGATTCATTCACGTAATATATGTCTCTTCTGTCTGTCGTGTGTGTGTGTATGTGTGTGTGTGTGTGTGTGTGTAAAATGAAAGGAAAGAAGGGGAAAGGGAAAGGGCATTTTCATCCTGTTTGAAGAGCAAAGGGAAAGAGCAAAGGGGAAGTGCAAAGTATTAGTTTCCTAACACTGATAGAGAAACAGGAAAAAACCAGAAATTGCTTGGATAAAATGGAAAACATAGATAATCCTAATAATCAGAGATATTTAAAAGTTATTAATAATTTCTCTAAATAAAAAGGGTTTAATATTATAAAAGGACAGATTCCATATGCAATACAATGCATTCATACAGTGGATGATTAAATACATAAATTTACCCAAAAGTATCTCACAATTTAAGTTTAAAAATCTTGGAAACCTGGTGATTTGAGTTTGATTCCTGGACGCCACAGTGGAAACAGAGAACCAGCTTAGGAAAGGTTGTCCTCTGACCTCCACATACGAGTTATGGCACGTACACTCCATTCTTCTCTCTCTTAAAATAGATACTTTTTTTTAAAGACCTCAAAACAAAATTTACACAGCAACACACTATTAAAGAAAATGGAATGTATTTTCTTTCTTCTAGAAGATAAATTTCATCGTTCTCATAGGCGAATTTAAATTTACATCTGATAAGTGTAAAGAAAAAATGTCAGAAGGGTGAAAAAAGCTTTGGGAACCTTTGAAATTTTAATAGGAACAATTTGGGCTTTGGCAATGTCAGAGACAGGCCCGAGCCTGAGTAAACAAGAAGGTGAGGAGTACTGCACGCATAGCCCACCGATCTTTTCTTGTGTGTTCATTGTTAAAATTTTCTTGGTTAATGAAAGTGATTATAATTTTTCTGCTGAAAAAATTCACATGACAAGCATAATTTACAGGGAGAGTTAATCACCTGTATCTCCAGATTTTTCTTCCTAGGTGAGCAATAGATGCAGAATAAATCATAGCTACTGTTAAAAATAAGGGATATATTGGGGCTGGAGAGGTGGCTCAGGGGTTAAGCCTCTGCCTTGCAGGCAGAAGGTCCTGAGTTTGGATCCTAGACCCCACGTATAGACACAGGGCGGAAGCGGGAGCGGCCTGCGTTTCTGGTCCTGGTAGGGCGGAGCCTGTGAATACCGGGGCAGAGTAAACAAGGAGGAGGTGGAGGCATCCATGGTGGTTCCCAAATTCGTCTGTGGTTCTACACACACACACACACACACACACACACGAACACACGAATACATGCACAATTGAATAAATAAAAAAATTAAAAAAATAAGGGCTATAAAAAAAGGGATTCAATAAAAAAGTTAATTATGGCAACGTTCCCTAACACTTTCTATTTTACAAAAGGAAATGCTAATATTTTATAACAGCACCTTGAGAAAATGAAGACTGCTGTGTACAACCCCCTCTGGCCTCTGAAGCGTTGTGAAGAGTCATTCAAGGGCACGGCGAGAAACAACGACAGTAAGAAGCACTAGTGATAATATAAAATAAAAAGATCTCATGCAAGCATACTGAGGCTGCGTCCAAGCTGCCACTTTTGTAAAAAGCTGGAGACTTAATTTGTCTTCCTTTTGTATATCTGTCTGCAAGAAGAGTCAATCACTCCCGATGTCCACTTCCCATCAGCCATCAGGCCTCGCCAATTCTATCACTGATATTCTTTAAATTCAACTATTAACTTTTTTTTCCCCATCTCTTGTTCACCTGCATGAACCCTGTGAGGGCCACTTCAACTATAACTACTACACTCTGTGAAATGAGTAAAAATTATTAAAAATGAGTAAATCATGCTAATCTAAATAAAACCTTCAAGGATTTACCATTGACAACATGGCCTTAAAAACTAGGCCAAGGTCCCAGTCAAATGATTGAGCAAGTAAAATGATTGATCTGTCACCAAACCTGATGACCCGGGTTTACTCCCTGCTTATCACTGCAAGCTGTCTTCTGACCTCAACACTTGTGCTTTGGTGTGAATCTACGCGCACCCGTGCGCGCACACACGCACCTTGAATGTTTTACATAAGTAAGGAACATGTAAGGTAACCACTTATAGGTATACAGCATATAGATAATGAAAGAAAGGTAGTTGCAATAAAAATCTATTTATAATTAATGGAGAATTTAGGGCCTAAACCTATCTGCCAAGTCACATACCTATTGATTATATCTTATTATTCAGAATAATCTAACCAAAAACAAAGGAGAATACTCTTAATGTTTTTCACAGAAGTGTTTAAAATAATACAGGTTATCTGAACAGAAGAAGTTTGCTGGCTTAATCACTAATGGGAATATGTGCTTTTAAAATGCTGAATAAAACCTCTGGAAAGTAGCTTCAAATTCATTTATTGGAATGTAATATACTCAATCCTCATCAGTAAATCTCAATTCAAGATTGAAAGCTGCTTAGTATCACTCTAATATTCCAGGGAAATCTCAAGTCTGTCATTAAAACTTCTTCTTGAGTACTTCTGGAAGATAGTAAATTGTGGTCAAGATGGCATTGCTAGAGTGAGGAAATAAAATTATCAAAGTAATACAGTAGGAATTGAATCACTTAAAAGCAGTTTCCTTTCTCTAGTGTGTACTCCCTCCTTTCAAACTATTGTGAAGCTGTTTGAATTTCTAGAGTCTTTGTAGTGTCAAGAGTCAAATGAAGGCCTCTAACAAATTCATCCTGACGCCTTCTGCAGCATTACTCAGAATGGCTGCTTTTCTGTTTGTAAGACTGTCTTACACTAAAGGTAGTTTTGCTTTGTGGATAAAAATCGATAAGGTAAATCTATCTCCTCTTTATTATCTCACATTATTAGGTAGAGAACAAATAAATTAGCCAATATGTAGAATTTCTATATTTTAATGGTAATTAATTCAAAATACTAACCTATAACTAATACTATCACATGGAAAAATATTCTTTATTACACATAGGCAACCAGTATCAAAATAGCTATTTATACACATATGACAGATTTTATAACTTATAATGGCACTTTCCACATACAGTGCTGAACTTAGAAATCCTATGGGCCTCCTTGTAGAGTATTACTGCTAGTTACTTTTTATGAGAGAAAAAATTTAGTTTGAGGGATAGTAAGAGACTATTCACTTGATTAGTAAAGGTATAGTTGGCAGAGTCAGGATTTACGTTTAGTCTTTTTGCTCCAAATCTCTTACAATATAATATACTCTCAGTTATAGAATACTGTCTTTTCTTTCCCCTTGAAAAAGGTCTGATATGGAAGCTCCAGCTGGCCTGAAACTTGTGACCTTCTTGCCTCAGTCTCGAGTGCTGAGCTTGCAGGCCTGTACCCATCCTTGGAATATTAACTTCCAAATGTGTGAGAGTCTATAACATTCACTTCATACCTAGGAGGCAAGATGTCACTTACATAAGAACTGCAGCACTGAGGCGAGTTTACTCATTGTTTTTCATGATTATAAACCGAGTTTAAAGTACATAGATGGTACACCACCACACTTAACTTACATATGCTTCTTCTACAAGTGCCACCACACTTAACTTACATACACTTCTTCTACAGGTGTTGCTTTGCCTAGAATATCATGTATACTTTGTTTATTGGAAGTTTATATTTTAGGAAGAAAACGTTTTTATTTTTTAAAAAATGAGATTTGTAATTTATCACTCCTTGGATTTTTATACTATAATAAAATGTGTTCTTATGAATTTACAATTGCTAAATGAAAACAAAGAAATGGGGGGGGGAACAGGCTTTACTAATCTAGTGATATCCTTATTTCCTAAACATGAAAAAGAGTTTTATTTTTAACAACTGTGGGAGATAGTTATTAGTAAATTTGTTTGAAAAGTTTATGTTAATAGATTAAAAGATTAATGTGATATATTGTGTTAGGTTGCCCTAGATTTAAATAGATTTGATCTATTTAAGTTCTTGTGCTTTGCAATTGTGCTGGTATCTTTAGGGAATGTTACATTATTTAAAGTCTTCATTTTTTTTAAGGGAGGAACTTTTTATTCTGGCTTTCAGTGTCAAGGAAACACAGTCCATCACACTAAGGAAGGCGTGGTAGCAGGTGCATGAGGCCAGCCCGGCCCCATGTGCTGCATCTTTGGTCAGGAAGCACATACAGAACAGGACAGAAAGCCTTGGCTATAAAACCTCAAGGTCTGCCCCCTGGAATGTACTTCCTCCAGCAAGACTCCATCGCCTGCAGATTCTCCAACCTTCCCAACAGTGCCACCAACTGGGAACAGTGCTCGAATACAGGAGCCCATGGGGGACATTTCACATTCAAATCACAAACTGCACAAACATAGGACCTGTAACTCGAGCACTTGGCAGTTAGAGTCAAGAGATCAGAAGTTCAAGATCACCCTTGGCTACACAAAATTCCAGGCCAGGCTAGGCTACATGAGACTCTGTTCCAGGAAGAGAGAGAGAAAGGAGGAGGAAAGGGGGGAAGAGAGAGAGAGAGAGAGAGAACCACAATATTATTTATTTTAACACAAACCCACTTACCAAAAGAACATTAAAGAAATTAAAACAACAAAAAAGTAGAAGGTAGAGAAGAAGCCTACTCTTCAGAGCAGCAGCACACACGTACTGCCACTTGCAACCACACCAATACAACTAAGAATCCATGTTTCTCCCACACATTCTTCCTCTCTAAAAGCCTTTTCAGAATTACTGAAATAACTGTACAGACAGATGCCAAATTAGACAGCAAGAGTTCCAGTTGTCTTTTACACATCCAAGTGTCCTCCATTGTGCAGAAAGCAAACTAGAGGCAAAACCTATTTCTCCGTTCTTATCTTCCTTTATTCTAAGCATGCTTATTAGAGAGAGGTGAGGCAATAAACTGCAAATACACAAGTATGAAATACTTCTTACATTTCAACTCATAGTTCAAAGCCACGTTAAAATAACCAGACATACGAAGCAACTAAACATATAGACCTTTTCTGAATTTTATTCTTCATAAGGAACACTAAAAATCTTTTGTACCCAACATAAGCTGTAACATTTCAAAAGGTTTACTATTTATTTTTCCTTGCGAAATACTAGAGGGACACAAGCTCTAACTGCATTTGGGGTCAGCCATAAGAAGACTCGGTCACATAAAACACAGAGTTGGTTTACTGTGAGGTCAAGCACTCAGGCTTGCGCAGCTGCCTGTTAGTGGTGCGGGGACCGCACGCCTTGGGTTGCGCTCTGGCACCACCTGGTGGCACTTTCAGTGTTAATATCAGAGGAATCAGTTCTAGGTCCTGAGGTGGCATGGAGCATCCTGGACAACCCCAAGTCCATTCATTTTCTGGTCAGGTGGGATCCATTTTGTTGTGGATATGGGGCCAGAACAGCCCTGGTGACAAACAAAAATTGCTTCCATCAATTCTGCTTCTAGAAGTAACTGTTTCCCATTTTTTCAGCACACCTTTACTAACCTTCCTTTACTAACTACTTTGGAAAAAATTAGCTAATATATCTAAATTTATACTGGGATACTTTTTAAAGGAGTCTTTTGTTTTTTTTTTTAGATCAACAACTAAAAAACAAGGAAATTACCACTATAGTTACATAATAAAGTGGGTAAAGCTATGTGGGTTGTTCATGAATAATCATGCATAGTATCATGAAATATCTCATGAACGTTACTGTTGGATAATCAACAAAAGCCATAAAATCCGTAACAGAAATTAATCACAGATCCAACCACATGTCTACATGAAAAGACATATTTTCTATGCCACAGATCTGAGCTGAGAATCTTACATTAACAACCTTTCTATATTGATAATTCATAGAAACTTCAAATGAAACTAAATTTATCATGTTTTCCTAATAAAGTCTTATATTTTTTTATAATCACTATCCATGCAGCTATTGACACACCAACATAGCACTCTACGCTTCTCACCTGCTAAACCATTGGAGCCACTAGGTCCTGCCGGGTTTGTCTCCTAAACACTTATCCAAAATAGGCCAGGGAGACAGTCCAGTAGGAGCTATAGTGCTTGCCTCGAAAGCACAAGGGGATAAATGCAATCCTCAGAACTATGCTAAATAAAAAATGGGGCATGGGCTTGGGAGATGCTTTAGCTGGTAAAGCGTTTTCCTCACAACCATGAAACGTAAGTTTGGATTCCACAATCCATGTAAAAAGTCAGGTATGGTGTTGAATGCTTGTAATCTCAATGAGTTGACAGAGGAAATGAAAAAAAGTGAAATTCTAGGCAAATCAGAGACCCTAACTCAAACAAAAAGTGGAAGGTCCATGACAAGCTATGTGTTTACACAGTTCCATAGGTATCTGCCCACCCATCCACACACATACGCCTATGGAGGAAAGAACAGGTCACGAGGGCACATGCTTGTAATCCCAGTGCAATCCAGTGTCAAAAAGACAGGTGGCTTCTGCGGCTCGCTGGCCAGTCAGTCTAGACAACTGAGTTTCAGGTCAGCGAGGAGATCTCAGCTCCCAAAACCACCACCAACCACGGGGGTGGGGGTGGGGGGAACCCAACAAAAACTACTACCAACAACAACAGGCAGAGAGCACATGAGGTGGTTTACTGACTCCCACATATATGCCCCCCCATGCATGTGCACCTTCTCTTATGCACCTGTGCGCACACACAAGTACACATGAATGTCATGCACAAACATTAACAAGAAGCCATTTTCCTCATGTGGCACATTCCCTATCTCTACTGTGACACAGTTCCATCATCAGTTTTCATCCTGAAATGCAAATGGCCTCACCAAAAGGCCTCCCCATCTAGACCACAAATGCTTCTTCCATCTAGTCTCTACACTTGTGATTTTTCAATGACAAAGGTCATATGACACCTTTCCTTAAATGTTCTCAGCTGCTCCCCACATATAGTGGTCTAACTGCATGCATTAGTCCTGCTTCCTATTCTTTTATAACTCCACGTTCTAGCCATAATAAATTTACATTTTATTCAAAAATTTTGTTTCATTTTGCCTCCAGACTTTCATATATGATGTGCTTTATTCCTCCAGTTCCATTTCCTTAACTTATCACGGTCTTACTTAAGTCATTACACAGGCGACTTTTCTGAATCTGAGTTAGACATACAGGTAATCGTATCCTTTGCACCAAAAACTTTTCCCCTTTATTGTCACATTTATGATAATTACTTCTATATGATTTAAGGTTCAGTAAATTATGGTCTTGTGGTAAAGGTCATCACCATAATATCTATGGGAACTAACCTGAAGATGTCATATGGCAATATCCTAAAAAATATTTGTTACATCATAATACTTGCTAAACAAGCAAATATATTTCTCCAAGAATTTTGCAGGACTTAAACCTGATGTATCTAACATTAAGCTTAGCATACAAAGCATACAAAGACCTCTCCCCTTCAGATTTGCATTTTGCATCCTAAGAACAAGTGAACACAAAGTATGGATGCATCTTTCCACTATAGACACAAAGTCAGGTTTTGCAGAAAATGAAAAGGAATCTTTGAATTCTTTAATTTCTTGGGAACCAC
Source organism: Typhlomys cinereus (assembly GCA_023101885.1). Classification (NCBI taxonomy): domain Eukaryota; kingdom Metazoa; phylum Chordata; class Mammalia; order Rodentia; family Platacanthomyidae; genus Typhlomys; species Typhlomys cinereus. The sequence continues at coordinate 1,284,306 of JALPQD010000168.1, forward strand.
GTCTTTCTCTAATATTATGATGACCTGCTTTCCAAAGAATGCAGATTCACAAAAATTTCTTACTTCTTTTATGAACATGAACAGACAGATAATTAAATGTAATAGCAAATGAATCTTAAAATTATACTTATACGAATAACTCACTGAAATAATATATAGTATATTCCATTTATATAACACTGAAAAACTAAGTTATATTATGTAGAGATGCTCATTTATAAGTAATATGCTGATGAAAGTACATAAAAAATGAAGGAAGTAATTAGTACAAAAGTTAGAATAAGTCAAAGAAGAAAATGAACCACAATGGAGTAACTACATTGAAAAATAATGTTATTTAATTAGTGGTTCAAAATATATTTAAGTGAAAGATATTATTTTAGGATTTAAGAGCTTCTAAGAAAAGTTTGCTCAGGATTTCTGAGGCTTTACACAAAAAATTAAGTTGTTCTCCTTAGAAAATGCAAAATTCAAATTATAAATTATAATTATAAACAGGATAAAGAAACTCAAAAGTTTTTACTTTTTCTAAAATGACAACATTATTTTGAGGAAGGGCCAACTGCACAGTATGAACGACATGAAACTGATCATTCGGCCTTGCTTCTGAGTGTGTCACTAGCCTGATCTATGTTTTCTTAATTCATGGAACATTTCAAATATTTTCAAAAACATGTATATATTTTTCTTTCCCTCCTTTTCAAACTTAGTTTGATTATCAGTAATACAGCAATGAATAATCAATTCTTGCCATTTTCATTATAAATATAATGTAAAAGTATGAGCATATTGCATTTTTGTAGATCAAATAAGGCCACGAACAAGAGACAACATTAAGACAAGAATAGTTGCTTACTATTTCTTGAAACCAACAAATGAAAGATGTTTTTAATTTCTTTGAGCGTACAATTCTACATAGACCTTTAAAAAACACAAAATCAGAAGATAAAAATCTAAATCATGCTAAATTTATAAAAATTTCATTTAACTTATAAGAGCCAAGTCCTAACAAGTGAATAGTCTTAAAAACAACCCTTGCTATAAATTGTACACATACTTCCTCACCATCACATCTTCCCAGAGGAAACCTAAGGGTAATATAATACTCTGCTGGGCTCCGTGGCACATGTCTGCTGTTCCGGCACTCTGGAGAATCCCCAGTGTGAGGCCGGGTGGGCTTTCGTATCTTAACAAAACACAGCACAATCATACTACTCAAAAAAAAGTGCAAATGCTGAAGGTAATTCCCGAAGTCACCCTTGAGTCTCCACAGGCACACAGCGTCCTCTGATGCATACAGACATACATGCAAAAATAAAAAACAAAGCGCAAGCTATGAAGGTTAGCTATAAAGACACTGTCTCAAATTACCTTTTATTATACCCATAGGTCAGAGGAGCATTCATGACTCATTACACAGGTTTCCTTCTACACTGGAAAGTGTTTGTTACAGAAAATCAAAACTGGACAAAATGTAAAAAAATAAGTGACCGTAGACTGCTTGGCACTGAACAGAACATGTAAGTTACTGCTACCTCCACAACAAAACTCAGGGGTGGAAGAGGGAGCGGTAAGCATCCAGTCAAGAAAGACCCATGTTCAATGGAAGATGTGTGGTGCAGAGAACAGCGAGTGGCCATAAAACAAAGTAAAAGTGTCTGTGGACGCTCAGTCCTATCCAGGACTCTAAACTATCTCCCCTGTCAAAGCTCAGGGAACCTTGTAGAAGAGGGGGTGGCAAGAACGTAAGGGTCAGAAGACCAGGAGAGGTAAGGTCAGACTGCAGCCACTTGTTTATGTCAGGGCTGTGATACCCAAGAACTCAATGCAAGGCTGTCTACTTCCTCTGCAACAGCTGGCATAGCAAGACTTTGCAATGGAACACAGAAGATTTTATTAGACATGACACTACCCTGAGAGACTGTATGGGACTCATGCTAGACAAAAGAGAGGTTTTACCCACTGGTGGTCTGGCCAAGTGTACAGAAGGATGCCAACTTCCTCAACCTGCTCTCGGTATTTTATTCATCTGTTTAGGGTCTGGTCCCACCCACCATAGGCTGGGCCTTCCCCATCAGCTAGACAATCTTCCTGCAAGTGTGCTCTGGGCTTAATTCAACCACTAATTCTCCACAAATGTGCCCAGAGCTCAAGCCCTCAACAATCAAGTTGATACCTGTGCCTCACTATGACAATATTATTTTTTCTAAAATATAGATTCACTTTTATTTCTTTTCTTTTTGAGACAGAGTTCTCATGTAGCCAGAGCTGGCCTTGAGGTTGAGGGTGACTTTGATCTCCTGATCTTCCAGTCTGAAGTGCTAGGTTTACAGATGTATAGCAGCACAATGGCAAACATATAAACTTTCAAGGCTGAAGGCACAGCTCAGTTAGTAGAGGAAGGAAGGGGCAAAGGAAGACACAGAGGAAGAGAGGGAGACAGGGAGGAAGAAAAGAATGTGACTTTCAAAAGTATATTAAAAACTGCCACTGAATAAGCAGCATTTATTTTTCAATACCAACTGCCAATCATCAACTAGAGGAACTTAATATATAAAGGATCAAAATAACTGTGTGAATAAAAATATTGCTCATCATTATCTAATATAACTATCAGTATCATCAGTTAAGCAATGTATATACAGTATTTATTATATATGATGATTCCAAGGTTACTATATAACCTTTAATGAATCTAAAAAGCTTTTTTAATTTCTTAAAAAATCTATGAAATAACATTTAATTTCAATAAAATTCCTCTATATCTCCAATAGGGATAGAATATCATGTAAAATTTTTCCTTACCTATTTTCTCGTTCATACATTTCCCTAGAAGCACTTCGAAGCTGATCAATTTCCAGATTAGTTTTTGTTCTGATTTGTTCCAATTCATCACGCAATTTATTTTCGTATTCTGTTTTATAATGGTCTCTGAAAAGGCAAAAACAGCCACAAATTTATTTTATGAAAAAATATGGTTCTGTTGTCTATATGAGATTTTAATGTGACATCAAGTAACTTCATATGGCATGTTTAGAAATTTTAACTATTTTACATATGAAGTTTATTATTATTTTATTTAAGTTTTACCAGAATATTGAGTACTAATCCCTGTTTCCTTCCATTCCCCTCTCTCCTCTCTCCTGTCTCCTCTCTCCCTCCCTTCCCTTATCAATCCATCTACTTCCTACCACCCTCCTGCCTGGCTCTTTCTGTGGACCCAGGATTTCCTCTGGCTTGTCTACTCTTGTGGGGTTCAGTCCTTCATGGCACACCAAGTTGCCTCTCCTCGGGCCATCCCATTAATAAGGGCATTTCCCTTCACCATCCAGCTCTAGTCCCCAATGTTTCCTCCCTGTGTTCTTATCTCTTTGGAGTTCCGGTAGTCTAGGAGAGCATGTTGCTATGTCAGTCATTATGCAGGTCTGATAAAGACAAGTCTCACTGCAGTGTGTTCCTGGATGCAGCAATACTGCCTTGAATGGAATGTCTTGTCCAATGTGAACCTTCCCATCTTCAGGTTCATAGAATCTTACCACCCCCTCTTCCTAGAGGTCCCTAAGCCTTAGGATGGGGAGAGATTAGGATGGCCTGATTCTGGGTGAGCATCGCTGGGTTGCCAGGAGTCTGCGTGACGGCTGGCCATTGTTGTCCACTTCACTCTTTTTCTACTGGCTATGCTCCATCCTGATATAAAGTTTTATAATTCCTAAAAACACTGTTCTAAACTAGTTCCTCTTGTGATCTATGATAGAAATATATCCACCTAAAGCTGTGTAGGCTTCATCACTATGTAAGGTTCTAGTGATTTGTGTAGGATATTCATCTTCAAAGAAGTTTTTAATGTTCAGGGCTGAAATTTAAAGACTATGCACAGTGAATGACCATCATTTAAAAATAATCCGGTGTGCTGCATATGTTAAGAAATTTAAGCACACAAGGCTCTGACTTCCTTGTGAGCACAGCATCAGAGCTACACTGTTTAGCATCAAGGCTCACAGAGCTCACCCAGGGTATTAGTACAAGACATGCTGTGAAAATAAGGCAGGGAAATCATGAAGAAGGCAACTGTTAGAGGTAGAATCTCAGCTCTTTTCAGTTTTTGACATACTATAAAAACAACTCAATGATTATCAGGGCTACTTAAGTGCAAAGGAACTCTACAGCTCAGATAAATCCAGTAGAAGAAAGGACTGAAATGCAGACAGGTGATTCCCTGGCCTGTAGCATAAACCAGCATGCAGCGAGTGCTTTCTCATTCTTCTTTCCTATTTTGCAAGTCAGAAATGATTTAGATTTTTTCAAAATGACACTTTCAAAGAGACTTGTTAATTTCCTGAAAAAGCTTGGGGGTGAGGGGGGCTGCTGTCAGACGATATACTCCATCTGACAGAGTTGCCACAGCCAAGAACTCACTACAATGATGTCCACCTCCACAAGACCCACACAATAGTTTCACTATGCATGCTGTGACAAAATATTTGACTCAAACAACATGTTAGGGGAGGGCTTCCTGGCTCACAATTCCAGGCTACAGTTGCAAGATCTTGAAGCAGCTGTCCATATTGCATCCACAGCAAGAACAGAAAACAAGGGGTGAGTAGACAAAACTTGCTTGCCTTCCTGTGCTCGTCAGCTCTCCCCATCTTTTTTTACTTGTCCAGGGAATAATCCCACTCATTATAGGTGGTCTTCTTACACCAATTATGCTACAAAGACAATCCCATACAGGCTTTCCCAGAGGCTAATCTTAATCTAGAGCTTATCTCTCAGACAGCCAGAAGAACTGCCTATCAGATATCAGGGTGATAATTAATACTAACCACTACAGTACATATCTCCTTCCAAAAAGAAATGTGCTTTCTCTTCCATACATTATGCTGGGAAAACTGATTTCCACATGTAGAAGAATAAAACTAGGTTCCTATCTCAGTATACAAAAATTTAAAGATGGACAAAGACCTTAATGTAATACCAACATGCCCACATGGACTAGCGAGGATCTCAGAAGACATAATTACATGCAGTGGAAACTTTGAGGGCTAGGGATGAATAGGTGAAGGGGAGTGATCCTATCAGTAGGACGGTCCAAGGAGGGGCTACTTGTTATGCCACTGAGGCCTGAACCCCCATAAATGTAGGTAATCCATAAAGGAAGCTTGGGATCCATAGAAAAGGACAGGCAGGAGGGTGGGAGGGAGTGGGATGGATTGATGAAGTGAGGGGAGGAAAAGAGAAGAGAGGCAGGGATTAAGTATTTAATATGCTTGCAAAACTATAAACAAACAAATAAATAAATAAATGCCTTAATATAAGACCTGAAACTGAAAATTCTAAAGAGAAAAATGGGAAAAAAATACTTCAAGATACACAGGCAAGGACTTTCTGAAAAGTACTCCATTAGCCCAGGAAATGAAATGAACAAAAAATTTGGCATTACATGAAATTAAAAAGTTTCAGAGTGAAGAAAGCCTACAGAATGGGAGATAAGCTGTGTCAGACATTTGATTGAGGAGGGAGGTCAACATCTAGAAGTTATAAATAACAAAAATTAAACAATTAAAATTAAAGTCCAATTGGCAAATGAACAGTTTTCAAAAGTAGCAATACAAATGTGTACACAAACACACACACACACACACACATACACAATTCTCCCTAGCTATCAGGGAAATGATACATTATTTCACCTCACTTTTTAGAGAATGATTATTACAAAACCAATCAGTGCTGGCAAGGACTGGGGTTAGGGGGGACAAAGAGCCCTTACAGACTGCTGCAGGAATCTCAAATGAGTGCAGAATAGTGGCACCTCAAGAAATGCAGGCTTTCATACCCAGCTGTGCCACTCCTAGACACATGCCAAAGAACTGGATTGCCACACCGGAGAAAACTGCTATGGTTATTGCAGCATGATTCACAGTGGCCAGGATGTGGAATTAGACTACATATCTATTACAGGTGACTGGATAAAAACAAAAAGGCACGCACACACGCAGTAAAGTTTTATTTGTAAAGACTAAAAGAGAACAAAACTATGACATTTGCAGTAAAATATATGAAACTTTAGATCACGTGAAGCAAAAAATACCATTATTATTCAAAAGACAAATAAATGCATGCTTTCTCTCATGTGCAGAAACTACATTTAAAAATATGAATATAAGGCATGAAAATAAAAGTGGGACTATTAGGGAGAAGAAGAGAGCAAGAGGAAAGGGAGATGAAGAGAGTAAGGAAGTGAATATATAAATAGTACAAGACATAAATATATGAAAATATTACTGATTGCTAAAATTACCTGTAATTTTATGTAGTAGTGAATATATACTAAATAATTTTTTTAATAAATAAAAAGCAAAAGAGGCCTTTGCTGTTATTCAGAAACCACACTACCTTAAAACATCAATTAGAAAAGAATACCTTACAAGTAGACAAAAATGAAGAGTATTATCTTTAACAGCATCCTATAGACTTTAAGAGAAAAATCACTCAAGCAAACCACGAGTTCTTTCGAGGAAAAAGGAAAATGCTAATTTGTAAATCGTATTAAGGAAATATTGGGCCTACCACCCCAGAGCCCCACGCATCCCGGCGGCGAGCACCCACGCCGACTCCGGCTTGGCCTGCACCGCGGTCCGGATGACCCCAGCCCCCTTCGCGCCGCCCCGCCCCGCCAGCTGCCCAAGGTGAGTGAGAGAGAGAGAGCCCAGCCCTGCCCAGCCCCCCACCCGGGAGCCGCCCGGCCAGCAGCACCGCGCTCCCTCCGCGGCCCCTGGCTTTGCCCCCGGGGGCCCGCCCCCCTCCGCGCAGACCTTCCCAGGTCGCAGGTGAAGAATTCTGCCATCACATCAGATCCTCTGCCTCTCTGGCCCACCGGGGACCTACGCACGTGGTCCACGGAAGACACACTGCTACTCAGAATTCAATAGAGCCCAAAGGAAACTCAAGCAAAATTCTAAGGAACAAAGGGAACACAGGCCATACATCTGGACTCCACTACAATCAGTATATCACGTGGGCGAGATTCTTCCCATCCAGCCCAAAGATAAGTAAACTTTTTCTTTTCACCTTACTGATCCTTTAAAGTATCAATGCTGTAGATCAACTTTCCCATACAGCCACCCCACAACATAAAACTCCAGGGAGTACACCACTCACCCCCACATTTCACCAATATACTATATCGTAAAAGTGCACTACCAAACTAATATTCACCCCCTGGTAACATAACCTGACTTAACTGACATACTAACAGCCTAGTAGCCTCATCTAGGATATAACGATAACAAAAACACAAACATACCCAATCCAAGGCAAGCACTAGTAATAACTGGCAAGTGTAACAATACCAACCAGGTGGATTCAGTGAAAAACACACAGAAACTGAAAGGTCCTAAAAAACAAAACAACAATGTACAAGTCAAAGTGCAGATCCACGAGAAACAAAACCCAAGAAGACGAATCTCCTGCCAAAAGAATCAATCCCATAATGAGGGATTCTGACCAGAACAAATCCACAGAAAATAGCCATGAAAGCCAGACCCAACATAACCACTTTCAGAGTATGATCATTACCATGATTAATATACTATGAAAGAGGAAATCAGAGAAGAGTTAAACAACTGTATCAACCACTTCGAACAGGAACACAACAGGCACTTGGAGGAGTTGAGAAAAACAGTTCAAGAAACAAAAATAGGTATAGAGCAATTAAAACAGTCTCAGGCAGAGTTTAAAATTGAACTAAAAGACAAGTTATCTTCAACCCAAAACTCAACAGAGAGTCTGATTTACCCTGCAAAACTATCTGTCATGATTGAGGGAGAAAGAAAAGTTTTTCAGCACAAAGACAACATTGAAGGGATACATGTCTACCAAACCAGGCCTTCAAAAAATCCTAGAAATGATACTCAAGCTTGAAGAAAAGAACAAGCGTATCCAGGAGGACAGGAGGGAAGTATAATACCACCAAAACATAAATATCAAACAACATGCTTACAAAGTCTACTAAACATAAAAAATGTCCAGAATTAAAAATAATTTCTCCATTATAACATTAAATGTCAATGGTATTAACTTGCCGATTAAGAGACACAGATTACAAACTTGGATTAAAAACCACAATCCAACAATCTGCTGCCTTCAGGAAACTCATCTCACCACAAAAGATAGGCACATCCTAAGAATGAAAGGCTGGTCCAAAATCTTCAAGCTAATGGAACCAGGAAACAGGCAGGGGTAGCAATTATGCTTTCAGACAAAGTGGACTTCAAACCAAAGAAAATCATAAGAGACACAGATGGATACTACATTTTAGTCACAGGTACAATTCACCAGGAAGACTTCACAATACTGAACATTTATGCACCCAATACGGGCCCCTCCACATACATTAAGAAAACCCTACAGCGCCTAAAGCAAGAAATCAACCCCCAAACGGTAATTCTTGGGGACTTCAACACCGTCCTCTCAACATGGGATAGATCAACAGCTCAAAAACTTAATAGAGACACTTTGGAACTTAATCAAACCCTGAAAGAAATGGACCTTACAGATCTCTATCGAACATTTCACCCACGCACCAAAGAATACACATTTTCCTCAGCAGCACATGGAACTTTTTCCAAAATAGATCACATATTGGGCCACAAAACGAATCTACACATATACAAAAAAGTTGAAATTCTAACCTGTGCCCTATCAGACCACCACGGCCTAAAGCTGGACATCCACAGCACAACAAACAAGAGAAAATACACTAATTCCTAAAAACTTAAAAATATGACGCTGAATGAGAACTGGATTCAGGAAGAAATTAAAAAGGAAATTCAAGATTTCCTGAAAGTGAATAATAATGAAAATACAACTTACCAAAATCTCTGGGAAGCAATGAAAGCTGTTCTAAGAGTAAGTTCATAGCTCTTAATGCCTACATCAAAAAAATGGAAACATCAGAAATAAACAACTTAACCAACCAGCTTAAAGCTTTAGAGAAATTAGAGCAATCTTATCCCAAAAGTAGTAGAAGAGAGGAGATTAGCAAAATAAGGGGAGAAATATCTGAAATCGAGACTAAGAAAACGATAGAAAAAAAAATCAACCAGTCAAAAAGCTGGTTCTTTGAAAAAATCAGTAAGATTGATACACCCTAGCTAAATTAACCAAAAACAAGAGAGAGAAAATCCAAATTAACAAAATTAGAAATGAACATGGAGTTATCACTACTGATACCCAAGAAATCCAGAGAATTATAACATCATATTTCAAAAACTTATACTCTGTGAAGTTTGACAACACAAAAGAGATGGATGAATTTCTAAGTAAACACAACCTACCTAAATTGAATCAGGAAGTTGTGAATTACTTAAATAGCCCTATAACATATAAGGAAATTGAAGTAATCTCAAATCTTCCCACCAAAAAATGTCCTGGACCAGATGGATTCAGCACAGAGTTCTACCAGACATTTAAGGAGTTAATAACACCAATACTCCTTAAACTGTTCCATCAAATAGCAAAGGAAGGAACACTACCAAATTCCTTCTATGAAGCTAATATCGTCTTAATCCCAAAAACTAATAAAGATTCACTTAAAAAAGAAAACTATAGGCCAATCTCTCTGATGAACACAGACGCAAAGATTCTCAACAAAGTCTTAGCAAATCGGATTCAAAAACATATCAAAAAGATCATTCACGGGGACCAAGTAGGCTTCATCCCCGGCACACAAGGTTGGTTCAACATACGCAAATCAATAAATGTATTCATCGTGTAAACCAGTCCAAAGTCCAAGACCACATGATACTCTCGATAGATGCAGAAAAAGCCTTTGACAAGATCCAACAGCCTAGAGATAGTAGGAATGGAAGGAACCTTTATCAATATAATAAAAGCTGTATACAACAAGCCCACAGCAAGGATTATGTTCAATGGGGAACAATTGGAAGCATTCCCACTTCGATCAGGAACTAGACAAGGCTGTCCACTCTCACCACTTCTATTCAATATTGTACTTGAAGTCTTAGCTGAAGCCATAAGACAAGAAAGGGACATAAAAGGGATTCAAATCGGCAAGGAAGAAGTCAAGCTATTCCTATTTGCAGATGACATGATCTTATACCTGAGGGATCCCCAAAAACTCCACCAGGAAGCTCCTGGAACTAATTGAGAAGTTCAGCAGAGTGGCAGAATACAAAATAAATGTGCAAAAATCAGAGGCCTTCCTATATGCCCAGAATGAAAGAAGTGAAAAAGCCTTGAGAGAAACAATCCCATTTACTGTAGCCCCTAAAAAAATGAAATACCTTGGTATAAACCTAACCAGGGAGGTAAAAGACCTTTACAATGAAAACTTTAAAACCCTGAAGAAAGAAATTGCAGAAGACACCAGAAGGTGGAAAGACCTCCCTTGTTCCTGGATTGGCAGAATCAACATTGTAAAAATGACCATCCTACCAAAGGCAATATACAAATTCAATGCTATACTAATTAAAATCCCAAAGCAATTCTTTAAAGAAGTTGACCAAATAATCTCAAAATTCATATGGAGGCACAAAAGACCCAGGATAGCAAAGACAATCCTGAGTAACAAAAACACTGCTGGAGGTATCACCATACCAAACCTTAGTCTATACTACAAATCCATAGTTATAAAAACAGCCTGGTACTGGCTCCAAAATAGACACACAGATCAATGGATAAGGATTGAAGACCCAGATAAAAGCCCACAAAAATACAGCCATTTGATCTTTGACAAAGGGGCCCAAAGAATCCAATGGAAAAAGAACAGCATCTTCAACAAATGGTGCTGGCAAAACTGGATCTCCACATGCAGAAGATTAAAGCTGGACCCGTACTTGTCACCATGTACAAGACTTAATTCCAAATGGATCAAGGACCTTGATATCAGGCCAGAGACTATAAAAACCATAGTTGAAAGGATAGGGAACTCCCTCGAGCTGATTGGGCTAGGCCAACAGTTCCTAAACAGACATCCAATGGCACAGTCAGTGCTACCAACTCTCAACAGTTGGGATCTTGTGAAATTAAAGAGCTTCTGTTCAGATAAAGAGATTGTAACATGAGCTCAAAGGCAACCCACAGAATGGGAGAAAATCTTCACTAAACACATACCTGATAGAGCTCTACTGTCAAGGGTGCACAAAGAACTTAGAAAATTAAACACCAAGGAAACCAATGGCCCAATTAAAAAATGGGCCCTGGAACTTAAAAGAAATTTTACCAGAGATGAAATTAAAATGTCTAACAAATATCTTAAGAAATGCTCCACTTCTTTAGCCATAAGGGAAATGCAAATCAAAACCTCCCTGAGATATCATCTCATCCCGGTCAGGATGGCAAAAATCCACAATACAAACAACAACAAGTGCTGGAGAGGATGTGGAGAGAGGGGAACTCTCCTACATTGCTGGTGGGAATGCAGGCTCATACAGCCACTCTGGCGAGCCGTCTAGAGATTCTTAAAGAAATTAAAGATTGAAATGCCATATGACCCTGCTATTCCACTTTTGGGAATAATCCCCCATGCAGCAGAGGTTCGCCTGGATAGCACAAGCACGACTATGTTCACAGCAGCACTGTTTACAATAGCAAAGTCATGGAATCAACCCAAATGTCCAACAGTTGACGAGTGGATAAGGAAATTGTGGTACATCTATACAATGGAGTACTACTCAGCCATCAAAAATGATGAATTACTGGAATTTGCTGGGAAATGGATGTCATTAGAAACAATTATATTAAGTGAAGTATCCCAAACCCAGAAAGTTAAGTGCCGTATATACTCCCTAATAGGTGGCTCCTAGTACCAAACTCACCCAGCCCACATTGAGACACTCAAAGGTAAACCTATGTAATACAGTAATTGCAAGGTTTGTGAACAGGAGGGATGGGGTTGGAGGGCCACACCAGACACAAGGAGAGAGGGGACCATGTTACAGCAGAGAAAATCGGCCTCCAAGGAATGCAAGTAAGTAATGTGACACCTGGTTAAGTTCACAGACGTTCGTTCCTGATCATGTACAACTGAGGGGGTATGATCTCATCAGAAGGGGAGGGCATATAGTCTGGCAGATGAAAGGTGATCATTTTGCAAACGGGTGACTGACCCCTCCCTCACCGAGGTTTCCTGCTTTTATTACATCTACCCTTGAATGTGCTATTATAACAAGACTCCAGTTTAACAGCTGTTTGTCTCTGACCAGGGGGTGACATACAGTGCCCATCAGGATGGAGTGAAGGGCATTGCAGGAGCAGCAAAACTGCAAAAGAAAATCAACAAACCACAATCCAGAACTTCAGAGACTCTATATCAACCACATAGAACTAAGCCAGCCTAATCTCCTCCCATCCTGAAGCTCAGGGACATTTGCGGAAGAGGGGGCGGTAAGATTGTAAGAGCAAAAGGATGGGAGGAGCAATGATCTGAAGATTCTCCACACTAGTTAGGGCTGAAGCAATCATAATAGGACTTTGCATGCCCTGCGCAATGTCCGTCACACTATTGACCTCACAAAGTCTAGCATCAGCTAAAGGCACCAAGATCCTTGGAGGCAAGGGATTGACAGCCACGGTAGTATTCCTATACTTAAGGGGAACACGAGAAAGGGTTCAGGAAAATGCCACTGGGTCCTTGTACGTCATCGGAGAGGAGGACCAAGAGGAGAGTTAGGCATACACAGTAAAGGACTCTCTGGGAATTGGGGGGGAGGCACTGGGAGACGGGGAGGGAGGGAAGGGGAGCAGGGGGTTCAGGGAGAGGAAGGGGGGGAGGGAACTGGTCTACCTATTAAGTTTGTATGAGCGGAAATAATAATAAAAAATGTTAAAAAATTAAAAAAAAAAAGAAATATTGGGCCTCTTGCCTGGAGGTTACGTATTTTTCATACATCTCTTCTCTAGCCTTCTTCGTCTCTTCGAGTTGAGCTTGGAGTCTCTCCAGGCGGTCTTCCTCATGGGCACAGCGCACGCTGAGCTCCATGTTCTGGCGATTGAGGTATTCTTTATCTTTCTGCAGTAAGGTGACGGTCTGCTGCAAGGAGGTCACCTATAGCATATTCAGATATTCAGACACAATGTTACAGAGCAATGTGTGTGTTTCAACAGCTTTCACACTGTTTACCACAGACATTTTCCTTTTAAAAAGAGCTAATTCTTATCCTTGTAACTATTTATTTAAAAAAATGCTGCCAACACTGTTTACAACAGCAAAGTCATGGAATCAACCCAAATGTCCAACAGTTGACAAGTGGATAAGGAAACTGTGGTACATCTATACAATGGAGTACTACTCAGCCATCAAAAATGATGAATTACTGGAATTTGCCAGGAAATGGATGTTATTAGAAACAATTATATTAAATGAAGTATCCCAGACCCAGAAAATTAAGCGCTGTATGTACTCCCTAATAGGTGGCTCCTAGTACTAAACCCACCCAGCCCACCTAGAGACACTCAAAGATAAATCGCTGTAATACCTACAGTGATTGCAAGGATTATGAACAGGAGGGATGGGGTCGGAGGGCCACACCAGAAACAAGGAGAGAAGGGACCATGTTATAGCAGAGAAAATAGGCCTCCATCAAGGACAGCAAGTAAGTAATGAGACATCTGGTTAAGTTCACAGACTTTCGTTCCTGATCATTTACTACTGAGGGGATGTGATCTCACCAGAAGAGGAGGGCATATAGTCTGGCAGATAATAAGTAACCATTTTGCAAATGGGTGATTGACCCCTCCCCCTCACTCTGGTTTCCTACTTTTATTACATCAACCTTTGAATATACTCTTATAACAAGACTCAGGTTTAATAGCTTTTTATCTCTGGCCAGGGGGTGAAATACAATACCCATCAGGATGGAGTGAAGGGCATTATATGAGCAGCAAAACTGCAAAAGACAATCAACGAACCATAATCCAGAACTTCAGAGACTCTATATCAACCACCTAGGACTAGGCCAGCCTAGTCTCTCCCCATCCTGAAGCTCAGAGACATTTGAGGAAGAGGGGGTGGTAAGATTGTAAGAGCACAAGGATGGGAGGAGCAATGATATGCGAGATACTCCACACAAGTTAGGGCCGAAGCAATCATAATAGGACTTTGCATGCCCTGCGCAATGTCCCACACACTATTGACCTCACAAAGTCTAGCATTTGCTAAAGGCACCAAGATCCTTGGAGGCAAGGAATTGACAGCCATAGTAGTGTTCCTATGCTTCAGGAACACAGGAAAGGGTTCAGGGAAAAGCCACTAGGTCCTTGTACGTCATCAGAGAGGAGGGCCCAGAGGAGAGTCTGGCATGCACATTAAAGGATTCTCCGGAAATTGGGGGGGAGGCACTGGGGGATGGCGAGGGAGGGGTGAGGGGAGGGGGAGCAGGGGGGTAGGGGGGAGGAAGAGGGAGGGAGGGAACCATTGTACCTATTAAGTTTGTATGAGCGGAAATAATAATAAAAAATGTAAAAAAAAAATGCTGCCAAATTTTTTTTGAGAACTACATGAAAAAGGAAAAATGTTTTAACTTAGACCACTGTACTCTAATATATAACAAAACATAAGTGATTCTATTTGTAAGCTTACCTCTTTTGACAATTCACTTTTTTCTTTAGCTTGAGATACATGAGAGGCTTCAAGTATTTCATTCTTTCTTTTAAACTCGAGAACTTCCTGTTCAAAAACATCACGTTCGCTATTAAAATAAAAATCACACACACATGAAAATGGTTGAAGTGTCAGGAAGCTGAGCAGATGTAGGGCTTTGCTGTCATTGTGTGGCCTATAAAGTATCTACTTTTCAAATTTATAAGTGACCTTGTTTAAGATTTTGTTCAGAAAAATATCAGTATTTAGCACTAAGTCATAAGTATTTTAATTGCACTAACCAGTAATTCATCTTGTCTGAAGGACACTGTCAGTTTCCCAATTTATTATCTTTAATGGTTACTATTCACTCTTTGAGACCTGGCCTCCCCTGCAGCTCAGGTCGGCCTGGAAGTCAGGGCAAGCTTCCTGTTTCAGCCTCCCCAGTGCTGAGATCACAAGTATGAGCTCCATGTCCAGCTTCAGCTTCAGCTGGAAGTTAAAACTCCTGAAGAATCTGAACATGACTCCAGGCTCAATTAAGGTCAAAAATTTCTCACACTTTATCATTTACATTGCATAGCAAATGTGTAGGGCAAGCATTCCTTATACTATTTCATTCACAAACTGCTTTTCAGATATTTTAATTTCTTCTTTCAGATTAGTCTATAAGCAGTGAAACTAAGAACTGGATCAAACCCACTACAGGCATCTTTGCTCTTCCCCCCTCCTCTCTAGCCATAGACCTCCTGGTGCTACAATGTAACAAGCTTTTCTCCACTTCTCCACTTGCTATTCAGTGTTCAACCATTCTGTTCCCTGACATATTTTACCTGAAGCTTTAAATTCCACTGATAATTCTGAACCAAGTATTATTAATGAGGCAACAATTACACTAATATGCATATGTTGACATTGTGCTGTACAGATTCTTTTTTCTAATTAGCATGCTCTCACAGATTTTTACTCTTCTAATGGATTAAAATTCATAATTATCCATATTTACTTTTCAGATAGTACTATATCATATGACTCCTGTGGAAATGAATTGGAATCAGAGGTATCACTATAACCTTGTCTACAATGTGCTGTCTTCCCTCCCTTTCTCCTTGGCCTGTCTGTAAGGATCACAGTCGACTTTCTAAATAGCGTTTCTCATTAAGAGAAATCAGACCTTAGAGAAAAGGCTGAGGCAAGTGAAATTACAAACTAAAACTGGGAACATTGTTATGCCAAAAGGTATGAAGTTTCTAAAAGAAAAACCTTTCAGATTAACATCAATATATCTACACTACACACATATTTCTGAAACATTATCAATGGTGCATTCCTTAGATTATCTTATAGTTTTGTTACTTGTCTTTTTTTCTTGTACTGCTGATAAATGAATCCCAGATTCTATATTAGATAAGCACTCTACCACTGAGTTATATACTAACCAGGTTTGTTTTTATGAATCAGCATCTTGCTATGCAGCCCAAGCTAGAATCTGAAGCTCATGATGATAATAATAATAATAATAATAATAATAATAATAATAATACTTGTGTCTCTCAATTGCTCAGATTACAGGCCTATTGTCACCATGCAAGGCCTATTATTTAATTTTTTGACCTACTCATTCTATTACCAAATCAACCGAAAGGCTTCCAATTTGAATACCTTTTGTTTTTCAGTACAAGAACTTGTTTAACCTATTTTTCTTTATCAAAGGTTCTGTTTTTTCCCTAGGTCATTACAGAAAAAGGAAACATAGGAGATGATATAATAGACTTCCATGTGTCCCTCACCCAGCTCTGACAGCTATCAACTACAATTCACCTTCCTTCAGATACCCAGAAGATCTATGATGATTACACTCTTTCTCTATTTTATGTATCATTGTTACAGATTTGTAGTGGAAAAGGACACATCAAAATACAAATTTTAAGTGCCATCTTTCTATGACAACCTTTTTCATTTTGAAAATGTTTCTTGGCGACTAGATAGAAGAAAATGATTAACAAGAGAAAGTGGTTAAGAGAAGATAATGGAGGCGAATATGATCAAAATACATTATACACATATATGAAATTGCTATAAGGAAACCCATTATTATGCATGATTAACATATGCTCATAAAAATTTTAAAAATTTAATTTTTTTGAAATAAAGCTTTTTTTTCCAGGAGCTCCACTGAGTATACTGCTAACAGATTTCATATTTTAGCCTAACAATAAATATTAAAGGGGACATAGACATACTAATATATTTGCTAAATTGTTGTGAATTCACTTACAGTATTATATAATTCATCACTTAAACTAGATAATGTATTCATTAATGAGTGAATGGTATGTTTCAAGAATTTTGGCTACAGTACATATAAACTGTTAAGATAAAATCTCCTTATTTCCACAGATACAGCAATTATAATCTTAAAAACATTCATAAATATTTCTATATTTAACTTATATGACAAAACAAACTCAGATTTAAAAAAGATTTGCCAATGAACACATAGGCAAAGAGCAATTCATTAAATACAACAGAAAAGTATACTCCAATCAAAGAAAGATGCTTTCCATAGCTACTAAGTAGCAACACATTTGGGAAACATGGTCTCACAAAGAGTTATTTTTTGAGGCGTTTTTTCATTACAAAGGAACATCTAAAAAATCACTGGGGAATTTAAGTATTTAAATTGATTATTACATATAAAGTAATCACTAAATAACATTTAACAAATATTTATACAGATGTATTTTACTAAATTCTTAGCTTTACATTTTAAAAGGTATAAGCAACTTCTAAATTAAATAAAAACCACAGCTTATACCTAACTGCATGCTCTGTACCATGAAGGAGGAGAACACATAAATAATGATGTGGATGTAAATCAGATTTTCTTGAAGCATGTCACGAACGAAAGCTGCTGCGGTCATTTCAACTACTTACCTCTTGACTTTATCATAGTTCTCTTGACGATAGTCACCTCGCTGAATTAACCGTTTGGTGTCTGCTAATTCTAAGGTCAAACGCTGACATCTAACTTGAAGTTCTGAGTGGTTTCTTCGATCTTCTTCATATGTCTATAAATCAAAGGAATGAAATATCTCAAAGTGAGCCTAAGTTACCAAGTCTGTAGTCAAATCTGTTAATGTAAATTAATAGAATGTGAATCTGCAATGGGAAGTACCCTCATAGTTAGGCCAAAATATATTCAAGTTTAGTTTTCTCCAGTATTCGGTTAACGCAAAGAAATCTCTTAAATTCACAAAGTTGTTTATAAGGGCATTTGTTTAAAACTTACACTGTTCTTCAAAGCAAGTATCACAACTATGCTTTGGTTGGCAGACTACATACAATGCTAGGTAACATTTTTAAATTTTATTGAGCTACTATTACCTGATAAAGACAGAAATGTATGAAACAGTTTTTGTTCTCATCTAGTTCAGAATGTAGAGATAGTGATATATATATATATATGTGTATATATATATATAGTAAGAATTCTCTTATGCTATATATAAAAAAGGATCATGTGATCCTTGGAAGTCTCTGCCTTCATCTTTCCCCCCCTATCCTGACAGCAGCTGAGTATGAATGATGGACTGCTGAGATTGACAGGGTCACCAGGGCTTGGCAAACCTGGTCCTGCTCATTTCAAGTTGTTTCCCATCGCTCCTCCAAACCGGCCATTCACTCTGATGGCAGGGCCGAGTCCCCTGAGCGTGCGTTCACTCCAGCGCATGCTGCAGCAGAGTCTCTCCACCAAGTCTGAACGCAAGCTCCTGCGCAGCACCGCGAGCACCGCTCTGGTCAGAGAACTTTCTTTCACAGATCACTAAAGGGAAAACATCTCACAGGCAAAGATTCTGTCTTACTCATCACTGGATTTCCATCACTTCATACAGCACTGAGCTACAGGAAGTATGAAATCGACGTATTGGAACCAATTTAAAAAATAAATGAATATGAAAACTGGGAGAGAAATAAGGCCATAGAGGCAGATTCCTATTTATTTTCCTCCTTTAAAGTGATCTGAGAAGTTCTTCCATCCCTAGAGCAAGGCAATGTTAATCAATTCTATCCTAAGCCATTCTTTTTCTTTCTATCTATCTATCTATCTATCTATCTATCTATCTATCTATCTATCTATCTATCGTGTGTGTGTGTGTGTGTACTAGAGGGCACTAGAGTGTGTGTGCCTGTGGAAGTCAGAATAAGGCAATGTTAATCACTTCTGTCCTAAGCCATTCTTTTCTTTCTTTATAGTGTGTGTGTGTGTGTGTGTGTGTGCGCGCGAGCGCCTGTGGAAGTCAAAGGGTGACATTGGGTATCATCCTGGATTGCTCTAACTCCTTACTTCTTTTCTCTTAGGTCTCCTAGGTTTTGCCTTCCAGGGCCAGAAGTACAGGCCACCACCATATCTGCCCAGCACTTTTATGTGGGAACTGGAATTAGAATTCAGATCTTTTTGCTTGTGAAGCAAAGGCTTTAACAAACACTGAGACACATTCCCACCCCACCATTTCTTCTCTCAATAAGTGGTCAGCTCAAGTGTGGTTACATTTAATCTGCAAACTGATTAAATTATTTCCATGTGGTTATTCATGGACTAGATGCTGTACTGTTTTGGGAGAAAGTACGATGCTATTCAAGCCTTCAAACTGCATGCAATTCTTCCTACACTTTAAAGAAAAAGTTGTTTCTATGATGAATAACACAGTAAGACACTGGCCAGGTTAGTTTACCTAAGCTTCAGTGTTTGCCTCATAGAAATCTTGTAAAGATCACATCAAGTAATATATGTAAAATGCTTATAAAATGCACAACATGTGGTGAATGCTCATTATCTGAAATTAATATGGTTATAATATTTCCTCTTTGCGTTGGCTCCTAGAGAGATCACAGCAAAGCTGGTATTTAACTTTAATAACTGCATGAAGACTATGACATAATCCAGAGTAATATAACTGTAAGGAATACAGCATTAAAAAGATGAATAACAGATAAAGAGCCCAAAAGAGTATTCAAAGAAGCATGGGTAAACAAGATGTGTCAGAAACCACAGGAGAAAAGGCTCTGAGATGAAGTAGGAATTAGCATGAAGTACCAAACACTGAGAAAACATGGAGAATACAACTAGATTGAAATCTCTCTGTATTCAAGAACAGGGACAGAAAGTAGAAAATTAGAGATTAAAGTAGATGTTATCTGACTGAGGGCTTAGTATGTTCTTATTTTGTAAATTTTGGGGGGGAGGTCAGGGTCTCATGAATATCCTACCAGCAAGCCTTTAACTCTCTATGTGGCTGAAAATGACCTTGAACGTCTGACCTTCCTTCTTTTACCTCTAATGTGCTAGGACTGTAGACATGCACTACCATGTCCAGTTACACAGTGCTGAAAATCAAACCTAGGGCTTCATGATGTAAGGCAAAGTCTATCATGAGCTTACCATCCATCTGTTTTATTGTGGTGTTTTATATACATCACATCAATACTTTATGTCAAAATATAAAGAATATTCTCATTTTCTTAGATGAGAAAACTGAGGTTTGAAGAGCAAAGTCTCAAACCTCACGAACAGCACAGTAAGAATTCCAACCTGTGCCTGTCCAACCCTCAAACTACAAGTGATTCTTTCTCCAGTTTGAAGGTGAAAGTAGAGAAAATGGAGTAAAGAGAGCTAGTGAAGGTTTGAAGAGATGCCGCAGGAGAGATTGGCACAGCAGGTCAAGGCACTAGCAACCAAGTCTGACAACTTTAGCTCAATCCCTGAGACCATATGTACAAGGAAGAACCAGTTCCCACAAGTCGTCTTCTAACTTCTGCATGCATGTCATGATGCAGGCGTCCAAACACAAAGTAAACTAAAGAGAAAGATTAAGATTGGACAACTTAATGTCTAAATATTGATGAGCTGGAACCTTAGAAGCAAAAGAGTGATTACTATTAAATGCCCACTCAGAAGGACAAAGCCCATAAGATTTTATGAATGGGATTCAGAGTACAGGTGTAAGGTCAGTATTGGGTGAAAAGTAGGCATTTTATTGAACACAATGTATTATTAATTAAAACATTTGTTACAGGCCTATCTAGTGCTTTGCACTAGATTGTCTCTAAAGACAAAAATTTTCCAATTTTTGAAGGCTTCTTCCCATTATAACCAGTAGGGAGAATCAAAGCTGTAAGCAGGTGTGTAGGTCTTCTAACATGGAATTGTGGGAGTTCTCATGTGAGGATTTCCATCTCCTCTGTGACATGAAGTGATCAGATAAAAATGAGAAGTGGAAAGCCTGAGAGACAAAGTTGAGAGAGCAATGCTTAAAATAACGTCTCATGAAAATGAAAGGACTATAGCTGTGCCCGCAGGTTGGTAGCAATTAACCTGTAGTGCTTGTTGCTACTTACGTGGTTTTTCCCAGGCATGCTCAATTAGAAAAATTAAACTGGAAGCTTCCGAGGCTGACTTGATAAGAAGAAATGTGAAAATAATTGATAGAAAGATTGAAAATAGATAAGATGTCGGAGGGAATAAATTTACAGATTGGTAAAACTAGGTGGATTAAAGCTGGGGAAGCTGGTTGTGGAGTTAAAACCTTTGAGTCACGATAAAAAGGACCTGAGTTCAGCTCCTCAGAATCTACATAAAAATGCCAGGTGGCCTGTACTTCCAGCCCTGGAAGGCAGAGCCTGGGAAATTCCAGGACAAAGCCCATTCCTCTCAATGGCAAAACTATATTGCATGTGTTATGAGCAGTTATGTGCTAGCCTCACATAATTAAAAATTTAAGAAAGTTGGTATAGGGTCAGTGAGATAACTTTGCAGGTAAGTCACCTGCTTGCAAACCTGGTGATCTAAGTTTGATCCCCAAAATGGTGGTGTATGTGTGCTCTTTTCTGTGTCTCTGTCTCTCTTATAATAATCAGTAAATATTTGTTGCATAGGTTTTTAATTAATGTCTATGGAAAAGAGGAAGCAAGACAGGACATCAGGTAGACTAAATAAGAGATATAAAAATAGACTTGCTTTAAGCATAAAGAAGCAGGCACAAAATTTTCATTCATCATCCCTTTTAAATTGAAAATTTTCAGATAACATCACATGGATGAGTATTTAAATATTCTTTCCTTTTTTTTTGAACTAAGAAAACAAGGCAATCCGAGCCACTGGAAAGACTTCCATTGCTTCCCAACTTCACATATCTAAATAAAACTGATTTTTAATTCCTAGGGCCAATTTCTTCTTATCATTAATGTTGTGAGAGAAGATAACACCAGCCAGAGAACAATAAATCTCTTAGTGTGATAGTATGTTTTCTTGTCTTATCTGTAACTCTCCTCTCTTCCTACACCAACACAGGACTTTGAGCTCTTTAGAGACTTAACCTCTGTAACCCCAGGAACCTTTCTTACATAAGTCATTATATTTGAAAAGCTTGAAGAATGAACTAAAGTTGAAATATGAATGGACTACACAGCTCCAGCATTTAAAATAGGTAACTTAAGGCAGAGAAAAATGTACCTGAAATTACTAAGCACTTAAAGTATTAGTTTTCCAAATGAAATTAATCTGCACATAAAATTGTACATATTAAGCAAATCTGTTGTATGTGCCCATGTGATAGATGCAGTACATACACACAGGATTTTGGGAAAGAAATATATATATACTTGATCTGGTAGTTATTAAATGGGTAGGTTTGTTTTTTTTTAAAGTGGTACAATTATGATTTCTATATGTATTACATATAAATATTAAAAAACGAAGGCTTAAATTAAGAAATGTTAATAATTGGGGGGCAGCCACAAGTCTGAAGACTGAAAGGGGGCAAGAGTGGGAGAGTGGAGAAGCACCTTTTCCTCTTCATACTGTTAGATTACTGAGACAGGAAATGGAAAATTTCACCCTACAAAGTGCTTTAGCTAACTTATCAGTTATTAAATGACTTTTCATTTCATACTGTGGTGGAAGTTTTCCTCTTTCTCTTGTTTTTAAACAGCAGCAGCTATTTTACAGACACCTGGAATTTCAGAAATTGGAGATACATTAGAACTAATCTACTACAATCTTCGAAGTTTTAAGATGAGGACATGACAACATACCATGTTGTTGCTGGACTAGTCACTAGGAAATGGAACCAACCGAGGTATCCATCAGCAGATGGAATGAAGAATGTAGCACACACAATGGAATTTTATGACGCCATAAAGAAAAGAATATCACAGTATTTATAGGAAGATGGATGGAACTAGAAATTATATTAATTGAAGTAAGCCAGACTCACAAAGACAAACAACCCACTTTTTTTCTTATACGCCAAACGTACATTTAAAATGATCTATTTATTTGTGTGTGTAGATCACAAAACACAAAACTTATAGAAAAGGGACCCTGAGAGGGAAGGAAGAAGTCTTAAGGAAGGTGGGAAGAGTAAGGGTAATGCAACATGGAACCCAAGCAGAAGGGGACACTAACTTGGGAGAGAAAAGGAACCAGTTGGAAGGGAGAACAGCAGGGGACAAGTGAAGAGAACAAAAGTCAAGGACCCCATGATGAAACTGTTTCTTTTTATGTGAATTTATCAGTTAAAAACGACATAAAAGAAGTTAAAGGTGTAAGAGCCCCAAAAGATTTGAATGATTTGTCTAGGATTCCTGAATTTCAAGATCTATAATTTAATTTTCATTCATTTCTTAATTTCAAGTTACTACTGCCTATGGAAGCTGTACTCTGAAAACTATAAAACCACTGAGTAGAAGTTAAAGCTATTATTTACTCCTTATCTAACTTTCGTTGCAAAATTCATGATTTCACATATGACATGTACATAAACCAAAGTTAATTTTGGAGTCTTGTTTCTGAAATAATTATCACAATTTTTTTTTGAATATACAGTTTAAATCACTTCAGGGGCTGGAGAGGTGGCTCAGGGGTTAAGCCTCTGCCTTGCAGGCAGAAGGTCCTGAGTTCGGATCCTAGACCCCACGTATAGACTCTGGGAAGAAGCGGGGGCGGCCTGCGTTTCTGGTCCTGGTAGGGCAGAGTCTATGAATCCCTGGGCAGAGTAAACCAGGAGGAGGTGGAGGCAGTCCATGGTGGTTCCCGAATTCGTCCATGGTTCTACACACACACACACACACACACACACACACACACACACACACACACACAATTGAATTAAAAAAAAAAATTACTTCACATTCTAGTGGAAGCTCATGACTGTAATCCCAGCTATAAGAGGAGGACTGAATTTTAGCATGGCTTGAATGGCTCAAAAACATATTTAAAAAAACACAAAATAACATGTTTCTGTGAGAAGAAAAAAAGCACATTTTAGATATCAGTTGTACAGCCCCTCCCAAAAAATTACTTTGGATATAATGAATTTCTACATACGCAGGCAACACTTTTGTCTCTCATGCTATGTAAATTAAGAAGAAATTAGCAACCTATGTCAGAAAACTGACAAATGATATGATCTCTGGGCAGTAGGAACATGGCCTGATATTACCTTAAGGTTGGCAACTCCCACCAGAAGCAGTTTACACTGCAGAGAAATACAGTAAAAGAAAAACTATGGCTTAGTTGGGTATCCTGATACCTTAGAATTCCCACAAGTTTCCCACTCTTACACCAATCCAAGGAATTATACAAGAAAGGAACAAGGAACCTAATTCATCTTGACTATTATAGAATTCTAGCAAAGGTCTCTTTACTGACAATCTACAAAATAACATGTCAAATGTTTCTGTGAGAAAAAAAAAAGTTTATGTTAAGCTCTTCAAGAAATGCATTAGTGTTTAAAAAGTTTTTTGACTTCTAAAGATATATAAATCTGAAGTAATGAAAGTTTGCTGCGAAACTGAAAACAACAACAACCATAATCCAGAACATCAGAGACTCTACATTAATCACCTGGAATCAGACCAGCCAAATCTATCCCCATCCTAAAGCTCAGGGAAATTTGTGGAAGAGGGGGCAGTAAGAAAATTTTAAGAGCCTAAAGATGGGGAGGAGCAACAATATGCAAGATACTCCACACAAGTTAGGGCCACAGTAGCCATAATAGGACTTTGCATGACCTGCACAATGACCCCCACAAAGTCTAGCATGGATCACGGGCACTAACATCTTTAGAGGCAAGATAGTGTTCCCATACTAAAGGGGAGCCCAAGAAAGAGCTCTGGGCAATGCCACTAAGTCCTTACACCCCGCCAGAGTGGAGGACGCAGAAGGAAGTTTGACATTCACACTAAAGGATGCTCCAGGGAATGAGATGGGGGAAAAGGGGAGAATGGGAGAAAGGGATGGCGGAGGGTGAAAAGAAGGGGAAAAGGAGGGAGGGTGCAAGGGGGACTGTATGATATATATATATATATAAATAATATATAAATATATATATATACATAAATTTTTTTTAAAAAGTAAAAGAAATATTTATTTGGAAGTAGATGAAATTTTAGCCTTAGGATGGAATTCTTGTTCCAATCCTGCTCATGTGATTTTGTAAAATTTTTAAAGAAAACTATTTGTGATTTGTTGTAATGGCTTTTCTCATTCTAAATCTCAACTTTTAAAATCTATGCTATATTTAGAATGTTGATTAAAAAGTAACCATTTTGCAAATGGGTGACTGACCCCTCCCATTGCCAAATGCCATATGACCCTGCGATTCCACTTTTGGGTATAAGTATTACATCTACCCTTGAATGCGCTCTTATAATAAGACTCCAGTTTAACAGCTTTCTGTCTCTAGCCAGGGGGTTACATACAGTGCCCATCACGATGGAGTGAAGGGCATTGCAGGAGCAACAAAACTGCAAAAGAAAATCAACAAACCACTATCCAGAACTTCAGAGACTCTATATCAACCACCTAGAACTAGGCCAGACTAATCTCTCCCCATCCTGAAGCTCAGGGACATTTTGCGGAAGAGGGGGCGGTAAGAGTATAAGAGCAAAAGGATGGGAGGAGCAATGATTTGCAAGATACTCCACATACGTTAGGGCCGAAGCAATCATAATTGGACATTGCATGCCCAGCGCAATGTCCAACACACTATTGACCTCACAAAGTCTAGCATCTGCTAAAGGCACCAAGATCCTTGGAGGCAAGGGATTGGCAGCCACAGTAGTGTTCCTATGCTTAAGGGGAACACAGGAAAGGGTTCAGGGAAATGCCACTGGGTCCTTGTACGTCATCGGAGAGGAGGGCCTAGAGGAGAGTCAGGCATGTAAAAGAAAGGACTCTGGGAATTGGGGCGGGAGGCACGGGGGGGGGGGGATGGGAAGGGAGGGGTAGCAGGGGGTTGGGGGGGGAGGAGGGAGGGAGGGAACTGGTGTACCTATTAAGTTTGTATGAGCTGAAATAATAATAAAAATGTATTAATAAAAAATAAAATAAAAAAATAAAACCAAAAAAAAAAAAAAAGAATGTTGTGGTTTTTTTTTTGATGAGAGTTCATCCATCCACACCCATTGTATTAAAAAAAAAAAAATGAATGTTCGCCCAAAACAGAATGAGCAGGAAGTTTTCCCTTGTTGAATGTGTTGAACTCTGTGGAGAGGCACACGAGCTGGTGGAACATGTTGTCTAGAGACAACTTAGACCAAGCTTTTAAATATTAAAATATTTCCAGGCCAAAAAAAAAAGAGAAAGTTTGCTGCGGATTAAAAAGAGAAAAATTCCACTTAGGTGAAAAACAGTTTACTTTCATCAGGTGTGATGGATGCTGGCTCATGATGAGACATGAGTTCAAATCCTGTAACTGCTGTAGCAAATCCACTTCTCCAGACTTAATGCTGTGTCTGCAAAGTGAGTCCAGGACTAATTCTGTGGCTCATTTATTACTGTGCCTGCTATATTAAGGCAATTCTTACACAGAGAGCAGAATCTGCCATGATAAAAAATGCCAGCATGTTGGATAATGATTGTTGTAGCCATACTGAATACAGCAAACTACCAAAACAAACTTGAAATACTCACTTTTCAATATATAGGACCCATATATAATGGAACAGATTCAAGCTTTGTTCCCCTGCCCCTAAATGAAAGGTCTCAATATGTAATCCAGATTGATTCTAATTTGTAATTCTCTTGCCTCAGCCTTCTTGGTACTAGGATTAGAGGCACATGTCTTTGTGTCTGGCTAAATATCATCTGAATATTTCAGAGATAAAGGTGATATAGTGTCCTAAAAATACCATATATTAGTGTCAGAATTGAAATGTATCAACACAGGAGTAGTAGTACTAGAAGCACTAACAAATGTGACAATGTGACTAGAAAAACTAAAAGAATCAGGACGATTATTCACTGGAGTCAATCTCAAGTCCTGTGTTTTTAGTACATTTTTATGAATTGAAATGTATGGTATCATGGCAGATCACTTACAAAGAATAAAGAAGGTCTTTTTTTTACTGTATACATTCAGCTATTTTAATATTGTTATCTTTAAAAATAAAGTTTATATAAATCAATGTATAGAAACATACAAAATACATATACTGAGTTGAAGAGTAGGTCTTTAAAATGTTTTCTGCTTTCTCTTCCCTTTTATCATCATTCTTAAGTAACATGTGTATGTCATATTATTCTCTACGTTTACATGCTCATATATGCATAAAATGCCACAAATAGGGAAGGAGGCATTGATTACCCACTCCCAGAAGAAAACTGAGATTTTTTTTTCCAGTTAGTCACACTGAGTGAAATTCTAAATAAGCTGATTTAATATAGCTTATTCATGTTAATGGCCAACAATATTTCATGGTATAGACTGCACCATATCTTATGGAATCATTTTCTTGCAATTATATTGATAAGTGTCTTAGCTTTACTAAGACTCTTTCCGTTATTTGATAAAATTCCCGACAACTGAACTTAGGGAAGAAAGGAAGAATGGTTTTGTAGTTCAAGAGTATATGAAACAATAAAAGAATAATTTAAAAGAAGAGCATAGTGGCAAATTAAGAGCGTCAAGTAGCTGTCCCGTCATATCCACAGTTAAGCAGGTTTTACCTTTTTGATGCAGTTCTGGACCTAATCTAGTAAACGATGTCACATACAGTGAACAGATTGTCCCACTTCAATTAAACTACTCCCCAAGATAGTCCCCAAAGGCATGACCAGAGACTGACTAGACCTAGATAAATCCTATTAGCTCTGCCTACAAGTTTGTCTCCAGGCAATTCTAAGAGATCCTGTCAAGTTGACAATTAATACCAACTATTGTAACTACTGTTTATTTTGTTTCTAGCCCCTCCTCCTACCACAGACAAACAACATACAGTAAACCTTATAAATGTGTGCTAGGAACTACGCTCTATGCTACACAGGCTCAGCACGGGACTCCTGTGTTGAAGGAGGCTCGCTTCCCATTTTAATCAGGGCTGCTGGCTATCTGTTCCACCAGACACATCTGTCTGCTAGATATGTCTAGCTATGTCTTCTAGTAAGACACTTTCACAACATCAGCTCTCATTGTTAGTTTAACCATGGTCAAAATGCTAACAAATTTGAACATCTGGTCATTTGGAGTTTACTTCTTGTGAAATCTGTAGACTTCATTCAGTTGTTTGGTTGTCTTTTAAGAGTTTTAAGTGGTATTGGCATTATATAATATCATGTACATCCCATTTCCCCCCAAATATATACTTTAAACATTAAGCTTCACGTGTGGAGGTGTTTTTGTACTTTCCTTTGAAAGCTTTTGGATTCCCATGTTTTAACTGAAAACATGACTCTGACCTCTAAAACAATGTTATTCAATTACTTTCTACAATTATGGCAATGTTCTATATCTGGACATCTAACACATTAATCACTAACTGATAAACTGAATTTTAATTAACTTAAATTTAAATAGCCACACATAGTGGTGACGGCTGAATCTGGAATTTGACTCTTCACAGTGTGGTCATGGGCTGGCACACACTAAGAAAAGTCATTATCATCCAGGAGAATATTAAAGATAAAATATAAAGATAAATATTAAAGATAAAGATATAACCCCTCAAATATGTACACTAGTCTTCAGGTCAACAAGATCCCATATGATTTATATTCACATTAGTTTAAGTCACACCAGATCAGCATAAAATTAAAAAGTCTTAAAGGTTTTCATCATAGATTCCATTGGAAATCTGGTGATGTATGTGAACTTTTGAGAGTACTGCTTCTAAAAGCTTAACATAAAATACATGAAATTTCAGAGGAAATAAAACTACCAAAATATTTCTAAAGTTGTATATGTCTTCTTTGTAAACATGACTGAAGTTAAAACCTATTGATAAGAACTATCATAATGCTAAAATAGTGATGCACGTAAATTCTAACAAAAGAATGCTCCACAAAAAGAATGTCAACCGTCGGAAAAAAAGGGTACTGAATTTTCTTTCAACATTACGAAGTAAAGAAATGCTAAAATTCAGCTAGAAGTGGAAACAATTTGTTATTCCCTGAAAATCTGTTGACCTATCATGAATTAAATTGTGTGATGTTCTCCTAAAACTTTTAAATCATATCAAACTAATGTCATGTATTACATAAAATATAAGGGCAATTTACTTTCAAGATAAAGATCCACTTCTGTGAGGACCTTTACAGTAAATCTTTTCTAGCTGAACTATTGATATTGTGTTTACAATTTGATCAATTTCTATATTTTGTTCTACTCATGTGTCTGTTTCAATGCCACAGTAGTTGTTCTTATAAATTGTAAAGTTTATACTGAATTTTCAGTTGATCTAGCACACCTCACATTTACCAAACTGCAATTTCTCTTTCATACTTTTCTTGGCAGTTCTGAAGCATTTACTTTATCATACGAAATAAAATCATTTTCTATATCTAATTCTGTATTAAATTTCTTCCTGCCAAATCTACCAAATAATTCCAAAAAACAATGGAATATAGCTTAATTGGATTTCATTCATTCATTAATTATGGAAGAATATTTTTGTCATCTTGTGTGTTTTCTAAGATATGTCACTTCCCTGTTTATAGTTTTCTTCATGTGAATCCATTTGTTTAACCTTTCTTGCTAGGATAGAAACAGAGCAAAAATTTCATTCAAAAGAAAAGTGGTTATGCGTTTCATTTTGACATTTGGTTCACTTTTAAAAGTTCACATAATCCAAGATTAATAATTTTCAGTCCAATTTTAAAAATTCATAGTCATTAATTGTTCAGTTCTAAGCTTGTGTGTGTGTGTGTATAAGAAAGCATTATGTGTCCCTATGGAAGACCAAGGGTCCTTTCTACTTTACTCTGGGATTTCCCAGTGTCTGCCCACCAGGGTTGTAAGTATAGGCCGCTGCCTTAACGCCTGGCATTTTTATGTGGCAACTGGAATCCACAGGACCTTCTGCTTGAGAGGCAGAGTCTTAACCTCTGAGCCAGTTCTCCAGCCCCAGTTCTAAGTTTTACAATTTCAAAGTCTCTTAAATACATGCACTTAGAGAATCAAACAAGTTAAACACCTCCAACATATAAAAGCACAGAATATACATTCTTAGATTAGAAACATTAGGACACAACAAGAAAATATCAAAATTAGTATCTGTAATAGTTAATCCTGGGTGTTAACTAAACACACCTGACATTAATTAAGATCAATTGAGATAACCTGAAGAGATTATCTGGCTAATACAAAGACCAGCCCCAGATCCAATGGGAACCTCTCAGTAGTGGACCAGATAAAAGGAACCACAGAACAAAAGACTGAAAAGAGAGACTCTCCAGGAATCTAGCCTTCAGACACACGTCTCCAGCTTCGGCCATCCAGCCAAGTCACTTCCACCATAAAAGACTGTATTTCCCCTCTGGAACTGTAAGTTGAATAAATCTCCCTTTCTCCCTTAAGTAGTTTGACTTTGAATGCTCTCTCACAGCAACAGTAAAGAGTAACTATTATAGGATCCAAATTAAGTCAAGATTAAGCCTTAGGTCAATAAGATAAAATACCATATTCCATAGCTCAATGTACATCTCTGGTTGCTTGTTATGTTGGCTCAAAACACTGGGTGAGTCCATTATTCCAGCTTTTCAGCTCACAACACAAACAGCTTTTCTCTGAATTGTTTCAGTCTGTACTTGCAATCTTCCTTGGTGAATGTCCAATGGTTTTCGTATTGCCAATATGCTGTGTTCCTACTACAACTACAAGCCTCCCTTTCCTTTGCAGGACCTTTAAGCGTGCCCCATGGTGCTAAGCCTCAGGAGCTTCCATAAACCCCTCAACCTTGCCTCAAAACCAGGACCACCTGCACAATGCTGCCAAGTTCTGAGGTGAATCTGAGCTACAGCCTTGTCCACTTGAATGGTGGCTTTCATGTGTTGATCCTGGAAAAGCCCTCTTCTAGACAGCCAAGCCAGAATAGTAGGAAACTGCTTCAGGATAGATATTCTTCCTCTGAACAAGTCTAGATTTTCACAACCTGGACACTTCATGGAGTAGAATTCATCTCTCCACTATCCCAGTGCAAAGCACTAGGGTTGTCTTCAATGACTTTAATTTCTCCAAAAGCCATAGCTGCTCCGAAGTCCACCCTCCCCTTGCTGAAACTTCAAGGCTACCAACACGGCTCTCCTCCACCTGTTCATCATCTTCACCAATGTCCTCATCCTCCTGAAAACCATCACAAGCTAGTTCCAAGCCACTCATTTCTTTTCACCATTATTGTTTTCCATGTGGTCCATTAAGTTCGGCTCAATGGCTTTTCTAGCTCACAGACTCAAAGTCCTCAAACATTTCCACCTTTCTCCAATAAAACGGATCTACAGACCCAATAACTACATAGTTTTAGCAACAAGACCCCACTTCTCTGGTACCAAATTCTGCTGTAGTTTCTCTTCTAGACCCAAACACCTTAGGCGAGTGGTTTATTTTTGCTTACTTCTTTTTTCTGTAGGTATAAAATATTATTAACATTTTATTTTTCTTATTTCTGTAAGGTCTTTTTTTAAATTTTCTTTCCTAGTTTTTCAAGCATATTGAGTAATTGTCCCTACTCACTCTTTTCTACCTTCCTCCCTCCACTCCTTTCATCAAACTTACTTTTTGATTATGTTTCATCAGCAAAGCAGGAGAGTTCAGAGTTCATACCAGTATCAGGAGCCAAGGGAACAGGCCATATCCACAGGAAATGCTGAGAGAGGGACCTACTTTCTTGCTAACATGCAAATATGCTCATGGGCTTGTAGCCAATATGTCGACATAAACCAGCTTTCTGAATTTTATCCACTTGCCCAGGAATGATCCCAACTCATTTTCAGTTGGGTATTCTTACATCCATTAGATTATCTCCCACAGGTTTTTTCAGGACTTTCCCCAATCTACTAAGTCCTGATAGGTATTCCCAGGGTTCTCAACTGTCAAGTTGACCCTTGTATCCAACTGGCATAGTGGTGACCTCGTATGAAGAAGATTAGGAGCGCTGGATTGCTGAACACGAACACTAGCTGCTACTATATTTACTGACATGTTCACATGGCTATTTCTCTTTCAGCTGCTGGTACAACAGATTACTGCTGCGTGGGATATTCTGTAATCATATAAAACATTATTTCAATGAAATGGCTAAATTCATTTGTGAATTATTTTAGCTTTAATTTCTTTGTCTGTATTATAAATAATATGGTCTTGAATTTCTGAATCTGCAGTATAAATGAAACCAGCTTATAGTTTTGTTTTGCTTTCATACTATGTAATAGTTTTTGACTTTCATACTATGTAATAGTTTTTGACTTTTTTGTTTTTAAAATATTTGTCTGTGTGCGCCATGGTGCATATGTGGAAGTCAGATGACAACTTGTAGGAACCATTTCTCTCTTTTCACCATGTGTTTCTAGAGACTGAACTCAGGCTGGTAGGCTTAGAAGCCATCTTGTCAGTTGATTCCACCGTTCTCAATAGTGTGGTAGGGAATAATTACTTGGAATCACGTCTTTTTCACGTAGAAAGCAACCATGATCCCATCCGGGTGACTCCTTGTGTGAGCCTGGGAGCAGCCCGATCAGTGGGCCACTTGCACTGTCTTCGCAACATTTCCGTGGTTACTTGTATTTTGCTGGCACAACTTCACTTCCACCTCAAGCTTGCTGGCAAAGACACACAAATGTACTTAATTTCCAGCGTCTTATTTCTGTTCGTTTTTGTCTGTGTTTCTTTCAGTTACTGCTCGCTGACAGTGTCTGAGGCAGCTCGGGCTTTGGCTGCTGCAGAGCTGCTAGTGCAGGCTGCTCCACTAGGCAGGCCCTGCTGCTTTTTAGAGTGAGCAACGCATGTCTTTACTTTGATCTTTCTATTGAGAAATAGAGATTTTAAGGCAGTAGATTTTCTTTCTGGCACCTAATAATTCTCATGTAAATTATTTTCATTTTCATTGTTTTTTCAGAATTGATTTTAAAGATACATCTGTTAAGTAAGTTTAATTCCCTTCACTTCATTTTCATTATGTTTTTAAAAACCGATGTTACTAAGTTATGATAACAGGAGCTACAAATTCTATACTTTAAAAATAACTTATTTTCTGGTCAAAGAAAGATGGGCTTTCTTTATAGCAATTACATCGAAATTACTGATATTGAACAATCAGTTCTTCTAGTTCTTACTTTTCATATCTTTTTGATTCTCAAGGTAAATTAAATTTCTTGAACCTTATCACATTTTTGAAGTTTTCAGGGTTTATAATTATTGCATCATTCCATATGTAATTCTTTGACTACATCACCTTTTGTTATTAATAAATTTTACTGCTTTATAGTTTTAATTTTAAATTACACCTTCTGATATTATCTTCCAAAAAAGTTTTTCCATATTCTTAGTCTACCCCTCTCCTCTTCTATCTTTCCTTATCAATGTGTACTAACCTAGTAACTTTTTTGTTTGTTTGAGTTTGGTTTGGAGCTTTCATATGGGCTTTCGTCATGCAGCGCAGATTGAACCTGAGCTCATAATACTCCTGGACACTGACCTTACACAATGATAATATTCTATTATAAACTATTAATCCAGAACACTGAGAAATACACCTATTATTTTCTGGAATTAAATCATAATATTAAGGATGATCAAAAGAACTCTGCGATACCCAAAAGATTAAAGATTTAAATTCTGCGTTAAAAAATACTGTTTGCTGTGTGAAACAAAAATGTAGCAGGTAAATTAACAGAAATGTAGAACTTGAATAGAACAGGCACCATGAAATGTTAAAAAAGTGAAGTTTATCACTGGTCAGGTTACTACCAGGTTCAGAGATGGATTTGCCCAGATCGGTTTAAAGTTGACTTCTATAAAGATAGCTGGCTCTACTTAATTATGCAATACCAGACTATTGAAAAAGGTGGAAATTCAAGATCAAAAGAGTTGATCCAAGGTAAGGCCCCTGAAGGTAAGGTCCCTTAACCTTTTTTAAAGGTTAAGAATTACATCCTATTAAGTTTCTGTAACAGCTTTAACACTTTTAACCTTCTATGTCATGAATGAGCAGATTCTATGATCGAAAAGCAAAATTAAATTAAGTATGTAATATGGACTTTTATAGCTCTGAATGTTCTTAGTAGGCATAATTTTGAAATTAACATGATAACTAAGGAATCTCTACTCTGAAAAATACATATCATGGAAGAAATGTTTTGGTTCTACAGATCTACCTAAGTTTAACAGGTAAAAATAGGTTTTGACATTGAACACAGCTGACAAGGAGTAAGAAACAGAAATAAAAAGGAGTTATTTAATGTAATATTCGGGCTTTAAGGTCAAAACAAAGATTTTTTTCTAAGTTTCCTAAAACAGGTTTTAAAAAGATAGATGGATATATACTGCCACCATGTGGTGAAAAATTAACACCATTTTTGCTAAGGCAAACTAAAATTTTTATGTGTGATTTCTTGATTGCCAGTCTCAAAACTCAGAGACATAGCTAACAAATACATTAGTTTCTCTTAGTAAGTTACTTCAGAGATAAGACTTCTACATTTGTTTAGTACTGTGTTTAATATGTTTCCATTTATTGTGGTAAGAAATAGGAATGGCACTTCATATTGTCTTGAATTCATCCCATTTCAGTTAGTACTTTAACTGCACCGAATTTTTCAACTTTAATCACATTTGTTAGCTGGTGGTGTTCACTGAATACATCTTAATCTTCAGAAAGCATATCTCCCCAATAATTTTAGTTCCTCAATATGAAAGTGCTTTGTCAGAAATTAAATTATTAATAGTATGAAAAGCAAGATTACCCAAGTTACAAGACATAATCTAAAAATTTCATACTTTGTTTAAAGTTCTGATCATGTTTTTAAATTTTGCTTCTTGTATTTTCTTCCTACAAAATGGCTAATCATGCTATTGTTAATAGCAATAAACAACAAATTCATTGAGAAAAATACCCTTAAAAAGAATCTTAGCTTCATCACAGTTGCTTTTTAGAGCACAGGGATCAATCACAAAGTCAAATATTCTAGGCATAGATGCAGTTTCTTTGTTTATGCGAATCTAATGTAATTCTACTTCAGATAGTAGCCAAACAAGCCGCCATCTTAATCTCTTAGACTGCAAGTTCCAACTTTGGATCCTGAACAAAATATGCTACATCTATCCCAAGGCCAAGGAAAGGGATCAAGAGCAAGCAGATGTGGATCCTCTCCCAACTGGAAGAAGAGACGAGCACTGGAGGGGAGGCAGGCCCGCCTGTGCCATGCTGGACACGACGGTCTTCCAGCTGGCAGACCAGAGGACTGTGTGGCAAACGCAGCTGCAGGAAAGGAAGACATTCCAAAGACAGCCAGAGAGGAGAAACTGAATTTTGTGCCTTATTCTGCCCCAAATTTCCAGCCCTCTCCAATCAATACATATCCAGGCCATGCTGACGGACCCTAAACTACAAAACCTTCTTCACTTAAGATGGGTGAAGCAATGGGAAGGCAACATTAACACCCATAGTTATCTATCTTTAAAATTTTTATAACAGAGTGAAAAAAATTAACAACTCCTGCAGCTGATGACCATTTCTGAACATGCTAACTTTAGGAATAAAAATTAATTGTAAAAAGAAAATATAAAAAGTCATAATCTGTGCTACTTTTCATTTAAAATCATTCTTCAATCTGTTTTTTAATTTGTTATTTGGTGCTCAGAACAACCTTAACATGTACAAACTTTTAATTTTTCTTCATCAATATAATGAATTAAAATGTTAAATATTGAATAAGTTATTTCAAGAGAATATTGCTATATTCATTCAGTTCCTTTTCATTCCTACCTTTTGTTTCTCATATTTCAACTACCAAGACAAAGCAATTCCCTGAGAACTCAAGATAGCAAGTCTTTAAAGTCTGCCAATATTTTTCAAGAGGTGTAAAAGCAGATGCCCACTGACTGAAAAGAAATGCATAAATATAAAATATTATGCATCTTCATGCATTGAAACATGGATGTACCTCTGACATTATACTAACAGAAATAAGCTAGTTACGAAAATAAACACCAATATTACATGATCCCATTCATATGAAACATGTGAAGCATTTAAGATTATAGAAACAGAAAGCAGAAAAATGGTTACCAGGGGCAGGGAAAGAGGAGACAGAGTAGTGTCTAATCGGTACAGAACTTCAGTGTTACAAGATGAAAAAATTCTGGAGATCTTTTTCACAATAATGTGGATACACGATACTTGCTGGAACACTTCAAAATGGTTCATAAAGTTATGGTAATGTGAAGTGTGCTTTTACTATAATAATAGCAAACCGTTAACTTTTTAATACAAAAATTCAGAACCTATAAGTGACTTTTTGAAAAGTTTGCATATTTAATTGCTGATTTCCTATTTGTACACAAAGGTAGTTATCATTTATAAATCTCCTAACAATCTCTCTAGACTTTCACTTGCCTCAGTATTCTCTGATCCTAATTTTCACGACTCACATAAATCCAGAAAGGGCAGGTTTGGATTATCCAGTACTTGGGGCCCTTAGTCCCTGCAGTCAGCAGGCATCTTCTTGGCTCTCACAAATACTCCTACTCTGAGTGACCCGTATGATAACAAGACCACACGTGCCACAGTTTCAGGATCGGTATTGAGGTACCTTAAAATTCTTGACTAAATACCATTTTGCTTCTCAAAATTTGTTTTATTGAGCTTTCACATTGCCCAGTTATGTAGAAGACCCACATCATTTTCTTTTTAAAACAGCAAGCCTTAAATATATGTAAGTTCAAGACCAAAATATTTGCTGAATTATTGTATGAAAGGACCACTCAAATAAAATGAAATTTTGTGTCATGTCTTGCTAAAAACAGTAACTTTACAGTAGCAGAAGCCATTAACTGCACAGTCCTACAACAAGATTTAATACAGCAATGTATCTGGCTACTTTTTAAGCAAAGTAATATTTCCTTTTCTTGATATTTGACAAATTCAGAATAATTTAGTGCCAATAAGCACTGTTTCACTGGATGCATTTTCTACTTGTTCATAACAAACCAAAACATTTCTTCTGTTGGGCTGAAACATAATAAACAACCCTAAAAATGGAGGTGGCATAAAGACTCTTTTAAGCTGAAGTAAACCAAGGAACGTGCAGAGGGGGAAGGGCTTTGCTCTCCATTTCTCTATGTAGAAGCAGGACATACAGCTTGCAAGTCCTCACCCCTTCCCCTGAAGCAGGCCACAAGACCTAGGGACAGCACGTTCTGATTGTCATAGCGCTTGCTCTGAAGACTGTCAAAAGGGAAGGAATGTCACAAAGACAAGCCAGGAATGGGAGAAGCCTGGTTCCGCCTCCCAGGTTATTACCATTGGTTCCATCTCTTTGTGCTCTGACATTTCTTCGTGACTGTCAAGATGAATACAAAGTTTCCCTTGGGTCTTTATTTCTGAAGGCTCCTGTGCACTCTCAGACCATTACCAAATAAAATCATTAAGCTTCTTCACTTTTGTTAATCTGCCAGTCCACAATAGTGGGTGCAGACTTTGCAGTGGGTAAGGAAAAGGTGCTGTCGGCTGCTTCCCTTCTGGGCCCAAGGAGTTACTTAGTGGTGATAAATCTCTAGGAAGTCCCAAATATTACAGAGATAGAAACAAGGACAGGAAGCTCCTGCGGACCTTTTAGACTTGAACTGAAACTCTGGGTTTCTGAACCATACTGCTGACTGCTGAACCATACTGGAGACTTTAAAGAAGCCCTGAGGGAGACTGAGGTACCCATTCTGAAAAGTTGCCTAACCACTTGTTGCTCAGTAATTCCTGCAATGTGGGAATCATTCTGAGCATTTCACAGAAGCAAGAGGTCATATAATTTTTCCAGGCTACAAAACTAGAAGTCAAACTGAAGCCTTCTTTGACCTTTATTATTTTGACTACAGATGGAATTAAGAGTGATTTATTCCTCCCCCCTTTTCTTTGGTGGCACTAGAGCTTGAACCCAGAGCCTTGTGTATGCAAGGCAAGGACTCTACCACTGTACTTTATCTCCAAACTATCATTGTAAAAGTATGAAGCAGTTTACAGGCACAGTGCACCGTGTTGGCTGAAAGTTAACAAAACCAGCAGAAGCAGGAAATAGGTGCCCACCAGTCTCTTCACGATGCTTCTGCTGGTAAGAAGGAAATCTCAGCCTTCATGTGGGTCTACATTAACAACCTAAGTAAATCCTATCTAGTTACCAACAGCACTCCAAGTACAGCAGTGAAAATATAAACTAAATGTAATTATTTACTTTACTTGCTTATAGATTATTTATAAAAACTGCCCTTGAAATAGGACCTCAAATAAGTATTTAACTCCAAAAAGACATTTAAAGTACGCTTTTACAATTTTTGTTTGAACACAAGGTTTATACACTAGCCATATAAAATGAAACGTGTGACACTCAAAAGATGAGCTGTAATGGTGTCAGGGTTTGAAATGTGTCCTCCATAGTCTCATGTGTTTGGGAAGGTCATGGCACCTTTGAGAGGTGGAGCCTTGGTGAAGGAAGGTAGTCACAGGGGGTGGCCCTTGAGGTGGATTACTACCACCCTACCTAGGGGAGAAGTCTGCCTTTGCAGCAAGGAATCTAGCAGCTCTCAACCTCTAAGATGTCTTCAGTGACTATCCTGCCTCTAGCTTCGGCCAGCCAGCCATGCTGCCTCCACCATGAAAGACTGTATCTCCCCTCTGGAACCATAAGCTGAATAAATCTCCCTTTCTCCCTCTAAGTTACTTGACTTTGGGTGCTTTCTCACACAGCAACAAAAAAGGGTAACCAATACGAATGATATCAACCCAACTTACACGTGCTGCTAATGAGCAATGAAAGGGCTATAAAGGGTCTCTACTTCAGCTACTCAACTGCGCTGTTGTAGTAAAAAGGCAGCCATGGTTATCACATCAAAATATTTATATACGACTTTATTAAATCATGTTTTTAGTTTCAAACAGAGATAGAGTAATGCAATGAACTGAAAGGACAATTATTTTCATTTGAAAGAATATGTTAAATGACCTGCAAGGTCATAGAGTAAGTAAAAATGTCTTAATCTAACATTCTAACTCTACTAGAATCAAGATTCTGTAAGGGCAAATATTGTCTGTTGCCCACTGTTGCCAGCACCTAGCACAGTGTCACACACATTCATGAAATTACTGGGTAATGCTAGTCTCAGTACACATGATCAGTGTGAGTATTATGAGAGTTGACAGAACTGATGAAGAACATCAGATATACTGACAGCAGTTTTTTCACACCACGAGCAAGATTGAGCCATAATGAATAATAGTCAACTCTATTGAATTCTATTTGTAAACTGTAACCTTGCTTTTCTTCTAGATGAATGAAATCCTTGGAGAAAACAGCTATCACATTTTTAGCTGTTACAAAGAGTCAATTTACCAGACTATAAACACATGATCATATTATTTTAGGACATTTTTTCCATCAATGCTATAATCAAGTTACTGATCAGAGTACCCACCAATAAATAAAGAGCTGTGAGTACAATGACCATATAATTTTTCAGAAATTGAGTGAGGTGCTGTTAATAGTTATCATCAATCACTCTACTAAAGAGTCAAAGAA
The DNA here is from genome assembly GCA_023101885.1 of Typhlomys cinereus. NCBI lineage: Eukaryota > Metazoa > Chordata > Mammalia > Rodentia > Platacanthomyidae > Typhlomys > Typhlomys cinereus. The sequence goes on from JALPQD010000168.1 coordinate 1,323,965, forward strand.
GCTTTTTCTTCACACTAATAGCACTTATAAGAGAACCTTTATATACCCAGGCCTAAATTTCTTGTTTCCTGTTTGGGTTTCCTTGTCAGAATAATATCAAAAGTACAAAAATTTCAAAAGCAGCTGACTATGAAAATGTTATTAATAACAAATGATAAGCTCTAGATTACAGTTCAAAACCATGACTTTAACAAATTTAGCCTCTTCCCATCACTCATGACACACTGTGACCGTCAGCACTCCCTTATCCCCGCTTTTCTATCCCTGAGAAGTTTGGAGTTTGGCAGATGGTTCAGTTTGTAAAATGTCTGCCACACAATCATGAGGTGCTAAATTCAATCCCAAGTAGCCATATAAGCAGTCAGGTACAGAAAGACACAGGTATGTAAACCTAGTACCAGGTAACTAGAGCCAGGTGTATTCTGGGAGCTTACCAAGTGGATCCAATGAGTGAGCTTTGTTTCAATGGGAGACGTTGTCTCAAAAAACAAGATGTAGTACAGTAGTAAAAGATAACCAGTATTGACCTGTGGCTTCCACATGTGTGTGTACTTATATACACAGGCGCGCGCGCACACATGCACACACACACACACATTCACAAAACATCTCAATTAACTCCTTTCGGCACTTCCTCCCAGCAGTAATCAAGCCATGCAAACCTCTGTGAGTTGCTTCACTTGGTCTTTACTTGCACTTAATTCTTCTGATAGGTTCTTCTTTTTCACTTGTAGCTCACAGATTTCCTTTCTCAATGGATCTACCAGCTCATAGAAGCGAACCTTAAAAAAATAAGAATATATTTATTAAGCAGTCTTGAAATCCAGTTACAATTGAACTTTGATAATTTACAGTATAGTATCCATGATTTCATTTTCTGTGGTTTTTGGTTACTTCTATTCAAATGTGGTCTGAAACGATCAAATAGAAAAGTTTCGGACATAAACAATCTGTAAGTTTTAAATAATTTTATTACAATATACTGTTACAATTGATTTTAGTACTAAATACAGTTTTCAATGTCTAATAGGGTATAACTTATAAAGTAATTTTTATCATAGGTATGTATATATAAGAAAAACAATATATTAGAAAGTTTTCAGTACTCTTCAAGCTTTCAGGCATCCATTAGTGGTTGTGGAATGTACTCCACAGGGATACACATCAGTAATAAATCGTATTGAAAATATGACATAATACAAAAAACAAGTATGAAATTTAAAACAAATCTCGTTCTCCATTTCTGCTTTTTTCTTCACGTCACCTTCACTTATAACAAACGTTCTGAGGAGGGAAAGTGTGCTGTTCGCTCTCAGCCCAGACTCTGGTCCTGCTCATGCGCCTGCACCGCCGCCAGGGAAGCGCAGCCCGGGGACGAAGTGGAAGCATCTCTCACCTCGTCCTCCGCTAAGTCCAGTCTCGCTTCCCAGCCTTAATTTCCTCAGGGAAATTTTCTTGTCTTAACTCTGTAAGATGTTCTATCTGACAAGATCTTATAAAATTAGGGTTAGGAGAAAGAATAATTAACACCTGTTCATTATACAGGCATGCAATCTGAAAGTCCTAATATACAACTATATTTCAAAAATACCATATCTAGAGTAAAAGACAGGTTTTTAAGGTTGCCCATTAATAAAGCGAGTCTACATTTAGCTAAGAAAATTATCCACAAAAACAAAACAAAAAAATTAACAAACCAGACAACAAAATGTATTTAAAAACTGGTATATTTTATATTTACTATGCTAAAACTTCAATGATAGCATTTCCATATTTGTTTTAAACAATGTACTTTGGGCAGAAAAATTGTAACTGACCTGCTTAAATGAAATAGTTGGACAAAGGTAACATTTTTATCTAAATTCACTGATCTAAAAAACCTTTAATCTTGTGAGAACCAGGAACAGCAACTATCATTCCAGCAAAAAATGGTAGGTGATATCATATATTTACTATACACAAAGCACTGTGCTAAGCATTTTATAGGTGTATTATATATTTGAAGTTAGTCTTCAGAGGAGAAGAGATATCATTAACATTTTTAGACAGGAAAAATACCAGCTAATAGGGTAAAATCACCTCTTCCACAAAGTATGCCTAGGGACTCCAGGCCTTTGCTCTGCTTTCTGTTCTGAGCTTCAGAATTCACAAGATGACTCTTATTTTTCTAGTAATAAGATTTACTTTGTCACATTTCACTCTCATTCTCTCATGCGGCAGCACGACTCAAGATGACGCTGTGCCTCTTAGAGCCAGCACAATGGTAACTAATTCAGTTATGCATTTGTTTTCAGATGGGGGTCTCACTATGTTGCTGAAGTTGTCCACCTTGAACTCCTGGGGTTCCAGTGACCCTCTTACCTCACTCAGTCTTCCAAATTGCTGAGACTTCAGGAATGTGCCATTGCAGCACCTGCACCTAGCTGCTCTTGTGTGTAAGAGGGTGTGCGTGTGTGTGTACACGTATATAAAAATCTTACATTTTAATTTCTAACATGGCAACTATTAATAGCTATGACCCATTAAAACAAAAGCTTGATTGAGGCTCATCAATAATTTTTAGGCTATAGGGGAAGACTGACAACAAACTTCAGATTACTGCTGATTAATCCTTTGATATGCGCAAGCTGCACTACAACTAATCTACCACCATCAAGCTCTCCTGCATCCAATCCTTTAGACTCACACAAACTCCAGCTCCTCCACTATCCCTAACTAGTTCTAGACAACAGCTAATTAAGTTTTCCCTTTTTAGTAATATTTCAAGCAAAATAAAATAACTAATTTCTATGGATTATGGAGTTAACTTCAGAGCTCTTTTTATTAAATGACTGTAGTTCAATGGAAGGAGGGAGGGAAGGGGGAAGGGAAGGAAGGGGGGAGGGAAGGGGGGAGGGAACTACATGCGGTGGTTTCTTCCCATACCCTTACTACACTTTTTTTTTGAGACACCCCACTAGAACATTAGCCTTTCTGGGGCATGAGCTGGGGAGATTAGTGAGAGGAAGAGAACTTGCCCAACACCTAGACTGCAAAGTCAAGTGTAACCAGCAGAGGCCCATGGCACACGAAGAAAAAAGCTCGCACAGTAAAGACAGGTCTGCTGGACATAGTCGTGTGCTCACAGATGCAGCAGCAGCAGCAGCAGAAGCTAGAGGACAAGCTAGTGTCCACATGAACTGAGCCTCCTTGGATATAACTGGGAATTGCCAATTTTCTCTTTCTAAAAATGTTTTTTTTTTTTTTTTTTGACTTTGTAATTCCTTTTTATCCTTTTTCCACATATTTGGGAGTTTTCACTTTGTTATACTGAAAATGGATCATGAACCTAGAAAGAGGATTACGGAAGAAAAGAAGAATCTTAAGAGGTATGGAAGGGGCTGGAGAGATGGCTCAGGGCCTCTGCCTTGAAGGCAGAAGGTCCTGAGTTTGGATCCTAGACCCCACATATAGATGCTGGGCAGAACCAGGGGTGGTCTGCATTTCTGGTCCTGGTAGGGTGGAGCCTGTGAATCCCAGGGCAGAGTAAACAAGGAGGAGGTGGAGGTGGTCCGTGGTGGTTCCCGAATTTGTCCATGGTTCTATGAGTGCACAGCGCACGCGCGCACACGCGCGCGCGCGCGCGCGCACACACACACACACGTGTGCATACATACATACACACACAATTGAATAAAAAAAAAAGAGGTATGGAAGACATGGTTATGGGATGCAAGGAAAGGAAAGCTGAAGAGGATATTACTTGTGAGGAGAAAAGATAGTCAGGGGCATGGTGGTGGGCACTGGAAGAAGGGCACAGATCAGAACAATGAATAATGACATGAATGCAGAAAATGCCATAATGACTCATATTTTGCTAACTTACAAAATTAACAGAATTCCAAAACAATGTAGTCTCTACATAAATAGCCAACTTTAGTCTCAAAATGCTTTGCACGCTAACCTACAAAACTAAGAAATAAACCCAAAACAATGTAATGTCTCCACATAACTAGCCAATTTTAGCTGAAAATATGTTAGATTGTTTGTTTTTGAGAACATAGCTCAGGCTAGCCTTGAACTTGCTCTGTAGCTGAGGCAGGTCTTGAATTTACAATACCCCAACATCATTATACCTGTCTTGGAGTTTTAAAATGATATGAGATACTTACAGATACATATTCGGGAATAGAAAGCTGATCTTCAGAAAAAGATTTTAGCTTCACATACTGCTCTTCTGACAGCTCAAAGTCACGCAAATTTCGACGAATATCTCCAGCTTTCTCTCTTAGCTGACGATTTGTCTCTTCTAGTTGCTTCTGTCGCAACAAAATAGTTTCCATTTCTTGTTTCAGTAGTTCTTGATATTTTCTACATTTAAAGAATTTATGGCAAGTTTTAAAAAACCATTAAGATTTAGTTTTCTCAATATGTCATGTTATACTTATAGTAACATAAAATTAGAAAATAAACAGCCTGATAATGTTAAACAAGATGACAATTCCATTGAAATTTGTATACATATACATATGTTCACAAATTGTTAAAGAATCAATATCTTGTTATTCTCCATATTTTGGTTGTATTTTTTAAAAATCAAATTATACAATTAGAAGTTTACTCTGCTTAACATTTTAAGCCTCATAAATCTGCTTTGGATCTGTTTTCATGCTGGCATTTCAAAAAGTATCTCTTTAAGATGGAAACACTGAACCACCATATTCATCCAACCAATGACGTTAATCTATGTCATGTTCCTCCTTCCCTAAGAACACAGGAAACAGGTTATTATTGTTGTTAGTTGCCTATCCAAACACTTCAAACTAGAAGGAACAATCTCCCCCCATCTGCCACAGCACTCCAATTCACAGATAAACATGCTGGTGTGCTTCCTATCTTAAAACAAATGAGAAAATGAAAGCAATCTGTTGGAGTTTGCCTGTATGGCAAATTATAATCACCATCAAACGGCTTAAGGAAGTAAGGGGTTTATTTTCTTAAAATACCCTGGTTACAGTTCGTAGTCCAGTTTGACAAGAGAGCTCATACCAACACCTGGGCTGAGAGAACTGGCCACACCATCTCTACATAATAGCTGAGAGAGGGATAACCCTTACTTGCCAGACCAGCATATCTAGCCAAGTATGCACAAGGATGCCAACTTTCTCAACCAGCTCTCTGTATTTTATTCCAGGGCCTAGTCCCACCCACCATGGGCTGGCTGGGCCTTCCCCATCAGCTAAACAATCACCTGCAGATTTGCTCTGGGCTTAACTCAACCATTAATTCTCTACAAACGTGCCCAGAGCTCAAACCCTCAACTGTCAAGTATGACACAATCTCTTGACCCTCATTTCACTTTCCCCTTTGGTCTCATGTGGAGCAAAGACTGATTAACAGCTGCTTGTATTCACTCTTTGTTTCTCTTCTCATTATATCTGTGCTCTTATAGATAGTATTGTTTATCTGATACTTGGGAATCAGGTCTCTGAACTACCAGAAAGGGAGTCTCTGGATTAAAGTTGGCCTTCGGGCATGCCTGCGAGGAAACATTTTGATGCATAATGACATGGGAAGATCCAATAGGCAGTGGGAAGGACTATCCCTGGATGGGTGGATAAAGACAGAGCTAGCTGAGTAAAGGCAGGGAAGCAAGTAGGAGTGTACTGCTCCTTGTCCTCTGCTCATGCTGTGGATGTGATATGACCAACTGCTCTGAGTTCCTTCTGCTGTGACTTGCCTGCTATGGTGAATTGGAACTTGAAACTGTGAGCCAATAAACACTTTCTTTCCCAAATCTGCTTGATTCAGAGTATTTCATCACAGCAATGAGATATGAAACTAAAACATGCCTCTCTACTTAGATCTTAATGACATCCAGATTGCTACTGGTCAATTCTCAGTTTTTTTCATAGCACAATGCAAGCTTTATCTTTCCTTCCTCAATATAATGTCTTTATTTGGTATTTAAGACATCACATTCTTCATTCTTCTCCTTTCTCAGGCTTCTTCGTCTTGATGTTGGAACACTGGATGTCTTCCTCATGGAATTTACTTCTGATTTAAATACTGTCAACCTTCACAATGACTCAGTTTCTACCTCCAAAGCAGAATTCTCACATAAACTCATTGTTGCAGTTCTTCCACATGCTGACAATAAATTCATGATCAAATGGCTTAAGACGACAAGGGGTTTAGTTTGGCCTATGGTTGTGTGGTTTCAGTTTTTTGTTCAGCTTGGCAGGAGAGCACACACCAACACCAGAAGCTGAAAAAACTACCTGTACCACATCCACAGGTTTACAGAGAGGGACAATCCTCACTTGCCAGACCAACATGTCTGGCCAAGTATACAGAAGGATGTCAATCTTCTTACACAGCTCCTTCCACCTTAACTACATACCTAGGGACTAGCCACACCGGTCCTCCCTACCAATCAGATAATTACCACAGCTTGCTCGGTATTTAAGTCAATCACAGATTCTTTAGTAATGAGCCCAGAGCTTGAACCCTCAACCATCAAGTTGACACCTAGTCTAACTCTGACATTCACATGTATTCTAACAAAACGAACATGTTCCAAATTAAATTCCTGCTCTTTACTCAGCAGCCTCGTCTGCTGTACTTTCTTCTGTCCTTCAGAACAAAAATTTCATCTTTTTATTTAGTCAAGCCAAAAATCTTGATAAAAATCTCTGACTCTTCTTTCCTCTTAAATCTCATCTAATCTGTCAGAAAATCCTGCCAGTTCTGCTTTAAACTCAACCACAGTTCACCACCATCAGCAATAATAGGAGCAACCACAATACTGTGGTTCTCTTTGCTACTTCTAACCGCACCGTTCTCTCTGAAAAGTTCCAAGGAAGTCATGTCCCCTGATGCCAGCATCACCTGGAGCCTGGCAGGAACGCAAATCACAGGATTTATCCCAGTTCAGAATCTCTGGGGGAATTGAACCTGTGGAACCTACTTTTTCAACAAGAACTACAGGTCTTGTAATGCATGCTAAAGTTTGACATCCATGATCATGTGCGATAAGAGCTAATAATTGGCTAGATGACAGTGGAATCTTAAAAAAAAACTACACATATTTACTTGTAATTAAAACACAGAAAGAAACATTCATTTGTCACATTTTTTATATATTTGATGGTAGAATTATGCTTTCTTTTGGCTTTTTTTTTCCTCCAAGAATGAGCAACACTCTTATTCTGATCGTTTGAGTCAGGGTCTCATATAGCCAGGGCTAACCTGACTTCATTACGTATCCCTGAACAACCCAAATTACTGATCATCCTGCCTCTACCACTCAAGTATAGGTACGTGCCACCAAAACTGCTTTAAGCAGCGAGTTTTTTTTTTTTTTTAACAAGTATTTACCTAAATGGCATAAAAATATTTTAAGCAAGCAAACTCCAATAGTTGCAATGATTTGGTATGTCTTACAGAATAAAGGTCGTCTAGTCAAAAAGAGATGGTCAGTTTAGAAAGTCTCATTTGTAATTCATAGGTCAATTACACTGGCCAGTATTTGTTCAATTTTGACTTTGTGTAGTTTGCATATTGTTGTTAGATAACCTGTATTTTAGGGGGTCTATAGATAAAGAATTTGGAATTTATGTATTATATTTTATAATAACATGCACGAAGAAGTCAAATTACTTCTAGTTGCTAAACAAGTATTTTAAAAAAACCCTTTTCTTACTTGGCATCCTTCTGTTGAATGGTCAGTTGGTTGTCTAATCTCAATGTTAACAGCTGCTTCTGATGAAGGGCATCATTAAGTTTTTCCTCCAATTCTTCAATCTTAATGGAGAGAATAAGGTAGATTACAAGTTTTACTTTGAGTTATCATAAAGAAAAAATTACAGTATAAAAAATGTCTCTTTTTGAGCTGGACAGATGGTTCAGGGGTAAAGATTCTGCCTCACAAGCAGAAGGTCCTGATTTTGGATTCCAGGTGCCACGTAAAAATGGCAGGTGGAAACTGTGGCAGCCTGCACTTCCAGACCTTGTGAGCAGAGGCTGGGAAATCCCAGAGGGAAGCAAGAAGGAAGTAGAAGCAATTCAGGATGATTCCCAAAGTCAGCCTTGTCGTCTGATGCGCACACACACAGGGATCACAGTGTCCTCTGATACACATACATATACAGAGTAAATAAATAAATAAAACACTTAAAAAATTAAAAAATGTCTCTTTTATCAAAACTTTATTATTTCCAGGGATTTAAAATATGAGGACATTTTACAAAAAGTTGTGTAGGAAATAAAATTCCAAAACCACAAGTAGAAATGTAACATCACAGAGTAAATTATAAAATACAAAGACAAATAAATCTTATGATTTTTCTGTTGGTTGGTTTCTTTCTTTTTTTTCTTTTGACCCCACTCCATTTAAAACCCAGCCAAACCACAGTTCCCAGCTATGAGGATCACAAATCTTCCAACACTGTAAGCAGAACTCATCAGGAAAATGTCCTTTGAAAAACTACTTAAAAGAAATAAAGTAAAATGGATAGAGGTTTCTTTATAATGGTGTGCCCTCAAACTGCAACATAGACTCGTGCTATGATTTGAAAATATCGTCCTATACATGTGAACCTCCTGTTGAGGTTCAGTGGTTATTCCTGTATCCATTTTAGTTAACAGAATGAAGTGAAACAAACAGCTGGAAACTTAATTTGTGCAAGGACTGTTTTAACTGCTGCAGTACAACAATAATGTAATTCAAATGAGTCTGTATTCATGATTCTTGTAGTCTATTTAAATAGAAAAATACCAAAAATAAACGGAATTAGGTGTGTGTGCATATGCGTGCACACTTCTTAGGCATATTTTCTCCTTCCTATATTTTTAAATGACAATCTTATCACCAATGCAGAAGCAGTAAAAGGCTAGCACTTGGGATTAATAAGGTTATATATATGGGTGGTGTGTCCATGACTGGGAAGAGAAGGGCTTTTATAAATGAGACCAAGACAGTTCACCTTTCTTTAATGTGGGACACAGTAAGCAGGCCAGAACTGACCAAACTGCTACCCTGTCTTGAATTCAAGTCTCCCTCTCACAATTGTGCAAAAATAAACACCTATTTGTGTTCCAATGTCTTACCTTTCACGATTGTACAAAATAAACAATTACTGTTTTTGCTTTACCAGTTCAAATACAATGAGATACTAAGTAACAGGTACTAATTTAATTACTATATCTTTTTATCACACTATTAGTTCTTAATATGGGGGTATCACAAAAAACCTCTTCCCCAAAGCACCAATATATACAAAGGACTGCATGAGATTAAACAAGACAACACAGGAAGAGATCTCAGAACAGCTTCTGAGCATTCTGTAAGAGCTCAGGAAATGTCAGCTGTAATGATGTAAATTGACCTAAATCCTTCACTTCATCAAGACCTTGAGATTTTGGGCATATTATTTTTTTAGAGAGGAAGGTCAAGAAATGTTTCTAGATTTCCCCACTGGTAGAGCACTTGCCTAACAAGCTAAAGACCTTGCACTCAATCCTATATACCTCCAAAAAAAAAAAAAGTTTTTTTTTAGTAATTTTTATTTTTAGGACATTATTTTAGCATACACAGGTAAAAATTAAAACAGAAGACAAACTTAATGGGGAGTTATAAGTACGACAATAAAACTGGAAGGGAGGAGCAAAAAAAGCTGAGACTAAAGGTAGAGGTAGAAGGTTCTCACTAGAAAGAACATTTGCAGGAACAGAAATATTAATGAACTAGATGGGAAAAGCCAAGCCACCAGTGAGGACCCCAGAAAAACAGTATCTCACAGAAGACAGAATCTCTGTGTTCACAGGAGGAAATCATAAGCTTCCGGCCTCAACTAGACCTTGAATATTCCTTCAAGAGAAAAGGTTGAAAGGTAGTAATTAAAGATTCTAATTAAGCAAGAACCCACCAATCAGGAAAAACATGACTCTAACCACCCAAAGGGCATCAATAAGCTGGAACCCCTGTCCGAATCCCATGAAATACTAATCCTGCTGCTCTTCAGTGATTGACAGGTCCTGTAGGCTCTCCTTCCTGACAACCTGGAGTTTTCTCTGCCACTTTCTTTAACAAGGACTCGGCTTGTTTAAATGTCTACTTTTGTGTCCTGTTCCCTAATTCATTACTGAGCAGAGACAAGAACAAAATGGGCAAGGGGAAGGGACTGAAAAATGCAAATTCATTGTTTTTATGTATGCAGGTGTCAAAGAATAAAAAAGGAACCTGCCTGCATACCTCTAGACACTGCCCAAGATCCTGCTTCAGTAACACTGAAGAAATGTCTCCTGAAATCGCTGTGTGTTCATTAGGGCTAGTTGGGACAATGAGGTATCACCTTGACAAGTAAGAGCTGAGCTCTGAAACACTTGATAGCTCAGTCTGACAACTTTATTGACACAAGAAATATCAGGCACCAGGATCAACAAATAGAAAGGTACCAAACAAATTTCTAGGATAAAGGAAAATGCAGATTTAATAATGTATTTTCTATCTTGTGTCTCCCTAACAAACTAGTCAGGCTCAATAAGTTCACAGCAAACTTGACTACAAATAACTCCAATAATATCAGACTTTAAAAATTAAGTCTACAAAAGTAACTCATTCCTGTTCACCTTTAAATCGCCCTGTCTTTTAACATTTGACTTATGAAAAAGATATCTTAGATAAGGAATGCTAAGTGTAATATTAAATTCAGAGAATGAGTATCCATCTCTTATCTATCCACAGCTTTAAGACTTATAAGGTATATAAAATAAATATTACACTTGATCTTACCTTTGTAAGATAATCCATTTTCAAATTGTCGATCAACATATTTTTCTGGGATAGTTCTATTCTCAGTAGCTGAATATTATGAAGCAGTTCTTTTCGTTCAATTAACTGCCGGGTGACTTTGACTTTACCCTCTGGCTCTTCTGATGAAGAAACATCTGTATGAATGGTTGTTTCTAAACTAATATCTTCAGATTCCAGAGAACTAGAGATGTTCACCTTTTTTGACTCTTTAGGAATTTTTCGTGACATATTTTAGTACCGTGGGTCAATCTTCTGTAGAAGAAGAAGAAAACCATTAATTTGAATATGCTGAAGGAGTACTAGAAAGCATAGTGTAGTGTAAGATCCTAAAGAGTCCCTAAACAAATAGACAATGTGGATCAAACTAATAGTGCCCAAAACTGTTCATTAAAATCATACTATGAACTCAGACCTCTGATGAAATAAAAAAAAATCTTGGGGCAAGAACCTTAGTTGAAGGAAACAAAATATTCGACCATGCACATGATAAAAGTAACACAAACTCCACGAGATATTTTATTTTTGTCAGTGTAAGTATATACAGAACCAGTGAATAGTAAAGTACATAGATACGGAGGTGGAAGACAAATTAAGAGCAGAAAAGATGAGAATTTAGTGTTTTCTGCTTTCTCCCTTCCCTCCCAGTGTACATACACACAGAGACTGGAGAGCTGTTAATGCATGTGTTTGGATTTTATTCTACAATGAGGCATCACTGAAGATTCTTAAAAATGGCTTAAGAGTGAGACAAAAATCTTAAAAAAAAAAAAAAAAGTGAGACCACTGTGTGAGAACCAGGAAGGTGGAAGAGGAAAACTCCAATATTCTAAATAGAACGTCTTTCACAAGAATTTCAGCAACTCTTCTATTGAAATACTACACGACTTAACAAGGTAATCCTGGCACTGCGTATTTCGGATTTTCTGCAAGAAATGGTGAGCAAAAGGTGAGTGGAGACCGACCTCCCCTTGGATTTTAAAGGGAAGGAAACAAAGAAATCTTGCACGACAAAGCCCGGTGACAGGGAAGTTTGGTTGCATCTTAGCATCGACGCCCCGCGCGGGAAAGAGGGGGCAGATGGGGCCAGCTACCTCGGAAGCGTCAGCGGCTCCACCTGCACTGCTGCCCAGCGCTGCTCCGACACTTGGGGGAACCGAAGCCGTCTCCAGTCAGCTCCGGCTGCAGCCGCCCGCCAGGATCTCGGGGACCGTTAGGCGCGGTCACCACGACAACGCACCCCGCGTCCGCAGCAAGGCGAAAAAAGTGGCTGTGCGCACGGGCCTACGCCCCCGGAAGTCAGCCCGCACAGAGGCGTCCGCAGCGAAGCACGCTGGGAGTTGTAGTTCAGCGGCGAGCCCCGCCCACCCACGGGAGGAAACGGCGACAACCCGCCTGGCTCTCACCCAATCGGCGCGGCCGTCAGCGAGCCAACCAGCGTTCGGCTGGGCGTTTTCCCGCGAGAGTGAGCGCGAGAACAGCATTCCGCGGGAAGAGGCGATTCGTGAGGAGCCCACGCGCGTTGGCCGGAAGAACTTAACCGCGGTGGGGATTCTGCGCCGGGAAACAAGATGCTCAAGTCCAAAACGTTCTTAAAGAAGACGCGCTCGGGCGGCGTGGTGAAGATCGTGCGCGAGCACTACCTGCGCGACGACATCGGCTGCGGGGCGCCGGGCTGCGCGGCCTGCGGCGCGGCGCACGAGGGGCCCGCGCTGGAGCCGCAGCCCCAGGACCCGGCGAGCAGCCTGTGCCCGCGACCGCACTACCTGCTGCCCGACACTAACGTGTTGCTGCACCAGGTGCGCGGGCGGGATCGGGGGCGGGGCGGGATCGAGGGGGCGGGATCGGGGGCGGGGCGGGATCGAGGGGGCGGGGCAGGGGCGGGGCGCTGGAGCAATGGATCACGCACTTAGGATCTGTAGATTCCGCCGCGACCCCCACTTCCAGCCTGAGTTCTTTTTCTTGTGACTGTTTGATTTGTGCAGCTCTCCAAGTCGTAGTTTTAGACGCGGTAAGTTTCTAACTCGTGGTGTTTCTTCTATCTTAGATTATAAATGCCTGGGAGCAGGGGAACCAGGCTTCTGGGGCCTCCAGAGTGCGACCCCCAGGCAGCTTGTAAGTGCCTACGAACCAAACTCAGGGCCAGCGTGTTTATTTGATCCGTAGCTTTCATAGTACAGAGTTTCGTGGTCCATTTGTGGGTGCTCTTCCCTAGCCTATAGATTGAGTGGCAGCTGTCACCTTTGCTACAGCCAAGTAACTCTGGCCTGATGGGTAGGTAGTTGGAAACTGACAGGAACTGGGGTTTGGCAGAAAGAATTTGTCTTTGAATGTAGGAAAATCACCGTTTTGTTGTTTTCTTCAGATCGACGTTCTAGAGGACCCCGCTATCAGAAACGTCATCGTGTTGCAGACAGTCCTCCAAGAAGTGAGAAATCGGAGTGCTCCCATATATAAACGAATCCGGGATGTGACTAATAACCAGGAGAAGCATTTCTATACATTCACTAATGAGCATCATAGGTAAGAGGGAGAGTACCTCAAAGCCCTAGCATTAGCCAGATTGAAAAGAAAAATTCCAGGGAGTAAATTTTCCAAGATGAACTATTTTCATATGCAGCTTGTTTATTATATAGCCGTGTGAAAGGTTATGCTAAATGGGGTTTACCAAGGTCAGAGGGGAGGGTGATGTCATACCTTAAGCCAGGGTCTTCCGGCCCGGGATATGTACCTTTATTTCCAAAATACTCATTTTCAGTTGTTTTTTTACATGAGTTGAATGATAGGCCCCTGGAAGAGGAGAATCACCTAGGTTGCTGGTACCATAAATTGTAAGTAAGTATAAAAGGTTATTGGTAAAACAGTATGAGTCTTTGAAAAGGGAACTTTGAAATTATTCTTAATGGGCTTTAAAGTTTGATACCTTGAGGCTGATTACATTGAAGAGTAGTTTTTTTTTTTTTTGCACATTTTATTTTTGCCTAATCATATAAGCTCAATAAGTACCCCCTCTTCTCTCCCTCTACCCTCCCTTCCCCAATTGTCACCCTTTGCATTCTTCCCCTTCCCTCCCTCCTTCTCTCCTGGTACCTACCACTTCCTCCTTCCCATCCCCCAGAGCATCATTAATGTGGGCGCTGAACCATCCTGTGAGTTCTCTACCCTAGTGAGGGTTCAGGACTCAATGGCATAGCCTGGGGCTACTTCTTGGGCTCCCGTTAGCATGGAACTCTATTATGACTGTTTAATCCCTTGCCTCTAAGGATCCTACTGCCTGGAGCCTTCTCCCCTGTGATCCATGCTAGACTTGGGGGGGAGAGGGTCACAACATGTCAGCCATTGTGCAGATAAGGCAAGGTCCAGTCACATTATGGCTGTATCCTGGCTGCTGCAGCCCCAACTTGTATGGAGTATCTTGCATATTGTTGGTTCTTCCCATCTTTAGGCTCTTACAATCTTGCCGCCCCCTCTTCTGCAAGGTTCCCTGAGCTTTAGGATGGAGAAAGATTTGGCTGGTCTAGTTCCAGGTGAATAATATTCTGAATTATGGTTGGTTGTTATTTTCAGTTTTGCTGCTCCTGCGCTGCCCTGGTTGCATCCCTAATATGTCATTTGAATATGTCATTAAGTGAGTTTGGAACTAGGATCTGCTTATTAGGGAGTACATACAGCATCTAACTTTCTGTGCCTGGGATACTTCACTCAATAAAATTTTTTCTAATTCCATCCAATTCCTGACAAATTTCATTAATTCATCATTTTTGATGGCTGAGTAGTATTCCATTGTATAAATGTATCACATTTTCCTTATCCACTCATCAACTGTTGGGCATTTGGGTTAATTCCATGACTTTGCTATTGTAAACAGTGCCTCAGTAGTGCTTGTGTCACTGTAGTGAATTGCTGCATTTTGGGGGATTGTTCACAGTAGTGGTATAGCAGGGTCATATGGCATTTCAATCCTTAACTTTTTTAGAAATTACCATACTGATTACTGATTTTTTTTTTAAAAGAAATCAGAATTTTAATGTTTTGGTTCAAGACTTGTGTGAACTTAGTGTGTGGTCTTATAGCACAAGGTATTGGCTATTTATGATAAGTAATTGATGATGAGAGTCTGATACTTCTACATTTGATCACTGTCTCATTCTTGACTGTAGTGACATAATATTTTGTTGTCTTATAAATTGAAGATTCTTTAGCAACTCTCTAGTTTCTGCCAACTAGTTATCACTAACTACTATCCTCAATCCCCAATATTACTCCAGACATTGTCAAGTGTCGGGTATGGAAGGGCTGGGGAAGCAGGCAGGAAGTCAGGCCCTGATGGAAAAAAATCTCTGGATTTGACCACGGATTTTGACACTGAAATCCCATCAGATTCTGCAATCGAAAAATGGTGTTAATTCACACATTCCTCTTGATTATATTCTAAAACTATGGTTCTTAAAAAGAACAGTGAAGTGTTTGTCAACTGCTTATTTTTTGCACCTTCTGAAATCCAGAGATAAACATTATTTGTTTTCTAGTACCAAAAGACCAAGATTTTCTGGAACATGAATGTTTATCAGATTTGTAAGCTAGGTATAACAGTATCTTTAAATGCTTTATATTTTTACATTTGTTCATCAGGTATGCATGAATGTGTGTGTGTGTGTGTGTGTGTGTGTGTGTGTGTGTGTGTGTGTGTGTGTGTTGGGTGCATGTACACTGTGGCATGTGCATGGAAGTCAGAAACAACTTGAGTCAATTCTCTCTCCTACCATGTGTGTTCCAGGGATCAAATTCAGGTTATCAGTCTCGGTATCAAGTCCTTTACTTACTGAGCCATGTTGCCAGTCTGGTTAAAATATTTTAAATAGGTCTTAGCAGCATAGCGAAGACTTAGAAGACTTTTAGGACAGTAGACAAATCTCATATAGTTTGTAATCATGTCTTTTACTTTGAAACGTGGCTTGACATGTCTTTGACCTATGGATCATATGCATCCTAGGACAGCTATGAATGTGAGCCAGCATATAGATGACAGTGTCATGTGGTTAAACAAAAGGTCAGACACCTCTGGGGGCATTGATAGATAGGTTGAACAGTGAGGAATAAAATAATCTAAAAACTGTCAATGAAACAAATCTAAAATTATCTTCATTATCTCAGAACGTTCGAGGCTATTGAATTAAATTTTGTTATGCATAAATCTGTTTTTGAAGAGTACATGTAAAGAACTAGTTGGGGTTTTCATGTTTGGGTGTTCTGATCTTTTAGATCTCTCAAGGTCTTTGACATTTATGGGTGCTTGCTGTGGATGATTTACATGGACTATTGTATTGAATTATTGCTCTAATCATACTATTTGTAGAGGTTTATTGCTGTTAACCCATGATTTAAATGATTACTTCATTATCAGATCTGAAAAACTTTTTTCAAATCAATCTTATTTTCTGTCCCAATGCACAAAGAAATTCTAGTCCTAATTTTTCTTTCTGTATTTTCCATTCCATACCATATCATTCATTAGTACCATAATTTTCTTCTTTATCTAGCAAATTGTTGCTCTTCAAAACTTAATCTCTAAAGATTCTGTAGAATTTTTCCTGAGGCATGACTATAAGCATTAAATACATATATCTGTGACTTTTTCATTTAGTGGTTATTGAAAATTTATGTCTTAAGCATTTGTGTATACTTTTATTTCTGTTTCATACGATGGTTTTTTGTTTAGGGAAACATACGTGGAACAAGAACAGGGAGAGACTGCTAATGACAGAAATGACAGAGCCATTCGAGTAGCAGCAAGATGGTACAATGACCATTTGAAGAAAATGTTGGCAGAAAAGCAGCTGCAGGTTATTCTTATAACCAACGACAGGAAAAACAAAGAGAAAGCTGTTGAAGAAGGAATTCCGGCTTTCACATGTAGGTCTAAATGTAGAAGTTGCTACATGTTTGCAAGTTCATATTGAAATGCCATCAAGCTGGTGGTTGCGATTAGTTGGTTGTTTATTATTTTCATTATCCTGCATGATTTTATGTGATTTTACATTTTTACGTCTCTCAGGAAGCTCATTGCAAGACGGAGTCATTTTCCTCACCGTTTGCAGTGAGCTTAGCAGTAAAAATTCACACTCTGATTCCCTGGATTTGGATTTTGTTTTCATTTAAGAAAAATTGGTGATAGATATCAGAGCAAGATGATCCTAGTTCTTTCAGTAAGTCTTGAATTTGAGAAGAACAATGTCAACTTTTCAGGTGAAGAGTATGTAAAGAGCCTAACTGCTAATCCTGAACTCATAGATCGTCTTGCCTGCTTGTCGGAAGAAGGGGTATGTTCACCATCTTCAGTTTTTGAAAGCTAAAATAGTACAATCCACCATCAGGCTTAGAGTTAACATATTTAAAAATTAGAACAGCAGCGGGTAAACTCGAGTAAGGGTACAGTGGGACTCTAAACAAGAGTAACTGCAGTAAGCTTATTGAAGTGACACAGCCAAAAGGACCGACCTTCTAAAACAGGACTTGACACCTGGCGCCCCTGCTTGTTGGACGAGTAGAGGAGCCAGGGCTCATTGTGAGTGGTTAGTAGCTGTGGGGAAATAAAGAGAGACCTGCAATGTATTCAGTATAAATCCTAGATGAGGAGGGAGGAAAGCTGTAAGAATATACACTAGAAGTGTTGTATGTGGACACTTTTCCGGGAGAGACAGCACACAATTGTCTGTCTACCCCAGATAGGAGTTGTCAGAAGACCAAGGCTGTCCCACCAAGATCCACCTTAACTGACCATTGAGATTTTTTGAGCTGCTTACAGAGGTCAGCGAGTGAGGGCTACGTATAGAAGTGGGAGATTCAAAGACCGCTGTGTTTCCTCCCCCCAGCATGGCGAGACCCCTGGAGACTGCACCCTGGAACTCTGCTGTGTGACTTGCTAGGAGAATCTCTTACAGACTAGATTGCTTGGCTGGCAGGAGAGTCTCCTCTGGCTGTTTACTACTTTTGCATAACTTGATTGTAGCCCCTCCTCCCAAACTTGTTAGTTTTAGGAACTTCTGAGTCTAAATAGCTATTTACTTATTGAGATTTCCTTCAGGATGGGATATTTCAAAATCCTTAGCTCAGATTGTGGCAAAGTCTAAAATGATTAAACTGTGCTCAGAGGAAAAGTCATATAAAGAGGGTTCAATAGTTCTTCAAGTGTTTATAAAGACTTTCCTAAAGGGCTACTTGTCAAGAGAAAGTAGTAGATAGAATTCTTAGCTCTCTGCTCTCTGTGTCAGCTGACAGACATGAAGGGAAAGGGAGAATTGGGTAAGGTAGTAGAAGAGTGGTCAGAAATGATATTCTTAAGACCACTGGAATGCCAGTGTAAAAGACACTGCATTGCGTCAGTGCAAGATTCAAGGCAAAGAGCAGTGAGGACTTATCCAGTAGCCAGCGTGAGAAAGAGCAATTAGGCTCCATGCCTCACCAACTTCACATAATAGGACCAGAACAATGTAGGAGAATGGGATTTATTCATCTTTGACTCTAGGTTACAGGAGTGTTATTCCAGAATCCAAAGAATCTGTCCACAGCAAGAGCCAAGGGGCAAAAACAGTGCTGCTTCTTACTTGCCAGGTTCCAACTACCGCTTCTATCTGGCGTACTTGCCAAGGAAGTGGTCCCACCCCCAGTCTTCCCACATCAATCACAGAGTTAAGAGCGTGTCCTACAGATCTGCCTTAAATAGATAATTTCTCATAAGTGTGCCTAAAGCATGCTCTGGAGTTTCAAGTTGACAGTTGAAACTGACTGACACAGAACCTTCTTTTTTTTTCTCCGCATGTAAAATGTATTTAGCAGTAATGAGTGCAGTGTTGTTAAGGAACAAATGAGGCAATATTGGAGTTAATAAGTTGCTTCTCGCAATGTCACATCACCTGAGCCATGGTAGCTGTAAGTGATGGCTGTTACAACAGTAGCTTTAACTAGTAGGACATTGTCCAGGCATCTAGTTGGCAGCGTTTCTCCCATCCCTGCTTGTCTTCAACCATCTTTACAAAAATAAAAGGAAATGAGAAGACGAAAGCTGGACCTGATTTTAAGAAGTGCCCTGTTTAATATGCACTCACTTGTCGCATGTGGTTATTTAAGTTTAAAAATCCAGGTTCTCCGTTGTACTGTCCACCTTTCAACTACTCGAGTAGTTTGTTCCTATTGACTAGTATTGGAAATGGCAAAAAAGGTATTCCCTTTCTCACAGAAAGTCGTTTTGGATAACAATGGTGTATAGTATATAGTCTTACAAATTCAGTTGTATATTCTGTAGTGTGGATTTTGTTAAATTGTTTATGATACTAGTGTATTAAATGAACAGAAACTTACTTTTGTTTTCTTTATTTCATAGAATGAAATAGAAAGTGGGAAAATAATATTTTCAGAGCATCTTCCCTTAAGTAAGCTACAGCAAGGCATAAAGTCTGGTGCGTACCTTCAAGGGGCATTCAGAGCTAGCAGGGACAATTACTTAGAAGCTACAGTATGGATTCATGGAGACACAGAGGAAAATAAAGAGGCAAGTGTTTAAATTCCTCATGTACTAAACACTTCGTGTTCGCTATCTTCTGTCATGTTTCACAAAGTTTTATATGTGAGGATTTAAATTTGCTTTACTTTTTGCTTACGCAGATGTGTAAGAACAGCCTGGGATGTTTTCCTTAGAAATGCTGATTCTTTCCTTTAAAACCAAGTTTTAGACTTGACTGGCTAGTGAGCCCCAGGGGTATATATACACACAGTAAATATGATTTGCATAGCATCAAGAACATTTCATGCACTTGACAATGGGTGGCTAGCAGATTTACAGCATTTCCTGTTCATCAGTTATGCCTCTAACTTCTGCTTCAGTATTCCAGAGTCTGCAGCCAAACTATGGAAGTAGTTTTCATTTTTTTTTAAGTTTTTTTAATTACTATTTTTTTAGGTTTTTTTTTTTTTTACTATTTTTAAATTAAAGTGTAAACCTGTTAAGTCTTGACACCAGTGTTTATGGAACCCATATTTCCTGAACTTTATTTTTCTACTTAAAATTTAGAAATTGAGAGATAATAAAGGAATATTTTTAAAGGAAAAAAGTGTAAAGAGATTAATTCTGATACTACGATATCTGTAAACTTCTGTTGCTTAACTTTGTAATGTTATTCAAAATATGTGAACACTTGCCATTTGTTGTTTTAAACAGATACTCTTACAAGGACTTAAACATTTAAACCGAGCTGTTCATGAGGACATTGTGGCTGTGGAACTTCTCCCCAAAAGTCAGTGGGTGGCACCATCTTCTGTGGTTTTGCAGGATGAAGGTCAGAATGAAGACGATGTGGAGAAAGAAGAGGAAAGAGAACTCATGGTACATGACTAAGCAGGTTTTCGGTTTTTGTATGTAAATATGTTACTATTACTTAACATGTCATTGGTTGCAGGTTTATTGAATGAAATACTTCTGTATACTAGTACATGTTATGTACATAGCTGATATCTGTTCTAAGTATTCAGAATAGTTTTTTTTTTTTTCATGTCAGTTTATTCAATAGGTTGAAATAGAAAATGATTCACATCTAAAATGGGAAGTTTGTGACAGTCTGTGACAACCAAGTGTGTGGTGTGAATTAGTGAGGTGAAGTGTTATGAGCAGGAATTGGAGGCTTTCTGAAAGGTTTTCATGAAGTATTCAGATTCCTTCAGCAGATGTGCTTCTGAACCTTTCTGCTTGGACATCCTTAAGTAATAGTCTATCTCTACTACTACTCTACTATCTCTAATATTTATTATGGAGAATCCTTTGTAATTTATTATGTGTTGTTAGTAAGTAAGTGGAAAAGAGTGAGTTCTGACATTTATTAAGTTATGTCTCTCTTTTGACTGATTTTTTGTAGTGCTTTGTCATGGAACAGTTAGGATTTGGTTCATATTTCTTATGTAGTGCTTTGTCATGGAACAATTAGGATTTGGTTCATATTTCTTATGTAGAACTTTGAAGTGTAAAGATTCTTAAATTTATGTCATAATTTGCTACCTATATTGTGTCATTTCCATGTACATATTCTAATTTTGAAGGGAAGTTACCTTATTATATTAAAACAGAAAAATAATTGAAATTTTTCTTTTTTGTATCTCAGCTTAAAACTGCTGTAAGCGAAAAAATGTTAAAGCCTACAGGTAGAGTTGTAGGAATAATAAAAAGAAATTGGAGACCATATTGTGGCATGCTTTCCAAGTCTGATATTAAGGAGGTAAGTCAAGAACATGTCACTGTTCGTAAAAAATGATAATCACTTATTAGATCTTAGAGTGCTTTATATGAAGTTGTAATTCTCAGGTTAAGGATACAGCTTGGTATTGGAGTACTTGTCTAGCATGCACAAAGCCTTGGAGTTTAGCCCCTGCACTGTTAAAACTTGTTTTCCTTATTTTCTGTAGTCAAGAAGACATCTCTTTACGCCTGCTGATAAGAGAATCCCGCGAATTAGGATCGAAACCAGACAGGCTTCTGCATTAGAAGGACGGAGGATCATTGTTGCCATTGATGGATGGCCTAGAAATTCTAGATACCCAAATGTAAGCTTAATGTACTAATTTTATCTTAGTATATTTAACTAAATATTTGTTATTGTTACGTTAGTTTTACTAAAAATATGTACACTTTTACAAAAAATTTATACACAAGCAGTCAAATTGCCAGCGACCTTTCCTGATCAAGCCTGTGGGGAAAGTGTTTGGGAGCTGATGGGTTGTAATCCACAAGATTTGAAGCTGGTGTTTAAAGGTACATTTTACCTTGGAGGAAACCAGAAACAGCTGCTTCATGGTGTGTGAACTTTGGATGTGTGTCCTGGCAAGTCAGCTGAAGAGTCTTCTCATTTGCAGTTTCAATTTACCACTAGGTTGTTTTTAAGGTTTGTTGCAGAGACATTTAGACATGTTGAGGAATTTAATATGTAGGAAGGTCTAAATTAACTATAAAATATGCCTTTGTAATGCTCACTTCTGGTTTTAGGGACACTTTGTAAAAAATTTAGGTGATGTTGGCGAGAAAGAGACGGAAACAGAAGTTTTGTTACTGGAGCATGATGTTCCCCATCAGCCTTTCTCCCAGGCTGTGCTTAGCTTCCTGCCAAAGATGCCCTGGAGCATTACTGAGAAGGTAAATTGAAAAGAAAATTGAAAAGAATTCGTAGTGATAGTATCACCAACTGTATTGTCATATCAAAAGGGGAGTTTAGTATGTGTGTCTGTGTCTTGGAGATTGAACCTAAGACACTATATACCATTAAGGTATGTTCCCACCTCTTCTTTTTTATTTATTTTTTAAAAATTTATATAGCGTGTGTGTGTGTGTGAGAGAGAGAGAGAGAGAGAGAGAGAGAGAGAGAGAGAGAGAGAAGGTATTGTGTATCCCTATGGAAAACCAAGGGTGACTTCGGGAATCATTCTGGATTGCTTCTGCCTCCTTTTTTTGCTTTACTCTTGGATTTCCCAGGCTCCACCCACCAGGGCTGAAAGTATAGGTTGCTGCCTGACATTTTTATGTGGGACCTGGGATCCAAACTCAGGACCTTCTGATTGTGAGGCAGAGGCTTAACCCCTGAGCCATCTCTCCAGCCTCCCCACCTTTTCTTTGTATTTGTTTTTTGTGTTGAGTTTTTGTCTCATTAAGTTAGTCCAGGCTGGTCTGAAACTCAAGCTAACCCAGATAGACTTTGAATTTGTAACTTTCTAGTCTCATCTTCCAAGTGGTTAGTATCATAGGCCTTTGTTTCCAGACCAGACTGGTTTTAATTTCTATAAGTGTTTTTTAATATGTAAAAACTAGGTACCTTATCCCCCCACATTAATTAACTATTATCAGGTATTACATAACTTACCTTTTATTGGAAGATAAATATTTTTTGCTTTTTTATTGAAAGATAAAATCTAGGCCACTGACACCAGTAGATGTCAAACTTTCCATAGTATGGAAACCACGTTACAAATCGTGTGTTAAAGCTGTTATTTTTGTAGAGACATCACTGATTTCCTAAGAACTGTGTTGGAGTTGTATCATTTAATTTTTGCTTTCTCTTGTGCTGTGCCATCTACAGGATATGAAAAACCGAGAGGACCTGCGGCATCTGTGTATTTGCAGTGTGGACCCCCCAGGATGTACCGACATAGATGATGCTCTGCATTGCAGAGAGCTCAGTAACGGGAACTTGGAGGTATGCATGCTGTAGTGATGCTCTTAGCTAAATCTGATCCTGTTCTTGAGCCATAATAGAAGGTACAAGCTACAGTGACACAAACTTGTGGGTGTGTGTTAGAGGTTGAAATGGTCATAGTGACTGAGAATCTTCTCAGTTTGGCTAAGTTCATCCTCGCCAAGCTTCCGTTGATATGACTCTCCAATTAATAATGCACCATTGATATCCTTTTGCTCTTCATCTTTTAAGGTTGGTGTTCATATTGCTGATGTTAGCCATTTTATTAGACCAGGAAATGCGTTAGATCAAGAGTCAGCCAGAAGAGGAACAACTGTTTATCTTTGTGAAAAGGTAAATGTGTTAAATTTGAAATCTTTTAATATTCAAGTGCACTTTGGATTTTGTTTTTTATTGTTTTTTGGACATAGGGTCTTGTGATGTTGCCTTGCCTGAATGTTCCTTTTTCTCATCCTGCTCATCAAATGCTATTTGAACTAATAGCATGTTTAATAAGAACTAAAATAAATGAATTTAGTGAAGTAAACTGAGTCGTTGTTACTATCTTTTGCAGAGGATTGACATGGTTCCAGAGCTGCTTAGCTCGAACTTATGTTCCTTAAGATCCAACGTGGACAGGTATTTCTGCATGCTTTTCCCTAAGCATTCCATGTATTTGATTAATTGATTCCCATGACTTAGACGATGTCATTTTCTACAGGTTAGCATTTTCGTGTATTTGGGAAATGAATCACAATGCTGAAATCTTAAAAACTAGATTCACCAAAAGTGTCATTAATTCAAAGGTTAGTTCCATTGTTCATCTCTGATATTTAAAGTTTTTGGTGCCTTTAACAGTTTTATACTTTCCTTAAAAATATTTATAAATTAAATTTCTCCCTGCTTTGTAGTATAACCTAGTGTATTTGGTTGATTCAGAATTTAAAGATTTGTTTAAATCTTGATGTTACTCATAATTTAGTTTCTGTGGCAATTGTCCTGTATTTAGAAATTTAAAGTTTATATACCTCAAGACCGTTTATGTAGTTACATGTGCTAACTCAGGATGCCTATGAATTGTGAGAATCCCTCAGAAGTAGTTAGTGTTTTAAAAATCAGGACGTGCATCATCTCATTGACTTTTTTTCATTGAAATGAAGTTAAACATCTTTGGTTGGATTCCAGAAGAACTAATCCAGATTGCCCCATCTCTGTGTTTCTGTGTTTGTGTTCAAGGGGGCACTTGAGTACTTGTGCATGTAGAGGCCCAAAGGTGACTTCAGGAATCATCCTGAATTGCTCTACCTCCTTATTGCATTTTTGCTCCGGGGTTTCTCAGGCTTAGCCTTCCAGGGCTGCAATTGCATACCACTGCCTAACGCATGAACTCAACATTTTATTTTGTGTGATGAGGGGATCCAAACCTAGGCCTTTTTATTGTGAGGCAAAGACTTTAACCCTTAAGCCACCACTCTAGACCCCTGCAGCGTAGTATATTCTTTTTGCCTTAGGTAGTCCAAGGTTTGCCTAAGTCTTTCTTTGTAGGGATGTTTTTCCAAATTTAGCCCATTTGTTTTCTGACTGGTGTCATTCTGATTACTAGTGGAAAGGACGAACCGTTAGAATAATAGATAGCAATGTGTGCTATTTCATAGGTTTGAATAGGTTTGTAATTTTAGATTTCAGAATGTAATAATCTCTATTTCATTGGAACCAAATTATATGAAATTCAATTAATTAAATCAAAAATTTTTTTTAAAAAAGGGAAGTCTTACCTTTAGTATGTAAGGCTTTTCTCAGAAACTTAAAAGACCTGTGTTGCCTCACTCCACATTGTTTCAACATTGTTTCAATTTCACTTTTAAAGCTACTTTTAATCTGAAAAATAACAGTTTCATTGGGGTAGAAACAGGGTGGAATCAGCTGTTTGCGTATTTGGATTATTATGGGAAGTTAAACTTTTTCTGTGATTGTATGCTCCATTTTTAGGTACTTCATTTTGGGTGTTTATTTAATGTTTTGCAAAATATATGTAAATTTTTCTTACTCATTTGCCAGTAAGTAGGGTAATAATGATCCTCTGGCTATGATTTTGGAGAGTAGATACATCCTGTCTTTGTGTTTTCTTCATTTATAACTTCAATATGCACAGACTAAAATGCAAAAGTATTCAAAGTTTAAATAATTTAGTAAAGGTACTGTTATTTTGTATCTTTGGAATATAAACTTGCTTATGTTGTATAATGTTCTTGTTAAGCCAGATAACACAGATTTAAAGTGTAAATAAAGGTGCAAATTTATCTTGTTACTGATTTAAGTTTTCTGAAATAGTGGGTTTGTATGTAGAGGAACCTTGAGCTATAATTAAATAGTAGATCATATAAGATACATAGTAAGATTTTAATAGTACCTTAATATTTTTTTCCTGTTGCCATTTTTGTCTGTACACAGACAAAAGCAACTTTAGGAAGGTTTTGTTTGGCTTACAGTTCTAGGTTATAGTACATGGCAGGAAGGGCAAGGCTGCAAGATCTTGGAGTTGATCACAGAGTTTCCACAACTGGAAGCATATAAGTACTCAGTGTGGACATATTTATACACAGTTCCATTTTTCCATTTTCATACAGCTCTAGATTCCCTGACTAGGGAATGGTACTACCCACAATTAAGATGGGTCTTCTTATATCAGTTCAGGTAATCAAGATAATACCCACAGGTAAGAACAGAGGCTTGGGTAAACTGCAAAACTGAAAAGTAAGATTAACTATGGCAAATAGTTTTTCTCATTACAAGAATTTTGTTAACATAAGATTTCTTTCTTAGGCGTCTCTTACATACGCTGAAGCTCAGATGAGAATTGACTCAGCAGCCATGAATGATGATATTACTACTAGTCTCCGTGGACTAAATAAACTAGCTAAGATTCTAAAAAAGGGAAGGATTGAAAAGGGGTATGTTTCAATCGTGCCTTATATACTGTGTTTAGGGGCTGGCTCAGGGGTTAAGACTCTGCCTCACAATATTGTGTTTAAGTTAAAGACCTGTAAGAAATTTCAAGAATGTGAAATGTATCTAAGACTTCTTGAGAACGATTCTAATTTTACTTCCGAATGTTTTCTGAATGGAGAGGTGGTTTCACGTGTTTCAGTAAATACAGGTGAAGTTCTCATTACAATTAAAGTTAGAGAAGGTTATAAAAATTATTTAATCCAACTGTCCTGTTTTTGCTTCTGTATTTTAGCTTTATTAGTGTGTTTGTGCTTGTTGGTGCGGAGGAGGGATGTGCGTCACAGTGTGAGGTCAGAGAACAGTTTCGTTGAGTCTTTTTTACCTTCATATGGGGTCTGAGGATTTAACTCAGGTCATTGGGCTTATGTGTAGACCTCTTTCCTTTTGAGTGACCTGCTAGCCTCTCCCTCCTTCCTTTCTAAATGATTAAGTTCTGTGATTTGGTCTTTGCAGAGATCTGATAGCTAGTTTCAGATTAGACTCCTTTGGCCATCATCTCACAGCATTTGTCTAATTACAACAGTTGTAAGGAGTATTAGCTCAAATTTGTTGGAAGGCAATAGTTAAATAAACTTGATTCGTGAAAGATTTTGGCCAGTGAATGCCAGTACATGGATCTTTCAGCACTGGTATGCAGGTTCTTAAGTCCATCGACTATAGTATCACAAGCAATGGCTAAAAAGGTTTTGCTGGTGATGGAAACTGCATCTGGACTGTTTCATAATACTAACAAATGAGCATCCTTTCCTAGTTTTAACAAGCACGTTTCAGTATTCAGGAGTCACGTATGACTAGTGTGATTACCATACTTAAATAATTTTAAGTGTGAATTTAAAACTAAGTATGTTTATGCATGAAGATTAAAAGCTATCAAACTAGAGCAAGACTGCTGCTCAAGGTTATCACTTAGATATATGGTATTGGAATTAGAAATGAGTCTTGGTCATAATGGATGATGTCCTACCCTTGGTTTTTGAAGAACTGGTTTTGTTAGGTAGCTCAGACTGGTGTTTAGAAAACAGAAAGACTCAGTATAGACTAACAGTAAAGTGTGTACTTAACCATGCTTGAGGTCATGGATTCCATCCCCAAAACCACAAAAGTGATAAGAGCAAAGTGTGTAAGTCACAAAGAGGAGCTATATTATCATGTAGTTTTAAAATAAGAGATACTAATTTGCATTTTTAATGGCCTCAAAAATTGCTGCTTATTTTAAACTCTCAAAAAATGTTCTATCTTCTAAGTAGGCAGTTTTTCTACTTGTAAAAGATTATATGATTCTTCGGAGAGTTGAAAAATAATAGCTGGAAATCTAGCATTGTTTCCTTTTTAACTTATTAATTATTCTTGGATAGAATTTTTTTTTACTCTATGGAAAAACAGGATCAAAATATTATTCTGCTTCAGTTTTCAGGTCAAGATTTACTTTATAATAGATCTGATGTAAAACCTTATTAGTTCTACTACATGGCTGAAGAAAAGTGTTTGTCAGGATTCCCTGTCTCAAATGCTTTTGTGGCCCTTGCAATAAAAGTGAGGGTTAGCAGAAAAGAAAGACTGAGCATTTCACCAACGTCCCCTCTTGCTGGGCTTTTTTTCTTACCTTCTCTGTGACTGCCCAGGCTAGTCAAGTAACATTCTTACTTTTAGGTTGACTGGAACAGACTCAGTGAAGGTAGCATCTGAAGTAAAAAGCACTAAGCTTCTTCATGTAATCTGTAAGTTTACTTTGCAAAGCAGATCTTGTCAATTCATGTCGCGACCCACGCATATAAAGGTGTTTGCATAGTGTATTATCTGGGAGTGGTTCACACCAATAGCATTGGAGACAACTAATCCTCCCACCCTCCATTGATTTACACTATTTAGAACATACCTTTAATTGTATAACTTAACTCAGTACTAACCTGCTTGTGGAGCGTCCCTGTTCCCTTCTGTCACTTCCCACCTCACACATTGTTTTCTATTCTGAATAAAATACCGCTAGCTACAATGTTGTATTTAAAAAAGATGTTCACAAGCTTTTGTATCACAGTAAAAACATAAGTGTTGGATATAGAAATTGTTATTTTTAATGGCTTACATAGGAAAATAAAATGTAAAACTTACGTGAAACTTGAGAAAAGCAACTCAAGTACATGATTTTTGTCTCCTTTTTCTTTTTAAAGACTGGACTTTAGTGAGTTTGAACTGTGTAGCTGAGCTACTGATCCTTCTGCGGTCCACTTCCCAAATGCTAGGATTATAAACATGTGTTCTGCTATGCCCTGTTTTATGTTACACTAGAGACTGAACCCAGGCCCTATACTAGACAAGCTCTACCTACTGAGCCACATTCCCATCCTCAGTGCTTTGAATGAAGCATTGCCAGAATATAGTCTCCTCTACTGGTGCACTTGACTTTTTTTTTCTTGTTAATTTTCTTTTAGGGCTTTGACTCTGTCTTCTCCAGAAGTTCGATTCCACATAGACAGTGAAACTCACGATCCTATAGATCTACAGACCAAGGAACTGAGGTATGTGATTTCTTGTGATGGACAGTAGATATTTGGATAAAGTGTATTATATAGAATATATAGTAATAACTAAAATATGTATATCCAAAGTACATTTTCATTAGGATTATAATACTTGTGTATTTTTCTTGGCATATAAACTGTTTAGAAAAGTAAGTGTCTCAGTTTTTAGCTTTTGTTACTGTATAAAACTGGGATAGGACAGTGGGAAGTTTTCAAATTTGGCTTACTTTGCTTTCATGTGTGATACATTAGATTTTGAGTAGTAATAATGAAGTAAATCACAGCACTGATTCATTTCTTAAGTACATGACGTGAGAGTGTTGTGATCAACAATACAGACTTTTTAGCCAATATGTTGTGCATATAGAATATGTGAATATAGATATTAGTATTAATAGTGAGCTCAATTTTGAAGTGATGGAAAGTAGAACCCAAGTAATGTCACCTGTCTGCATTTCTCAGAGAGCTTTCAGATGATTGGCATTCTTCCTAATCTTCTACAAAGCTTATATAATTTACAAATACTGTTAAAAATGAGATGCTATTAAAATACAAACATGAATTGAAGATTAATAATGTGTGCTATTCACATGCATTGTGTTGCAAGGTCAGAAGGGAATCACATTCTGATACTGCTGCTAACTGATCTTTAGCAAGACATTGTTGCATGTTTGTTTTCTCACCTAGAGCATAGTTGTGTGTGTGGTGTACAAATACATGTGTACTAACAGCAGAGATCCACACCCATAAAAAGCACCCAAATTAGCCATTGTGAATATGTTGTTCATTTTAATAGATTTTTGGTAAAAAAAAAATTAAGGATTTTTAGCTGAAATGGTTTTTAGCTTTTAATTTTTCTTACTAAACTTTCTTTTCAGAACTCTCTAGTTAAATAAAACTTTTGGATCCAATAAAAGGTGAAAATGTTTGGTTTTGATTTTATGTTAATCTAAGTAAAGCTTCCATTTGTTTCCTGGAGGCTATTTGAAAAGTCTCTATGGCATAAGATTTACTCTGAAGATACAAAGGAGATCGCTAGACTAGTAGCTGAAATATCAAAGCACATAAATTATTAAAAGTGCACATCTGCACACGGCTGCGTGTGTGAGAAAAAATCAAGTGGTGAACAAATGTGACACGCAGCCATCAGCTTTTTTCCTTGTTTAATGTTTTTCCAATTGTCAGAGAAACAAATTCCATGGTGGAAGAATTTATGTTACTTGCTAATATTTCTGTTGCAAAAAAAATTCATGAAGAGTTTTCTGAACATGCTCTGCTTCGAAAACATCCTGCGCCACCTCCATCAAATTATGAAATTCTCGTGAAGGCCGCTAAGTCCAAGGTAAGGTTTGAAAGCCACCTACATATGTACTGTAGTTTTATCTATTATACTAAAGAATTTACATTTACATCTTTATAAGTTACGTTTATTAATGTAAAATGTTTTTCTGATGAAAAGACATGTATTTTAGGTGTAATCATCTCTTCCTAGACTGAGATTGACAATCAGCTGCTTGATGAAATAAATCCTTTGTGGCCTCTAAGATTCAGTCCCAAAACCATATGTTCTAGACTACATTTTTGCAGTATCCTAGACGTAGTATGTGCTTCCATTATCTTAGTTTTTATACAGACTTCTTATGCAATGCATAACTTTAGAGATTTACAAATCTTCCCTCTTGATTTCAACTCCGTCAAGCCTACTATAATATATCCCTAAAAAAGAAGGGCATTTATAACATGCATGGAAAAGAGGAAAGGTCTAGAGGGGGACACTTTCTCTGTTTGGAATACTCTATTGGCTTAGTAGACTTTGATTTGGTGTCTGACCTACTTGGGTTTTTCATGGATCATGAGGACCTGTCCCTCTACTATGAGCTGAGTAGTGCTGGTCTTGGGAAGGTCATTCCAGGAGGATGCTCTTTGCTGACTTTGACTTGGGCTTACTCCGTGTATACCCATCAGAACTGAACCAGTTTTTCTGCCCCAGGGGTTATGTTAGAGCTTTTCTCTGGTAGTTGTGTTTCTTACCAAGACATGAGGAAAGGGAGGAAGAACGAAGAATGTCAGGTAGAATAAAGCAGGTCCATTTGATACATCATAACATTGTTCTCTGAAGATGCCAGTTCATTTCTGCCCTTCACTTCTACATTGGATTAGGAAGAACGCATATCTACTTTTTTCCCACATCCTCAGACTTGTAAGAAGTGCAGACTGGCTGAGGAACAGCACTGGTGCTATCACAACCATCCTCCCCCTGGGCTGCTTCAGTCTGGGCACTGCAGTATTTTTAGGTGCATTAGAGAGTTTCAGACTTTGATACTGCAAAAATAATAAATTATTTATTTTAAGGTTGCTTTATTTCTAGCTAAATTATGAAGGTATGAGTCCAGATTATCTGAGTACAAAACTAGTGCTCATTCATTCTGTTTCCATTTTGAATAGCCGACACTTCTGATTTAGAAGTATTTTGTGGGATGCTTGCTTTTCTTCTCTGTTTTATTTACAGAATTTGGAAATCAAGACTGATACAGCCAAGTCTCTGGCTGACTCTTTGGACAAGGCCGAATTACCTGCTTTCCCTTATCTAAACACTCTGTTACGAATCTTGGCTACTCGCTGTATGATGCAAGCGGTGTACTTCTGTTCTGGAATGGATAATGATTTTCATCATTATGGCTTGGCATCTCCAATATATACACATTTCACTTCTCCCATCAGAAGGTATTTTATCCATATAAAATTACAGAAGCTAGAAAATAGTTACTTATTAATTAAAACCATTTTAATAATAATTTGCCATAGTTCCTGTTTCTTTATGCAGATATGCAGACATAATTGTTCATCGGCTGTTGGCTGTGGCTATTGGGGCAGACTGTACTTATCCAGAGCTGACCGACAAACACAAGCTTGCAGATATATGTAAAAATCTCAATTTCCGGCACAAAATGGCCCAGTATGCTCAGCGTGCCTCAGTTGCTTTTCATACTCAGGTATTAGCTTTCTTTGTCTAATACTAGGAGAGAAATTTTGTTCATTTGTATTTAACTTTTAAAATAATGTTGCAAATTTCAAAATAAGACATTAAGATTTTATGTTATTTTAGTTATTTTTCAAAAGCAAAGGAATAGTAAGCGAAGAAGCCTATATTCTGTTCGTGAGGAAAAATGCAATTGTGGTGTTAATTCCAAAGTACGGCTTAGAAGGTACCGTGTTTTTTGAAGAAAAAGACAAACCAAAACCACGACTTACCTATGATGATGAGGTACAGTATTTCTGATGGTTGGTTTATTGGGGGGGAGGGCATGTTCTGACAGTTCATAAAAGGTCACTGTAAATCTATAGGAGTAATCCTAAATCTAATTAACTGGATAAATGCATACCAGAAAAATCCAGTAAAGCAGCTGAGCTGTAGTTTCACTCACAAAATGCTGATTGTGTCTTCTCTCTTCCAAGTGCCTTTTTTTCCTAATATATAAAATTGGATAGATAGGGAAAATGGCTGCTTATAGCTAAGGGGTGGGAATTTGTGTGTTGTCTTTTATCTTAAACTCTATTTTCCTAAGGTTGTTAGAATTATACCTTCACAAGCATATTTAAATGATAGTATATAACAAAAAATGTATTCTACCTCAACCAGTTTCCTAGTTAATCGAATAAGAACAGAATCCTAAAGATTATTGGATGTATGTTAGGACTATTTAAGTGAGAAGTTTTTTTATAAATAGGGAATGTTTTGAGACTCTCAGGCAAATATCTTTTCTTAAAATGTTAGATGTGTGTTTATATTTGAGTGATTTTTAAATTTAAACTTTTAAGTTATTATGAAAAATAAACTTGAAAAAATTAGAATAGGTTCAAGTATACTTAACAAGACTGATAAAAATTTTTTTCAGACACCTTCACTTAAAATAGAAGATACAGTATTCCATGTGTTTGATAAAGTTAAAGTCAAAATCATGTTAGATTCGTCTAATCTTCAACATCAGAAAATCCGAATGGCCCTCGTAGAACCACAGGTGAGCACTAGTATGCATTGTGTGAATACTTTCCCTGGGGACATGCCCCACACACCCTCTACCCACCCCAGATAGGAGTTTGAAGACAGACCAAAGTGATGATTATGCCAAGGTCTGACTTGACAACCAGGTAGTTAGTTGTTGGACTGGATTACAGGAGTCTAGGGACGGAAGCAAGGATGATTCAAAACAGCTACTCCCCCAGAAAACATGGGGGAGACTCATAGAAGCTGCACCCCTGGAATTCTGTGCGTGTGTATGTGCTAGGGCGTCTCTTCCAGCTTCTGAACTGCTTAGACACATTGTCTCCCCATCGCTTTCATTCAGGAGGGGTCCCTTCCCCTCCCAAACTTGCTGGTTTCAGGAACCTCCTGAGCCCGATGGTTGTTTGCTGGTTGACACTGGAGCAAAGTTTAAATGGCTGACTGGGAAAAAGGGCTATGTAAAATAGTATGGCGACATAAAAACAAAGCAAAACATACTTTGGCAGAGAAACATTAGTTATTTCTGTTTAATGTTAGGATCTCAAGTCTTCCAAATATTCATAAATCCCAATGAGAAACTCTGGATTTTCAGAGACCACAGGGTCCCAGACATACCAGAGGTCCTTGAGGTCAGTGGGTGCCCAGATCAAAAATCTTTCACTTTTCCTGGGTACATTTTATTCTAGTTTTTTAAGGAAGTGTGTGAGACCCATGTGGGTCACATTTCTGATTCCCAGTATAATTGGAAAATACGTACACTTTGCAGGTAAAGTCTGTACCGCAACGTGTGTTAACATTGCAAGCGGCAGTGGCAAGAGGGAAGATTGCCGAGATTTATTATTGATTTGATATTTCTAATAACTTTTTTCCTATTACTTAGATACCAGGAATAAGTGTTCCTACTGATACTTCAAATGTGGACTTCAATGGACCAGGGGGAAAGAGGAGGAAGCTCGACAAGTAGCTCCGTTCAACAAAAAACTTCAAAAAATGATTTCCTTTATAACAAAAACCAAAAAAACTTGAGAGAATATGTCTAAGTTGAAGTGTGTGATAATTTGTTACTTTTAAGTATGTTTTAATAACTCTCAAAATTTGCATTTTTATTGAACTGTTGAGTAGGTCTATTTTACCTTACTACATTTCTGCAGAAAAAAATTGTTTATGCAGAAAAATTCAATTGAATATCCATCACTGAAATGGCGACAGGATAGCAGCTTAGGGATCTGTAAAGATCATTTAAATAGAACACACTGTTCATTGAGGAGCAGATTAATTCTGTGTAAGTACTTTAATATTGGGAGAAAAAAATGCTATCTTTTTTTGAAGAGAACTTTTTTGGAAGCGTACTTTTCTAAATCTAAAGCTCTCAATGTTTGGTATGAAATACTCTTTGCCCTTTTAATTCGCTTTACTTAATTTGCATTGAAAAGCTTCCTAGTTTCCAAATACCTGGAATGTTCAGGAAGTAGTACGAAAACAGTAGAAGGGTATGTTGACCTTCTTTGGATGTTTTTTGCTGTTTTCAGGCAATAAAGTCAATCCTCATCCTTGATTTCCAGGTTCAGTGTCTCCTGGAAAGGCATTGAAGCTTAGAAGAACAGAGATGGTGTTTCAAATGTCTGTATCTAGCTACTTTTAAAAAACAAATAATGGCTTTTAAATTTCAATTATATCCAGTTTTACAGAAAGAGACTATTATAAAAACATTAAAAAAAAATCTTGTGTGGCATGCCAGATTGAATTCTTGTTTATTAATCTTGATTAATTGGTATGTTCAAGAGTATTTGGGGAAAGGGTTACTTTAAAACATTTAATTTTACTTACTGGGTTTCTCTTATTCAGAGTATATCAATCAAGTAAACTGAAAGAATGCCAAGCAACAAATGTATCAAGAGTATATAACTACAGCACTTTTAGTCATGCATTCACTCATTAACTATTGGCTTTAGAAGACATCCATACATTTAGGCAAAACTTTGTCTCACACAAAGAAGACAATCTTAAGTAGTTTGTGGTCCAAGTAAAATGGGCCAGTGAAAATGCTAGACTAGGAATCAGCCTTTTCTGTGTGATGGGCCAAACTGTTCATTCTAGTGTAAATGTAGTTCATGAATAGCAACAGTATGTAAGTAACTGGCTGTCCTTGCAACCCCAAGCATATTATAAACAAGGAACCATGCTTCATGCAATTTTGTATACTGCATTTTCTCCATGCACTCTTTCTGGTGGGCTAAGGATATAGCTCAGTAGCAAAGCTCACTCGTGCGTAGCATGTGCAAGGCCCTGGGTTTTATCCCAGAACTGAAATAAACAAAATGGTTGTTCACCTGTAATAGTGGAAGAGTCTTTTTTGAACGTGAGGCTATGACTGACATTTTGTCTGTTACCTTTCCAATGTTTTATTGAGAACTTTTGAAGGTCTAATCAGGAAGAAGTCTCAGTTGAGTAAACATAATCAGAAACTATTTCCTTCCCTCAAGAAGGTTGGCCTCTCAGTATTTGAAGTCTGCATCCTCAGTTGGAAATACTGAGCGAAACCTCTGCATTTGTACACTGAACATGTTTGGATTCTCCAAACAATGCAATACAATTATTAGAGTCTGATCACATTTACTTGTATTAGTTAATTAATCAGTAATCAAGTGTTGGGGAATATGTACATAGTTTTCATGCAAAAATTATGCCATTTAATGGGGGACATGAGCATCCATTGACTTTTTTGCCCATGAAGGCCCTGGAACTAGATCCCAAGGATACAGAGGATGACTGGGTTGCACAACTGTAAAGGAACCAGGTGAGTTGGCAGACATAATCCTGACACTCCAGGAGCTAAACTAGAAAGACTATTAGTTCAGGTTACACATGAAAACCTGCCTCAAAAAAAAAGTTCCCCCCAAAGCAACAAAAACCTTATTTTTACACATATTTGTGTGCAGATGTATGTATGCACGCACTTGAGTGTGTGCACCTGTGGAGTAACCCCTCAGACTGATACTAGGAAACATCCTTAGTCACTCTTCACTTTACCATGAGCCTGTGTGTCTAAATCCAGAGCATACCTTTAGGACTGGTCTGGTTAGCACATCACTCTGGGGATTTACAGGTGACCTGTCACTCCCACGTGGCATTTTCACATGAGATCCAGACTCAGGGCTTTAACCACTGAGCCAATTCAACACTTTTCAACAAATAACAAGTGGACTAGGGAGACTGCTGTGGGAGTCTGAGGACAGGACCCTGAGGTCCATATCGAAAGCCTGGTGCTGTTCTGAGCATCTGTAACCCAGTACTCCTACAGTGAGGTGGAATTTGAAGAGAACTCTTAAAAGTTTTCCTCAGTTACCCCAAGTGTACCCTGGGACATAACACGCTTTCATTGTTTTACATACACCAGATTTAAAATGAAAAATTTTAAAAGTATGTAGTTAGCCAGGGAAACTTGTGTGTAGGTAAACTTGCCGTGAGTTGATCATTCACTTCCACTGCTACGTATTTAACCACATGGTTGATGGTTTCCCAAGTCAGTTCAAATGGACATGAATATTTGTGTGCAGTTGGTAATGAGCATTAAAACTATAAAATACCATAGAGAGTAGGGATAAAGATGACACAGTGATACCACACATCTTTATTTTCTAGGGCTAATGACGAATCATTCTTTTCAGTGAGCTAGTTTAAAAAAAAGAAATACATTCCCCAAAGATATTCCCAAACACGTTCTGTATCTATCTACTACTATCATGGATATGTGATTAAAATATATATATATATACTGTATTTTCCTTACACATTTGCTGTTTGTTGCTTCATGGTTCTAAGCCCAAAAAATCTTTTAGGAAGCTCAAATGGCTGCTGTGCCCTAGGAATTTGGTATTCTGGCACTCCACATATAACCCACAGATAGCAATGTAAGAATCACTAAGCAGTTTCCCCAAAATGAAGAAATATCTCAAGAATTAAAAACATGGAATCCATTAACTTCCTAGTTAAGTAAATTTTATATCACAGTAAGACTTCTTACACTATGATGTCACAGTTTTAACATTTTTATCATGTCCTGAGACTGTTTCAAACAGTACTAAAAAGCTAGACAAGTTAACTCACTGATCCTATAAGACAAGAGAAAGCAATCATCAAGTCAGCTATCATAATTTGTTGCTCAACACATCACCCACGGTAAATATAAAAATATTTATTGGTAGAAAATAAACTTGTAATTCAACAACTTGGAGCTTTTCTGTTGTTCCTGTCACTAATATTGATTTTTCACATTGAGAAAGGAAGGAGGAAAGCTAAACAGGTCCCCCCATCACCACCACATTATTAATCGTGTACATAAAACTACGTAGAGGCTATCAGTGTAGCCCTTGGTCCTGATGAGAGGCTTTACGGACTGCTGCACTGAGATGGACTTGCTGTGTTCATCCAACACCTCTGTCTTGTGTGGCCTTGCTGTGAAAAAGAGGAAAATACTTTGCTTTCAGTTTTAGGACCATTCATAAATAAAACTAGTAGGTAAACTTTTAAAAACTTGAATTTAGACTTCCCGCGTTAAAAATGAATGGTAAAAATAGAGTTGGTTTTTAATTTTTTCTTAGTAATCCTGTGGGATTGAATCTTGGACCCTGGGTATGCAAGATAAGTGCTCTACAAGACTTAAAAATACTATTTTAACATTTGTTTCCACAAGGTTTTCTCCCTTACTTACTCCTCAGATCTTAAGATCTGAGGGATAAGTAAAATGGACTATTAAAACCAACTCTGTTGCAATTAATCTTAATGAAAAGGGGAAATAAGATGGGTTTGTTATTAAACTTCATTTGGAGAGAGATGTTTTGTCCCACAGTTAACATTTATACTGCCCAATAATAAGTTAGTATAGAAAGCTCAACTGTCCTATTGTGTACCTAAGACGAGTTTTCAAATATGAATACGTAACATAGCAAGGTTCAATGAATGCTTTAGTCAAAAGTATACTACCTTTGTACAAACTGTCATATCTGAACATCTATGTGTTTTCTTATTCAGAACACCCAAAATTTCAAAGTCTACTAAATTTCAAGAACTAAAGAATTCTAAATAATTTCAAGAGTACAGGGGTGGGAGAACACGAAGTATGTAATAAATGCAAATAAAGTGACATAACGAAACCTTTTGTATAATACACATTACACATACAAAAAGTCTTTAAGTGTCTTCATCTGATCCTTTCTAACAATTCTTTTTAATGTTTAGCAAAACTCCCATGTCCTTTAACATTAAGAATGTGGTTTCACTTACAGTCTACAGTAGAGCTAGTTCTTCCTCTCAGCACTACTTGCAGTGGGCTATGCTTGAGAATGAGAAAATGTACACAGGCATGATGGGGCCATAAACAGATGGCAAGGAACAAAACTTCACAGAGATTGGAGGAAAGACAAGAAATAAAGTCTTAGAGAAAAAATATTCCTGTGTAGACTGCCATCAAGCTCTATTTTCACATACCTTAACTTGAGATCTAATCTCTACTTCAAAGAGCTGTGCTTGTGTATCACTTTCTTTGCAGTAACTTTCTGCCCCCACATTATCTGTAATATTGCTTCCACAAGTCTGTGTATTATAGCCACTGTCCATCTGAAAGGAATGAGGAAAAAAATAAGGACATATTCTTAAATCATTTTATAATTACTATTATTCAAATTACTATTCATTTTTAAATATATTATTAATTTCTTGAATTTTCCATTAACAATTTTGGACTACAGTAACTGAAACCATGGAATAAAGCTAGTTGTAAACAAATGTAGTTTAAAAGACACTGGATGAAAATGCCAGTTTCTATATGGCACTCCAATGTTATTTTCATTATGTACTTTCAATATCCCTGCCTGAACTTTGAGACCAGAAGTCAGCTCAAAAAGGTTAACTTACAATGTCATACAGTGAAGTGGTCAAGATAGAGGCTCTTAATTCTAGGTTCTTTTCACTAAAAGATTTCACTTGGCTTGCACAATGCTGAACCCCCTCTTCCCCACTAACCTAGCACTTAACCTTCTCTTGCAAATTAGGAGCAAAAAGAAGTCATTTTTTTGTCTTTTTTACTCTCCTCAAGAATATTTATGGAGCCTAGAGAGTACATTCCTAGTTTCAGGTTTGTATGCGTAGTATTTACTCACTACTGGGAGTCATGTTTCATTACAACAGAAGCCTTGTGACATGTAAAACAGAATCTAACATCTAGGGAAGTGCTTTGGGCTGCTATCACTCAATACATATTTGATTAAAAATGTAAGTTTCAGATTTCTTGCAGAAAATCTGCTAATTATTCCTTCTTCTGATATTCATCAATGCCAAACAACTGCTCATAACTCAATACTAATAGATAACTGACTACATAAAGACAAAAGTTAACCAACAGTTCAGCTGAGTAAGGCACACACAATGTCATGCTGTAGAAAGTGTAGACTTAATGGGAGCACCATTCAGATGGTGACAGAACTCACTGTCTCCTTCTAGGCCACTACCAATGTCAGTCCAGCTATGTATCAACCAGGCAACACAGATCATCTTATTGTTCAACCATGGGCATTGAAGTGGGCATCGGAAGTCTTTTTAATTGATGAAATGCAAAAAAGCATAAGACAACCACATTCTCTATTCACTGCCAAGTGGATCCTGCCTTAAAATTCCAAAGTCTGGAGGGGCTGGAGAGGTGGCTCAGGGGTTAAGCCTCTGCCTTGCAAGCGGAAGGTCCTGAGTTCAGATCCTAGATCCCATGTATAGACGCCGGGCGGAAGCCAGGGCGGCCTGCGTTTCTGGCCCTGGTAGGGCGGTGCCTGTGAATCCCGGGGCAGAGTAAACAAGAAGGTGGTCCATGGTAGTTCCCGAATTCGTCTGTGGTTCTACACACACACACATATATATGCACACACACACATACACACGCACAATTGAATAAAAAAAAATTAAAATTCCAAAGTCTGGGAAAAAGAAAACTCTAATCCAAGCTTTCATTCATTCCACTATAGGCGTTCCAGAGATTTTACTCAGATCCTCAGGCTTAACCTAAAGTACTTTTTACACATGGAATCATCTTGCTGGCCCTCTTACAGCAGGCTTTCAGATGTGTCTGTCACCACTAATCTGGCACACATTGTATGTCTATTTCACTATCACACAGATCCTGTTGTGGTCTGAATGTAAGAGATCCCCTTATGGCTTCATGTGTTTCAACACTTAGTTCTAGCTGAAGGCAGTGTTTGGGAAGGAGCCTTCAGGTGTAGAGTCTTGCTGGAGGAAGTGTATCACTGGAGGCAGGTCTTAAGGTTTTGTGTCTAGCTCCACTTTCTGTTCCCTCTGCTTCCTGAATCCTGCTTCCAAATCCTTCTCTTCCCACCATGATGAACTCTGTCCCTCTGGAACTATATCCAAAATAAACCCTTTCTCTTTTTAGGTTGCTCTATCAGCAAGAGCAACATCACAGAAAGTAACTAAACAGTAAGAAGCACTATCCTTAAAAAAAAAACACAAAAATGGAACACAGCTGTCAACAGTTGCGCCTTAAAACATTCCTTGAAATGAGGCCTCAACACTTAAGCCCTGACATGACTGTCAGCCTCCTTGCTTGCTGACCTCATCTCCCATTGCCACTCACTGAACACCAAATGTCCAGAGATGTAGATAACTCACATTTTATATCAAGATTATTCTATAATCTTGATATAAAAGAAGAGCTAACAAATTCAAAAGCTGTCACTTTTTGAAACTTATAAAGTTAACCAAAAAGGGTTCTAAGCTGAAATCTACCATTATAATTTCCCAGGCCCAATTTTATGGTAACTCCACACGCTCATTGGCACCAGGCAATCCTGCCCAATTTCTGTTTTCAAAAGAAAATCTTTGGCTGGAGAGATGGCTCAGGGGTTAAGATTGCCTCACAAGCAGAAGGTCCTGAGCTCAGATCCCAGGTCCCACATAAAAAAACACCAGGTGGAAACAGCGATGGCCTGTACTTCCAACTCTGATGGATGGAGCCTGGGAAATCCCAGAGCAAAGCAAGAAGGAGGTAGAAGCTATTCAGAATGGATGATTACGAAGTCATCTTTCGTCCTCCATAGGGACACACAGTGCCCTCTGATACACACACACACACACACACATACACAAATAAATAAATAAATATTAAAAAAGGAAAATCTTTTTTTCACATTTAAGAAAAAAAATCTATGTATTCCCAAGGTTAAAAACAAACTTAAAAAAAAAACCCAAAACAAACGATAATGTTTTTCTAGCCATATTTTTCTCTTTTTTCTTCTTCTCTTGCTCCAGGTAGAAAGCCTCCTTTCCTTCTCTCCAGTCTCACAAGATGGAACACAGAGCTTGGTGCATGCTAGGCAGGCACTCCACTGAGCTTCAGACTTAGGCTCAAGCTATCATTTCTTTACCTTCAAAGCCAAGCTGCTTCCAAGAACATTTTAATAAATACATGGTCTTTAGCTTCCCTTCCATTCACTTCTCCTTCCCACTTTAAGATAAAGCAATTACCATTTACTTCAGTTAATACACAGCAGCTACTTTTTGAGGATTACATTCTTTGCTCTTATTTTGAAAACATAGTTCTTTCCTATTCTTTTTTACTCAGGATTTCAGCTGTTAGCCCACTGTTGCTCTCACTTTGAATACTCACTGCAGTTGAACTTAACGTATGTATTTCATTCTGTCTTTATTACACAAACATTTATGTGTGTAGGGTCTAATGGGAATAATTAGGATAAAATTATATGTGAAATATAAAAAAAATGTAGTTTTGTTAGGAGTTCAGCTCAGTGATAGAGTGCTTGTCTACCATGTTAGGCTCTGGGTTCAATTACCAGTATGGCAAAGATAAAATCACTGGATTATCTAACTGGGAAGAATGCACAATAAAATCCGGCCTGATGACTGTAATCAGGGAAAACTTCTTTTAGGATGTGAATAATAAGTTATAAATTGGAATTAAAAAGGGATTAACTTGGTAAAGCAATATAGAAATTTACAAGATGTGTGAAGGTTTATATAAAAGATGATATGGCTATTCAAAATTTTGAGAAACCAATATGAATAAAACAAAATTAAAGTCCCAAAGACAGATGCCAAAAGCAAAAGAAAACTAAAGATGCAAAACCTAGAAAAAGAAGACAGTACAGTTAAAAAAAAAAAAAAATCAAAGAATCCTAACTTATACAAAGAGCAAGGACAATGATAGAAGAAATCTAAATTATTCTAAAAAATGACAAGATACAGAAAGTAAAGGTTAAGTAAATTTACAGACCATTAATGGCACTCTGAGTACTCAGAACAGATGATAAAAAGCAGCCCACACAACAGAACATCAGTTAAATTTCTGAACCACTGTGTACTAGGAAACAATCCTATGCAGTAATCTGAAGGACTGGTGGAGTGATGTGTAGAATAAGCAGTGAATGTTTCAGATCTCTCACCAGCAATACTCAAATAATCAGTAAATCAGTACCTTCAAGTTCCAAAGACATAATTTTTAAAAGCACTCTTTGTATCTTCAGAATGATACACCTGTAACAGCCATGAACTAGAAAGGGACATTCTTTCTAGAAAGAGGAAAGGGCAATAATGAGAAGGAAGTTTTAAGGAGGAATAATAAATAGTAAGGAGATAATATATAGAAGGAGGTGATGGAGCAAAAATTCACCACTAAGTATGTCAAATATATCTAGAGAGAAACTTTCTCTATAAATCTTTCAAAAAACTTTTAAAAAGTGTTAATAAAAAAATACCCTACACAGGGGAAGAGAAAACAGAGAATTCCCTGAATGTTCCTACCAGAAGCCATGGGCAATTAAATAAATTCTCCAGTACAAGGAATGTAATATCACCTAATAGTATATAGGGCAGAAGGCTTCAAAGCTCCCTTCCTCAATATAGGCATTTGCCATTCATTCCTATTGGCTGTCCTCTAGAGTAAGAGTCTACTGCTGAAGACACCACACAACAATCACGGACATGGAGAAAACGACGTAGAATGGATATGGACACTTTCCCCCTTGCCAGCTAGCCTCACAGAGCACAAAGTATAAGGCGGGCTGCCAAGGAAGAGAAGAAAAGCAATCAGTGCTCCACCCAGTTATGAATGCTGCAAGCTACAATAACAATTCTGGCGAGACAGGAGTAGCTGACGGCTTTCTGATTAGCTTTAAGGTCCACTGTCTAGTACTGTAAAGCTATCCAAATACCTGTGTAAAGGGAAGACCATAGACGTTAGGTGGGAATAAACTTCTTAGGATGAACCTAAATATTTGAGAGTTACCTACCATCTAAATATCTATCATTATACTCTTAGAAGCTCTCGGCACTCAATCAAGAAGTATCCTTTTGTGGGCTAGGTAGCTCAGGGGTTAAGACTCTGTCTTGCAAGCAGAAGGTCATGAGTTTGGCTCCCAGGTCACACGTAAAAATGCCAGGCAGAAAGGCAGAGGCCTACACTTCTGGTCTTTGTGGATGGAGCCTGGAAAAATCCCAGAGTGAAGCAAAAAGGAGGTAGACCCAACCCAGAATGAATCTGGAAGTCACCCCAGGTCCTCCACAGAGACACACAGTGCCCTCTGATACATACACACAGACACACACACATACAAAATAAAGTTAAAAAAAAAAAAAAGAATGAAAAGAATCTTAAAAAACATAAAAGTATCCTTTTGCAATGGAAGTTGAATGCAGTGAACCACAACTGGCCAAAGGGCAGAGTAAAGTGACTATGGAGTGCTCAGCCCTCAACAAGACGTCATCACTGCCCACAGTAAGATTCTAAGACCTCAGGATGGGGAGGTACAGCCAGGCAGGACTCTTCATGACAGGGAGCCACACCCAGGAACTCAGACAGTGGTGTCTACTTCCATTGGACCTCACGACAGCTGGCCTATCAACATGTTGCGTGGAGGACGGAGGACCTCAGGAGCTACGTGCAACCTGAGGCCGTGTGGAGCTGGTGCCAAGCACAAGGAGAGCTTTTCTAACGGACAGTTTGTCCATAGTGGGTCCTTTGTGGTGAGCACTTGCTACTCTATGTGTCCCTGCTGAAGTCCATGGATCGATCACACATACAGAGGGACATGGGAGTTGGAGGGAGACTGGTTGGAAAGGGACTATATGTATGTTCAATGTATTGATAAAAGTTTAAAAATAGTTTTGTTTTTTTTTTATATAAAAAAAGTCCTTAGAAAGCCACCAGAAAATGTGTGTTCCAGTAAAATGGGAAGTTAACTAGGAAAGAAAAGACAAGAATATAGAAAAAGGGATTAAAGGAATTTCCAGCATGATGACAGTAGGCTAAGGCAGGGACTGCTATATGCCACACATGGAGGCAATCCATCCTCTACAGGATGACTGCTGAACACTAAGCACGGAGCTCAATTCATCCACAATGAAGCGAGTCAAAAAGAAACCTGGTTATGTCCCAGTGTTTAAAAAACACCTTTTTAGAGGCTGGAGAGATGGCTCAGAGGTTAAGTCTTTGCTTTGCAAGCAGAAGGACCTGAATTCAGATCCTGGATCCCACATAAAAGCACCAGGTGCCATCCTGCACTTGCAG
This sequence comes from Typhlomys cinereus, assembly GCA_023101885.1. Classification (NCBI taxonomy): domain Eukaryota; kingdom Metazoa; phylum Chordata; class Mammalia; order Rodentia; family Platacanthomyidae; genus Typhlomys; species Typhlomys cinereus. Next base: position 1,368,078 of record JALPQD010000168.1, read on the forward strand.
GTCTAGAAGGTGGAGTCTGGGAAATCCCCGAGTGAAGGAAAAAGGAGGTAAAAGCAATCCAGGACGATTCCCCATTCTCAGGCCTCGATTCCCCACTCTCAGGCCTCAACAGGCATACAGTGCCCCGATACACACACACACACACACACACACACACACACACACACACACACACACACACACTTAAATTAAACCCTAGAGAAGAACACATAGAGTGAAAGAAAAGAGAAAACTGCCCTGAGATGTTCTATCAGAAGTCACGGGCAACTAAATAAATTTTCCAGTACTAGGTATGTGATACCTACTAATGAGATGTTGGTTAGAGAAGCTTCAAAGGCTTCAAAACAACATAGGCATGTGACAATGCTCATGGTTGCCCTCCTGAATCTGAGAGTAAGACACTGTCACTGAAGATGACACATATAAGGATCACAGGATATACTGGAAGGATATGGAAGCTTCCTCTTTGTTAGCTAGCCTTCAATGCGCCAGAAGGTATGCTGCAAGTCTCACCCAGCTGTGAATGCTGCAAGCTACAGTAACCTCCACCCTGGAGAGAAGTGACCATTGGTACAATAGTGGCATGTAAGGTACGGGATGACCAACTGCTTTCGGAATTGATTTAAGGTGTTTTGGGCAGGGAACACATCTGTTACTGTAAACCTAGACGAATACCCATGGAAGGGGAGATCCAAGGAACAAACATTTATGTATGAAACTGTTAAAGAATTAAAACAAAATTACTATAATTTTTCTAAGCCAGAGTGCAGAAATCATGATAGACAATATAAAAAAGAACATGTAAAAAGATGCAATGATGAAACCCACTGCTTTGTATACTTGCCTAAAAAATTAATAAAATATAAACATAATTCTATATTACATTTTGAATAGTTTAGAACTGTGTTTGCAACTTTGGCATGCCAGAACTGACAACCTGAAAGCATTAAGGGGTTGCTGTAAGAATCAAAAGAAAAATACACAAAGTAATTAGAAGAGAGTCAAACTCACATGCAAGAATTAATTATTGTTTTGAATTAACATAAACTTGGATTAATGAATATGGACAATAAATGTTGAACTACAAGAATCAAATATTGGTTCTACCACTTACAAATTTTATAATCTTTAGAAAATTTACTGAACCTATGGCCCTCAGTTTTCTAATCTTTAGATGGTGGTAACAGTACTTCTACTTCACTATAACGAATAAGACTATAACGAATATTAAGGGTATCAACATATGTTACAGTACCTAGTAGCACAGATTAAATATTAGGTAAGTACTATATTTTGTTACTATAAAATAGCCATTAGGAATTCCCTTGTAACTATATTCTGTGCTCAAAGAATACAGCACCTAATGGAAAAAATGTCTTTCAAAAATGTTTATTATGAAAAAAAATTAAAAATATCTGCTGAAAAATACCAGCTATATGCATCTGCTTGAGCCAGGGTTTCATGGTGCCCAGCTTTGAGAAACTAGAAATGTATGAATACATGAAGAATGTGTGCTATACCAAGTTTTTTAAAGAAAAATTACATGTTAAAGAGTTCTATATTTTCTCCCTAAGTCAAGTGAAGGAAAAGGACAATCTTTTCCACTTTAGATACAAAAATTTCACAAAGGCTGCGCTGTTTGGGCACTAGAGTCATAGGAGGCAACTGACTAATTAGTAGTCTGCAAAACCAGAGTAATGCAACCTCTTTTCTCTGCTCATTTTTTACTATTCCACATAGGCATCAGCTATGTGAAAAGTAATACAAATTGTTAACTATCCTTCCTGATGTCTACCCTGGATGTCCTCACCTTTAGCTCATTATCTTTCTCACACTGAAACACCCAGAGTAAAGGACTCTAAAATAGTAAAGTAACTTACGTGCAAGTTACTACTTTCACAGTGGAGAACACTGCTTTCTGCAAGAGGTGAGATGCACATATGAGAATTTTCAATACTGAAGCCAATTCCACTGGCAAAATCGACCATGGGTAAGTTGCCATTATCCACTGGCTCCTTAATCCAAGTGCTCTCGGCTGCCATCTCTGCAGGATTGACCATGTCCACCGTGTCGTTCTCCTCACTGTCGACGTCCTCCAGCAGGGCCAGCTCTTTCTCAGAAGCACTGGACTGACTCTGGGTAATGGACATGGCAGTGACAGCGGAATGCTCTCCGCATGCTGAGGGGCTGCTGTTTAACTGCTGCAGGGGCACCGCCACCGAGGGAAGGGCGTCTGTGGAGATAGCATTCGCTCTGTCCTCCTCGTCTTCGCTGTGAGCCTCGAGAGTAAAAGGTATCCGAATCAGTGAGGTTTGATACTGATCACCTCCCAATCTCATAGGAGACCAATTTTTAATTGGTGAGCAGCCATCTATATAAGGACTTCTAATACTTGGATTGGTGATCCCATTAGAGTTTGTTCCAGAGGAAGCATCAGGAGAATGAATAGCAAACTTCCTGTGGTCTGAAAGAGTAAAGGAAAAATAATCGCATTATGAAACACAACATGGAAAAATCATTTCCACATTGTAACTGTGTTCTGTGCTCAAGAAATTATTTCTGGAACAGTTTGTTTACTAATGTGAGATTTTGGTGTTATACACAATAGCACAAGATTGCCTCAATAAGCAATCTGAGCTCAAAAATAGTTTCTCTGGGTCTTTCCATATATTAACTAAAACATCTTATTCCTTGGGAAGTATTTCCTCTTAAGTAGACTGCTACTACACGAAAGTTATTTATATACAAAAAAGATCACTAACAACTTAGTTTTTGAAAGCTACAATTTAACATATGTACTTGGTAAAATTAAATTGAAAGCTACAATTTAACATGTACTTGGTAAATTAAATGTACTTGGCAAATTTATTTTTAAGCAAACTACTTGTAGTGACACTAAAAGACAAAACTGGAAAATACTATTTATGGAAATAAAAAGCCAAATAATTAAATGATAAAAATGCTTTTAGCTTAATATTTTTCAGTAATAAAAAATTCAATTGGTACCATCTTTCTATGAAAATTAGAAAAATTTATCAAAATCCTTAAAAATATGATCTAGGGAATATAACTCAGTGGTAGAACACTGCCCAGGTTCAATCTTCAGAACTATTAAAAAAAAAATATCTAGGAAGAAATGGTGACTGTAATTCTGACCTTGTAAAGTGGAGTATGGGAAACCCCAGAGCAAAGCAAAAAGGGGTTCAGGATGACTCCTGACATCACCCCTGCACCTCCTCACGTATACACATGCACATACATGTGTTAAAAAAAGTCTTTAAAACATCTATTCCTTTTTACCAAATAAGGATTTATGGTAAGAACATAAATATACAGTGTATTATACACACAAACACACATACAAAATGTTAAGCAGTTTTCTGATTGAGTGATAGTTTCCATGCTTATCAAAGCCATTGAAAACCAGTAATTCATTTGGCTGAGAGTGTAGCTCAGGATAAGTGTTTGCCTAGAATGCATGAGACCCTGGGTTTGAGCCCCATGACCATGAAAAAAAAACTTACAGAATGGTACAAGCATGAAATGGTTCAAAAGCACATTTCAGCCACAATAAATGATTTGAATGATTTGTGAAAACTTTTATAATAAATAATCTGTGAATAAAACAAAGTATGCGCCCATTCCTAAGAATATATATGTATGCCCAAGAATATGTATTTATATACTCATATATACATGAAAAATAATTATTTTCCAACTATTTTTAAGATCGGTTTCCTGAAGTATTACCTTTTTAAAATTACCCTCCATCTTTGACAGAATGAAGTAAAAACTGATGATCAAAGTAATTCTAACACAAAATAGAACTCTAGAATCCAGGCTTTGCTGTAGACTAAACACAAGGCCTTCTACATATAGTCAGTATTCTATCCCTGAACTATATCCCTAGTATTTGGATGTTTTTGTTTGCTTATTCCTGAAACAAGGTCTCATGATATAGCTCATGCTAACTATGCATTTATTATGAATCACCAGGCCAGTCTTGGATTCAAGGTCCTCCCACATCTGCCTTTCAAGTGTGGAAATTACTGTGTAAGCTATCATGCCTAGCTTAAACTGTTCCTCTTGTTTAAATAAAATATTCTACACATTAAGGCCAAAGTGTTCATTTATAACTTTGTAAAAGGAACTCTTAGATTGTAAACACTGACTATATAAAAACTTGTACTCTCATTCTGAGACGTACCTGAGAGTGGTGTTCTTCCTGTATGAAGTGCAATTGGTGAAAAAGTGGGTGAAGAAACAGGTGATGGGCTAGTTACACTTCCCAAGCTGTATTTTTGTACACTGTCTTGGACAGGGCTAGAAGAAAAATGCCCCTGTGATCAAAATAAAAAGAAAAAAAAAAGAAGTAAGCAGGAAATAAACAAATTTATGGTTCTCTTCCTCAGCTCTTTTATTGCATGCTGTTTGTCTTCACTTTCACAATACATTTACAAACCAGAAATTCACCAGAACTAGTAAAAGGCATCTTGGAACGAAGAAAACAAAGAAAAAAGGATGTTATTTTTTTAAATAGAATGTTAGTCAAATTTTAAATGAATTCAGTTTCATCAGATCTTTGTATTTCATAGTAAAAGTTTTTTTTAAGTAAATTTACTCCACTAATGCTAATTCAATTTACACTACTAATTTTAATAATGCAGTAGGTCCCATGAGACATATGATAAGTTTGGTCTCTCTTGCATACTTCTAAACAAAACTGGAGAATTTCAATGAAATTATTATTACAAATTAGGTAAAAATTCAAGAAGTTCAAGAGCCAAAGGATGACTAGTGCTGAGTGCGATCTGATGATCTAGATCCAAGCAGGCTCCACACACAACACACACTTGGTTAGCACACTTCTTAGGTAAACTGTCATGTACACAGGGCTCCCACATTAGACAGGGGACAGATCTATTGAGTTACACACCTCCGGGGACACGTCAGCACTGCTAGGAGGACTTTCAGGAGAAGCTGAAGGCAAAGAGTCAGAGATGCTACCGTTCCCATCTAAAAAAAGCTTTCTTCTGAGAGATGAAGAACTGAGGTTTCCAGGATCTGCAAATTCATCAGCTCTAAAATAGTCACCTATGTTTAACAATAGGAGAATAAAAGAAAAGCTAGTTATGTTATACAATTGAATATCTGTTACTTAATTTCTTTTGAAATGTACCAAATGATTTTTTTTACAGGATTCCTTATATTGGGGATGTTTCATTGTTACTACTTTTTCAGTTGCTGTTGTTTTTAGTGAGAGTCTTGTTGTATAGCCCAGACTGGCCTCAAACATGCAGTAATCCTCTTGATTCTTGAGTGGAAAGGTAAGGTCCCACTGTATCTGGCTTGTTACTGGCATTATGCTAGCAATGAGATGCTTCTAGTGTATGACCCTAGAGAGGTTCATTATGATAAAACTAATTCACACCATGTTCAGAAACAATTTAGGACAGGTTCCCTGGTTGAAGACAGATTTATAAACAGCCAACAAAATGAAACCTTTGCACTACAGTAGTTAAAGTTTCAGTAATGCAGTATTTACCTAATACGGTTTCTAAATTAAAATCCACAGGAAGAGACAGCAATGTCTGACAAGCAGCTGAAAACAAATATATGAGCATAAATGAGTGAAAGTATATGACACACTTAGCATGTGCTTCCCAATCTAGCAGCTCCCCAACATGCCCAGCACACTGCTTTATTCCACTGAGGTGCTCCACTCACTACATTCCACCCACCTTCCTCTGTGCGGCTCCCCACACCTCCCATACTGATTGAATCTTGCTAAAGGTAGAAATTAACTCCTGGCTGTGTGGCTGGCACTTACAATTTAAAAGTGAGTTATCTGATACGAGGGATATTTTCAACATTAACAAATCTTTAGAAGAACACTTCTCAAAGACAGAAGTCAATTAATACACTTTATATACAAAAACACATTATTGCTGTTCCTAAAACTTCTCTGGATAAATCTGTTTTGATATGTTTCTGCTCTAATATACATTTAAAAAAAATCAGCTCTTCTAGTGTCATACAGTTCATTCATTGTAAAGACACTCAACATGAGAGTAAATGATTCAACATGACCTGGTGGTGCGTGACATGCAGCTTAAGATGGGCTGTGTTTCTCTTCAGAGCTCACCCATACCCACCATTGCATTTCTCAGCAGCAACTGTCAGTTTTTTTCCAACGGGAGAATCAGTGTTGACATTAGAGCCTGTAAAACAGTTTAGGAGTGGAGCTGGAAAGATGGCTCAGGGCTTAAAGTCTTTGCCTAGAAAGCAAAAGGACCTGAGTTCAGACTCCCCCGATACCAAGTAAAAATGCCAGAAGAAAATGGAAGAAGCTTGCATTTCTGACCCTGGAAGACAGCGTCTAGAAACCCCAGAGCACAGTAACAAGGAGGGAGAGCAATTCAGGATGATACCCAAAGTTACCCTGGGGTCTCCACCAATCACACTCTAGTGCCCTCTACACACACACACACACACACACACACACACACACACACACACACACACACTCTAAATAAAACACCAGTTTAGGAGGAGGAAAAATCACATTTTTTAATTTACTTTAGTGTTATCTTTTTTTCTCAGAGCAAAACTGTTTATTGGAAGTTCTTCTAAAATTTTAAGGATAAATATCTGCATTTATAATTTTGGGGAATTTACTTTGAGGGGAACAACAATAAAAGAAAAAAAGAAAAAAAGGAGGTACAACATGCTTTACCTTTTGAAAAAGTTTAAATTATTGTGTGAAGTGTGTAATGTATGCACGTGTGTTCGTGAGGGGTGAGTAAAGGTACGTGTGTGCCACGGTGCGTGCATGAGGTCAGTTCTCCCCATCCACCTTCACGTAGGTTCTAGAGATTGAAAAGACTGTCAGGCTTTTGAGCAAATAAATGTTTTCACCCTCTGAGCTATCTTCTCTTTCAGTTTTCTTAATTACAAGTAATTATGTATTTCACATATTTATATTTAGTATACAATATTGTACTTGTATGCATATACATTGTTGAATAAACAAATAAAGCCAATCTATTCATTGTTTGGCATAGTCTTTCCTGTTGCGACTACTTAAGATATACTTTTAACAACTTTGAAATTACATGGCAGTCATGTCACCATGCACATATCACCAAAATTTACTCCTGTTTAGAATTTCACCCCCTTAGATTGCAATAACTTCAATACCTACCTCATTCTACTTCCTATGAGCTTGCTTTATAAATTTCACAGATCAATGGGGTCGTGAGGTATCTGTCTACTTATGTCTGACTTATTTCACAGAATTGCCTTCCTTTTGTAAAGGTGAACAGCATCTCATTACCTTAATGAACATGGAAGTGCAAGACATACTGATTCTAACTTCTGCAGATAAATTTGATTAATAAAGCTATGCTTAGTTTTTGCTACAAGAATAAAAGAATTCACGTGTTTTTTTAAATATTAAGTTTCTTAACTTGAAAATCATCAGATTTTGTGTAGAATTATTTGAGTTACCAACAAAATGAGTGAAGGAGTACAAAAGACTGTAAGAATGGGTAAAATGAAATGTTGGATTCTGATGCTCTCTTTTCTGCTTAAACCCAATGTGATTTTGGGATACAGTCCAAACGCATTAATGGTCTCCAAAACCTTCAAAACTGTTGCTTTTTCCAAGCAGAATTACCATCTACTTACTATTTTCATCACTATGATCAGATAATGGAGAGAAACAACCTGAAGAAATAAATATTTCAACTCACATTTCAGAGTTCACATTGCCCTATCACAAAAGGAAAACCAGAGCTCACTGGAAACACCAGGCTAAAGAAAGCATCTACGAGCAAATCTGGTCCAGAAGGAAACATCCTGCGATGCTGAGTTTCTCGCTTACGTGCTCTCAGTACACTCACATTTATTAGGATGATGCTCTGAAGGCTGCTTCCCATCATGATCGGTCCAAGGAGAGGGTACAATCACATCTTTAGTGAAAAACTAGGAAAATTAAAGTTGCATAATTAAGCATAAACTATCGCAAAATGAGCAAAGGTACCTGTATTATTTGAAAATTACTATTAAGTCTACATATATACTAACTTGATAATCATTTAAAAATTTGAAGACCTAAAACTACAACGGTCAAAGGTAAAGCAGAAGTTTGAAGTACACATGAAGAGAAATCTTAATACTTTTAATCACTTAAACTTGAAAATTCAGTGACTTTTAATTTCTCTGTGAATTGGGGGTCGGGGCAGTGATGACAGGAAGATCAGGAGGAAAGGAGTAAAAGCACAAACCAGCCAGTATGAATGGTAGGCTGATCTAGTTTGAACTGACTCTCAACATCTGACTGCTAAATTTTCAGGAACTTGTTTGTATATCCCTTATTAAAGCCAGTGCAAAATGTAAATTACATGAGTTTACCATTAAATTAATCACATTAAAACATTAAAAACTATTGTTTTCACTATATTTACCAGCATTTGAACCCTTTAAGGTTAATCATTGTGGGCCATACATGGTAGAATTCCTAAACACAATGGTGTGCGGCTGCACTGTTCCATTCAGTGATACCACATGTACATTACGTCGAGTACCAATCACTTGTTAACCAGCTGCCCGCACATCACTTAGAAGCTTCATTCTCAAAATGGACACAACATTTGTACACGTTTCTTTCATTCCTAATGCTATGCTTTTCCCTTCCCTATGTTTTCAGGGACAAAACATTTTTTTTTTTGCTACAGATACAACAAAGAGCCAAATTTCTCAACTGAAATATCCCTGAAGCTATGAGAAAAGGTGTGAAAACAAAGGGACTGGGTAAGCTGTTACTAAATAAATGAGTGACAGAAAAAATTTATAAAGGATCCCAAAACTTAGGAAAAGACACATAAAACTAAACAGGAATCCAAATAAGATGTCATTCAATAGCACATGGAGCACAGAATTTAGAAAGATTTATTGCCGATAAGGGGGAAAAAAGCAGTATCATGATAAATGAACAGTATAAACTAGTGAGATCTTTTAGGAAGACAATATGGCAAAATTTACCCAAACTGAAAATCCATAAAGTCCCTTACCTAGCAAGTCCACTTCAAGTTCAGAAAATACATGGACAAATCACAACATTGTCACACAAAGACAAGGATCAAAACTTAAAACATGTATGCAGCTATTACATTGTTTCTAAAATTAAAAAAAAAAAATCTGTATAGGCAAAAAAAAAAAAAAAAAAAAAAATCCAAGAAAAATTATTAAGCAAACAAAGCAAAATTCAAAACAGCATAAGAAGGATGAATCCATTTGTATAGCCTATTGAAAGACTGTAAGATACTGCTGAATATACAAAACTAATTTCTACCTACATACAGAAAATCTTACAGTAACTGCCTTCAGGGAGTGATAAAGAGTACCTATTTAACTTTTTTTTTACCATAGAATTTTTGTGCCTAATGTATATATACATATGATATGTATGATATGTATATGATCTACCTCATATCTATCATATGTACATATACTGATCTACTTTCAAAGTGCATACCAAAATTTTTTTAACTTTCTTCTGAAATACTAACCCTAATTTGCACTGATTTCATTTCCTTAGGTTTTATCTGCTGAATTTTCCTTAAGATAATTTTTTGGCTACAAAGAGGATATTTCCTGAAATGTCAAAAAAAAAAAAATGAAACAATCTGAGATACTGAGCTGGGGAAGAATTAGACAGTTGGATTATAGTGAAAATTTGAAATCTACAGAATATGAGTTAAAACCATGAGATGCAAGTCTTTCTGGGTGTAGAAGAGCCAAGGAACAGAGATGGCAGAAGGGAGTTAAGTAGCAAAAGGAATAATCAGACACGCTGACATGACATCACCTTTTCCTTAGGAAAGAACCAGATAATCCTTACACTCTACAGGAAGTAAATTTACCAAGCAAAAAAAAAAAAAAAAAGTGAAAAACTTTTTAGTAAAACTTAAACCCAAAAACCTTTGAACTCAGCTTTAGCAAAGCATTTGATTGGTGAAATAAATTCTAAATCTTAAAGATCTTTAGCAGCAACAACAGGCAAAACCACTCACTGCCTATACCACTACAGTGTGAAGGATGAAGTTTCCAGCTACCTTCACCTCAACTCCAACCTGAAATAGGATGCTGTGCTACAAGTATTCTGAAGGCTCAGGAACACACACTGGGCCCAAGAATGACAAGATGACACAGAACATTATCAGGCTCACACGGTTGTATGGGCACAGTAGCATTGAGCGGCTCTGTGGACCAGAGCACAGAAGGCTACTTGAATAGGTGGAGGGGAGCACCGAGAGAGGAGAGGAGACGCTACAGGAAGGACTGCGTCTCCTAAGAGGGGACAGGCATGCAGAGTCTACCCTTGGAGCTCATGATGGATTGGTAGCAAGGATAAGTTACCTCTTCAATGGCTTTTTGTCTTTTGTCTTCCACATCTTTATCTATTCTATACAGAGATAAAGAAGAAAAATAACCAGGCTATTATTTCAGCTCAGTGAACATTTGAAAAATAATAACCTTCCAAAGAAATAATTTCCCTTCATTGAAAAGTGGCAAATGTTAACGTCAATTTTAAAAGAAAATTTGGTGTCTTAAAACACTTAGTTGATGGCAGTCCTCTGAAAATGACCATTAAGCTCTTAAAGTTACTTATCCCATTTCCATTGGACGTTTCAATGTGAATAAACCCTCTTTTAAAAAGTTTACAGTCATATAGCCAAGTTACTACCAACAACAAAATTAGAATAAAGTTTGTGCTTTAAAGCAACAAAAATGAGGCATTTGATAAAAATCTAAAATTTGTCCAAATTCTTTTTCTTCTTTCATATAATAGTATTAAATTTAGGATAAACTTTTACTCTGAAAGGAAATTATCAACCTCAGCTTTGAATACACAAATGCAATATGTTAATTTTGTTTAAAGAAATACTTTTTTTTGGCTCCAAAGCAATATGGAATTACAGAAACACAAATTTCTCAGTTGCAAAATTTGACATGTCGGGTCTCAAGCACAAGTCATCAATTGCCAAGGATGTAGCAATTACCCTTGTGAGACCACTTCTTTATTCTGTTCCATAATTAGTAAGCAGTTTTCCAAATAATAAATTTTTAATTGTTTTTCTCAGAAACTGTTCATATACATATTTGATCCCATCTTAAAGGGAGGAAAGCTTGTAAAAAATACATACATTTCAGAAATTGAAACAAAGTGAATTTTTCAAGAAAGGGAATTAGGAGAAAAGAAAACTGCTGCCAATCTGCATACTTCATTTGAATGAGAGCCACTTTGAGGCTAACAATCAGTTGTCTTCACTGTCATAGCCATAACCAGGTAAAAATCACGGTGCACAGTCTTAGCTCAATAGGCACTCTAATCTAGATTCGCCCTATCAAAAACCTCTGCTGCTTCAGCAGAGAAACTGAAACCTGAGACATTCAGCTGATTGCTTGAAGCACTAAGAATCAGTGTGATCAAACACTGTAGAATGGGTGACAAAAAGTACTAAGACAACATGCGAGGCAAGGTATCGCGACAAACACACACAGGGCCAAGCATCCCGACCAGCCCATAACGGAACACCAATGACAGGCACAGGGACGTGTGCTCTGAATGTGATTCTTGGGTTTGTTCGAGCACTACTCCTTTTGGTTACCACTGCATGTGTGCACTGTTGTCTGAGGTGGGAAGAACAGAAACAGAGCTGACAGGTTAAGAACCCATGGCTTTTTCCAAGAATGAATCAACATGCTCTGAAATTAATATGGGCATGTTTTCCCATTCTTTCCCCTTCTATTACATATTTTTCCAGCGAAAGATACCAAGTTTTTTTTTAATTCAGCAGACATCATTTATTTTTAAGCACTTGTGGTTAGTTCTTAGTTAGTTCTTAGCGGCAGTAATGATGTCCTCAGTGTTTTTTAGTGTCTCCTAGTGCTCAATAAATCCTTTGGACTGATACAATAGCTGTCCATGTTTCAATACATGGAAGAGACAAGGTAAAATAATAGAGTACACTGTTTACGCATGATAAAATCTTTCTTTCAAAGGTATTACTTAAAAGTAACTTAAAATCAAGATGGTTTCATCAGGTAATGGAGCTTGCACACAAACCTAAAGACATGAATTAGAACCAGCTTCAGAGAGTTGGCCTCTAACCTACATGCACACATCTGAATCTTCCATTCGATAAGCAAAAATAAATAAACAAACAAATAAAATATAAAGAAATGTCTTGTTTGTTCTATCTCCATTCTAGTTCTTTCATATGATAACTCAGATGGTCATTAGTTACTTACAAATAAATGGCCATTGGAACACCATGAAGAGAGAAGATACAATAGGAAAATTAAACAAGAATCTGTAAGAACATTACAACATGGTTCTGTGAACAAATGAAGGGAAAAGGTCCCACTGTTTTAGACTGACAACACATCTACCTTTAACAGAAAGTTAAAAGTTGATCAAACCATGTATTTGATTTTTTCAAATATCAAAAAGTCATAATATAAGACAAGTTCCTTAAACTCTGTATAATACTATCTAATGAAATACATAACAAAACTAGCTCTGATTTCCCAAAGCAGCTTATATTCTCACTATACTAACCACTGCTGGGCAGCACTAACCTGAGCAGTTGCTGTGTAGGCCTTAGAGATTGCACATTATACAGATTTAAAGGTCTCTGATGAACTGTGTAGGGTGATGTCTATAAAGATCTCTTTTGCTACAAATACTAGCCCATTCAAGATGTCATAACTTGCTAAGATTTTAGACTTCTTCCAAAAAAGCAAGTGAACAGAATAATGCTTTATATTGAAACACTACCAAAACAAAGCAAGACAGATTAAGACTGTGGAGAAAGGTACAAGGTGAAAATGTTTTCAGTAACTCCTCAATGGTAGAGGGAGGTTACCCGTAAAAGCAAACAATTCTTATGCTGATTGGGAACTATAAGCCAAAAATACAGTTCTTTCAACTCACTCACTTAGATGGGCAAAAAGTCACACCAAAATTATGTTTCTTTTGATATCCTTATATATTCAAATGTTCTGCTATTTCCTGTTCTCTTCACAATAGTAGGTTGTGTTAAACCTAGGGACAAGAAAAAAAAAAAAATCACACTTACCGAGAATGACTTAAGTATGAAGCTTGTCGATGAATCTCTTCGGGGTCTATTTCTACAGGATTAATTACAGCCAGCTGATCAATAGACCATCTAAATTCTCCTGGGGTCTTAACAAATGAACGAGAACTTATATGTAAAAGCACACAAAAGCAGCTCATCAAAATGCTACCCAATGTTACCTTCAAGAACACAGATGGTTGTAACACAAAAATATTTTGAAGCTTATGTTTTTAAATTTGAGTTTAATCACTAAATTATATGGCAAGAGGTAATCAAATAATACTAAGTCAATTTCATTCATCTAGTATTCAACTGACCCAAAACTTAATCAAACCTTACTCTGTAATTATGAATATATTCCAGCAAAAAAGATGGTATATCTTCTGGCTTTGAGAATAGTCACTCCTTCACTTACTTTTGTACCTGCATATGCATGGGAGTCAGATGTCAACTTTGGTGTTGCTCCTCAGGAGCCCCCACTCCCCACCCCTCTTGTTTGCTGAGACCTCCCTGATCTGGATCGGGCTGATTAGTTCAGGCTGGCTGGCCACAGCAATGCCCTGAGATGTGTCTGTTTCTGCCTACCCAGCATTGAAATTTCAAGTATCCACCATACTTGGCTTTTTAGGAGAAAATCTGGGGATCAAACTCAAGAGCTCTTGCTTGTAAAGCAAGCACATCACCAACTACGCTCCTTTCCCAGACCCTGAGTGTTTTCTCTTATCAAGATAGAAAGATAATTTTAATGTAATACAATTAAACATAAGACCAAATCGATAAGATGACGCCATACAAACTGCAAAATGGCTTGTGCATATGTGCTCACTGTCTAAGTATCTATGCTACATAATAGAAACAGTAACTGGTTTCATAACTTATTTTTCTAAGATTATCAGATCAAAAGAACTTCACTAATGTTGCAAATAAAAGTAAAAATATCTTCTTTAATCTCCTAGAGATCATATTCTTTCCATACTATTCTTGTGCTAAATACTATTCAGTACTAAAAAGTACAAATAACATATTGCACTATTTTGAAATTGGTCATTCAGTTGATTCTATCCCAATGACACAGATACTGGCTTTCTTTTATAACATCCTGCAAGCTACAATGGTTTCAACACTTAAAAAAAGGAAAGAGGGTATTGACATATCACCACACCCAATTCAAATTTCAGTTTGCATACATTTGTATAACTCCTAAGGTTATGACTGTTTCTACCTAATTTGTTAGCCCCACCACAGCTCATAAAGAACACTGCACTTTAAAAAGCACATTTTTTGGCGGGGGATGCAGTCAGTTGGCACAATGTTTGATTGACTAACAAGCAAGAAATCATGAATTCAATCCCCACCATGACACCTTGAAACCAGATGTGGAAGTGCACAACTATAATCTCAACACTGGGAGATGGAGGCAGGAAAAGAAGTTCAAGGGTAGCCTGAGATACATAGGACCCCCATCTCAAAAAAAAAAAACCCAAAACATTAAATTTATGTATGTTCCATGATGTGTATTCTTTTCTTACCTGGAAAGAGATAGTCACATTTAAAATCATTTGCAATTATTTCCATGTAAAATCGCCTTAACACATTAGTCGAGAATAACTTACTGGGAGTTTTGTGGTTTTGAAAACAGAAGGGCTGGCAAGAGTTCGTTCATGGAGATTAGAATAATCACTAGGGCTTTCAAAGGGATTTAGAACAGGGATTCTTCCCGGAGTTTCTGGTGTTATTTGCATTTTTAATTCCTTGACATCTCCCATTGCCCGGAAAGCAAACTGAAACGAAACCAGAAGGGTACAAATGAGCACGGCCTTGGCGCTGCCGCGGGGAGGTTTGGGGTCCCTACCACGGTTTCACCCGAAGGAACAACCTCAGAGGTGCGAGGGGCGCTCAGACAAGCCCCAAGGCGTCCAGGCCCGCTCAGGGGCCAATGGCACAGTTGCTGGCTGCACGATCTTTGGGCGCAGTTTTGACACCCCAAGAGTGCCCTGAAGCAGGGACGGGGATGGGGGGCTGGAAGAGGGGTGCCCTTCTTGCACCGAGTGGCTAGAGCAGGGGCACTGATCGGGTTCCCTTCCCAAACGACCCTCCCGGCGGCGCCCCGATACTACTCGGGATCGTCCTTCCAGAAGCTTCCAGCCGGGGCCACAGGCTCCAGCTTCCAAAGGACCGAGGCCGGGCGTGCGGCGCCCTCCTCCGCGCCCCCTCCCGCGGCGGGCGGGCCAGCAGGGGTCCCGGGCGGGGGCCGGGGCCGCCGGGCCACCTACCTACGCGAGCGTGCGGAGCGCCCGGGCCCGCCGTCCGCCGCAGGGCCCCGGGGCCCAGCCAGCTCCCGCCGCCGGCGCCGACTCTTTAACTCCCCGCTTCCGCGCTGTCTCAGGCCAACCAGGGCGCGGGGCCCGGGGGCCACTGGCCAATCGCACCTCCCGGCTGTCCGCGAACCAGCCAATGGCGTCGAGGCGGCGGAGTGAATTCGAACGCCAACCCCTCGCTCTACGTTCCGCGCTGAGAAACGAGGCTCCAAATTCAAATCCACGCGGCCCGACGCCGGCGCCGGGCGCCAGGGGCGGGGCTTACCGCCAGGGGCGGGGCTTACCGCCAGGGGCGGGGCCCGGCGCGAGGGGCGGGGCCCGGGAGGCGGGCGCGCGGCCGTGGGGTGCGCGCGCCCGGGTGAGCGGCGGGCGCTGCGGTTCCGGGTCGAGCCCGGCTCCCGCCTCCTTCGGCTTCCGCCATGGCGAGCGGTGGCGGCGCCGGGCCGGCGGCGGCGGCGAACCTGAACGCGGTGAGGGAGACCATGGACGGTGAGTGCTGGTCGCGCCTCGCCGCGGCGGGGGGCGTCGCGGAAGGGCTCTCGGGCCCCGGGTCGCCGTCGCCGGCATCTCCGAGGGGCTTGGGGAGGGACCCGCCGGAGCCCGGCCCCGGGAGCGCCGACTGTCGCTCCGCCGCCGCCGAGGGGGTCGCGCGCACGGCGTTCGGGCCTCGCGCCGGCCGGTTGCGCGCCTCGGGCCCGGAGCGGCGCGCTCCCGCCGCGCGCTCCCGGGGGCGCGAGCGGACGCGCGCGCAGCTCCTGCCTGGCCTCTGCCGAGGCTTCCGCCCCGCGGCGCCTCGGCAACCGGAACAGCCGTGGCCGCGAGGGCTGCCGGGACGCTGGAAGCCGCGCGGGTCGCCGCGCAGGTGGTCAGACTTTGGCCTTCGCGTCCCGCCCCTTCGTCTGTCGGGTCGCGCGCCCGAGCAGGGACAGGGGCGGTGTAGCAGCGGCATTTCATGAACCCCCTTTACCCCCGGGGGTGTGCGCCCCTTGGAGTCCTTTCCCAGTCATTCTTCCCGGTACTTGGTTTGCAGAGCGCGCCCAAGCATGCGTGCGTCCCGCGTGCAGGGTGCAGGTCAGCGGTCCGCTTCCGGAAGTCACTCAGTTGGGAAGTGGCTCCCCCGGGGTCTTCATGTGTCCAGGTTCTTGAGTAGAGGATTAAGGAAGAGTTTATCAGAGGAGAGACGTCGGTGATCTGTGAGGGACAAGACAACCCTGCAGAACTCACGGGCCGCAGGCACGGAACGCTTGAGATGCAGAGAGCTGGAAAAGAACCCAAGGACGCCAGACGTGAAGTGCCAAGATGGGCAGGGGCATCAAAGATGCCTGCCAGGGTCTGGTTATATGTATTTATACCCCTAGGCAAGGAGGGGGTTGGCTGGTCCTCATTTGTTGGTTCCAGTTTCTGTGAACCTGATTGGAGCTTTTGATCTTCAGCATCTCATCGGTCTGTCCATATTGAGGCCCAACCCAGGTGATCTTGTGCCCACTTCTTAGTAGGGCTTTCTATAAAGGAGAACTAATCTCCATATCCTTTCATGAACTCAGGGTTGGGGGAAGTTGGCAGCTTCATCTCTATGAAGGATTAGAGTCATTTCCTCCAGATCAGTAGGGTGTGTTCTTTTGGAGCCATCTCAGCCCTGGGGATGGCCTTCAAGGCCTTCAGAGACCATCCCAGAGACTTCTCCCACCATGTGGACTTCTGGGAGAACTCAGGCTGCCAGGTTTGTGAGCACATGCTTTCTGTCCTGAACCTTTTCTGTGGCCCAAGCTACATGGTTAAGAAATGACAATTTCTTAACCATATCCTCCCATCTTTTTTAACTCACAAATTGGTGATTTGAACTCAGGTCATTTGCTTTCAATGCAAAGAGGCCCCAACCCACTACTTTCCTTTTTAAGAACTACACAGTTAAAACTTGACATGTATTTTTCTTCACTGATCTAGTACATTTAGCTGTTTTACTGAGAATTCTGTTCTTAAAACTGCATCCAACCTTTTTTTTTTTTCAGCCTTCATTGTTGTGTGGTTGTCTTTGCTTTATATGAGGTTTCTTGTTTTGAGACAAGGTTCTTCCTACTTGGTTGCCTAAGTTGACATCTAACTCCTGATTCTGCAAGTGCTGGGTTAACAATACACCATACAGCACCTCTGTGTTTTTAACAGGATGGGAAGAGTATAAGGCCTTCCTTTCAACCAGTATTCTTAAGTTACCAGTACTTATAATCCTTGTTTATATGGCCTTAAAATCCCATGACAGTAGAGAACTCTGCTACCCCAACTCATGCTTCCCCAGGCTTCATTGCTACAAGGGCAATTTAGATTGAATCCAGTGGATGCGTGAATGATGGAGACCAATGTAGGAAAAGTTGACAGGGTAGGAGGAATCCCTGTTAGTATCCAAAGAACATTGGTTAACTGTCCGGGCCCACGAACCAGCATGAACCCGGATCTACAAATGCAGGAATCTGAAGTGGGAGCGGTAGGAATTAAAAGTTTCAGGCTTTGGGTCAGAGGGGGCCTTGGAGGTCCTCTATCATCCAAGCCAACTTTATTGTAACATAGAGAGGTTTCATAGTCAAGGAGCAGGGCCAAATTTCTTACAGGATTGTGTAAAACACATACATTTTGGTTAACAAAGAAAGTCAGGAGTGACACCCAATTGCTGTGGGGCAGACATGCCAGGTATGCTAACAGGCATGGCTGCTAGTTAAAAGAGAAAGGAATATATGCCTCAAAACAGAGTTACTTGGCCCATGCATTAACATCTCTCTTTTTTTTTTTAATTTTTTTTTCAACTGCGCATGTGCATGTGTATGTGCGTGCGCGTATGTGTATGTGTGTGTGTGTGTGTGTGTGTGTGTGTGTAGAACCACGGACGAATCGGGAACCACCATGGCTGCCTCCACCTCCTTCTGTCGGGAACCACCTTGGCCACCTCCACCTCCTTCTGCCCCGGGATTCACAGGCTCCGCCCTACCAGGACCAGAAGCGCAGGCCGCCCCTGCTTCCGCCTGGCGTCTATACGAGGGATCTCCGAACTCAGGACCTTCCGCCTGCAAGGCGGAGGCTTAACCCCTGAGCCACCTCTCCAGCCCCGCATTAACATCTCTTTAGATAAGCAGGAAAGAACTGATGGGGGGAGGAACAGCCCAGCCAGTTTCTTAGAGAAAACGACCTGGAAGTTCTCTCTACTCCCATAGGGGGAAGTTAGGCCTGCCAGGGTCTTGCAGGCAAGAGGCAAACTCAACCCCCCAAGGGAGGAGTCACTCAACAGCCCGTTCAGTTGCTAATGTATCATCCAGAGAGCAGGCTTTGGGCCTAACAACTCCCACAGTTAACCCCTGAGAAATACACCCAGAAAGTCAAGAGAACATTGGTTAACCTGTGGGGAGGACACCCAGGAAATAGAGAAAGAACCACTGAAAAGATTAGAGGATCACAACACCTGTGTGCAGGAGGCAGAGGGTATTGTCATTCTGGTGTAGGGTACTTGGAAAGTCTAGCCTAGATCTTACAGAATAAGTAGCTGCACACTACATGTTTTGCTTAACATATTTAAAGGCTCAGTTTCTAGATAGATATGTATAATTTACTGTAAGCTCAAAAGTATAGGAATACAAAACATATCCAGCATTCATCAAAGTAAAATTTACAGTATCTGGCTTTTAATCTTCAGTCATGCAAAATAGGAAAATACAGCCCGTAAGAAAAATTCAGCTCCTTAATGCAGACATAGAAATAACCCAGATACTAGGGCTGGAGAGGTGGCTCGGGGGTTAAGCCTCTGCTTTGTAGGCAGAAGGTCCTGAGTTTGGATCCTAGAACCCACATATAGATGCCCTCTCTGACCAGAGTTGAGGGGGGGAGAGGCTGCATTTCTGGTCCTGGTAGGGCCGAGCCTGTGAATCCTGGGGCAGAGTAAACAAGGTGGAAGCGGCCCATGGTGATTCCCTATTTCGCCCCTGGTTCTACACACACACACACACACACACACACACACACACACACACACACACACGCACAATTGAATAAATTAAAAAAATACATAAATAACCCAGATACTAAGATTAGACAGGAGCATGAGAACTGTGTTCATTATGTTCAGAATGTTTAATACAAACATAGAAAGCATAATTTTAAGACTCATATTGAACTTCTAGGCATGAAAGTTCACAGTATGTAAAAGTGGGAAAAAATGGGATGTTCACATGAATACTGTAACTCTGTCTTTAAGAGTATATTGGTGGGAGGTTAAATTTTGTTAACTTGTCCAAAATAGCCCCTAGTTTTATGCTATTCAAACAGGAATCTAAATTTATTTTGGGAAATACTGATAAATTCTAACTTCGCCATGAAAATAAAGGACTTTTAATGAGCATGAAAGGGGATAAAAATCTTTAACTTTCTATGTGCAATAAAGTTAGTAATGAACAGTGTGGCTGTAATACAAACATGCATTAGATCTCCATGAGAATTTACTGCATAAGTGTAAAGTTGCAGTTGATTGAGAAAAGAATACATTGTTCAGCGAATTACATTTTGGCAACTGTCTTATTTGTGGAAGAAAAAGGTGGATCCTTTTCTTTTACTGGTACTGCGGGGAGTTGTATGTTTAAATGCTTATGAAAAGGGAGGGTAACAAGTGCTGGAAGGAATTGTTGATGAATTCACATGGGAAATAAAACTTCTAAGCATAATGCAAGGGAAATGATGCAAGATAGGTACAGCAGATAACATGCTGACAGTTGACTTACATTCTAAGCACATTCTGGAAAGCAAGCACCATTAAGCAAAGTCCAGTGGAACCACTGTATTTACATCCTTTTTGAGAGCCATTCCTGGGAAACCACTTGTATAACCTAGATTCTCTATGCTGTCACTTCTTAAGTCAAAGGCAGACTTTTTAAACAACAAAACACAGCACTGAAAAATGAAGTTTAAAAGTACATGGTTAGGGTGAAACCTTTTAAAGGGGAGATTTAGGATATAATGGCAAGTGAGGGAATAACTGAAAAAATAGATAATGGGGATGAGGGGATGGGTGATAGGAGGGATAGCGGGACTTACAGAAAACCCTAAGATTGTGGGAAGTAACCCCAAAGGAACTTTTTACGGTAGTAATATGTCAAAAGAAAAATCTTTTAAAGAAAGGAACAAGAATAGTCCCTAAGCAGAGGAGCACAGTGAGGAATAAAGGGAGGACAAAAAAAGCCCTGTGCTGAGCCACTTAGAAACCAGTGACAAAATTATACTAGAAGTAACAGGAGTGTGGGTCAGAGAGGCCTCAGTGGTAGACTTTTGCTCTTGGTTTCTCTCAAAAAACTGTCTAAGATCCTGTTACTGAAGATAAAACACACATGGATCATAGAACATGGGCAAAATATATCAACTGGAACTGGTCTGAGAACTTCCTCTTTGCTGGATAGTTTAAACAGTACCAAGGAATACTGTAGAAGCTACTGGGGGAGAGAAATAATCACAGGCCTCATCAGCTCACGAGATCTTCAAGTCTCAATGAAAACCACCATGGCCAGTAGAAGAGCAGTGAAGTGGACAGCAACAGCCAGCCATAATGTAGACTATTGTCGGCCCAGCAGGGCTCACCCATTCTAAGGCCTTGGGAACCTCATGGAAATGGGGGCAGTTAGATTGTAAGAATCTAAAAATGGGAAGGTTCACCATTGGACAAGACATTCCACTCAAGGCAGGACTGCTGCATCTAGGAACTCATTGGAGTGAAACTTGTCTTTACCAGACCTGCATAGTAATTGACATACCAACATGATCCCATAGACCTATGGAGGAACTCAAGAGATAAGAACATCTAGTGGGAAGCTTAGGGGCTAAAGCTGGATGAATGAAGGGAAATGCCCCTGTCAGTGGGGTTGCCTGAAGAGAGGCAAGTTGGTATGCCATAAGAGGCCTGAACCCCCACAAGCCAGAGGAAACTGGGATCCATAGAATTAGAAAGGCAGGAGAGTGGAAAGGAGTGGGATGGATTGACAAGGAAAGGGAGAAGAATGGAAGGAGGGAGGATGGAGGGAAGGAAGGATAAATACTCAATATGCTTGTAAAATTAAAAAAAATGTTCCGTGATTAAAAATAAGTTTCCGTGTGAAAGTCAGTGGCCCAGGCTCACCTGCTTATGTGTGACTCACTCACTTGCTCTCTAAGTTTCTAAATCTAAATACCTCTATTACTGAGTGGTTTTTTTAGAATTTGTCTTGAAATAAAAGTATGTCCAGATACTCACCACAATATTATTTTAATGAGGACACATAGAGTCACATTAAGTCTTGAAAGAGTGGAGTGATCAATAAAGTATGGTGTTTCCGTGAAAAGGTGTGTTGCACAACTAATTAAATGCTGAAAAATAAAGAAGTATTGAGAATAGTTTTGATGGTGAATGAGTGCGAAGAGAAGTGGTAAATTTAAGTTCTTAAAATTAAAGAGCAAGACAGTAATGATTATTAACTTCTAAGTCCTTTGATATGCTAATTCTTTGATATTGCATAATAATTGATTAAAAACAGATGTGCTGCAGGCATATTTTTAAATTTTAAGCTTTTAAAAGAGTTTTGTTCTTTTCAGTTCTGCTTGAGATTTCAAGAATTTTGAATACCGGCTTAGATATGGAAACCCTGTCTATTTGTGTGCGGCTTTGTGAACAAGGAATTAACCCAGAGGCTCTGTCATCAGTTATTAAGGAGCTTCGCAAGGCCACTGAAGCACTGAAGGTCAGAGACTGTTATATTAATATGGTTTTGTTGGAAATAAAAGTGCCCAGTGAGGGACCTGGAGATGGATCTGTGGGTTAATAACACTTGCCTCGCAAGCATAACTACCTGAGTTCAGCCCCTGAAAGTTGTCCTTTGAGCTCCACTTGCATGTACCATGACAAGTACATACCCACACTTATACACACAAATTAAATGAAAATGGGGGGGAGTAAAATAAAAAGAAATTAACAATAGCTTTATTTAATAAAGCTATGTGATGATCCTAGTTAAACAAGATTAAACTAACTTCTGATGCTTTCAGAAATTCTAAACACCAGGGGTTTTGCATCATAGACCTGATCACAAAACTTACCAGGACAAACTGCTGTCTTAGAAGTGTCTTGTTTTTAGAATTTTTCTTAGTATTAAGTGAAATTGTGTTCTGCCCCAAACAATAAAAGAAGTTCAAGTTTTAACCTGGAAATAAAAAGTCTTTGAAAATGTAATCAAATTAAGATGAGTTCAAACTGAATTAGGGTAGCTTCTAATCCAGTGATTGGTGTTGTTACTGGATAGCAGAAATTCAAATACAAATAAATACTCTGAAGGAGCACCATGTGAGGATACAGGGAGAATGCTGGGTAATGATGGAGGCAGAGATTTGCGTGGGGCATCCGTAAGCCAAGAAGGCCACGGATTAGCAGAGATTAGAAAGGAGCCAGGAAGGATGCCCTACACCCTTCGGAGAGGGCTCAGCTTCGCTCATGTTTTGATACTGAACTTCTGGCACTTCTGGCCTCTGGACTGTTAGACAAACTCTGCCATTTAACCCACCAGTTTAATGTGCTTTGCTATAAATGTGCTTTCCTACTGGGAAGGGGGTGCTATTGAAACAAGAACTTTAAAATGTTTAAAATGACTTTGCAGTTGGATCATTGGAAGAAACTAGAAAGTTTTAAAGATGCTTATAGAAAAAGTTCAGATTTCCTTGAAGAGACTATTAGCAGAATTGTGAAAGGTGTTACAGTGTATGTTCTGAAGCAAGGTCTGAAGAAAGCTTTAGTTGTTCCAGATAATACATATGTCATTAGGAACATTAGTGAAGTCTCAGATACAAAAGAAACATTTATTGTGACTTTGTTAAAGTGACAGGACTTCAGGGAATTATGTTTCATTGTTAGATGGGAAATAGAATATATGATAAACTACCAGCACATTAGAAGTTTGTTCCCTCCCCAGTCATATTCTCTTTCCCTCTTGCTTTCCCCTTGCTCAATAGTGAACTTTATTTCCTCAGTTTTAATAACTAAACATAGATTTTTTTAATGTTTTTATTATTTATTCAATTGTGCGTGTATCTGTGTGTGCACGTGTATGTATGTATGTGTGTGTATGTATGAATGTGCGTGTAGAACCACGGACGAATTCGAGAATCCAGGATTCACAGGCTCTGCCCTACCAGGACCAGAAACGCAGGCCGCCCCCGTTTCTTTCTGCCTGGCGTCTATACATGGGTCTAGATTCTGAACTCAGGACCTTCCGCCTGCAAGGCAGAGGCTTAACCCCTGAGCCACCTCTCCAGCCCTAAACATAGATTTATAAACACCATTTTTTGAAGTTTGGAGCTGCATAAAGATGAAGTATTAGCACAGTGAATGAATATCATTCTATCTATAAGGTTCATTTATGTTGTGTATAGTTGTAATGCCTTCTTTGGATACAAGTTTCACTCTGCAAACATGCCTCCATTTGCTTGTCCTTTCTGCTGTAACTAGATACTGAATTTTTTCCAGTCTGAGGTGATTCCAAATAATTCTGGTGGGAGCATTGTAGCCCATGTCTCTTGAAGCATGTATAAGTGCTGTTGCAGTTTGCCTGCATGGTTGCTGATAAATGATCATCAAATGGCTTAAGGGAACAAGGGGTTTATTCTCATACAATTTCTGGTTACAGTTCTTAATCCAGCTTGATGGGAGAGCATGCACCAACACCAGGGCTGAGGGAACTGGCCATACCATCACTGCATAACGGCTGAGAGATGGACGATCCTTACTTGCCAGACCAGCATATCTGGCCAGGTAAACAGAAGGATGTCCCCTCTCTCAACCAGCTCTCTGTGATTTATCCAGGGTCTAATCCCACCCACCATGGGCTGGGTCTTCCCCATCAGCTAGACAATCTCCTTCAGGTTTGCTCTGGGCTTAACCCAACCATCAACTCTCTACAACTGTCCCCAGAGCTCAAACCCTCAAGAGTCAAGTTGACACCTGTGCTTAACTATGACAAGAGCATTTCCTACCCGGTGTGTATATAAAAGCAACATTACCAGGCCAAAAGTTGTATGTATCTTCAACTTTCCTAAATAGTTGTGTTGGTTTTTATATTGGAGTTTCCCTTTGCTTCATGTCTTTGCTAGTGTTGATTATTGTACCTTCTTCCTTTTACTCAGTTTGGAACTTGTATAACTTCCTTGTTTTTACTTTCTTTTCTGAGTATCAATGAGATTGAATGATTTAATAGGTTTTTGTCACCTTCTTTAAAAGTATCTTTTTATTCTCCTATTTTTTTTATATCATCTCTCCTTTTTTTTTTAAGGGAATGCGGGGTTTATTCTCTTACCACAGTCTGATTACAGCTCTTAGTCCAGATGGCAGGAGAGCATGCACCATCACCAAAAGACCGAGAGAACTGGCTGTACCACATTCATGTAACAATTCTCACTTGCCAGACCAGCATGTCTGGTCAAGTGTACACAAGGATGCCGACTTCCTCAACCAGCTTTCTGTATTTTATTCACTTGTCCAGGGCCTGGTTCTCTTGGGCTGGGCCTTCCCCATACACCAGACAATCTCCTGCAGGTTCGCTCTGGGCTTAACTCAACTACTAATTCTCTACGAATGGGCTCAGAACTTGAACCTTCAACCATCGAGTTGACAGCTGTCCCAAATTATGTCCAAAGGAAAGAAGAGACAAAGAGAGATGGAATGACGTTTACTGTAAAAGATTAAGTGAGAAATGCAGCAAATATTGGCTTGAGTTACCCCAAGGGGTAGCCCTAGAAGAAGAGATTGAGTTGCAGGTGGTTTTTTGAAAAGTGATCCCCAAAACATCTATGGAGTAAGGAATGGAGTAAGAAAGGAGGGAAAGGCAAGGGAAGGTATATTAACCAGTGAGTTTGCAGCCGTTGGCAAAAACTCCTGAGCTGTGTCTTGTGTAGAAACACAGCCTGGGATGTATCCTTTTCCTGGATTGACAGTAAGGGCAAGGAAATGCATTATTAACCAGTTCTTATCTTCCACAGATCATCTCTCCTTTTAAAACTCTTTGTTTCTGACTTTCCTAGCAGAAATTGGAACCGAATGGTAAAGTTGGTATGGTTAAATTATAGCATTATTCATGTGTACCTGGGAAGTAAGCCTTGTTCTCCTGAAGATGCCCTGTACTATCACTGACACGCCTGTGCTGCGTCCCTCACTGCATGGAATGACCTGTAGCATGAGGATGCTAATTTTGAGGATAGAGAGGAATGGAAGGTTAGAGAAATCTTGTGCCCCAATCCCATTCCAAAAGAAAGAAGAAACCCGGAAGTTTGGAAAAGGGCTGCTAATATTGATTTTTTTTTTCAGGGGTAATAGTTCCAGGTTTGGGGGTGTTTTGGTGACTTCTAGAATATTGAAGCAGCAATGTTTTATTGCTGCTCTTTCACATGGAAAATTTCCATTTATGTAATGTGAATAACGAAGTGTTGCCTAAAGACTTGGTTCATTGTCTATTAGAGAACCCCTACAACTAATAGGACCAAACAGATACATTTAAATTAAAGTATTTTGATTTGAAACCAAGTTCTGTATCCAGTTTAAAGACTTCTGAATTATATACTACTGAGAATGGGGCAAGGAAATCACAGTGCATGGTGGGTATGTAGGCAAAGTTAATCTAGGAACTTACAATGATGAAAGATAAAATATGTCTTAGTATGTTCTCTCAGGTAGTAAGTTCAGAGAAAAGACTAGTTCAGAAAAAGTCTGTGAGCCAACTGAACTAAAGGTAGCAAGATCAGTGCTGTTTGCTGCAATGAAAAAAGATTGCATTATTTATAATTTTCACAATATTTGTAGGATTTTGTGAAAATTCTGTACATAGAGTTTTAATTAGGAAGTAGAGGTGCGTATGTATAAAAATTAAGCATGTATTTTTAAGGTTAAATTGATCATTTTTATATTGACCTTAAGAAATTACAAACCTTTGTTTTGTTCCTTTTAAAAAAAAAAACAGGATTTCCTCTCTGTGTAATAAGATCTGGCTCAACCTCCCAGGTGCTAGGATTACTGCCATGTGCCATCATATCCATATAAGTCTTTTTTACTATTACTATTATTATTTATTCAATTGTGCGTGTATGCTTGTGTGTGTGTGTGTGTGTGTGTGTGTGTGTGTGTGTGTGTGTGTGGTGTGCATGTATGTGTGTGTATGTAGAACCACAGGCGAATTCGGGAACCACCATGGACGCCTCCACCTCCTCCTTGTGTACTCTGCCCTGGGATTCACAGGCTCCGCCCTACCAGGACCAGAAATGCAGGCCACCGGGTCTATACATGGGTTCTAGGATCCTACTCAGGACCTTCTGCCTGCAAGGCAGAGGCTTAACCCCTGAGCCACCTTTCCAGCCCCCTAAATGTTTTTGGAAATACATAACAGATCATTTTTTCTGATACCTGGAAATTTCTTTAGGATCCTCTGTAGTAGCTGGAAGCATAGATGAAAGCTTAGCAGATGTTAACTATTCCTTGTAACATAAAAGAGTCCTTTATTCTCTTTTTGCACAACAATAAAACATAGACAAGCTAATGAAGACCTTGGAAACAAGGTCAGTCACATCTTAATTATTGAATATGCATTACATTTTACATGGACTACTTAATACAACTTTTTTTTTCCTAATCTCACAATAAATTTAAAAAATAAGCATATATACAACAAGAAAAAAAGAAAATTCTGTATTTTTTCCTCAATAAACGTAATTTTCTTATGGGAGGAATAGCTGTTTGCTAAATATAATATAGTATTCACAAGTTTTATCTCCATGATAATGTCCTCCTTCACCAGTTTTTAACTAATGAATCTTACTTTCTTGTTCTAGGCTGCTGAAAATACGACAAGCTGACTTTCTGGAGAAGCTTTGATGGGATACAGCAGGTCCAAGAAAACTTGAAGATTGCATTGTAGTCAAGAATATGCAGTGAAATTAACTGCCTGCTGCAGTGTAGAAAGAATTTCCTTTTTTAAAGGATTGTAAAACCATCACTTTGTAAATGAGTGGAAAGTGACTTAAGAGAACTCTCAGATGCATTTACATCTCATCTCCCTTTTATAATAGCCCCAATACTTTCCAACACTTTGGCATCTCTGGGTTCTTATTTATGTCTTTCTTATTTACAGCTCTGATAGCTTTAATTTTCTAAGCAGTCTGTCTGTCAGATATGCACATCTGCCCTGCCTGCTTGGAGTTAGTGGAACCCATCAGTGCTAATATGTAGTAGTTATGACTTGTTGACATTTCCATTATAAACTTTAATTTTGAATTGTTTATGCATTATAACCTGGATTTATATTGCATTGGCTGAAAGTTGATAAGATTTCAGCCACCCAATATGTGACTTTTGATTTAGATCCCCTGTGTATTTCACAATCTTGTTTCTTAATAGGAGCATAGAAAACATTTCCTCTAATCTCTTTAACAGAGAAAGTTTAATTTTTAAGTAGTGTTTGGGCAATTAATAATGTAAATTAGATCATTTTTATATTGACTAAAAGGTAAAACTTGTAGAAACATTAAAAAGAAATGTGTGGGCTTATTACTATTTGTAGTTTGAACCACTTAAGTCTAATATGACAATATTAATTGAGAATGTTTTTCTTTTTAAGCTTTATTCCCTAGGAAGGCCTAAAAATAATGTATAAAGTGAAATGTGCAAATCATCCTTTTTTATTTTTATTGCATAAAAGTGGTAGGAATGTTCCCACAGTAAATCTTGAGTGGTTAGCCAATCGCTGCATAAGTGATATGTTTTAAAAGATTCAAAGTTTTTGAAAAGAAGGATTATCAGTCATTAAATTAATGAAATGTTTTCCAGGCATTTTAAGTACAGCTTTCTAAGAATTTTGTATCATTATTTTACTTTAAAGCTTTTAACTCCTCAAAATGATAGTTCAAAAATGAATCTTAAAAATTTATGATACTCCTGTTTTTTTTCCCTGTTACAGAATGTCAGTAGAAATTTGTTTTGCAAACCTAATATGGATTTAATTGATTTTATTATTTATTAAATGTTAACTTTTGTTAGACACCATTTAAATGATGGTCTAAGCATTTTACTCTTCTGAACCATTTGTTTTTTTGTCATCATCGTTCAGACAACCTGAAGTCATTTTAATAAGATTTAGTAATAAATAGCCATTTTCTCTAGTGCTGTAAGGTAGGTCTCAGCTTTTGGTCAAACATAGTGATATATGCCTATAATCCCAGTTACTTAAAAGAGACTAAGGCACAAGAATTTTGAGTTCAAGGCTGAGCTAGGCAACATAGTGATGAGATAACTTGTCATAGACATAATAATAATGATAAAATGGAGACTTTGGGCCATTTTGACTTTTTAATTTCATGGCGATAGCATCAGGTAAACCAAAAAGTCTGTTGTCAGCAGATCAAGTTGGGAGACTTTTGACTGTACACATTTGATTGGTGATAAGCAGTATACATATTTTATGTTACAAATCAAAGACAGTGCTGTTCTGAAACGCCAAAATTTTTATATCCTTTTAGGCCTTAAGAATTAGTTTTATTTATGATTTTTAGTTAAGTTATTTATGTATGAAACAAAGTAGGAAAATGCACTGAGAAAGGATTGTGTTTACAAAAGATTTCTTCCCATGTCACATTTTCTTAAATGTAGACATATATTTTTAATGCATACATAGTGTTTAAGAAACCAGTGATATACTCACAGTATCATGTGTGTTGTTGGTGACAAAAATAAAATCATTTGGTACTATTGGTATGCACTTTTGATTTTTCATTTAATATATGCTTCCATGAATTTAGTTGTTTCTTTGGGTCATCTATAAATATAAGATGCTTATTGTTTGTGATGACTTTAAAGGTAGGTTATGTAATAAACAATTTAAAGTGAGCTTGAAGTATAAGGTGGAATTCTTTTCCCCTGATAATGATAGGATAACTATGTTAACATTGCCTGGGGGTAATTCACATAAGTGTAAAACTACATTTCAATTAGTAATTTCTTTACCTAGCGTGTTAGTATGTCTTTTACTAAAATTTGCCAGTGACTAAGTCAAAATACCAGTTTTCAGTCATTTAAGAGCTCAGTTCCTCAATCAGTCCGATTGAGCACTTTTTATTGTAGTGAAAGGTAACAACATAAAGTTTCTCACTTTAAGATTTTAAGTCAAGCAGCTTAGCGACATAAAGAACTATGCATGTGACTTTGTAACTTCACCACTCATATCAGGACTTATTTATCACCCCAACCTGGAACATGCTAAATAGTGATTCCTCGTCCCTTCCTCCCTCTAATCCCTGCTAATAAGCATTTGTCAGTATTCTGTCCTGAATTTAATTATTCTAGGTACTTCACATCAGTGGAGTCAAGTAATTGTCATTTCTTCTATTTTGTTTCACACAACACGGTACCTTCAAGACTCATCCTCATTGTGGTATGTAGTCTTTAAGTCTCCCATGTGTGGATACACTGCATTTTCTCTGCTCATCACTAGTGCAACTCCTTGTTTTTCAGTTCTTTAGTACATGCCCAGAAATGGAAGGATGGTTGGTTAGGAGAGGCTAGATAGGAAACAGCAATAGCAACCTAGGGCTATTGATCCCAGAGACATGACCAAAAATTATGCAACTTAGACATGTTATGGGATGGAGAAGAGAATCAGATGACTGAGTTTCTAGTCCTGAATAAGTGGCTGTTTGCCTGCATGTTGTTCATAAGTTCACAACCAAACGGCTTATTTTGGCTTATTATGGTCTGGTTACAATTCTTTAGCTGGGCAGGATTGTCCACACCAGTACCAGGGGCTGAGGAACTGGCCACACATATCCATACGACTGCAACAGAAGTACATCTTCACTGCTAGACCAGTATGTCTATGTCTAGCAGTGTCTTCAAGTATGAAGAAAGATGCCAACTTAATCAGTTCCCTCCGTTTTGTTCTCTTGCCACCCAGTGGTCCCACCCACGTTGACTGGGCCTTCCCCATCACTTAGTCTACAAAGCTTTCTCAGGACTTAACTACTGATTCCTTAACAAATGTTCCCAGAACTCAAGCCTTTGATTGATTGTCAAGGTGACATCTGTATCTGCAAAGAATGATTAGTTCTAAATGGAAATTCTGTTTTGTGGGAGGGCAAAGGATTTTTATTTTGTGAGTATAGTAACAACAGATTCCATTTCACACTTGTTAACTTTCCAAAGTCCCTTTTCCATGTCTACTTTTTATCTCAGTATTTATGACCATTTACCAGTATTCGGTATAGCAAGTGTTGTTTTCTGTCTGCCTCTATCCCTAAAGGCTTACAGAGGCAGAGATGTTTCTCGATTTTGCTCATTGAACATGGCTTAAATGCTTTCTGCAGTACCAAACACAAAGTAAGTACTCAGTAAATGTCTAAATGTACGAATCATTGGACATTTGAAACTATCTACAATATGCTTGAAAAATGTAATTATCGTACTGAGAAATTGCCCCATGCAATTCACTAACCTTGGTGTTGTAACTTTGAAATTCTATAATCCTTTGGCTTCAGCAACCGTAGGAGGCAGAATCAGCCTGTGGCAGGTAATGAATCTGAGGCACAAAGAACTAAACAAGTAGCTTAAATGTGGAGCTATTAGAGACCAGACTGGAACCAAGTAAGCTAACTGTAGAGCTCCCCTTACTGTTTTCACCGTAGGTTATCCTCTCATGGGATAAAGAGGCAGATATGAGACAGAGCAAAAGGAGACTGGAAATCAGCTACCCAAAGTGGCAAAGTTCTGGAAGTCCATGTCCACTGGCATGCTTGTGTGTCCTGGGCCGGCCCATTCTTTCTGATGAGTATGCCGGCCCATTCTTTCTGATGAGTATGCTAACAGTGGCAGGCTGTCGAATGTAACATTTGAGCAGATCTGTATTATGGCCTTTAAATTAGAACAATGTAAAGAAATAAGTTGGGCCTGGTGACACAACCTGTTATCCCACCCACATGGTGAGTGAAGTAGGAGGATGACAATCCAATGGCTGTTTGGGCCAGCCTGAGACTCAGAAAAGATCAAGAGATGCATTTGTTAGAGAGCTTGTTGAAAGGTATAAGGGCCTAGGTTTACTCCTCACTACTGCCCCCCTCCCAAAAAAGGAAGGACAGGTTATGTAGCTCTAACAAAAACAAGGAATCTGAAGTTCCACGTTGGGTTCATATATACCAAGGAACAGTGTTATTTAGAAAACAAAAGTGCATCTTAACCCTAAATGGTAGCCTCCAAGTGTTAACAGTGACATCCATTAGAACAGAATAGAATATTGAAGTATCTTGTGGGTCCCCCAGAAGTTGAATAGAAGTAGCAGGCGTGTTACATTGAAAGCAGTCACGTTGTCACCCCTAGTGACAAACCAATAAATCACCAGAGGATTTGGAGGGTTACATCAGCAGCCTTTAAAGAAGTGGTTCTAATAATTACACTTTTAAGAGGTAATATTGGAAAACTGTTCCGTCTGCTAAATGTTACAGATGATCAGCAAATGGCCTTTTTATTGTCACAGTTATGACTTATATTTGAATTTGCTGACTCCTGAACATTGAGGTATATAAGCTAATGTGACTTTTATAAAAACAAATAACATTTCCATCTGATTTAAATCTATCAGACTCTGAAAATGCCACCCACTTGAGTATCATCCCAATCAGCAAGAAGAAAAACAAACTGTGATTGCTCTGGAATGGAACAAAATGTCAAGGCCCCTTAATTTTAATCTGTATTTGTTGGTTAAAAACTGTCTATTACAAATGGGTAATGAAAATGTGGTACATATATACAACGGAATATTATTCAGCTGTCAAGAAAATTGAATTAATGAAACTTGCCACTAAGTGGATGGAGTTGTAAGAAATTATACTGAGCGATGTATCCCAGACTCAGAAAGACAGATGCTGCATAGTCTCCCTTGTAAGTAGAGCCTAGCATTAAACCTTCAAAATGATATACTCAAATGGAAACTTCTATAACCCCTCAAATTACAAAGGAATGTGAGTCGGGCAGAAGGGAAGATGATCTCAAAGCATGGAGACAAAAAAACCACAGGCAAATAGATGAATAAGCCCATTATAAATGAAAAGTCTTAAAGGGAAGGGAACTAGGGAGACGGGTCTTATTAAGGGGTAAGGGTGTAGGGGAAAAAGGAAAGAGGCAAGTGGCTCAGGGGAAGAGGAGAGATCAGGAGCCTCATCCAGTTAAGAATGCTGCAAGTTACTTCAATTCTGATGAGAAGAATCCAGGGAAACAACAGCTGTGTGTAAGGCCCATGGTTTTCCAATTACTTTTTAAATGGATTCTAATCACCTGTTAATTGTCAGAGGACTCATGCTTGATACTGTAAAACTATCCAAATAAAAGTAGAAGGGAAGAATTGACACTAATAGGAATGGATTTCTCAGTGTTAACTATAAAAATTTGATAGTAAACTATTATCTAAATATTTCTTATTTAACCCTTTAATAAGAAAAGCTCTTGGAGCTCAACCAAGATGCACCCTGTTAAGACGAGTGAGGCAGAAAACTACAACTAGTCAGAATGCAGAATATCAGCAACCCTGGAATACTCGGCCCTAATTGGGTCATCAGAATCTTCTCTCACCAAGACTCAGGGAACCTACTGGAAGAGGGGGCGGTGAGCTTGCAAGAGTCTAAACATGGCGTGTTATACTTCTGACCAACACTCTCTGGCCCCAAGAGGAGGGCTATACCCAGGAGCTCACTGCAATGAGAACTGCTGCTGCCAGATCTATACAGTGGCCAACATACCAACATTCCCCCAAGGACTAACGTGAATCTCAGGAGAAACAACTGCACTCAGAGAGTCTCTAGGGCAGTACTGGACAAAGGAAGAGGAGCCTCCCTCACAACTTTGCCCACTGAATAACTACGTGTACTATAACAGAGACCTGACTCCTTTACCAACACAGGCACCCCAAAGGGGTAGGAGGGTGGAAGAGACATGGCTGGACGGAAGAGAGGAAAGGAAGGTGGGACAGAAGGGGGTGAGTGGGAAGAGTCAGGGCAACAACACGAACTCTGTGTATGACAGTTTTTCAATTAAAAAAAAAAAACCTGTCTATTGAACTTCTTAGGAAGAACAAGAGCAGCAGTGGAAACTGACTTGCTTTTGAGGAGATCAGAGCATGTGTTGGGAGGTAAGTGATCATGTTCAACAGTTGGGAATTGAATGTGGATCCCTGGATCTTCAACTGTGTTTTGTGGGTTTCAACAGAGACTTCACACCTGAGCTTTAGCATCTTCCTGTTGGTCACATCTGTTCATCACTTGAACTGATATTTATCAACATTTTCCACTTTTGTAAAGTTCAACTCTCATCTTTGAATATTAAAATTTATATGACTACTAAAATGGGGAAGCAGCATTATTTGACATGGCTATAAAATAAATACAAGGAAATTAAAAACAATTGTATCTTTGCTATTATCTTTTAAAAACTGTGAGAGTGTCTTTTTCTTTGATAGAAAAGAAGATGATCAGCCCAGTTCCTTTTTGAGATACTAGAGAGAAGAGGATTGAACAAAAAGTAAATACCGCTAAGGTATTCCTTGCTTTTTAAATGTAACATCTAATGCACCACTTTTTCTGGTGACCATCCTATATTTTGGTAAGCCATGTGTTGACTCATTTAGTAGAGAACTTTGGATTTAGGGTCATACAAATTGAATTCTGGAGATTTTTTTTCCAAGTCTATTTCTTAATCTAGGAAGAGGCTAGCACAGCTCATGGTATTTACCAATTCTTTGATACGTGAGATACCACTCAAAATCACACAACTTAAGAGACAAAAGGAGATTTACTCAGCTTATGGGGAAATAGAGTCCATCATGGCAAAAAAAGGCATGGCTGGCTGGCAAAAGCTGAAGGCGGTTTAAGTCATGGAAGCTGAGAGCTGTTGCTAGCATAAGAAGAGACTCACTCATGCAGAGTGGGGCTAATCAACCTCAAAGTCCAGTCCCTGTGATTGCCTTCATCCAACAAGACCCCCTCTTAAAAGGTCAATGACTTTACCCTTAAACTAAAGATCCAAAAAGAGTCTGTGGGGGACAACTCACATTTCAAACCATGACACTCCACCCATGGTCCCCCACAAGCTCATTGCCATCTCATTATACAAATCATACTCAGTTCAACTTTCAAAGTCCCATAGACTGCATCAATATTCTCAACAAAGTCCAAAGCCTTCTGTAAAAATCAAAATACAAGTTACATATGTCCAATGTACAATGGCACAGAATAAATATTCCCATTCGAAAAAAAAGAATGGGGGAATATCTAGGGAAAATTGATCCATAACAAGACCAAAAAACAACAGGACAAACTCCAGATCCTACAGCTCCAGATCAAGCAAGTAAATTTCTTATTGAAATCATCTCAGCCAAAAGGCTTTGGTTCCACCCCTCCAATGCAACTGCCTACAGAACACATCATCCTCTTGAGCTGGCTTCTCCTATTGCATATAGATCTCTTGGCAAATATCGCACATTGGCTCTGGCATCTCTAACACTGATTCTCAATGGAAAACAAGGCTTTAATTCCACAACACAAACTGCCCTTCTTGGTCCTCTAAACTGTAGGTTTCCTGACACACTGCCTAACTTTTGCCATTTTCTGAAACCTTAGAGGAGGGATCCACAACCTTCTCCCTCTTGTATCTTTGAAGCCTCTAAAATCAGTTCTACTATAACCTCCAAGTGGGATTGGTCCCTTGGATTCATAGCTGGTTCAGTTTCTTGTGCTGACTGTACATAAAGAAAACAATCTCTTGAGTGTTTGCTTTAGAGGAGCAGGTAATCCCTTTAGAACTCTGACCTTCAGCTCTTCCCTTCCAAAATAATTTGCATTCTTATGGGTGGGAGCCTTCCCTGAGGATTTTGCCCTCGGTGCAGCCTCTCCTATTATCCAAATGAACTGCAGACTTTAGTTCACTAACTGAGATCATCTCTTTAGCAACAACTGCCATTGTGCTGTCTGCTTTCTCTGTAGGCTTGGCTTCACATTTTCCTAGCTTCACAGTTTTTATTTCTTTTTGCCTGATTTCTTGCTCTTTTTCATCATAATTCTGAATGAGAGCATTATAAAGTAGCCATGCCATACTGTCAAGACTATATTGCCTTGAAACTTGTTCCACCACTCAGATTTAACATCAGGCAAGTTTACAGGAAGAGGGCAAAACTTAATCAAGTCTTTGTCAATGTATCACTCCATTTGCCATTCATTCATTAGGCAAAAACATAGTCTCTGCCCCCCTCTGGACCTTCACAAGCTGGTCTTCCACTGTCCATGTCTCTCACAGCATGACTCTTCTAGACTCTCACAAGAATGGCCCTTTTGGTTCTGCCTCCAAGATGAAAAATGTTTCCCAGTACAATCCAAAGTTCTCCATACTTCTCCCAACAAACAGTTCCAAAGGCACACTGGCCACATCTCAGCAATGGCCATACTGCTGCGTTCCAACTTCTCTCCGTTTCACAAACAATAATTTCACATTTTGGTACCAGATTCTCTTAGTCTTACACAACAACACCCCACTTCTCGGGTACTAAATTTCTGTACCAATTACTCTTCTCTGCTGCTGTGAGACACCATTCAAAATCACACAACTTAAGGAAGAAAAGGAGATTTATTCCTTTTAATGGTTCCAAAGGGAAGATTTATGGCAGAAAAGACATGGCTGGCTGGCAAAGCTGAAGGCGGCCTCAGTTACATCCTTCATGGAGACTAAGAGCTGCTGCTAGCACTAGAGTAGACTCACTTGAGCAGGGTAGGGCTAACCAACCTCAAGATCCACACCCTGTAACTGCAGCAATACTCCACCTCCTAAAGGTGCCATGACTTTCCCAAAGTAAAGATTCAAACACACGAGTCTAGGGGGACAGCTCACATTTCAAATCATGACATGGTATTACAAAAATCCCAGGGAGATGATAAATGGGTGTTAAGTATACACATATTATGCTACCTGACTCACATTAAGAAGCAAGTAAATTGTTACGTATAGCCTTTGAATGAAAGAACTTACCTAGCAACTTAATTTCAAGAGCAATCCAGTGATTTAATGACAATTCAAAAGCATTTTTTCCTCAGTTCAATCGGACCTCTTTTCAGAAGCTCCTATTTTTGTAGACTCTTCCTCAGAATCACAGAAGCTGCTATTTTTATAGACTCTTTTTCAGAAACAAAGAAAATTTATTTAAATATAAGCATATGTCATGTTTGTATAGGGAGGAAGATCAAGACACTATACTAATACAAATGAAAGATTAATATGTAGCTAAATTTTAGTGTCAAGACTTGCATAGCTAATTAGAGAAAGGAGCCCATGGGGATGAGTGTCGGGAGGAAAAGGAAAGATTATGAATAAATTTTAGGTCTCTATTTTCAACATAAAAAGAGCTCATTGTTCTCAGTCTCGTCTGATGAACCCAATGGGAATATCAGTGATCTTTGTTCCTGCTGAACACTGAGAACCGTCATGTAAAATAGGGGCAAACAGCTGGTTAAATGAAAGTTTCCTTGGAAGTCTAGCAATAAAACGCCGTGCAGGAGGCAGAAGCCAGGGAGAGGGCTCTGCCGGGCTTTATTTCAGCCCTTGATAAACCTCATCCCTGCTTTCTCCAGCTTTACCTAGTAGAAAAAGGAAAGGTTTTATCAGTTGAGGCCAAGTTTAGAAAGTGGATCAAGGGAGGGAGAGACAGATTCTGTGTGGCATACAGACAAAAGTATGTGAATTTCCTCTAATGTCAATGTAATGAACTCCTTTTGTGTTAAAACTCTCACACGAGCACTTCTGGGGGTCCTGCCTTTTTAGGAAGAGATGGTGTGGGCCTGCCCTGGCAAGGCAGCAAGTGCCGTCACAGCTTCAATGTAGTGGGACTACAATGTATTAGGACTCCTCACCTGTCACTTTGATCCATTTGGAAAGGATCTCCTAGGCAGGGGAACTTGTAGATGAGAGAATGCGCTGTCTCAGGTGGGATTTCTCAAGTCTCGTCTTCTCTCACTATGAGAATTTTGTTCCAAGCCTCCTTGTTTGACAATCGCAGATCAGACTAAACAGTCTGCGCTTAAATGCTTTTAATTGTGCATTTCTCTTCTGGGAAAAGCAAGTCCTACCATTTGACTGGGAAAGAACACAGTCAACTGGGTTTCTCAGACTGGAAGGGGAGAAATTGGTGGGTGGAGAACTTCGATAGGTCCCTTGCATCCTTTGACTGCTGAAACACAGCACTCCCCTAAGCCACCCCATCTAAGGTTCTTACTTTGCATGAGAAAAGCCCACCTCATGATCCATCCATAAGCAGTGTAAACTAGATGGAGAATTCCCTTTGATTTTGCTTGTGTACCCTTGTCTTCTCATTTCAAATACCATCCACTTACCTTTCTGGTAAGCCCTTGAAGCAACTCTCACAATCTAGCCTATTAGATAAATCCTAGACAAATAATCTGCTTGGAAAATAAGGAACAAAATATTAACTACCATAATGCTTCCAGAAAAATCAGCTGGAATGGTCTTTTCATTATACTATTTTAAGTTATCTAATTTAACACAGTGCTTATATTATCAAGTTCTACTACAAAAGCAGGGATGGTCTTTATTACTGTTTTTTGAGGGAAAAAAAGAGTATTTTTAGTTTCATAAACATTGTCATAAATGTGCCTATAATGAAACCAATATAATTGTATGTATGTCCAGTGAACAGATTACTGAAGGAAAAAATTGTCTTTGGTATGGGGACACATGGCTGTAATCTCATCACTTGGGAGATAGAGGAAGAAGGATTGGTGTCATCCCATTTCAGAGTGATTTGGTGGTCAGCCTGGAAAATGTGAGATCTTGTCTTTGAGGAGAAGGAAAAGAGAGAGAGAGAGAGAGAGAGAGAAGGAAAGAGCACGGAGGACTTAACTACTGGCTTCTCTCATTCAGGTTCTTATTTAGTATTGTCCATTCATCAACAATCTAGTCATCTGCGAATCAAAGACCTCATTCACAGTATCTCCTACTTCTCTCTTGAGTCATATGCAGAGCAGCATGGATGCAGATTTGTGGCAACCATTCCCTTGTCTCTTGGAGCCAACTCTCCCAAAGGGAATTTTTGCTCTAGATGCTCAATTGCAACACCTGTCGTCATATCTTATCCTGTGTGTGACATATAGTGAGTGCCCAATAAATCAAATGTATGCTGAACAGTCATAAACAGGGAGAAATAATATTCCCATGACATCATAGTGCCCTCATGGATACTTTGTTTTCATTATAATCTGGACAAGAGGCCTGTTGTTGCCTGACTCATGCCATTTTTACTTCAGATCAATGTTTCTTCATGTCTCTATAAATTCCTTAGTTTCCAAGCCATGGAATTCTGTAAAACTTGGTACCTTCTACAAGTTTATATGGTGGACACAAGATAATTCTATCTTCTTCGAATCCCCCATTAAGTAGATTCTAAGCTTCAAGAGTGTGGGACTAGTGTTTAGCCAAATGGCTGGCGCATGGAAGATGCTCTCAGTAGGAAAGGTGAATCAAACTTTTCCTTTTCTTAATATCAAGACATTGTATAAGTTACATATCATATGTTCAAGGAAAGAAAGTAAGAGTTTAGCACCTTCTGTGTCAGGAACCAGACTGAATGTTTTAACAGCCTGCATTGTTGCTGATAAAATCATGACAAACAGCCCAAGGGAACAAGGGGTCTTATTGTCTCTATTACAGTTACAGTCGCTTGTCCAATTTGGCAGCAGAGTACACCCTAGCACCCACGGTGGAGGAAACTGGCCACACTGTATCCACTTAACAGCTGAGAGAGGGATGATCCTTACTTGCCAGAACCAATATGTTTTACCAATATGTCTGGTAAAACATACAGAAGGATGCCAACTTTCTAAACCAATTCTCTCTATCTCACTCACCTGCCTAGGGACTAGTCTCTTTCACCATCAGTTGGGTCTTGCCCATTAACTGGATAATCTCCTGCAGGTTAATTCAGTGCTGAACTACCAGTTCTCTACAAATGTGCCCAGAGCTTGAACCCTCAACTGTCAAGTTGACATCTGTATCTAGCTATGACAAATACCCATACATACATTCTCTCCCACCTACTTTTTATGCCTCATGAAATACGTATTTGTCCAATTTTTACAGGTAGCCTAATACCCAGAGAACTAAGCCATTGAATAAATATGTGCACATATTTCTTGGAGTATATTTTATCTTCCTTTTGTTTGGAAAAAATGATTTTCAGCCTCTGTGTTAAGACAGTTGGTTCTCCATGGATAAATCTCTGTGTGTGTGTGTGTCTCTCTCTCTGTCTCTCTTTCTGTCTCTCTCTCTCTGTCTCTCTCTCTCTGTCTCTCTCTCTCTGTCTCTCTCTCTCTCTCTCTCTCTCTCTCTCTCTCACTCTCATTTCTGTCCATCCTCTGAGGAAGACCAATGACAGATTTTTGTTTTGGGCAGTCATTTTAATGATAATTGTGTAGCAAGTAGTTTCCTGCCACAGCACAGGGCAGATCTGTTTTCTGATCAAGTTAATAAAGATAATGTGTCCCTTAAGACAGAGGTTGGGCAGCTTTCCTAGCAGTCTCCCTTACAGAACTGGGATTTCCTTCATGTGCAGGTCCTGTGCTATGATGCAGTCCCTGTGCATGGGAAAGCTCAGGGGCTGCTTCCCACCGCTTCTGCTATGTATGAAGGCAGAGAGTGAAATACAGTTAAGAAGTTCATGATTCTGCTTGTTGTAACAATGTCCCTTGTCTCTGACCCAGGAGTCTCATTTTCTTGGTGAATTTCTCCAAATGTGGATGAATAACTTTTCAGCTTCTAGGCAGGGCAAGATCTCAGACTTTTCACAATTGTTGGCAAAGATCTTCCTCCCCTGGGAAGTCTTTCTTACCACATCACTTCACCATGACATGACTAAGACATTTGGCAGGAAACAACCTCCCTGAGGAATGTTAGCATTTATGAACTTTTTTTGTTGTTGTTTTATTCCACACTTGGTTATATTCCCCTAGAGGAGAGGAGTTATTTGTATATCTCTGTAAACATTTAATAAACTTCCTGGTAATATAAATTGACCTAATTAATTCCTTAAATTGTACATATGCTTCTTAAACATGGGCAAAATATCTAATGTTTCTTATAATTCTTTGTATTTTTCATGATTCTTTATTCAGCAAATGTTTATATCTACTATATGCAGATGGTGTGTGTATTAATTGCTGAACATACAAATGAATAAGGTATTCTCTACCCTCAAGGATCTCATGAAGAGATATCTATGTAGTTTGAGGGAGGAGTATAGTAATAGAAGAAAGCAAGAACATATGGAAACATGGAGACAGCCCGTATCAGGAGCTTCCTGACAGGGGTTTTTCTAACTTTTGTATTTTCAGCAGCATATAGTGCTCAAGAGATATTTGGAAAAAAAAAAGATCAGAGTGAAAAATGAAAACAGCTTTGTTGACTTCTTCCAGCTCAGAAACTCATGAACATACTCTAAGATTCGTCTGATCCACATTTGAAAAGATGGTTAATGAAGAATGTCCAATACGTATGTTAAGTGAAAGAATGCATACTCAGCACATGGCTGAATACCAGCCCATACCACAGGTATCCCTCATGGGATACTGGGGTTAGGGAGGTTGCTCATTCATTAAGTGCTTGTTTGCAAGTGTGAGGACTTGAGTTCAAATCCAGCACCCAGATACAATGTCAAGCACTGTAGAGGGTAATTACAATGCAGTGCTAGTGATGTGGAAGCAGGAGGAACCTTGGAGCTTGCTGGCCGTTCTAGATGAGCTCCAGCTTCAGTGAGAAACTGTCTGAAAAAAGGTGGGGAGGGCTGGGCAGATGACTCAGAGGTCAAAGCTTTTGCCTTGCAAGCCAAAGGACTTGAGTTCATATTCCCAGATCCCACATTTAAAAGGCTGAGCTGAAATGGCAGCAGTGGTCTACACTTCCAGCAATAGGAGGTAGAGTAATCCAGATTGATTCCTGAAGTCACCCTTAGATATCACACACTTAAGTGCCTTCTGGCATAAAACAATATGCACACACATTAAATTAATGCACACATATGCATATGCTACACACAAATTTTTAAAAATGCACAATGTGCACTACATATTCCCTACCTTCATGATGTCCATAGTCGAGTGAAGCAGACACACTGGAATCTAACTTCAGACTGGATAGGTGGATAAGCATGGCATGGGAACTGGAGTTCTGTTAACAAGCTGTGGGAGTTCATGCTACTAGGGACCAAGAGAGTGTCTTATGTGAGAACTGCAATTGAGCCAACAACATTCAGAGCATTTCCACAGGCAGAAGAAAGCTGAAAGAAAAACAGAAAGAAAGCTTGCTTGATGCCCATTAAAAATGTTAAGCACCTACTGGAGCAAATACAATGCAACAAAGAAAACTTGCTTGATGCCCATTAAAAATGTTAAGCACCTACTGGAGCAAATACTATGCAACAAAAATGGACAGAGATGTG
The DNA here is from genome assembly GCA_023101885.1 of Typhlomys cinereus. Classification (NCBI taxonomy): domain Eukaryota; kingdom Metazoa; phylum Chordata; class Mammalia; order Rodentia; family Platacanthomyidae; genus Typhlomys; species Typhlomys cinereus. Next base: position 1,410,093 of record JALPQD010000168.1, read on the forward strand.
GTTATTGCTGCCTGCAGATCAGAGGGAGAGTAAGATTCCCTCATTTTATTTTAATTTTTAAATGTGTGTGTGTGTCCAAAAGGTCACTGTGTGTCCCTGTGAGGACAAAGGGGGTGACTTCGGGAATCATCTTGGATTGCTTCTACATCTTTTTTGCTACTCTCCGGGATTTCCCAGGCTCCGCCCACCAGGGCCAGCAATACAGGTGCCCACCACTTTTGCCTGGCATTTTTATGTGGGACCTGGGACCTGAATTCAAGACCTTCTGCTTATGAGGCAGCGTCTTAACCCCTGAGCCATCTCTCCAGGTCAGATTCTCTAATTTTAAATAGTATCCAACAAAGCCCAAAGCAAGGACTCTGGTGATGTCGCCATCTAAAGTGTGAAAGCGAATACTCTCGGCAGCTGTGTAAAGGGGAGACCGAAGGGGAGAAACCGAGTCAGGGAGAGCAAGGTGGAGGACGCTGTGATCCCCCAGCACAGGGATGAAAAGAAGAGCCAAGTCATGGAACCAGTGAGGACAGAATCCACATAATCGGCGGCCCACTGGATACCTGGGAAACTGACTTCTGTTTTAAAGAGAATGGGCGTTGGGAGCGATGACAGCAACAGCTCAAAGAAAACTCCCTTACCTGACACCAGCTCAAGGCTTTTGCACTTGCCAACCGATTTCTAATATGCTCTGCTTAACCTTTCATCTTGTAATCTCAGACTTACTATCATGTATTTTGAACGGAGAAAGATAAGCTCTAATGGATGTTCCTTACTTGTGTTTTTCAAGCTTTAGGAACATCAGTAGATTGTAAACTTAGTATACTAGGCTGTAAAATAACACCAAAGAAGTGAAATGGGAGACGGGAGAATAGAATGTAAAAATATCATGGGTGACCACTCATCTAAAAGCACTACTTCATACCGTTTTACATCCCAGTTTATACACCCATAAGTGCCCAAATGTGTGTGTACTTAAATTGCAATATCAAACATACTTAGTATTCTTTCCTCTCTCCCCTCCCCCATTTTTTGTGGTACTGTGGCTGACTCTAAAGCCTCTCATATGGTAAGTAAGCATTCTCCCACTGAATTCTAAAAAGCCCAAGTCCCGATTTTACTTTTTCTTTGGAACAGGCTCTTGTCAAGTTTCCCAGTATCCTCTTGAACTCACTCCATAACCCAGGCAGGGCAATCCCCCTGCCCTACTTACTGTTAATTAAGCACTGGAATTACTGGATAGTATCGCCATTCTTGTCTGAGCTATTGCTTTAAAAGTTCGAAAGCTTCTCGGGGACTGGAGAGATGGCTCAGGGGTTAAGACTCTTGCAAGCAGGAGGATCTGAGCTCAGATCCCAGAGTCCATTGAAAAAGGCCAGGCAGGCAGAAATGGCAGCCGACTGTATTCATTTCTGGCTCTGGAAAGCCCAGAACAATGCAAAAAGGAGATAGAAGCAATCCAGGATGATGATTCCCAAACTCACTCTTGGGCCTTGTGATAGTCCTGGGGGTCAATTTGACACACCTGGCATTAACTAAGATCAGCTGAGACCACCTGAAGAGATTATCCAGACAATGCAAAGACCGGCCCTAGATCCGATTGGAACCTCCTTAGATCTCATTGGAACTTCCCAGTAGCAGACCAGATCAAAGGAACCATAGAACAGGAACTGGGAAGAAGAGATACTCCCCAGGAATCCTCCAGCCTTCAACTGTCACCCACTGGCCTACTGGATATTTGCAGTGACTCAGCCTGTCTCCCTCGCCCCGGCTTCAGCTACCAGCCATGTCACTTCCACCATGAAAGATTGTCTCTCCCCTCTGGAACTGTAAAATAAATTAATTTCCTTTTCTCCATTAAGTTATTTGACTTTGGGTGTTCTCTCATAGCAAAACAGGCCTCTACAGGGACACATAGTGCCTTCTGATACACACACATCCATACACACACATACACATGTGTATATCAAATAAAATAAAAATGAAAAAAGAGCAATAAAATAAATGTGTAAAAGCCACAATTCTATTGTGAGCCCAACAATTCACTTTCCTCATCTGCATCCTTACTTAGTCCCACTGTTTACAGAATTTAAAGCATCCATGAGTATAGAAAAGATGTGGGACTCAGGCATCTTTCATCACTTTGACAACAAATGACAACCCAATTCCATAAAACAATGGACACTAACATCTTGCCCTGGAGTAGGATTATGTTTAAAAAGAGCTAGAATGCAAACTCTACCATTTTCTTTATGTGTTCCTTTTACAGTGTGGCGAATGTGTGGGTAGGCTTCTCCACATTTACAAGATATTTCATTCTCTTGACATTTCAAATAAGCATCCCTAAATACTTTGAGACAATAGAATTTGTAAACATAAATTATGAATCTTCTTAGATTTCATTTTTCCACTAGATGGCAGAAAAAGCTCTTGTAATAGGAATAACATTGTCATCTCTATAATCAATTCTGCAGACTTTTTAATAAGAAGAGGTATATTTTATTTCAGTCTGAACAGGAGAATATGATTAGAAGACAACTGATTATAACCAACTTAATCACATTAAGCTTAAAATCGAAAAAGAAAAACTTTATTCTGTGTTTATATAAGTATCTATATATCTGCACATCCTACTTGAGATATAAACCAATTTTGATGGCTTCGGGATACTGTCATTTTGTTTCTCAATGTAGATCTTTAAGAAGTAGTACTTAGATGGCCTTCAAAATAAACTGAAACATTTTTATTTTACACATGGATATAATTAGGTATGTAATTCAGTTATTCTTAATTATGATATGTAAGTATATGGGTAATTATATAATATGTAGATAATAATATATACAGCCCACGATAGCATAAGCAAAAAGTGTTGATGATAAAATTGATTAGAAACTGAAAATGAGCTTTGTTTTTTTAGAGAAAGAATAATAAGATCTATGTGTGCTAGGAAAATACTACACCTAAGTAAAATGCAGTGTGTATTTTTTTCTTACTATAAGAATAATATTATTTTAATCTGTATTTTGCTGGCATTATTTATCAATAATAAATCTTAAGAGTATTCATAATAAGGGCTGGAGAGGTGGCTCAGGGGTTAAGCCTCCGCCTTGCAGGCGGAAGGTCCCGAGTTCGGATCCCAGATCCCACGTATAGACGCCAGACAGAAGCGGCCTGCGCTTCTGGTCCTGGTAGGGCGGAGCCTGTGAATCCCGGGGCAGAAGGAGGTGGAGGCGTCCATGGTGGTTCGCGAATTCGTCCGTGGTTCTACACATACACAGACACACACACACACAGACACATGCGCGCGCGCACATACACACAGTTGAATAAATAATAATAATAATTTAAAAAAAAAAAAAGAGTATTCATAATAAGAACATCCGAGAAATTACTTGGGTTGCTTACATAGTTCCAGCCTTGTCTGTTTTACTTGTAGCCAATGAGAACATGACTTTATGAACCGGCAAAAGTCAAAATGGTTAAAACAAGTTCCAAAAAAAGAGAATTTGTTAGGAATCACAGCTACCATTTGCTGATGCAATATCAATTATAAAATGAAAACCACTTTGAAGGTCCTTGTTTTCACTATTGTTTTTGCTACTAGTTAATCTTAGAACTAACTTTAAAGTTAATGCACGAGAAGGGAGAAAAAGAAAGGAAAGGAGAGAAGATGGGAATGTGTGGCACTGAGTGACACCTGCTTGCGTGGGCAGTGCTGAGTGTTCATTCCAGTCGGACTTCTGTGGTGGGATAGAAACAGGTTTCCTTCTTTCAGAATGAGAGTGTAATAGAGGAAGATTTGGGTGAGCAAATGAGAAGAGATAGGTAAAAAACAAGATAAAACCCTGCGATGGTACTTGAGCTCTCTCCTCGCCCAGCCTCCCTCCTGCCCAACAAAACAATAGCTAAGCTCTGGAATGTGCCAGTCAAGCACCACCTATAGGAACACAAGGGCATCTTCTATCGCTAAGAGGAGGGAGAGAGCGCCAGCCACATCCGCCGTGACCTCCAAGTACGCTGCAGTCTGTGAGAATCAGTTACATCCTCCCGCAGCTCAGAGCTTTGTGCTTCGTTTTTGTGCTTCGGTGGCAAAACCTGATCTTGTTAGGAATCAAGGTGAGTCAACAACTTTCAAGGGATAATCCATTCACATGGTACAGTGAATTAGTTTCCAAGACAATATAATTTTGGAGTAAATTCCCCTCTCTGATATATTGACAGAAGACTATTTTTCTATCTGTTTCTTTGTAAAAAAAAAGAAAAAAAGTAGCTGTAGGTTTAAAAAAAAAAGAAGAAACTATACTGGATTCCCATTGGACTCCCAGGGACATTTCTTTGCAGAGTCACATTTTTGAAATAATCACTGGCCCTCCTTCAGGGTCCTAAAGTCCTGCTCTGCTCCATCATGTTACAACGCCTGGTCCAAGTTTCTCAGGTTGAACACTATGGCCCAGTAGGATCCCCAGCTTTGGCATTCTCTGTACACACACGCAGGTGACAGCAGCTCAGTATGCAGCTGAAACTAATGTGATAGGACTCTAGTCCCAGATCCCAGCTCCGACACCCATACACCCATTTTTTTTTCTGTTTGAATTAAGGTGGTACGCAGGGTCTCCTGCACGAGGCAAGCACGCAAGGGTGAGTTACAACCCCACTCCAGCCCTCTTCAGCTCTCCTTTTGCTCTGAAATGAAATGCAAGGCATTTAGGCATTAGTCCATCATGGGTTCTGCCCTTCCAGAGGTCTGTGCAAGTGTCTTTATAAACCTACAACCAGGGTGATTACTTCAGGCTGCATGATGATTCCTTTTCTTTACAATTAGAAAAAAAAATTGCATGTGTCTCTCGTGTGTGTCTCTCTGTGTGTATCAGATGGAACTGTGTGTGCCTGTGGAGACCCAAGGGTGACTTGGGGAATCACCCTGGATTTGCTTTGCTCTAGGGTTTTCCAGGTTCCATTTCCAAAGTCAGACGTACAGGCCAGTGCTCTTTCTGCCTGGCATTTTTTACTTGGAATCTAGGATCTGAACTCAGGACCTTCGGCTGGTAAGGTAGAGGCTTAACTAACCCTGAGCCATCTCTCCAGCACCCCTTTTTCAATGATCTGTGTGTGCATACGTGTGTGTAAAAGCATGTACATGCCATGGCACAAGTATGGAAGTCACAGGACAAGCTCAGTGATGGTCCTCACCTTCCTCCTTGTGGGATCTATTGCCAGTTGTTGCACTGCATATGCCAGGCCCACAAGCTCCTGGGCGCGTGTGGGAATCTCCTGTCTTTGCCTCCCACACTGCTGTGAGAGCTCTGGGATTAAAGATGCTCTAGCATGTGGAGTATTACGTAGGTTCTGAGGATTCCAACTTAGGTCCCTACACTTGCATGGCAGGCGCTCTACCCACTGAGCCATCTCCCCGGCCCAGGGGGGCTTTTCCTTGTTGCGCCATCTGAGGACAATCGGCCTCCACATTGTCAAGTGGTTTTGGCCACTTGCTTAAACCAGGAAAGAATGCGTAACACAGCTCAGAGCATACAGCCCTGTGGAATGGCACTCAGCACACCCCTAATGGGCCTAGCCCGGTGACAGCTGTGACGAATACCATGGCAATTTCCCAGATAAGATTGTATCCGAATCAGGGTTACATTTCCTTCAGAATTGCAGAGGCCATTATTATTCTTTGGAGAGGAATTCTGGGGGAGGAAATAGCTGATTTAAATGCCTGCTGTCAGTTGCCAAAGAAATTGTTACAAAATGCTGCTATAATGATGTGGAAAACTGCCCACTGGTTTGGATTCCACTTTTTCTGTGCTTTCTCCCATTCATCATCTGCGAGTTCCTGCTTCAGCCAATCAGGTACAAGAGGGCTCGTCCATTCAAAGAGCCTCATAGCTCCACAGTGTGTGTTTGGGTTCGTTTGCATTTGCTGTCCATGTTATGGTCACCCAGGCCTTTCTTGTGCTTTTTAGGTTCTCATGTGGCCTTCTGAGAAGGTGTGATTCAGAAAAAAATCAACCCAGTTGATCTGTTTATTACATTTCCCTTATGCAACAAGCGCTTGCTGTTTTTCTGAAGAGAGCAGCGTGTGGTAGTATCTTGGAGCCCATTGACTGGAGTCAGATTTCCTGAGTTTTAATGCTGGCTCCCATCGGGATTGCTACTGCGTGACCTTGCTGAGTGACCAGTTTACGAACATGGACAGGTTGCTTTATCTTTCAGTGGAAGAGGTCTAGCAGTAGTACCTACTTCATAGGACTGAAGCAAGGTTCAAATCAGGTAACCCTTATGAGCTGCTACAGATAATAATAGCTTGTGATAGGTATGCATTAATATTCATTGTACCTACCAAGAAGGTAACATCAGCATAAGAAATTTACAGTCAAAGATCTTAAAAATAAATAAGTAATTGACAAATAGAGAAATTTGTGTACCGGTGGAGGTTCAGAAATGACACTGGAATGAATCATCCCGGATTGCTCTGTCTCCTTATTGCTTTGCTCTGGGGGTTTCCTGGCTTCCTGGGCTAGAAGCGAGGGCCGTCACCATTTCTGCTCTGTATTTTTACATTGGATCTGAGGATCTGAACTCTGGTCCTTTTGCTTGTAAGGCAAATGCTTTAACCTCACCAGTGTAAAGAGTTTCAAACTTCTGAGGCTTGGGGTGTTGACCCAGTAATAGGGTGCGTGCCTAGCACTGGAGGACTCAATGCCCAGTGTTGCCAGAAAAAAATACAACGAGAAAAGGTTTTAAAGCTTTTAGACGCACACATGCGAATAACCTTTGGGTAACAATCTACTGGCAACAAAGCAGAGGAGAACATTCTTGGCACAGCTACAGAGTGTTGTGTCCTTAGTCTAGAACATTTGGGATGAGAATACAAACCTGGGAGGAGGAAGGAACAAACATTTAGAGTCTGTTACGACTTAAAAGTTAACCTTTTCTTTTATTAGTGTGTATGGGGGTGTGGCATGTATTTCCAAAAAAAAAAAAAAAAAAAAAAAGAAAGAAAGAAAGAAAGAAAGAAAGAAAGAAATCTGTACACACTCATTCTTGTCTAAAGTGGTCCTACTTTTATGATGTCAATCTGAAATACAGACTTAACAATATGAGATGCTTAGAAAGAAGGACCCTCAATTCTAGCAATATCCATCTAAAGTATCACCTTGTGGATTGTTTGGAGGTTTTCTAATTTATCATTTTTAATGATCTTATTGACTTTAAGCATTATAATGTCAGTGGATACCAATGTTTTCAATACCATATTTCCTTTCATACAATTGCTTTGTAATCATTAGTTAATTGAAAGTCTGAAGGCCCTGGTGTTAAGAAAAGAGAAACCATGGCTCACTGACTTCTGGAATTGGATGAGGCGTTCACAGTAACGTCATATTGTTTCAAGGAAGAAAGCAGGAAGAATGGTATTTGAAATCATGGGAGGAGCATGAGCAGGTGTGATTTAATTGCTTGACTTGGAATTTTGCCAAAAGACAAGTGCTAATCACTTTTTTCGTAGAAAGTGCCAGGGATGCTCTTTAATGGAATCCACTATTGTGAATTTCAGTGTTCCCATTCCGTCAGAAAGAGGTGTTGCCATCAGAAGGAATCCGCTTGTGTCTGAGCATTTGGTCAATATGTAGAGTCATTTTCTAGATCTTTGCAAGCAATGGAAACAGGTGCCTATGTATTTTCTAGTATTTTAAGTGAAAGATGAGAGAAGCACACACGGAACACCTACTTTAGGGCTTTTCAGGTGAATGCTGTGTGCCGAGGACAAGCACATGTACGGAACCTATGGTCTGCAAGAAGATTTGGGCTGAGCAGGAGGGAAGAAGTGGTGTGACTTGGGCTGGAGACGAGGGGAAGAAGCCTTTGGTCAGGGGTGTGATCTCCTTTCCATATGTGCTTCCAAGGACCTGGCTTCCTCCACGTTTCTTGGCCTTTAACTTCCATCTATACATCTTGTGTTCAGTTACACCCACATTCCACCATTTCACAGTCTGATAACCAGTAGCTAATGGGCTTGAAGCCTCCCTCTGCAGCTTGCTGTCTTGTGATTCACAAGTGCTTTTACTCAGCTTGTGCTGCCATAACAAAATGTCACAGACTGGGCAGTTGAACCCACAAAAAATATTTCTCACAAGTTGGAAAACTGGGATGCAAGCTTATTTAGTTTCTGTTAGAAACCTTCTTAGTTGGGTGTTGAATGCTTCTCGGCTGTATCAAGAGGCACAGACAAGGAGAGAGAGAGAGAGAGAGAGAGAGAGAGAGAGAGAGAGCGCACGAGAGAGAGAGAGAGAGAGAGAGAGAGAGAGAGAGAGAGAGAACACCTGTATTGTGTTTCTCTTATAAGTGCACTAACCCTAATCATCAGGGCTCCACCCAAAGGAATGATCAGTTTCCTCCCAAAGGAATCTGTGTCATCACATCATCCCATTAAGGGTGAGGGCATCAGTGTAGGAGCTTGGCATGGGTGGGGAACACATTCATTCAATCAACATCAACAATCTACTACCAAATTTAGTGGGAAAAACAGTAATGGGCATTTGCATTTTCACAGGTCTGCAAGTTGGTAGCAGATTCTGATGTAGATTCCAGATTCTGTGAATTGAAAACTTAGATTTACACTAATTATAATTTTTAAAGAAATGTATTACTATTGTGTGTCTATATATGCATGATTGATGCGAATGGGTCTACACATGCCACAGCACATGTATGAGGGTCAGAGGACAATGTTTTGGACTCAGTTCTCTCTTTCCACCTGTACATGAGTTCTCAGGATTGAACTTAGGTCACCAGGCTTATGTGGCAAGTACCTTTACCCTCTGAGCCATCTTGCTGGTCCAGCACTATGTCTTGATGCTCCTGGAATCCATGACTCCTGGATTTTGTTGGATGTATTTCTTTATGTGGCCCAGAATGAAATGGAAGTATGGACTTGTGCATGTTCTCATGACAGATCACCAGGATTCAAGAAAGAGGTCAGATCCATGGAGTACATTTGAGGTTTATGCACATGACATGTCTGTGGAATCAACAGATAGTTTGGTCAAGTTCCAAATGCAAAAGTCTGGGAAGGTTATTCTGTACACAGTGGGAAAGGAAGAAAGTATTCGCGAGCAATCTTATATTTATCGTCTCTGTGATGTTGGGTATAGAGCTTTATCTCAATTAATAACAGGTTCTCATTTTACATAGAGAAGATACTAAGGGATCTGGAGATTGGGAGAAGGATGTAGTTTATAAAGAAAATGGCCAGGTTCCTCATGAACAAAGAGCCTTTTATTCCTTGTGGGCAACGGGCCTTTGGTAAATGTCTTGTAAATTTCTTATGTATGTCAAGAAATGAGAAAGTAGGATGAACAAGATGATGTAGGCTTGAGAAAAAGGTCAGGATTGACAACAGACATAGTAAGGTTAATTTACATTCTAAGTTCATCAGAAAGGTATAGAGGGATGCCAGGCATGATAGTGCATACCTGTAATTCCAGCATTGGGAGACTGAGATGAGATGATTGTGAGTTCAAGGCCAACCAGAGTTATATAGTGATACCTTGTCTCAACAAGGAGGAAGGCTGATATAGGAGGAGGGAAAGTTTGTTTTTATTTAAGCATTCAATTCATAATTATGGTCCCAGATGCTGTTATTAGTTGTTGGACATTTGCTCCTATGGTTATGCTATGTGTGAAAATTATATGCACATCATGCAATAAAAAGATGGATAAAATTCAGACAAAAGCCAACATCTTGTTTATTAGGCAATTTGGCAAATATGATAGAACTATATACTGGAAGAAAAATACACAGAATAGGAGAAGGCAGTCATTAAAAGAAAAGCATGCCCCATTATGAATATGTTTAAGTAGCCATTTCTGAAAGCATCTGCGATATGCAGAACTACCATATTTTAAATACTTTTTTAAGCTCCCAGAGAGATTTGGTCGTTGAACTGAACTGTGTGTCCTCCTGAAAAATACTTACAAAGTACACATTGGGAGGAAAGCTGAAGACAATTCAAGACCAGAACGAATCGCTGGGTTGTTTCAGAACTGACCCACTTGTCTCTGAGACTGAATCAGATCCCAGCCCCTTGGGCATCTTGATCACCTCCCAGCTCCTTCCTGGCGGTGACCCAGTAGGATGGCCTGGCTCAGGTTAGGGGGCTGAATCGTATGTGGGCTTCCTCTTGACATTTAATCTCCCCATTCTCCAATATTACTTCCTTCCATCTGATAAAAACCCAGTATTCCTTAGTTCTGTTGAGCTGGAAAATCGTCTCTTTTTTAGTGGCATTTAACTGCTGAGCTCTGATTTCCATAAATGGAATAGAGTGGTATTTGCGTATCTCCAATCTGAGACCAGCTCCTTCCATAAATATGCCAGATGACCTCGAGCTATTTTTACCAGCAGCGACAATGAGAGCGAGGGGAAGGACAGCTTCTCCCCACTCCACGCACACGTTTCCCCAGAAGGGTCTCACAGATGGCCCGCTTAGCAGGCGAGAAGAGGACTCTCGCCAGAGCGCCCAGCTTCCCCCTGCTCCAGAGCTCCTCCCCCCCGCCCCCCCACGGCCCCCATTTCCCCATTCACACCCGCGCAGTGTGGCAGGTCTGCACTCTTGTCAAATTGAGCTGGAATTGAGCGTCTGCCGGGCTCAGCTTTCGTTGCTCAGAGGGGTCGCTCATCTAGGTTTGTTCAAGACACCGCAGCATTATTCCTCCTCGCTCTGAAGGCTAGAAATCTCACTCAGGAGTTTGGCCAAACGTCCTCCTCGAAAGCACACTGCCGGCTTTCTCTGTCTGCCTAGCACGGGTGAGAGCTCTCGAGGTCATTCACAAGAGCAGTACTTCAGAAGACATGCTCCGGAGGGTTCATTCCCAAGACTTTTTTTTTTTTCCCCCCAAAGGCCCCACCTCCTAATGCCTTCACACTGGGATTAGGGATTCTACATACAGATTTGGGGGGGCATGAGCATTCACTGCATGGCCTCTGCCAGCTCTCGGCTTGCGTTCCTGAAGGCAGAATTGCAGGCATCACCAACTCTTTTCTCAGTTAGGGGTTTTTCTTTGGAGACTCTGAATTTCTCTGTTCTGTCAGTTTGCCTGGGTAACAGAGAAATTCTCTTTAGAACCTGAACCAGAACGGGCTTTCAGAAACCAGTTTCTTGAACACTTTCCCTGCGAGCCTCACAAAAACCCCTTTATTCCAACAAAACAAGGGACTTGGCTGCACTGGTTCCAAGTCAAAGCCCATCAGGGGGTGGGAGAAGAACCTTCCAAAAGTCCCTGCTCTTTACCAGTATTTATTTGCGTGCTTATGACACTGTGGATATGGCGATGAGTGGGTTGTTTCGTTTGCTCTTCAGGAGTTCAAAAACTAATGAGGACTAACAAATAAATCATGCCAAATCAGTATGGAGTTGCATCATGGAGAAAACATATGAATGTTTCCTTGGAATCTGGAAAGTTCTTGAAGCCAGTGATTTCCAAGTAAGACCTGGAGACCAAGTTGGCTATATCTATAGGAGTATGATTTATAAAGCCCTCCAGAGGAAAGGCAAAGGAAAACAGCATGTGCAAAAGCCCAGGTGCCTTCCCATCTCACAGTAGAGAATTGGAATATAGAACAGGGAACTAGACAAGGTGAAGTGTGACCAGCTGAGCCTGTGTCAGGGCACGCAGGTAAATTTGTGATTTAGGAGGCAGAGAAACAAACTGAAGTTTTTTGGACTTGCCCTCTTTTGTCTTTCTTTCCATTTGTAGCATTATTTCAGGGTTGTTTTTTTTTTTTTCTGCTACCAGAGAAAGCATGCTTCTCCCACTATTATATATGCTGTTCTCTCTCTTAGCCATAATAAGAAATAATTCTCCATGGGCTATTTGGAACTTAGATGTTTCTTTTATTGAAAATAGTAATGCCGATGCACAGGTTAGTAAAGCAAATTCAAGTCACTAAATATTCTGCAATGATTGCAACATTAAAATCTTCCTTGAAGCTGACACCTTGGACCTTATAAATATTCTTCAAATACCAGAGAGAAGGGTTTTCCACTGGATGGTTGGTGTCATCCACAATCCCACCCACTTCGTAACCTGATCTTCAAAACTTAAAGAAATTGAATACAGGGATTGGAAAGATAATCAGTATTTATTTCACAGGCAAATAAAGGCATTTATGGACTTCCTTATATTCTTGTTTCTTAATGTATTTCAATTTATGAGCAAAACTGCTCTTAAGGTAAGTTAGAAAGAAAAACTAAAATATGATGTCTAATAATAGTTGAGTGATTATTGTGCATGAAGTGTTTTTCTGAGTTTTTAATGGCTATTAAATAATTTAATTATTATGAAAGTTATTATGGAAGGAAAACTGCTATGGAAAAGTTGAGCAACTTATCTGCAGAAATGGCTGGACTGGCACTTCAGCTGTAGTGTGATTTATATTCATATGATTTATACTAGCTACTCACTTCAATAAGGCCATTACACAAAATTTGAGATAGTAAATCAAGAAAATATTATATTGATAGAAAACATCAAGTAAAAGGTATAATCTATAGTGGGCATAAGGAAGGTTGGATATTAAATATTTCTGAAGTCCCAAATGACCACTTTCTCTTTGCTATCATATCTCTAATAATAATCACTAACAATATTTTAACTTTTTCATAGAAAGTAAAATAACTTAAAAAGTTTTTTCTGACTCAGTGTATTCATATGCATCCCTCATTACTTCTTCAATATTCATTCATGTCAATTTGCCTTGATATTATGTAAACTGCTTTCCATAGATGTTATCTTTCTAATTGTTTGGAAATTGTGCAAAATATTTGCATAAAGAATATTTCAATTTTTTAAAACCTCTGTGTCTGTATGTAAACTGGCTACATAAATGCAAAGTGACATAAACACTTTGAAAAGCAATATGGCAGCTCCTGACTAAATTCACCATAGCATAAAATCCAACTTTGAATGTGCATACAAAAACACTCATATGCTTAAAGATGCTTAAAGAGCAGAGTTACTCATAATTCTCCAAACTCATAACATGTATTTCAGTGGGGGAACAGATAATTCGATGGTTCACCATGAAAAAGATAAAGGAACTAAATATTAGGCCATGAAAATACTTGGAAGAAACCTAAATATTCATCACTAAGTGAAAGAAGCTGATATGGGAAGGATACCTACTGTTAATTTACAATCATCTGAATTTTGGAAAAGACAACATGTGGAGACAGCAAATGGGGGCATTACAGATGTGTGCTTCTGGAGGTGTAAGTAGACCACATGTTATTATGTTAACACATGTATATCACATATTTGATCAAAGCCACAAAGTATACAGAACAAGAGTATACCCCAATATAAATGAGAACTTTTGAATCAAAATGAGATGTCAACATAGGATCATCAATTGTATCAAAAATGGTGTCTGGGGTAAAGTTTTGTAGTTAGATGCATTATACATGTATGGAGAAAGACAGATTACAGGAAATCTCTGTACCTTCTTCTCAGTCTTGTTGTGAATCCAAAGTTGCTCTAGAACTTTTTAAAATTAATTTCTAATGAAGTCTTGGCTACTTTCTAGAGAGTCTATATTGAAAATAAATGTTCTAGAAGACTGGGCTAAATGAAGAATTAAGGCAGCTCTGTGGAACGAGTGAACTTCTGATGGATATGCCACTTGTTATATGATGGACACACGTATAGACACATCACATGGAGCCTGATGCATTTGTTGAATTAGTAGTTAACTAAAAATAACATAAATAGGAGGATGAACTTATAAAGTCAGCCAGCAGTTGGCATGAAGTGACCCATCATCATCACTTGGTCTTATTCTGAGAAACTGTAGCTGGAACCACCAGCTAAGCTGTGACCTGAATTTGATTCACAGAAACCACAAGACAATAAATACCTGCTGTTTGCAGCTGCCATGTTTTAAAGGAAGTTGTTTATGGCAGTGAGTGACTAATGTGAACAAACGGATGCTTATCATTCTGCCCATTTTTCTTCTCCTATGCTGTAATCAGAAGCACAGAGGTATCCACAATGTTTTCGCAAAAAAACAGTAGAGCTAGTGTGTTTAGTCAGGTCATAAACGAGGAAGATGCCAAAAGATACATATTGAAGTTATGATTTCTGAACTGCTAGAGAGTAGTCTACCCACCTCAATGGGCATTTAAATGAACTCCAACCTTTCTAGAGTCCAAACAATGCTTCATGACCATTACGCTAAATCACATCTCTGCATTTTGTAGCCTTACACTGATTTAGTTTTGTCTGAATTGAACCTAAGCAAAATACTACAGTCCAGCAGGGGGATTCACCTTTTGCCGTTTTGACATGTTGAGGATATTCTTGTGTGCTTATGGTTTTTAAAAATTATTTATTTATTTAAGAGAGAGAAAGAAAGAGAGAGAGAGAGAGAGAGAGAGGGAGGATACCATGTATGGAGGTCAGAGGACAACTTTCAGAAGTTCATTATTTCCGGCCATTATATAGGCACTGAGGATTAGATATAAGTGGCCATGTTTGCATGAGTTTTAGTGCTATTCCATTACAAAACCCACACAGCTCTTTACCTGCTTACTGACAGAGAGAGAGAGAGAGACAGAGAGAGAGACACAGAGAGAGAGACAGAGAGAGAGACAGAGAGAGAGAGACAGAGAGAGAGACAGAGAGAGAGAGAGAGACAGAGATTTCTATTGTTTACCAGCTGCCCATTTATGGTATTTTGTTATAGCAGCTGAATGATCAGAGGGTTTCATGTATCCCTTACCTATTTCCTCAGTATTTCCATCTTGCATGATTATAGCATAATATCGAAACCAGACTGACATTGCTGACAGAATGTCACATGTATGCTCATTTAATCACCGCTACTCCATCACCAGTGAGTTCTTCCTAGTGCTCTCCTGTTAGAGAATCAGTGCCTTCATCATCACCCTTAACATGCTCTCCTGTGATGCTGAGATGCTGGTTGTCATCTCCTTGCCTCCTTGAAATTTCACAAGCCTTTCGGAAAAGCTATGCCTCCAGGACGCTCTTAAAATCAGTCCATTACTCCTGCATTGCAGGAGCAGCAAAAGTGAAAAAAAATCAACAAACTGTAATCCAGAACATCAGAGACTCTATATCAACCACTTGGAACTAGGCCAGCCTAATCTTTTCCCCATCCTGAAGCTCAGGGAAATTTGCGGAAGAGGGGGCGGTAAGAGTGTAAGAGCACAAGCATGGGAGGTGCAAGAGCACAAGCATGGGAGGTGCAATGATATGCAAGATGTTCCACACAAGTTAGGGCCGAAGCAATCATAATTGGACTTTGCATGCCCTGTGCAACGTCCAACACACTACTGACCCCACAAAGTCTAGCATTTGATAAAGGCACTAGGATCCTTGGAGGCAAGGGATTGACAGCCGCAGTAGTGTTCTTATGCTTAATGGGAACACAGGAAAGGATTCTGGGAAATGCCACTGGGTCCTTGCACCTCCTCGGAGAGGAGGACCCAGAGGAGAGTTTGGCATGCTCATTAAAGGATGCTCCGGGGATGGGAGGGGGAGGCACTGGGGCATGGGAAGGGAGGAGGGATAGAGGGTTTGAGGGAGGGAGGGGACGGGTGTACCTGTTAAGTTTGTATGAGTGGAAATAATAAAAATAAATTAAAAAAAATCAGTCCCTTACTTTTGTGCTTTGGAATTCTGAAAACTTTGGATTATTGAAAGCTAAAAACCAACAAATGCTTTATGTCACAAATCATACCAGTCAAAGCAGCATCATTGTTCAGTCAAACATGCTTGTATTTATGCTCCCAAACAAATAGGTAATTAGCATCAAGTAAGATAAAGGTTGGGTAGGTTTCTTAGATTATGTTTCAAACAAATGATTTAGATCATATTAGAGTCTGCAAATTTGGAAATTACATTTCATGTCCTTTCCACATATATTCCTAACATTTGAACTATCACTACCAGGATCATGACAGGCATTGGTTTCAAAACTGCTTCTGTCGTGCAATTGTGTCATATGACATCTTTGTGTTTCTTTTGTTTCTTCACTTTTAAACAGGGTGGCCATAAACTGGCTGTGTTGCCTAGGAGACAGGCCTTGAAAGACCCAACCTTCCACTACCCCACCTCCCAGGTGCTGGGATTACAGTCATGTACCATTATGCCTGGCAAAAACAATGTGCAATTTAAAATACTCATAGATGTCGCTGAGTGGTAAATCTGTATGCAAGTTCATCATCTTTTGTGATAAATTAGAATGTAAAAAATGATGCTTCATTAAAAGTTAATATTTATCTCCAATGTGTCTTATTTAAAGCTTTGAAAATTATATGAATCAAAATAGAAGTAAAAATAGAAACTGATGAATTCACAAGGATTAGTCTGAAAACTTACCTTTTATAACTGCCATGGTCGATTGCATCTCTGAAATGTTTCTGAATTGTTGACTTGAAGTTGTAAATAAAAAGGAAACCACTAATCCAGCTAATAGTTTGAGACTGAGTTGTAAGGACTTTGTAATGGAAGAGCACTAAAACTCAGTTTGCTTTATATGGAAGTTTTCCCGGTTTTATTTTGTTTGAGAGGAAATAACATTTTTCTTAGTAATAACAAACCATTTTTTTTTGCTTACAAAGATAATAATAAATAAATGTTGGAAAAGTTTGTTGACTTAAAAATCTTCTGGAAGAGAAACATATGGATTCCTAGGAAGATCACATTGTGTCCCCAGTGCATTTAGATACATTTTTAAGATAATTTTTCTGTCGGTAACAGTCTTGAAAAAGTGAGTCTAAATACTAACAATAATTCATCAAAATAGCTAACAAAATAATTTCATTTGTTTTCTATTACATTAAAATTTTATTTCATTTTTGAAGTAAACTTTTTTTCTCCAAGCAAAAATTATGCTTATCAATTATGGAAACATCTTAATTTCCCTGGAATTTTCTTCCTGAAATATCTCATTTGGAAGTAATTTGGGGGAAAAATTGAAATTAAGCAAATTTAAATTTTTAATAGAAAAAACATCACGAGTTAAAGGCTTTCAAACTACTTCACCATTCAGTCAATGTTTCAAGTTAAATTAAACATGAATCTGAAAAAGAATTTGACAAAGTATACTTGAAAAGACAAGGAAATCATATCAAGAAGTTTAAACTGGAAGTAAAATGGAAATTGTTCTTAACAATCGAATTTGCTTCTGAATGTTGTAAATAAAAGTTATATAACTGTTTTTCTAGCTTTTTTCCTTTCCTCTGATCTTTGAAGTGTGTCAGTCTTTCATTTTGCTATTCAAAAGTCTGACATGCAAAAGCTTTGTTCAGACAGTTTAATTTAATCACTGCCACTAGTTCAACAAGATGATAAAATCCCCTGTGCTGTACAACATCCAACATCCAGCTCACTGTTATCTGATACTGTTTGAAGCTCTTCTCATGAATGCATGCCGATAGCACAAGAACTCCAAACATGTCATAAACAATATATTAATGCCCCAGTTGGAATTCCATTAGAATAAGAAGTAGATGAAGTTTAGAGCATTCAAGTGGGCCAAGGTAATAAAATGTAATTTGGACTAATCTTCTCAAAGAATGTCCTGTGTTTGAAGCTGACAGTCACCTATCACATGCAAGAGTAATTGCTTGTTGACTGCATTGCAGACTTTTTGAATCATGGCCTTTGTACTTCACTTGCTTTCCAGGTGTCTCAGCTTGAGGACAATCTGCCTCTTTGTTCCAGTAGAAAGATGTCTACACTATAAATAATAAAACAAGCAGCGGGTACTTTAATGAATATTGCTCATCTAGACTGGAATTTATGGAAATCTGAGACAAGAAGTTTAAAGGCAAGACACAACAGCATGCTTATTATTTGAAGTGGTTCATTTCAATGATGTCTAAGATGTGCTAATTTAAAATAAGTCAAAATTCCTACAAACATTTTAAGCATAAAAGTTTGCTCATTATAAAAATTCAAAATGATATGAGGAAAGATTAAATTGCATTTTTATAATTTAATGAAGTATCTTCAAAGTATTTCCCTTTTTTAGTATGGAAAAACATTTATGTGTGAGAATCCTAGGCATAATTAGCTTCAATGTTTCTTATGGAAGAAACAGAAATGTTGCTCGGTGCAGGCACTGTTGTGGATGTTTTGCACATTTTTGACTCTTTAAACCTCAAAACAACAGTCCTTGCGAGGACCCTCTCGTGAACATACTCCTGTCCTGTTCTAAGAATCACAAGGAGGCCAGCTTGGCTATGGAGAGGTGATTAGGACAGAGGGTCCTAAGGAGCAACGGAGCCCCCTGACGTGAGGGGGCAGAGGCGCAGCTCCCCCAAAACAGCCTGGGAATTCTCTACATTATCAGCATCCTCTATCCAGGCTAAATGAGGACTGTGGCTTTGACGCAGAAGAGAGTTTTGGGACGATATGGTTTAAAAAAGCAGAAGTGGAGGTTTTATTAAAGATACTTTCATACAGGTTTAAGCGCTGAGGTGAAGATAGAGAAGCTCTCAAAAGAAAGTTAAGACACACCCAGGCCAATGTAAAGGAAGTAAGACGTAACTGTGTGCTTACGAGCTCCTAAAGGGAAAGTGAGCAATTAATTATCTTAGCATTAGTACCGTATTCCATTTTGGTTGCTCTCAAGCTGCAGCTCAAAAGATTGCCAAGAAACATGTTTTTCCTCCTTTTCTCTCCTTTGGGAAGATTATAGAGTGGTTCTGGAGATGTCCTGGATGGAGTAATTGTAACTTGACAAGATAAAACTAGAAGCCATTAGATTTGCATAACTGGTTTAGTACATGTCCTTTCCCTGTAAGTGGCATTTGCAGTGAGATTCTTAGAAACTGAAGATTTACAGTTGGGGAGGGAGAAAGGTCTTTATATAATTGTTAATTGTGGAGAATTCTTACTTCTTTTTGGAGACTGCTTCAACTGGATTATATAGCATGGGGCTTCTCCTGCCCCACATCTTTCCATTTCTCCTGCCTTCCTCTCCCAGCTCATGGTGAGAGCGATAAAGGTGAATCTCAAAGTCTTTGGGTGTTCTGAGTTTTGGACTTTGGCTATAAATCTGAGCACAGATTTCCCTCTGTGAAAGAACCTCTCTGCCCTGACTTAAATTTTAAAGTAACGATACTAGATGCGGCCTGAAAGCTACAAATTTTGCTGCAGAGGATAATACAATTAGAAGCAAAAAGCAGGTGAGAGACAGAAGTGTGGATTGAGTTTGAAGGGAGAGATGGCAGTATTGTCTGTGGATGGACAGAGGTTAGAAAGGCAGGAGGCAAGAGTGACTGCAAGTCTTCTCTGAGAAAATGGAAAAATAGAGTTGTGTTTCTTGGCATCGAGTAGGTTTGGAGAAAGAACAGGCATTCAGTAGGGACATGTTGACTTTATGTTTTTAAATTTCAAAGCATTTTTTGGTAAGTTCTTAGTTACTTTTTCTTCTCTCCTTTTTCTTTTCTCTCTCCCTCCCCCCTTCTTGCCACACTAGGTTCTCCCTTTACATGTATATGAACAATTCCTTACTCATAACTTCCTGCTCTGCATACTCTCTTTCTGGGCCCCAAAGCTTTCTGTCCAACCTCTGTCTCTTAAAGTCCTTTACAGTACTGCACCTGGCTAACGTTCCTGGCTTTCACTAGACCATGATGCTCCAAATCAATCTCCAGGAGCCAGGACTATTCCTGGCATATCATAAAAGGCTCTATTAGCATTTATGGAATGAATCAAGGAATGAAGTCACTACATGTCCAATCAGTGATCTGATAATTTGTGATGCTCAGATAACTATACAGCAAAGAGGGGCTATGATTTAAGCAAGGAATGCTGCATGTCATGCCTTCTTTTCTTAAGAATTCTAAGAGGATTGACTGTACGCTCTTACAGTTCCATTAGTTCACAATAGAGTATGCAAATGTTTACATTTAGCATATTTTTAAAAGTAGATTTTATGTTCTTTAGCTATATTACCTTCTACTTCTTGTTATTAATTATATTATAATTATTGCTTTTTTTTACACGTATAGGTGTGTGGCTGTGTGTAGAGAGGGTATTGTGTGTACCAGTAGAGGCCAGAGGAAATCAGGAACCATCCTAGATTGTGCTACCTTTTTTTTACTTTGCTCTGGAATTTTCTTCCAGGGCTGGAAGTACAGGCTGAAGTTTTTTTCACCCAACATGGGATCTGGGGTTTGAACTCAGGTCCTTTTGCTTTCAAAGCAAAGTCTTAATCCCTGAGCCATCTCTCCAGCTCTTATTAATTGTATTATAATCCAATCAAAATGTTGACTTTTTAGTGCCCAGTGCCTAACAAGGTGCTCCTATTTGTACTTAGAGGGTTCTTGAAGAGATAGGAGGAGATGCGGTCAAATTTAGGATCATGACTCTTTATGTCTAGGGTCCTCATAAGAAAAGGGGAAGATAGACTTAAAAGACTGAGTTGAAATGACAGTTGTCTGCACTTCTGGACCTGGAAGGCGGAGCCTGGGAAACCCAAGAGTGATATTAAAAGGAGATAGAGCAATCCAGAGTGATTCCTGAAGTCACAGCTGGGTCTCCAAAGGCATACCCAATGCCCGCTGATACATGCAAGCACACACAAGACACGCATAGACACACATACATGCATACACACACACACACACACACACACACACACACACACACACACACACACACATACACATACAGAGAAATAATTGCAACATTTTCCTTTCCCACTAGCAGGATTGGAAAGCTTCAGTTACTCTCCTACTTGCTGACACTTGGTCAGTCTTTTAACTCTAATACACATGTAGTGATATCTCAGAATGTTTTTATTCTCATGTTTTCTTTTTTTTTTTGATGCTGTCACATTCTTTTTTTATTACATTTTTTATTATTATGTCAGCTCATACAAACTTAATAGGTACACCAGTTCCCTCCCTTCCTCCTCCTCCCCCCGAACCCCCTGCTCTCCCTCCCCTCACCCCTCCCTCCCCGTCCCCCAGTGCCTCCCGCCCCAATTCCCAGAGAGTCCTTTCTTGTGCATGCCTGATTTTCCTCTGGGCCCTGCTCTCCGATGACGTACAAGGACCCAGTGGCCTTTCCCTGAACCCTTTCCCGTGTTCCCCTTAAGTACAGGAACACTGCTGTGGCTGCCAATCCCTTGCCTCCAAGGATCTTGGTGCCTTTAGCAGATGCTAGACTTTGTGAGGTCAATAGTGTGTTGGACATTGCTCAGAGCATGCAAAGTCCAATTATGATTGCTTCGGCCCTAACTTGTGTGGAGTATCTTGCAAATCATTGCTCCTCCCATCCTTTTGCTCTTACACTCTTACCGCCCCCTCTTCCACAAATTTCCCTGAGCTTCAGGATGGGGAGAGATTAGGCTGGCCTAGTTCTAGGTGGTTGATATAGAGTCTCTGAAGTTCTGGATTGTGGTTTCTTGATTTTCTTTTGCAGTTTTGCTGCTCCTGCAATGCCCTTCACTCCATCCTGATGGGCATTGTATGTCAACCCCTGGCCAGAGACAAAAAGCTGTTAATCTAGAGTCTTGTTATAAGAGCACATTCAAAGGTAGATGTATTAAAAGTAGGAAACCACGGTGAGGGATGGGTCTATCACCCATTTGCAAAATGGCTACTTTTTACCTGCCAGACTTTATGCCCTCCTCTTCTAGTGAGATCATACCCCCCAGTAGTATATGATCAGGAACGAAAGTCTGTGAACTTAATCAGATGTCTCATTACTTATTTGAGTCCTTGATGGAGGCCTGTTTTCTCTGCTGTAACATGGTCCCTTCTCTCCTTGTTTCTGGTGTGGCCCCCCTACCCCATCCCTCCTGTTCATAATCCTTGCAATTACTGTAGGTAATATACAGATTTACCTATGAGTGTCTCTAGGTGGGCTGGGTGGGTTTGGTACTAGGAGCCACCTATTAGGGAGTACATACGGTGCTTAATTTTCTGGGTCTGGGATACTTCACTTAATATAATTGTTTCTAATGACATCCATTTCCCGGCAAATTCCAGTAATTCATCATTTTTGATGGCTGAGTAGTACTCCATTGTATATATGTACCACAGTTTCCTTATCCACTCATCAACTATTGGACATTTGGGTTGATTCCATGACTTTGCTATTGTAAACAGTGCTGTTATGAACATGGTCGTGCTTGTGCTATCGAGGTGAACCTCTGCTGTATGGGGGTTATTCCCAAAAGTGGAATCGCAGGGTCATATGGCATTTCAATCTTTAATTTCTTTAAGAATCTCCAGACGGCTCGCCAGAGTGGTTGTATGAGCCTGCATTCCCACCAGCAATGTAGAAGAGTTCCCCTCTCTTCACATCCTCTCCAGCATTTGTTGTTGTTTCTATTGTGGATTTTTGCCATCCTGACCGGGGTGAGATGATATCTCAGGGAAGTTTTGATTTGCATTTCCCTGATGGCTAAAGAAGTCGAGCGTTTTTTAAGATATTTGTTAGACATTTTAATTTCATCCCTGGTAAAATTTCTTTTAAGTTCCAGGGCCCATTTTTTAATTGGGCCATTTGTTTCCTTGGTGTTTAGTTTTCTAAGTTCTTTGTGCACTCTGGACAGCAGAGCACTATCAGATGTGTGGTTAGTGAAGATTTTCTCCCATTCTGTGGGTTGCCTTTGAGCTCATGTTATAATCTCTTTATCTGAACAGAAGCTCTTTAATTTCACAAGATCTCAACTGTTGAGAGTTGGTAGCAGTGACTGTGCCATTGGATGTCTGTTTAGGAAATGTTTGCCCAGCCCAGTCAGCTCGAGGGAGTTCCCTATCCTTTCAACTATGGTTTTTATAGTCTCTGGCCTGATATCAAGGTCCTTGATCCATTTGGAATTAAGTCTTGTACATGGTGACAAGTACGGGTCCAGCTTTAATCTTCTGCATGTGGAGATCCAGTTTTGCCAGCACCATTTGTTGAAGATGCTGTTCTTTTTCCATTGGATTCTTTGGGCCCCTTTGTCAAAGATCAAATGGCTGTAATTTTGTGGGCTTATATCTGGGTCTTCAATCCTTATCCATTGATCTGTGTGTCTATTTTGGAGCCAGTACCAGGCTGTCTTTTTTTCTTCTTTTTTTATTATTATTAATACATTTTTATTATTATTTCAGCTCATACAAACTTACTAGGTACACCAGTTCCCTCCCTCCCTCCTCCTCCCCCCGAACCCCCTGCTCTCCCTCCCCACCCCTCTCCCTCCCTATCCCCCAGTGCCTCCCGCCCCAATTCCCAGAGAGTCCTTTCTTGTGCATGCCTGATTTTCCTCTGGGCCCTGCTCTCCGATGACGTACAAGGACCCAGTGGCCTTTCCCTGAACCCTTTCCCGTGTTCCCCTTAGGTATAGGAACACTGCTGTGGCTGCCAATCCTTTGCCTCCAAGGATCTTGGTGCCTTTAGCAAATGCTAGACTTTGTGAGGTCAACAGTGTGTTGGACTATGTGCAGGGCAAGCAAAGTCCAATTATGATTGCTTCAGCCCTATCTAGTATGGAGTATCTTACATATCATTGCTCCTCCCATCCTTTTGCTCTTACACTCTTACCGCCCCCTCTTCCACAAATTTCCCTGAGCTTCAAGATGGGGAGAGACTAAGCTGGCCTAGTTCTAGGTGGTTGATATACAGTCTCTAAAGTTCTGGATTGTGGTTTGTTGATTTTCTTTTGCAGTTTTGCTGCTCCTGCAATGCCCTTCACTCCATCCTGATGGGCATTGTATGTTACCCCCTGGCCAGAGACAAAAAGCTGTTAAACTAGAGTCTTGTGATAAAAGCACATTCAAAGGTAGATGTAATAAAAGTAGGAAACCACAGTGAGGGAGGGGTCTATCACCCATTTGCAAAATGGTTACTTTTTATCTGCCAGACTTTATGCCCTCCTCTTCTGGCAGGCTGTCTTTATAACTATGGATTTGTAATATAGACTTAGGTTTGGTATGGTAATACCTCCAGCAGTGTTTTTGCTACTCAAGATTGTCTTTGCTATCCTGGTTCTTTTGTGCCTCCATATGAACTTTGAGATTGTTTGGTCAACTTCTTTGAAGAATTGCTTTGGGATTTTAATTGGTATAGCATTGAATTTGTATATTGCCTTTGGTAGAATGGTCATTTTTACGATGTTGATTCTGCCAATCCAGGAACAAGGGAGGTCTTTCCACCTTCTGGTGTCTTCTGCTATTTCTTTCTTTAGGGTTTTAAAGTTTTCATTGTAAAGGTCTTTGACCTCCTTGGTTAGGTTTATACCAAGGTATTTCATTTTTTTAGGGGCTATAGTAAATGGGATTGTTTCTCTCAAGGCTTTTTCACTTCTTTCATTCTGGGCATATAGGAAGGCCTCTGATTTTTGCACATTTATTTTGTATCCTGCCACCCTGCTGAACTTCTCAATTAGTTCCAGGAGCTTCCTCGTGGAGTTTTTGGGATCCCTCAGGTATAAGATCATGTCATCTGCAAATAGGGATAGCTTGACTTCTTTCTTGCCGATTTGAATCCCTCTTATTCCCTTTCTTGTCTTATGGCTTCAGCTAAGACTTCAAATACAATATTGAATAGAAGTGGTGAGAGTGGACAGCCTTGTCTAGTTCCTGATCAAAGTGGGAATGCTTCCAATTGTTCCCCATTGAGCATAATCCTTGCTGTGGGCTTGTTGTATACAGCTTTTATTATATTGATAAAGGTTCCTTCCATTCCTACTGTCTCTAGCGTTTTGATCATAAAAGGCTGTTGGATCTTGTCAAAAGCTTTTTCTGCATCTATAGAGAGTATCATGTGGTCTTGGACTTTGGACTGGTTTACATGATGAATTACATTTATTGATTTGCGTATGTTGAACCAACCTTGTGTGCTGGGGATGAAGCCTACTTGGTCCCCGTGAATGATCTTTTTAATGTGTTTTTGAATCCGATTTGCTAAGACTTTGTTGAGAATCTTTGCGTCTGTGTTCATCAGAGAGATTGGCCTATAGTTTTCTTTTTTAAGTGAATCTTTATTAGGTTTTGGGATTAAGACGATATTAGCTTCATAGAAGGAATTTGGTAGTGTTCCTTCCTTTGTATTTGATGGAATAGTTTAAAGAGTATTGGTGTTATTAACTCCTTAAATGTCTGGTAGAACTCTGTGCTGAATCCATCGAAGATTTGAGATTACTTCTTCAATTTCCTTATATGTTATAGGACTATTTAAATAATTCACAACTTCCTGATTCAATTTAGGTAAGTTGTGTTTACTTAGAAATTCATCCATCTCTTTTGTGTTGTCAAACTTCACAGAGTATAAGTTTTTGAAATATGATGTTATAATTCTCTGGATTTCTTGGGTATCAGTAGTGATAAGTCCATGTTCATTTCTAATTTTGTTAATTTGGGTTTTCTCTCTCTTGCTTTTGGTTAGTTTAGCTAGGGGTGTATCAATCTTATTGATTTTTTCAAAGAACCAGCTTTTTGACTGGTTGATTTTTTCTATTGTTTTCTTAATCTCGATTTCAGATATTTCTCCCCTTATTTTGCTAATCTCCTCTCTTCTACTACTTTTGGGATCAGATTGCTCTAATTTCTCTAAAGCTTTAAGCTGGTTTGTTAAGTTGTTTATTTCTGATGTTTCCATTTTTTTGATGTAGGCATTAAGAGCTATGAACTTACCTCTTAGAACAGCTTTCATTGTTTCCCAGAGATTTTGGTAAGTTGTTTTTTCATTATCATTCACTTTCAGGAAATCTTGAATTTCCTTTTTAATTTCTTCCTGAATCCAGTTCTCATTCAGCATCATATTGTTAAGTTTCCAGGAGTTAGTGTATTTTCTCTTGTTTGATGTGTTGTGGATGTCCAGCTTTAGGCCATGGTGGTCTGACAGAGCACAGGTTAGAATTTCAACTTTCTTGTATATGTGTAGATTCGTTTTGTGGCCCAGTATGTGATCTATTTTGGAGAAAGTTCCGTGTGCTGCTGAGAAAAATGTGTATTCTTTGGTGCGTGGGTGAAAAGTTCGATAGAGATCTGTAAGGTCCATTTCTTTAAGGGTTTGATTAAGTTCCAAAGTGTCTCTGTTAAGCTTTTGAGCTGTTGATCTATCCCATGTTGAGAGGGTGGTGTTGATGTCCCCAAGAATTATCGTTTGGGGGTTGATTTCTTGCTTCAGACGCTGTACGGTTTTCTTAATGTGTGTGGAGGGGCCCATATTAGGTGCATATATGTTCAGTATTGTGAAGTCTTCCTGGTGAATTGTACCCGTGACTAAAATGTAGTATCCATCTGTGTCTCTTATAATTTTCTTTGGTTTGAAGTCCACTTTGTCTGATATCATAATGACTACCCCTGCCTGTTTTCTGCTTCCATTAGCTTGTAGAATTGTTGACCAGCCTTTTATTTTTAGGGCATGCCTATCTTTTGTGGTGAGATGGGTTTCCTGCAGGCAGCAGATTAATGGATTGCGATTTTTAATCCAAATTTGTAATCTGTGTCTCTTGATCGGTGAGTTAATTCCATTAACATTTAGTGTTATAATGGAGAAACTATTTTTAATTCTAGACATTTATTATGTTTAGTAGTTTTTATAAGTATATTGTTTCGCTTTTAATGGTGTTGCCTTCTGTTCTCCTGGATATGCCTGTTTTTTTCTTTAAGCTTGAGTATCATTTCTAGCATTTTTTGAAGGCCTGGTTTGGTGGACATGAATCCCTTCAAGTTGTCTTTGTGCTAGAAGATTTTTCTTTCTCTCTCGATCATGACTGATAGTTTCGCAGGGTAAATCAGCCTGGGTTGACATTTTTGCTCATTCAATACTTGAAGTATGTCTCTCCAAGCTCTTCTTGCTTTTACTGTTTCGACCGAGAAGTCATTTGTTATTTTAATAGGTTTACCTTTAAAAGTGACTTGTTTTTTCTCCCTTGAAGCTCTCAGCACCAGTTCTTTATCTTGAATATGGAGTGTTTTGACTATTATTTGCCGTGGTGAGCTTCTGTTTTGGTCATATCTGTTTGGGGTGCAGAATGCCTCTTGTATATGGATGGGCCTCTCTTTTTTTAGATGAGGAAAGTTTTCCTTGATGATCGTTTGAAAAATTTCCTCAGGGGTGGTATTTTGAGATTCTTGCTCTGGTATTCCATGAATACGCATGTTAGGCTTCTTCAGGGTGTCCCATATCTCCTGAATATTTCTCTCAAGTACCTTTTTGGCTTTAACAACCTCTTCCATTGAGCTGGTTAATACTCCCATTTTATCTTCAAGGTCTGAAATTCTGTTTTCTGCTTTGTTAGTTCTCCTGATAAGACTCTCTGTGGAGTTCTGGGTTGAAGATAACTTGTCTTTTAACTCAGTTTTAAAGTCTGCTTGAGACTGCTTTAACTGCTCTATGCCAGTTTTTGTTTCTTGCAGTTTTTCTCAACTCCTCAAAGTGTCTGTTGTGTTTCTCTTCAAAGCAATTGATTCGATTGTTTAATTCCTACCGGATTTCCTCTTTCATAGTATTGAACATGGTAATGATCATATTTTGAAGGTCGTTATCCTGGGTCAGGCTTTCTTGGCCCTTTTCCATGGGTTTGTTCTGGTTGGAGTCTAACATTATGGGATTAATTCCTTCAGTGGGAGATTTGTTTACTTGAGTGTTGTTTCTCATGGATTTGCACTTTGACTTTGGCATTGTTGTTTTAACTCTTAAGATCTTCTTTCAATTTCTGTGCGTTTTTCACTAAACTGAGTTATTTGGCCTGGGGTTTTGGGGGTGGGCAGAGATGGAGCTTACCTAGGTTGAGGTGAGTCCAGGCTGGACCCCGCGACCCGGGCGGCGGAGTGGAGGGAAGGGAGGATGGGGCAGTCGCCGGGGTGCTATTTAACCTGGGGGACCTGGGGGCGGGGCCGGGCGCAGAGGGGGTGTCCCCCTCCTCCCAGGCCTTACTGCGCGGCCGCTCCGGCTGGATGGTAGGAGGAGCTGGGTCCCCTGGGCGGCCTGGGGTTCTGGGGGTGGTGTGTGGACGGAGCTTACCTGGGTCGCGGTGAGTCCCGGCTGGACCAGCGCCCACGCATCCTGGGCGGCGGAGTGCAGGGAAGGGAGTCTCATGTTTTCTTAAAGATTAATACTCAGCATCTTTTCATGTGCTTATCTGTGATCAGTATATCTTTTCCGTTCGAATTTATTGTCTATTTTAAAATTGAATATTTTTAATATTGCTTTAAGAATTCTTTTTTTTTACACTTATTTACTGACTTGTCTATCATGTATGTGCTTATGTATGTATATGCTCAGGTACATGTGTGTATGTGTGTGTGTGCATGAATATGACAACTTTCATGTGAGCATTAGAGGAAAACTGCTGTGTGTCAGTTCTCTCCCATCACCATGTAGACTCCAGGAATCAAACTCAGATAGTTAAGCTTAGCTGAAAATACCTTTACCCACTGAGTCATCTTGCTGGTCCAAGGGTTCTTTATATCTCTAGACACAAGCTCTTTATCAAATGTATGTGTGAAAATATTTTTTCTCTAGATTTATGATTTGCCTTTTTCTTAACAGTCTCTTTTAAAGGTGAAGTATTTTAATTTTGATAATTTTGATTTGTCATTTTTTTCTTCTTTCATGCTTTGGGTGTAAAAACATCTAAAAATTCTTTCTCTTTTGGATATTATAAAACATTTAGTTGAGATAAATTTTTATGTGGTGATCAAAAAATTTACTAATATGGATTACTAACTTACCAACATGTTTGGAAGACCTTAATAAAACAAGAAGGGTTTTCTGCCTGGAACCTGGACCCAGACCAGGGCAGACTCCCTGATCCTCAGGTAAGATTCCTAGGCCATGTCCTAGGCCCCAGGTCATCTTCATGCACCACTAGACACTCTGCCTTTCTACCCTTATCCCTGGGCAGACTCCCTGCTCTGCCAGAGAGCAGAATCCAGAGAAAACCCAAGCAAAAGGCTAGGGGACCAACACCATTTATCTGAGGTCTTCTAAAATCATCCCATCATATGGGAGAGAATCTTCACATCCAGCTCAAAGATAAGTAAACCCTTTTTACCATCTTGTTCCTCTCAATTATTACTTACTGAAGTTTAACATTTCCATATAGCCACCCAAAACCCCATATAACTTCAGGGACTATACCATTCACCCTCACATGTCACCAAGGAAGTAAACCTAAAAAGTGAACTACATAATAATCTTCAATCCCTGTCTATTAAACCTGCCTTAATTGATGTACTAACAGTCCAATAGCCTTATTTAGGAAATAGCACCAACGCCAGACAGACATATCCAACTCCAACTTGAATTAACTGCTCGAGTATAGTAACACTGTCTAATTCAGTTCAGCCAAAAACACACAAAACAAAAAGGACATAAGAGATAAAGCAAAAATGCCCAGCTCACAGTGCAAATCCATGAGAAACAAAAAGCAAGACAATAAATCTCCTTCAAAAGAATC
This sequence comes from Typhlomys cinereus, assembly GCA_023101885.1. NCBI lineage: Eukaryota > Metazoa > Chordata > Mammalia > Rodentia > Platacanthomyidae > Typhlomys > Typhlomys cinereus. Next base: position 1,439,527 of record JALPQD010000168.1, read on the forward strand.
AACCCCATAATGATGGAATCCAACCAGAACAAACTGAGATAAAACAGCCAAGAAAGGCATACCCAAGATAATGATTTTCTAAGCCTGATCTTTACTATGATCAAAATAAGGAAAAGTAGCAAATCAGACTCAAAAACATATCAAAAAGATCATTCACTGTGATCAGGCAGGCTTTATCTCAGGCACACAAGGTTGGTTCAATATACGTAAACCAATAAATATAATCCATCATATAAACCAATCCAAAGCCAAAGAACACATGATACTCTCATGATGCAGAAAAGGCTTTTGACAAGATCCAGCATCTTTTATGATCAAAACCTTAGAGACAGTTGGAATGGAAGGAATTTATATCAACATAATAAAAGCAGTAAACAATAAGTCAACAGCAAGGATTATACTCAATGGGGAAAAACTTAAAGCATTCCTGCTTCGATCAGGAACTAGACAAGACTGTCCACTCTCATCACTTCTGTTCAATATTGTACTTGAAGTCTTAGCTAGAGCCATAGATGAGAGAGAGAGATAAAAGGGATCTAAATCAGCAAGGAAGAATCAAGATCTCTATTTGCAGATGGCATGATTGTATACTTGAGTGATCCTAAAAACTCCATCAGGAAACTCCTGGAACTAATACATAAGTTCAGCAGAGGGTCAGGTTACAAAACAAACATGCAAAAATCAGTGGCCTTCCTATACACCAAGGAAGAAAAAAGTGAAAAAGTCCTAAGAGAAACAATCCTATTTATTATAACCCCTAAAAAAATGAATTACTTTGGTATAAACCTAACCAAAGAAGTGAGAGACCTTTATAATGAAAACTTTAACCCTAAAGAAAGAAGAACTTTAACCCTAAAGAAGACACCATGAAGGTAGAAAGACTTCCTACGCTCCTGTATTGGCAGAATTAACATCATAAAAATGACCATCCTACCAAAAGCAATATATAGATTCAACACTGTACCAATCAAAACCCCCAATTCTTTAAAGAAATTGACAAACAACCTCAAAATTCATATGGAAACACAAAGGCCCAGGATAGCAAAAACAATCCTGAGCAACAAAAACACTGCTGGAGGTAGCACCATATCAAATCTTAATCTATACTACAAATCCATAGTAATAAAAACAACCTGGTACTGGCTCCAAAATGGACACATAGATCAATGGATAAGGGTTGAAGACTCAGATATAAGCCCACACAATTACAGCCATTTGATCTTTGACAAAGAGGCCCGAAAAATTCAATGGAAAAAGAACATCATCTTCAACAAATGGTGCTGGCAAAACTGGATATCCGCATGCAGAAGATTAAAACTGAACCCGTACTTGTCACTATGCATAAAAATTAATTCCAAATGGATCAAGGACCTTAATATTAGGTCAGAGACTATAAAAACCCTCGTTAAAAGGGTAGGGAATCCCCTCAAGCTGATTGGGCTAGGCCAATATTTCCTAAACAGAAATCCAATCACTAGAACCAACACTCAACAAATGGGATATTATGAAATTAAAGAGCTTCTGTTAAGGGATTGTAAGCCAAGTAAAAGGGCAACCCACAGAATGGGAGAAAAAATCTTCACTAACCACATATCTGATAGAGCTCTATTATCCAGAGTGCACAAAGAACTTAAAAACTAAACACCAAGGAGATAAATGGCCCAATTAAAAAATGGGCCTGAATCAAAGTCTAGCATGGATCACAGGCACTAGGATCCTTAGAGGCAAGGGATTAACAGCCACAATACTGTTCCTATACTAAAGGGGAACACAAAAAGGAGCTCTAGGTAATGCTACTGAGTGCTTACACCTCATCAGAGAGGATGACCCAGAGGGAAGTTTGACATACGCACTAAAGGATGCTCCAGGGATGGGGGGGAATGGGAGAAAAGGAGGGAGGGGGTAAAGGAAGGAAAAAAGTGGGGATGGAGCAAGGGGATCTAGGGAAGGGTGGAGGGAGGGCAGGGAATGGGGTACCTATCAAGTTTGTATGAGTGGAAAAAATAAAAAAAATGGGCCTTGGAACTCAAAATAAACTTTTCCAGGGACGAAATTGAAATGTCTAACAAATACCTTAAAAAATGTTCCACATCCCTAGCCATCAGGGAAATGCAAATCAAAACTTCCCTGAGATATCATCTCATCCTGGCAAAAATCACAATACAAACAATACCAAATGCTGGAGAAGATGTGGAGAGAAGGGAACTCTCCTATACTGCGGGTGGGAATGCAGGCTTATACAACCACTCTGGTAATTAGTATAGTGATTTCTAAAAATTTAAAGATTGATATGCCATATGACCCTGATATAGCACTTCTGGAAATAATCCCCCATAATGCATAAATTCACTACGGTGACACAAGAACAATCATGTTCATTGAAGCACTATTTACAATAGCAAAGTCATGGAATCAAATGCTTAACAGTTGACAAGTGGATAAGGAAAATGTGGTACATTTATACAATAGAATACTACTCAGCCATCAAAAATGATGAATTAATGAAATTTGCTGGGAAATAGATGAAATTAGAAAAAATTATATTGAGTGAAATATCCTAGACACAGAAATTTAGACACCGTATGTACTCCCTAATAAGTGGATCCTAGTTCCAAATCCACTTAATGACATATCCAAAGGTACATCTCTGTAATACCTACTGTAATCTCAAAGGATTATAAATAGTAGGGAAGGGGAAGGAGGGCCCTACAAAAAGGAGACAGGGGATCACTTTTCAGTAGAGAAAATTGGTGACCATCAAGTATTGCATGTAAGTAGCGAGACATCTGGCACAGCTCACATTCACTTCCCTTCCTGGTCACCTGCGACTGAAGAGGTTTGATCTCACCAATCAGGGAGGGTATAGGGACTGGCAGATAGAAGGTAACCATCCCAAAATGGGAGATTGACCATTCTCCCACATTGCTGTTTCCTGCTCCTCTTCTTCCATCTACTTTTGAGTCTCCTCTTATATTAAGATCTTCATTTAAATAGTCTTTTATCTTTGGTTAGGAGGTGGCCTTTGATAGCCATCAGAATGTAGCCAAGGGTGGTGCAGGAACAGCAAAACTGAAAACGACAACAAACCATAATTCAGAACAACAAAGACCCTACATTAATCACCTGGAACCAGACCAGCCAAATCTCTCCCTATCCTAAAGTTCAGGGAACCTTGTGGAAGATGGGGCGGCAAGATTGTAAGAGGGAAGGGGAAGATGGGGAGGATGATATGCAAGATACTCCACACATGTTAGGGCTGCAGCAGCCAGAATTGGACTTTGCCTAACTTGCACGATGGCTGACATGCCAACGACACTCCATAGTCTAGCATGGATCACAGAAGAGAAGGCTCCAGGCAGTAGGATCCTTAGAGGCAAGGGATTAACAGACATAATAGAGTTCCCATACTAAGTGGGAGCCCAAGAAAGGGCTCAGGGCTATGCCACTGAGTCCTGAACCTTCACTAAAGTGGAGGATTCAGAGTGAGGTTTGGCATTCACACAAAAGGATGCTCCAGGGAATGGGAGGGAGGAAGGAGGAAGTACTGGGAAAGGGGGAGGGAGGAATGGGGGTGAAAGGAAGAAGCAGGGAGAGTGCAAGGGGGATGACTGGGGAGGGGAGGGAGAGGACAGAGTAACCTACTGAGTTTGTATGATTGGTAAAAAAAATAAAATGTGAGTAGAAAAAATATAAGAAGGGACTAGATTTTAATTTTTTTCTTTTGTGTGTGTGTGTGTATGCTTACATGTGTATACCAGGGGGCACTTGTGTGTGTGTGTGTGTGTGTGTGTGTGTGTGTGTGTGTGTGTGTGGTCTGTGTACAAGAGGGCACTTAAGTGTGTTCCTGTGGAGGTCCAAGGGTGACATTGGGAGTCATCTTGGATTGCTCTATCTGGGGTTTCCTAGGCTTCCTGGGTCAAAACTACAGGCCACTACCATTTCTCTCTCCTTTATTTTCTGAGGGTTCTTGGTATCTGAACCCAGAATCCTTTTGCTTTCTAGGCAAAGTCTTTAACCCCTGAGTCATCTTTCCAGTTCCTGCCCCCTTTATAATTTTTTTTGTAGCAATTCTTTACAAAAGTCGTTGGACAGCTGACTTTTGAGCATTCTATTTAACCCGTCAGCCCCAGAGGCATCTTCACCAAATCCAAATAATGAAATAGGATTTTTCCCCACAGGATGTTTACATGGAGGAACTCCTACTGCCCAAGGTACTCCTGGACTGTAAGCTGGGAGCTTTAAGTGATGCTTTAATGTTTTTATGTCACCTAAAGGGGTGGTCAGCATCATCGGAGACGTGTCAAAGTAAACAGTTTGAGAGAAACTAGAAAATAAAAGGCCCCATCTTTTTAAAAAATATTATTTCTCTCTCTCTCTCATTAGAGGATAACATTGTGGAGATGGCTATCACCTTGTTTTTTGTGGCTTCCTGGTTCAAAGTCATGCTTTCATGGCAAGTATTTTTTACCCGTGGAATCATCTCTCTCACTCGCAGAACTATTTTCTAGGTCTATGGTTATATTTCCTCTCACAAAACAGTTATGGCAATTACAATGGGGCAAACTTAAGTTCTTAAATTATGGTATTCTTATTGTGAATGAATAATCAAATGGGGTTAGAAGGAATATAGTTATTTGCTGTGCATTTCTTCTGAAATCTAAGGCCAGTTGCTATCTCACTGTTTAGTTTTTTTCTCCCTTCTTAGAATCCCTTAAGTATAAGAAAGAAGCAATAGTGTTACTAATTCCAACAACTTTGCATAAGCAGAATTAGTAGTGTTATGTACAAAATCATTATAATGGCTCTGCTTTATGTATTTTTGACTTCTATGGACTTTATTTGCAGCACTATTGCTCTATTGCATCTTAGAGGACAAAATAAAGTATCTAATATATATGGCTCTGATCCTCTAAAATTTAGAATATATATCAACAGTTATAAAAACAATTTTCTGGAAAGAATTCCAGGAGATTGATTATTTAACTTGCTATCCTAGGTCAGCCACCCCCCCCCCACTGAAATCAATTACAATTGTTTTATAAATGTGCCTACTATGCACCATTTTTTGTTTCCTCTTTTAGCAAATTTATCCATCCATTAAGTCACAGACAAGTAAACAAAAATGAATTGTCATTTGCTTTATTTTATTAGTGTCACATGAAATTACAGCATGTTATTGACTTCTCCAAGAATATTTTACTTGACGAGGCACAGTTTAACATGCACAAATCAAGATCAATATTGAATATGCATTCATTTTTTCAAAAATGCTGCAAGGCAATTTTTCTTCACAAATTCCCTGTTGGTATTTATAGTTCTTTAACAAATTTTCAATGTGACCAAATGATAGTTCAGCTAAGTGTTAATTACAAAAAATCGGATTGTTATTTGATTGCTGCTTTGCATCCTAGATGTATTTACCAACTATTTAATTTACTTATTCACCTTTTACCAAAATAAGTCTGGGAAATTTGAAACGTTTTTACTGACTTGGTTCAATATCATCATTTTTCTTTCCTTTAGGGACCTTTCTTAATTAGGCAGTTACTAGGTTGCTACTTTTTATCTCCCACAGATACCTGAGACTCACGCTCTTCAACCTGGTCACTTTTGTGATGTGGACAGTCGCTGCTAGGTAACAGGGCTATTTAAACCATCTGCAGAGAGTTATGCATTAAGCATAGAGATTCCAAAACTCCCAAGTCATACTTTGGGCTTAATGGTTCTCTGCAACCTAATGTTCAGTTAATTAATTTGTTCCTATGTCACAGACATCAAGTGCTCTCATGACGGTAGGTGCTTGTGCTATTGTTTTGCTCTTAATAATGAAAAGGAGAGAACACGTTAATTTAAACTAATGTGGCATATACATCCTTTAAGATTCCTTTGTGTCTCATCTCTGTGGTTCAAGTTGCTCTTTATTCTTTTAAAGGGATATATTGCCATCTTCTCGAATGTGTTTGTTAATTGTACTTGGATGGGAAATTACTCTTCCTGGTTCATTCTTTCTAGCAATTTAAAGCTCTCGAATCTTATTTAAGATCATATCATATTTCTAAATATGAGACTACCTTTTTTTTGCTTCCTCCCTCCCTCCATTCCTTTCTTTTTCTTTCCCTCCCTCTTCCTAACTTCCTTTCTTCTCTTCCTCTCTCTTTCCTTCTTTCCTTCTCTTCTCCTCTCTTTCCTTTCCCTCCTCTTTTTCCCTCTCCTTCTCTCTTCCCTCTTTCTTTCACTGGTGCTGGGGATTGAATATCCTCTACCACTGAATTCCACCCCAGCTTTCAAAGATTATAGATTTAAAAATATTTAGTTATTATTAATGTTGTATGTGTGTATGATGCTATGTGTATATGATGTGTGTGTGCATGTGTGCGTATGATATCTGAATGTGTAAGAGTGAACACATGTATGCTATGGTGTTTGTGCATTGATCAGAAAACAACTTTGTGGAATATACTACCAATAGTGTTACATCGAAACATTTCTGATGAAGAGAAAAAAATTTTTTAGCAGTATCTATCAGTTTCTTACCTTTTATGTAAATTTCCCACCTCATTATCTCTGTTTTCTTTCAGGGACAGGAAATGAACACTGAAGAGTCTAGATAATGGGTCCTGCTGAGAAACATCACACCTCCCTCAATTTTGTTGGGTGAAAATCTTGTAATTCAGCAGCTACTCATTTCTAAAAGCTGGTCCCATATCCTGTCTGCCTAGAGAGTCTCAGACTATACTTAGTTTCTGTACCTCCTGTGGTCAGAGTCTCAGGTCACTCTTATCTTCATTTTAATTCTCCTAGATTTTTTAAAAACAAAATTTGACATTTTTGTATAACATTTCTATTTTCTACAACTGTTTATTCAGTGTGGCCTTCCTGTCAGCAATTTTTCTAGATGTTTCTTTACCATTTTTTATTCCCATTTTATCAATTACCTTTCCTCATGGACATCTTGTGGTTTTAAACCTCGCTTTTTTTCCTGAGTGACCCAGAAATTCTTATTTCCTGCATGGACTCTCTTCCAAACTTTAGGCTGACCACCAGCATGTCCATGGAACAGTCTTTACCCTGACAATGTAACATGTCAACCAGGAAAACCTTCTCTGAGTTATCTCTTCTGTCATGTTTTCTATGTTGGATGAAGCCATTAATAGTCCCAGGATAAACAAGGATTGAAACCTTGACTGTTGGCTCACACGTAATTTATTACAATTCCTGCAACCTTTATTTCCATGCCATCTTATGAATTTGTCTCTTTAACCCTGGTTCCTTTAAGTTTCTAACATCTATCAATTTAGTTTATTACAATAGTCTCATAATTTCTAATCTCTGGTTTCTTTCTTCTATCATATATTTTTGCAAAAAGAATCTTTCTGAAATCTTCATTACTATGTAATTCCTAAAGAAGTTCCATTTAATTTCATATCTTGCTATCACACAGGCTGCTGTATATGAAGAGTCTCAAAGAACATCCCCCTCCCTGTTCCCTGCCCAACTCCATCTACTAGCTCATCTGTTCTCCGGGTCTGCCTAGTGTTTAGTTTCTACCCTTTTGACCTTGGTCATGTTTACATCTCTCTTATTATTTCATGCTGAAATTTTCTACCTATTTCACGTCTTCACTCAAATTATACTTGTTTCACAAAGTGGAAATATTCTAGGTTCATCTATGAATTATCAGTATCTGTTTTGTGACATTTCTTTTCCTTACTGTGTGCTATTTATTGATTTTTTTTCCTGCTGTATTATAAGGTCTTTGAAAGCAGAAGCAGTACATGAAGTAGGATCATCATATAATATTTTTAAGTGATTAACAAAATGAAATTGAGTTTTAGATCTTCTACAAGTTCAAAAATATCAACAATATGAATATTGAGGCCAGTGTCATAAAAGGAATTTTATAACCTTGACTTTCATATATAGCAGAACAAGATATAGTTCACTGAGTGAACTCTATGCCACTAAGGCATCATGAAATATGCAATTAGGCTCTAATGCAGGAAGTAAAGATTTCTACTGTCTCCTTAGGCTTCCCATAGGCTAAATATAGTTTATGTGCTTTCTTGACACCTCTGCAGTATCAACGCATAAAATGTTGTGTTTCTAATATTGTCATATGAGATGACGTAGAGTTTGTTTCAATATTCGTTTTCAGACGCTCAACTATCTTTCTGATTGTATCTGTTTTCTTGTTCTTCTTTCCTGCATTTATTGTGCTCCTCTTCATATTTGTCTAAATGTTTATCTGTTTTCTCTTAGAACTCCTTGATCATATGTGTAATTGACTTTTGGAATTTATTGTCTTTATTGTCACTGCCTTGATTGCTACCTGATGAGTTACCTTCAGTGAAAGCTGATGCCATAGGATTGATGATCATAACAGAAGTCATATTTTCTTGGATTTCTGTGTTGTTTCTGCTTTTACAAGAAGACTTGCACATCTAAAGTTAGATTGCTGATTATTTTCTTTGGTTTATAATTCTAGGATACCTATATTTAGTGGTGAACTAGAGTCTCTATTTTCACTGATTTTTGGATGGGTACATGTTGATTGAACTTTGGAGCCACTGGGTTTTGATTCCTGGATAAGATGTGCTGAGCTTCAGTGCTTAGAGTCTCTGGTAAAGTATATTATATATCTTGTCTTTTTGTCAATAAAAGTAGAGAAGTCGGGTGGGTAATGACTGGATAAATATCAGCTTGGTATGAGAAGAAAGGACAGAGTGGGACAATTAGGGTGTTTATGAAGTTGACAGATTTTAGAGTTTGTTACAGTGTGAGGGGATAGATGAACAAGAAACAACCTGGATTTTGAAGGCAGTGTTAGTGTCCCATTTTAGTCAGTTATCTAAATAAGTTACTTCATCTCAAGATTCCAGTTTTCTTGCCTGTAACAATTATATCAGTTTTGTACAGTTTGGTGAGGCATATATGCATCAAACATGAAAACAGAGATTATACATGCAATTAGCATTCATCTTAGCCATTATTAGTACCATTTGTTTTCTCATCTAACTACTGAATGCTTAAAGAAACAAGAGAAATGGTAAGATTAGAGATGTTCTGTTTTAAAGTTTTAGCCCTTAAATAAAGAGTTTAGAAGGAAATGCCCTTTTAGTTCTTACTTTAGGGCTTTAATTTTCTGTAATATATATCTGCTCATTCATATATGAGTGAAATAAATAATAAATTAAGACATATAATATTTATGGGATCCTATAACTCACAAATTGAATTTTTCATTAGGAAGTTGTTAAGACAAAATGCTCTCCATTCAAAATACAAAGTTAACAATTTTTAAGACCAACGTTTTAATAGTGATCAAGACATGATTAATAAAATCTATACAGTTCCCTTACTCATCAACTCAAACACATTTGTTGAGCATCTGTTGTATGCCAGACACAGAGGTGGTCCTACGGGTAATGAAAGTGCTCAAGGAGCTCTTTGGTGATAAGACAGTTCATCAATGGTGAGGGAATAGAATGCTCTGTGTTAAAAGATAAATGTATGTGGAAAGGTATGAAGAAATCATTTGTTCAGTGTGGGGAGTTGAGAAGAAGAGTTGCTTGGGTTGGCATAATGGATCATGTGCAATAAAATTAAACAAATAAATGACATATAAAAATAAAATCAAATAGTGATCTCCCAGTGAGGGAGAACATATGAAGTATTTGAATGCCTAATATGACTAGGTTATTGGTATGTAGGGGAAAAGATAGAGACTGAAAAGGAAAACAGTGTACAGGATCAAGAAATTTTTCACTTGAATGGGAATAAGAAAGGTAGTGGTTAAACACCCACACATTACTATCAAAGTGGCCTATTCTGTTCTTATTCTGGTTATATTAATTGCAGATTGAGTGAAAATTTGGTCAGTCTATTACTCAGAAGTCTTAGTTTCTCCTTTTCTGAGAACTAAGTAGAACAATCTATGCTTAAGTGCCTAACACTAATAACTCCTTAATACACATTAGTCATTACTATTATTATAACAGAGAAATTTGAAGATTGTGAGTAAAAGGTATGATTCATTTCACAAGGTTTGTGTAAGAAGGTGCTTTATCTGTTGTGAGAGTTTGCCAAGCTGAGAAGGAGAAGTGTAACAGCAGACACAAGAAGAGGTGCAAGAATGTTGAGGTTCAAGGAATGAGGGACGCTTTGCAGTGAGCGCTCAGAGAGGTATTGGAGAAATGGGGATGAAAGGTCGGTTGCGGAACACTTTCAAGCAGGTGACTCGCGCAGTTAGATTTGAGCCACGGAAGGACAATCTACTTGGCATTTTGGTAGGACTGAAATGGAAGAGGGCAGAAGTCAGAAAGGACACCACCAGGAAGTTACTGAGATACCTCTCAGCATTATAATAGCAACTAGTAGTTGAACATGAAATAGTAGTTAGGCAAACTGTGCTTATGGACTGATCTTAGTTGGCGCGTGGGGAAGAGGGGGAAATTGAGGATGGTGAGTACTGTCGAGATAAACGGGGCTACGTTTCAGTAACAAAGAAACCTTGAAGCACTGCTGATTTAATACTACAAGGTCTATATCTTTAAGAACATTTCAAAGCACTCAAGTAATGTGAACCTACACTTCTGGAAAGAAGCTGCTGAACTTTCAAGACTGATTGACTGATCAGAGCTTCATGCGGAGAAGTTTGGAATGTTGCAAATCCAGAGCCAGATTATCATGGGCTCATCATTAGGCCTCTTAATAGCCACTCTCCACCTCATATATGACCTAACATTCTGGTGATTATTAAATATCCTTGGACTGTCCTAGCAGACTCCTGGTGTCTACCAACCAAAAGACTAAGAATGTCATTAGGTAGCATTTATAGCCTGTAACAGAGACTTTTTGCACTTCACTGTAACCTGCTTACCTGATGTTTCGACCAATGTATTTGAAAAGTGTCTTGATTTATGGTTTTCTTTGTTCTATGATTGTAAAACCTCAAGAAACTGTCTCTATAGTAGAACACAGGGGCTTTGCAGCAGACTGAACTTGTGTTCCTAGGCCACGGTAATTCATATTTGGCTCTAGCATAAACTACCACTTGCTTGCTTGAGGTGGGAGTTATGATTTTTACCATTTATAGTGGCTGTTCTCCATGCAGTGATCCAAGGAATCAAGGTCTTCCTATTTTGCTTTAACCTTTCAACTAACTGTTGAATGCTGATGGGGTATATTCTATAGATATCTATCTCTACATCCTCCTGCTAGAAGGCACCCATGTGTCTTAGAGTCATATCATCATGCCTAATTTTAAAATAACGTGATAGAGCAAGCAGTAAAAATGTTAAAAAAAACCCAGAAGAAGAAAAATATGTAATAGCTACTGAAAGATTAAAATCTAATTTTTACAAAGTATCAGCTATTCAGAAATATTCTTTCTTCATAAAAATTAGATTTTTAGATTCCTGAACTTCTACTCTCTCTTTTCTAATTTAGCAATGTGTCCTGGTTGCAAAATGTCTTTAGTATTGCTACAAATAGCAATGGCTGTTCTCCACCTACTTGTGTGCTGAGATTTCTAACTGTAAATCTTGAAATCTTCTCCCTCTGGACAGATTTCTCATGGTTTCCTGAATGTGAGGGGGGATTTTTGCTTGTTAGCTCTTAGCTTTAGAGGACTTAGTATCCTGAATTTTATATTGTTCATCTCTTGGGTAATAGATAGAGAAGTAATATTCAAAGATCATATAGTATAGAAATCATTCGGCAATTTAGCAAGATTTTATTAATTTAGAATACATAAGAGAACAGCAAATCTGCCTTAATGAATAGTCTTAACACAGAATATTCTAGCTGAAATGCAATTTTAATGTCTCACAGACAGTGCATATAATAAACTAAGCTACAAATGGATAATACATAAAATCATGCAAGTTAATGAAAATATGCCTTTAATGCACTATATAGTACTGTATCAAAATATATCTTTCAATAATTTCCAAGGCATACTAAAAGTACTGTAAAATTTGTGAGCTTTTAGTTTAAAATATACAGTGCTAAGATGTGCAGAGAAAGAAATGGTTTTATTACTTTTGCTAAATTAAAATCACATGCTTCATATTAGATTACACACTCTCACAGACTACAAGGAAGTAGAATTCTTACTGTATTTGATCATTCTTTTGGTTACATGCAGGATATTAAGTTGTGGCTCATTTTGAGAAATCCAAAGTTGAGCTCTTTTCATATTAAAATGATTTTGAAATAAAAAAGGGATTCTTTATTAAAATAAATAGATAAACTGTGACTATTATTCATGACACAGATCTTTTGTTTCATCATTTTGAAGTATACTACTAATGACTAATTTTGGAATGGGTACCAGTGGATGTCAAGTATAAAGGATTTCTATTCCCTAACTCATGTTTCTGTAATATTGTACACACTCCACTTCTGCAACTGTAAACACTCTCTTGGTGAGCTACAGAACCGATATTGCTGTCTAGAGATGTAAGGCATTTACTTTTCTGACATCTTATTTTTTTCATTCCTTTCTATAAACTCTAAGTGCTTGCTTTCTTCTGTACGAGTTTGCTTTTGTAAATAAACTCCGCAGAGTGGTTTCAGCAGAGCTTCGTGTGATTCCTGCAGGCAAGTAAAACACATCTACTGGCAGCAAATGGTGCCCAGTGCTGAGGCAAGACTCACCATAATTTAAGATGAGCATGTTACTCTGACGTCTAATCTCAATAACTCATATTGGCTTCTTTTATTGATCCGATTCATTACATATTGCTCTCTTTCCTTCCTAACATAAACCATTACTGAGACTTTCGAAACATATTACTTTGGAGACTACCCCAGAAATTTAAGAGTGGCTGGGAGAAATGGAAGTTTTCAACTGTTTTAACTTAGAAAACAGCACCTTCATTTGGATTCATCCAACTCTTGAACAACCACGAAAAGATACTGAACTTGTCGTCCGGGCTGGATTAAGGTCAGCATGTTAACTCAAAATTCCCAGAGGTAGAGTCAGAGTAAGTTTCTATCCATTATCTTAATGGCATGGACAGTACTCTTGGTTCTGCAGTTCACCAAGTCAACATTGCAGTCACAGCAGTAAATGTTCAACATTAAAGAAACAAGGGTAAAGGAAGAGCAATCCTTCACACTTCATGTTTGCTAGCAGTGATCCACTGACCTCCCCAATATTAATGCAGAGTTTAAGGAGGAGGGAACTGGTCAGACTGCCTCACTCCTCTGTTCTTCCAAAGCCAGTGAACGTTAATCGGTTGTGGGCAGGGCGGGCACACACCACCAGGGCTCTGATGGCTGGTCGGAGCTCATCTGGAAAGAGAGAGCCCAGGCAGTTCCAACCTGATTCCTTTTAATGTCACAGTTCATTTGCAGAACCATAACTGGAATCAAGAATTAAAAAGCCTTGTATAAAAGTCAGTAACATTAAACCTTTAAGACTCATGTTTCATGTGTCATAAAAAGTCTATGAAAGGATTTTATATTCTGTACAGTGTTTTAGCACTTTCAATCACTTTTTTTTCAACATAACTTTTGTGAACACTTTTATAGCCTCTAAATGAAAAACTAAACTATGTGTCATTCAAAAAAAAAACGTTTTATGGATCACAGAATTTAATAAAAGTTCTGCACCATAACAAGCGCCTGATAAACCTTTATTAAAATTCATTAAAAATACTGAAAAATATTTTAACAGAAATTAGACCTCACGTTTTGGTAAACATGACAAACCACTCTTCAGAGAGTCTGCCTGTTTATCGCATATGCAGATTCCTCAGGGGTGAAGTAAAGGAATATGGGAATAAATAATCTGCTATTCAACATTAGGAAAATATTTCTCTGTATTTGAGGGGACTGATTCATTTAGTTTCCTGTTTGCAAAAGTTTCTGATAATTATGAAGTCCATAGTGGAGCTTATGTGAATGAGAAAAAGAATGGAAAATATTTGTGAAGTATATAATATGTCACTGGTGTTCCCTTACATTAGAACCACACTAGATCACTTGTAGCTCTTGAGCAAGTTTCTTCTAATATTATTAGGAATTCACACTCTTGGACCCCTATTTTTCTTACTATTTAATATAGGGTCATGTATATTTAAAGGTGCTGAAACACTGCTGAATCATAGTTTTATTTTATAGATGTATATACCTTTTATGATATTGTTACAAATACACAGGAATCTAGAGATCATATAGGTATAAATGTCAATACATATATATCTTATAGCTGTGTAGTTAGTATATTTATACGCAGAAGGAAAATTTTTGACATTTTTAGGTGAGATCTTTGTAATTTTGGAGTGACAATGTTCTCAGGGCACTTGTATGCAGGTTCTGTATATTTGGAAATTACCTCTAAGTAGTGGGTAATTTTCAATATCATGTATACTAGCTCTTTGAATTAACCATAGAGTTTCACTTTGTCCCCCCAAATAGAGCAGGCAAGTACCTTCTATTTTATACACACCCTCTGTTGTGGCTCTCTGTTTATGGGGTTAGTTATTCATTCCAGGCAGAAACATGTCTGGTAAAGATTTCCAGTACTAAAATTGCACCCAATTAAAGATGGATATGGCTGTGATTTTCCTTAGTGGATGGTAGTTGAACCATCATATGTTTTAGATGTCGGATAAGTATTCCTGGATTCAGTACAAGATTAAAGAACCTGTTGGGATGTGCATTCATAAATTCTATGTTTTTTTAAAATGTAATCTAGTTTATACTAATATCTCTTTCAATGGCCTTTCATGCATTCTCATAACACCTTCTAATAGCAGTGTTGCATGCATTGTGCAAAAAATAGACCTAGGAAAGAGGCACTAAGGAAGTGATTCATCTAATTTCTTTGTTTAGAAAGGTTGAAATAAGTTTCAGATAGATTATTTGTAGAGAAAATACCCAAAGTTCACAATGATTTCAGGTAGCATAAACCTAGCCTATTTCTGCATTATGTGCTGAGCTTCAAAGTTAATGTCTGCTGTTCTGACAGCAGCTATAATTTATACATTTAATTATCCACTTTTTCAGCTGTAAGCACATATTGTTTCTTTACAGTAGTGAAGTCACTATCTGACGATGTCATTGTCATAAAATAATGGGACGTAATGAGGACATGATTGGGAAAAATAAAGAAATATACCAAACTCTGGGGAAGAGAACAATATCTTAAAAATGACAAGGAAAAACCCTACAGGTAAACAGCAACAATACATGAACCTATTAAGATAACACATGCACATGATTAAAATCACGAACCTCTGTAAAAGGACATCATGGGGCTGGTGAGACGGCTCATGGAGTAATAGACCTTGTTGTACCTTTATCCACTTGTGATGGCTAATTTATTGGTAGTTTGACTTGGCCCTGATACCCAGATATACCAATGCTAATCTAAGTGTTGCTGTGAAGGTATTTTTGGAAAAGATTACTATTTAAATCAGTAGACTTTGAATATATGGAGTCTATGCAAATGACTCTGCATCATATGGTGGGCCTTGCCCAATCAGTCAAAAGCCTTAAGAGAAAAGAACAAGTTTCCTCAAAACCTGCTTCCAAATTTCTTTTTCCTAGGTTGGCATGCTAAGCACCCACCTTGCAGAATTTGGAGTTGGTAGCTCCCACAATTGTTTCACTTATACTAAATCTCTTTATGAACACACACACACACACACACACACACACACACATACACACACAATGATGGTTAGTGTTGATTGCCAACTAGATACAATCTATATTAGCTAAGAGGCAAGCCTGTAGGCGCACCGATGAGGGATTATGTGTAGGTTGAAGCTAGCCTCTGGGAATGTCCGCGAGGGAATATCTTGACTTGTTTAATTGATGTGGCCCATCTTAACTGTGCACGGGCTCATTCCTGGGTAATGTGAAAGGGAGAAAGGGAGCGGAGCACAGCATTCTTTGCTTCTTGATTGTGATGCAACACTATCAGTTGCTTCAAGCTCCTGCTGCCTTGGCTTCCCTTCTGTGATTGGCTGTGTCCTTGAATTGTGAGTCAGAAAAAAACCTTTCCTCTCCGTCAGAGTATTTTATCGCAATATTATATTGATTTTTGATTTTCCACTTAGAAAACCCAACCCGTATGTGCCGGTTACTCTTCCCTGCTGCTGTGAGCCACCACTCCAACTCAGGTAACTTAAAGGGAGAAAGGGAAATTTATGGTTCTAAAGGAAGATGAAGTCTTTTATGGCAGAAAAGGCATGGTTGTCTGGCAGAAGCCGGAGGAGGCTTCAGTCATTGCAGACCTTATGGAGGCTTGATGTGAACTGCAGGAGCCAAGCTCTCCTGGGAGCAGGGTGGGGCCCATCAGCCTCACGGCCCACTCCGGGTGACACGCTTTTCTCCAGCAAGGCTCTATCTTCTAAAGCTCCCAAACATCAACTAAGGATTCAAGTATATGAACCTGTGGGGGATATCTCATATTCAAACCATGACACCATACATCAGACTCTTCTTCATGATGCATCTTTCTTTAATATATATTTTTTAATTTTGTGTGCGTGCGTGCGTGCGTGTGTGTGTGTGTGCGTGCGTGCGTGTGTGTGTGTCAGAGGTACTGTGTATAGCTGTGGAGGCTCAAGGGTGACTTTGGGAGTCATCATAGATTGCTTCCACCTTCTTTTTGCTTTGCTCTGGAACTTCCAAGGCTCCATCTTCTAAAGTTGGAAGTTCAGGCTACTACTATTTTTTCCTGGCGTCATTTATGTGGTATTCAGAATCTGAACTCAGGCCCTTTTGCTTGCGTGGAAGAGTCTAAACCCTTGAGTCATTTCTCCAGCCCCATGACTTGTTGTAATAGTTACGCTTAACTATTGCTGTGACAGAACATCCAAAGTCAAATAACTTAAGGGAGAAAAGGAAATTTATTCATCTTACAGTTCCAGAGGGGAGACACAGCTTTTCATGGCAGAGGTGACATGGCTGGAGTCGTGCTAAGTCACTGCAAATATCCAGCAGTCTAGTGGGTGGCGGCTGAAGGCTGGAGGGTTCCTGGAGAGCCTCCTCAGTCTCCTGCTCTATGACTCCTTTTATCTGGTCCTTACAGGAGGTTCCAATCGGATCTAGGGTTGGTCTTTGTATTTTAAATGTATTGATCCAGACAATCTCTTCAGGTGGTGTCAGCTGATCTTGGTTAATGCCAGGTGTGTCAACTTGACACCCAGGATTAACTCTCACACCTGCTTTTTAAATAAGGTTTGAACTATGAGAATTCACCCTCCTATATTTCCTTCTTTATCTTTTGCACTTATCTCTTGCTCCTTTCAGCTTCTGCGAAACTCTTTAGACTTTAGTTAATAATCTTGAAAGAACAAATTTTTACTATAGACTAAGCACATTTTCCTTGGAAAAAGGAAGTGTAAGAATTAGTTCAGAGTCATGTGTTAACAGCATCTCCTTAAGAAAATCCCAGAATGTGTAGATTCTGGATTTGGAACCTCACTGCAGTATACAAATATGTAACCTCGGTCAGCTGTTTCAACTCTTGCTTTTTTGTTCTCTCACCTATGAAAGGGCGTAAGACTCCTTGTTGTCTCATAGAACTTTTGTGAGGACTGGACACATCTCCGGTACTTAGAAAACTGCCTAAAATTCAGTGCCAACAGCCAATATTTGTGACACAAGTAGTAATTTTATAGTATTTTAAGGTATTTAACCATAGCTGAGGACTAATTTGTTTTTGATAATAGCCATTTGTCATCTTATAGTGTATTCACTGAACAATGGAGGAGAATAAAATTATTAACATTTTCTAGCTCTAACTGTAATATTTTAAAATCTTCAGATGATATAGAAAATACAAAGATTAGGAATAAATCATTGACCGGCATACTTTTATTATGAAGGACCAGAGGTTAATACTTAAATGCTGCAAGCCATTCAATCACTTTTGCAACTAATCGGGTCTTTATTAACCTGAAAGAAGTCACCCAAATCAAACTTTGTTAAGTTTTTAATTGGCACATAGTAACTGTGCATATCTGCTGGGTGCAATGATGATCACTTTATACAGTGACTTCCAGGCTCATTCAATTTGCTGCATGTAACATGATTTGGGTGTTTCCAGTGCACATATGGACCATATTCCTTGTGTCCCTTTACATGATGGTGGACATTTACATTGATTTTATATCTTTAGTATTGTGACTAATGGCATGATGATAAGAGAATCCAGATATTTCTTTGATATGCTGATTTTATCTCCTTTGTATACATACCCAGTAGTAGTTTCTTGTTCCATATGGTATTTCTACTTTATTTTTTTAACGAGACAGGGTGTAATATGGGCTTAAACTCTCTATGTAGCTGAGGATGATGAACTTGTGATGCTCTTGACTTCATGTCCTGAAAGCAGGATTTATGGGCATGTGCCATCACACATAGATTTTTTTTTTTTTTTTTAGCTTTTTGTTCTCTCTTTTTTTTTTCAGATTTAAATTTATTATTTTTTTTTATTTCCACTCATACAAACTTAACAGGTACACTGGTCCCCTCCTCCCTGCCACCCCCTATCCCCCTGTGCCCCCCTCCCTTCCTCCTACTCTCCCCAACCACCAGTGTACTTGGGATGGAATCCAGGACTTTGCATATTATGTAGACACTGTACAACTGAGCCACATTCCTAATTCCTATTATTAATATTTTTGGAATCCTCTAAATGTTCTCCATAGTCTGTAGTAGCTTAGATTTCTATCAACAGTATTCAAGGTCTCTTTTCCCAATACCTCACCAGCACTTGCCATCATCATTTTGTGGGTTATGATAATAATCATTTTAACTGGAATGAGGGGAAGTTTTCTGTTGCCTTTGTCTGATGATGATCAACTAGTGATCCTGGCCATCTTTCCCACATATATGTTGACCATTTATTTGTCCTCTTGATGATGACTAACTACTAATATATATATTGATTTTTCTTGATAGATTGTTTTGGCTTCTGTTTGATTCCCTAAGAAAGATGAAGAATGACAATGTGAGATTTCTCAGAGAGCAGCTGGATTTGGGATGGGAAAGACAAGCTAAGTTCTGATGAGGATGCCATTGTGAACTGGAAGCCTTCTGCTCAGGGGAAGGCACGAATTAAGTACTCATAGTACCAAATTATTTTCCAGATATGTAACAAACTCTTCTCTGGTAGAGTGAAAATTTGCTCTCATTATACCTCCAGGCCATTGTGTGTGATGGTCTAAAACATTATTTTTGGATTGCTATTTCTAGCCTTTGATTACTATACATTGTCTTTCTTCAAATGTTTCTTTGTCTTTTGATCATTTTGAACAAGCTAATGAAAAGATCAAAAAGTTTATTCTCCATTTCTTCCCGTGAGCATTTTATTGGATTCCCTGGGTGCAAGAACACAGGTGCTCAGCTGCTTCATGTCAGCACATTGTTCCCAGCTCACAACGGTCATTTCAGATTTGGCTGTTAAGATTATGGATATTTTGACTAACTTTGTGTATATGTAGCAAAGCATGTGGGACTTTGGAAATTTTCCAGACACATGAAATACTGAAGATCTACAGGTTTCAATTGCTTTACTCTCAGGATGCCTTCTAATGAGCACACAGTACTCCCACCCCTCCTCCTTACTGCTGACCGATGCCACATGTGCGTGCTAAGGAAACCATCACTGAAAGGGTTGGAAACATGTGATTGGAGTTTAGGTGGTTACAGTCTTTCCCTAAGCATGTTGGAATTTAAAATACAAACATATTTAAATGGATAGATACACTTGGTCATTTCTCAGATACAGTTTAAATTCTTACAAAAAATCATTGTCAAGCCAAAAGGCATATATAAAATAGCCACTTACAATGCGTATTTCAGGGGAAAACCTTCAATTGATCAAAAAGAACAACCAAGAGTTGTATGAACTCACACTAAAGGTGGACATCGGTGTTTATATATGTCCATTTGTGTCCTAAGTCAACACAAAATACTATTACATAATAGGAATACGGTGGACAGTAAGGAAGAATGATATCAATGTGGTTTTTGCATTAAAAATGTTCACAGTCTGTATTATATGTAGGTAAATCTCTTTTCTTTCTGTTGATTCTAGGCATTTCTCTTTTTTTAAATTAATTAATTAATTAATTAATTTCTGCTCATACAAACTTAATAGGCTTCCTCCCCCCTTTTCCCCTTCCTATGGTGGAGCTTTGTAATTGAAAATAGCATAAGAGAAATATCTTTATTTAAATAGTAAATAGCACATTTCTATAACTCAGATGTTATACATTTTTATAATATCCTAGTTACTTGTTCAAGTTGAATTTCCATGCCTATCGCATTTTTTCCCTAAAGAAAATCAAACAAGGCTCTACTTATAAATTATACATCATTCTGCAACTAATTAAGACATTTTGTCATATGTATTAGCATATTAGTCATTCTTATGCTTTTTAACATATCAGGAGATGATTTCAGTTAAGCAGGTGGCTGTTTTTCTTTGTTTAACCACAAAACATCACTTGGAAAGCTTTTCCTAATCTGAGCCTCACTTTTCGAGTGACTTGTACACATGCCAGTTGTTGTGCATGTTTTGACAAATGACACATTTCCTTTGGTGCTTCGTTGTGGGTAACAGTGTGTGAGGATGTGGTGTTGGAAAAATTTATTACAGTTATTTTGTAGTTGATATTAAAAAATGTGATGTATTATACCAGGTGTCTGACCTTTAAAGATCTTAGGGCCTAATTCATTACAACATAAAATTTACATATTATTCAACTTTGCTGCAGAGCCTTTATGAACAAGTCATGGTGTGTATGTATTTCAGGATGGAGAAGGAAGAGCCAAAGCTCAGGCAAGGCCTTGGGGTCTGGACCCCGAGTTTGTGTCTGTGTGTAGTGCTGCTGTGTGTTAGTGAGAGCTTAGCAGCCTGCTTGCATCTCCAAATTAAATCAGGGAAGAAACAGCATTTGGCACAGTGGAAATTTTGTGTTTTAGGAGACTACTTTTTAAATATTTTCCTGATCCGGGCTACTATAATCGACAGTTCAGTGACAAGCACATAGAAGGGAGACGGAGCATACACATGGTCCCCTAATACAGCCAAGAACATACACACAACTTTTCACACATGGTTTAAATAAATATACAAGATGCTGAAGTGAACACATACTATGAGGCAAATGTTTCAGATAAAATATAAATATATATTTGAAATACCATACATGTAAGTCTTTAAACAAATAAAAAATCGAATTGTATTATAGAAAGTTAGATTTGAACACTCAGAGATTATGTGCTATTAGAAATCAGATAATGCTGCTTTATTCTTTTAACCATATTTAATTAACATTAACAGCTTTTCAATAACAGCTACAGTATCAGTTTTTATAATTTGCTTTCACCATTTTTGTGTTTTGAATCAAATAGATACCTATTTAAAAAGCATTACTTTTAATAAATGCATATACAATATTCTATAAGCTGGAAGTAGGAATGCTTATGTCTTAAATCCTGGTCACTTCATCTCTCTCAAGAATCTACGAACTCTGATTGATAATAATATCTTTCCCTGAGGAGACCACAGTATTATGGCAGAAAAATGAGTCAAAATCCTTCTTTCTATAAGGATTGTAAAATGATTTGAGTTAAAGCAGATGGGCTATTCATATCAATATTATCCAAACACTGTTTAAAGATTCACTTTGCTACCACAGATAATGTTTCCTTATTCTGCAATTTAATTAGCAAGGAGGAAGCATTTTATCTCATATACTGATTTTTCCAAATTAGTTTGCTGGAAGGTATAGAAGTATGCTGCAAGTTTCTCTTTTTGGGGGGGCTATTTGCTCAATTTAAATAAGTGCAGAGAGGCAATGGAAGCAAGGCAAAATTTAAAAAGGCATAATTATCATGAGGGCGAGCTGTCTTTGGCGTAGGCAAGCCAATCGCATGCACTGAATAGCAAGGCAGGAGGAAGTGCTGTGTGTTCACAGTAGAGGGTGCTGTCTTCTAGCTCGCTCACAAGCGAAAATAGAAGGTCACTCAGTCTATTGATAAATCACACGGCCGTGATTCCTAACTGACAGCTCAAACTAACATCAAGCTGGATGAGGGAGAACAAAAGGCCATCAAGCAGCCATTTTCTTGACACTTTTATTCAATCACCGGCAGATTGCTTACGACAGCAATAGCAGCTGTTTTGTCTTCATCTTTCCACATTTGATAAAAGGTGTCAACTCAAATTTTTGTAAATAATTCACTTACCCCTAGTGCACACACCAGCACTGTTCAGCATATGTATTTTTTTTTTTTTTTGTAGCAGCAGATCACTGAGGAAGGTCAGAGCTCAATGACAGCACTGAAGGTCATCTGCCACGTGAAGACCAGTCTCCAGAAAGCTACATCATCTTTCAAGGTCAGAGATAAGACTATGTGTAGGTATTTGGGATGGGAACAAAAGGTTACCCCGTTAGGAGGGGGAAAAGGCTGAATATGTTTCCTTTAATATAGAAACAATTTTCTTTGTTTAAGATACTCATTTAACAACTCTTTGGTCAGTTATCAACAGTAGGGCATTTATAAACCCACCTATGAGATTAAAAAAAAATCTAAATTGTTCCTTCACAAGTTTGGAAAAAACGTTATTGGTAGCATGCTATTCATCATGCTTGTACAGAGGCCAGAGCTACAATTCCTTTAGATGTTCTTTTTAAAAGAATCATAAAAAGAGTGTCAAAAATTAATACAGTTAGATAGAATTTCATTTATCTCATTCATTTAAAATTCTACCTTGAAATGCATTTAGGCTTGAGAGCTGAGGGAAAAAAATAGAGAAAGAAGGTGTTTTATATCATAAGAGCTTCATTTGCTTTAAGGGCTTAGAGAAACTAATAGAGAAATCCTTGAATTATTGCAATAAGATACTCTATCTGGTGTTGGCAGCAGCGAAAAGGGCTGAGATTAAAAATGATACATCCTTCAACGCTAGGTTCTTTTTTCAGTTACATTACTCACAATAGTCACTATTTGGTTTATATTTTCTAATAGAAAAAGTCCATGTGTTTTTGAGCTTCTGTCTAAGCTGCCCTGTAGGGGGATTTATTACATGTAACTGATGCACGAGAGATCAAAGAGCAGCTTTCTTACATTTTCTCCTATCTATTCTACCTCAGAAGTCCTGGCCAATAGCTCTCACCATTCCACTGGAAGAAGTGTAGGAGAATAAAATGAACAAGGAAGAAGTCCTAATATGGTAGTAGATGAAACCCATCTTTGAATCCAAATGAATTTACCCAATTCCTGGATGACAATTAATTTCCACAAGGAGAATTAGTTTGTTTTTTTTTTTTTTTACAATTTAAGCCTTAGAAAATAAGATGGCAAATGGAGATTTGGAATAATGCAATCTCCCAAATTTCAAGACACGATGCTACCTTCTCACATTCTCAAGTTACATTTATTTTGCATCGTCTGATTTAAAACATGTTATATTACATTGCAATTTGCCTTTTCTCTGCACATTCCCTTTAAAAAACTCTTTTATTCTGTGTGCATGAGCGTGACTGTGTGTGCGCCACAGCCTGAGTACAGAGGTTAGAGGCGACATCCAGTATCATCCCTCACCTTCCACATTATTTGCGACAGGATCTCTGTGTTGGTCACCACTGCATATGCCAGCTAGCTGGCCTTTGACCTTCTGGGGCCACTCCTGTCAGTCATCCTGCCACAGGAGCACCAGGCCTGCAGGTGTGGACTTGAACTGAAGTTCTCACCTTTGCAGGGCAAATGCTTCTCCTGCTGACCCATCTCTCTGGTCTTATATATACATTTCTTTTCTTCTCAACTAGATTCAAGGACCAACAGAGGCATATTTGACTAATCGCCAAACATTGATATTTTCTATTTTCATGAAGCACATGGAGCACTTGCATACACATTATTGGTTCTTCCCAATCATCTCATCGGAAGGTCAGATCAGAAATTCTAATTCTGTATAACAGATGAGGAAGAAACAGGTCCAAGACTATGGGAGGTGAGTCTACATACATGTTAGTGTCTGTATTTGAGTTTTCTGTCTTCTCATCCAGTGTTTATTGCAGTTTGCCTGCATGTGCTGATTAATTCCTGACTGAATTGCTCAGGGGAACAAGACGGTTTTTTTTATTCTTTCTATAATTTTCAGTTAAAGTTCTTAGTCCAGCTTAGTAGGAGAGTTCATGCCAATATCAGTAGCCAAGGAAACGGACCATACCATATCCACAGGAATCACCGCGAGAGAAGCAAAGCTGTGTCAAAGCATGCTGAAATATTCCAGCTTACCGAATCAGCTCCCTTATCGCATCCACCTGCTTAGGGCGTGGTCCCGTCCACTATGAGCTGGGTCTTCCCCCATCAATAATTCTCCTGCAGGCTTGTTCTGGGTTTGCCTCAACTACCAATTCTCTGTGCACAGAGCTCAGTCTTCAATTGTCAAGTTGACACCCATATCTAACTAGCACAGGAGGCTTTCACATATCCTGAATTTAGGTTACACAAAGAAGCCCTGAGTCCACATAAAAGGAACGCAGAGCTTGGCACAGAGGAAACATCCAGTGTATTGTCACAGAGAAAGGTAGGTTGGTGAGATGACTCAGTTGATAAAAGCACTGTATATAAGCCTGACAGCTGGAGTCCAGTCCCAGAGTGCATATGGTAGGAGAGAACTGACTTTTGAAAGTTCTCCTCTAACCTCCACATGTGTCTTCTTGCTCTCTTTCTTTCTCCCAAAATAGATAAAATGTTTAAGAAAAAAGTGATCAGCACTATTGACCTTACAAAGTCTAGCATTTGCTAAAGACACTAGGATCCTGGAGGCAAGGGATTGACAGCCACAGTAGTGTTCCTATGCTTAACACAGGAAAGGGTTCTGGGAAATGCCACTGGGTCCTTGCACCTTATCGGAGAGGAGGACCCAGAGGAGAGTTTGGCATGCACAGTAAAGGATGCTCCGGAGATGGGAGGGGAAGGCACTGGAGGATGGGGAGGGAAGGGGGAGGGTAGGCAGGGGGATAGGGGGTTGGAGGGAGGGGGGACCGGTGTACCTGTTAAGTTTGTATGAGTGGAAATAAAAAAAAAGGCCACAAAACAAAAGAAAAAAAAGAAAAAAGTGATCAGGATACATGTGTTGTGCTCAAAGATATGCAGAAGAGGTCACAATTTTTTTGTTACTAGTGGATTTTCATCATAGATTTTCCTGAATAAATATAGTATCTTTGATTGAGAGAAACTTTCCTTCTAGGCAGGGGAAGGACATGGTAAGGCACGGGATAGTGCTCACAGTTTTCTCTGTCTCACTGTTGTGCAGGTGTATGTGAAAGTGTTTTGTGAGCTGTGAAAGTCACAATACTGTAGTAGTCAATTTCTGCTTTTTCGTTATTAAAGCAGAGTATGCTGCCTGCCTAACGGGGGCAGTACTGGGTCCAGAAGGGACGGAAAGCCACCATGGAGGAGAGTAAGAAATGCCAAGAACTGCAGGCAAAAAGCATTTGTAAGTCTCAAACTGGAGAGAAGAGAATGGAACACAAATAAAACATAATGTACATAAAACATGGAGAATAGTTAATTTAGGAGTGCTTATAGAACAAACAAGTGTTTTGTACCTTGGAAAAGTACAGATAGAGAAGGGGTCTTGGCAGTCTCTCCACCAAGCCAGGGAGTCTGATCTCAAGTGAAAACAGAGGCTTCTTGTAAGAATGATGATTGTTTTCCTTTTAGCTAATTGCACATGAGCAAACTGGAACGCTTTAGGAGAGCTAACCAGATTCCTAGCGGAAGGAAGGGGATGGTTTAAAGGGAGGGATGGAGGGAAACAGGGATAAGTACTCAATATGCTTGTAAAACTAGAAAAATGAAATAAAAATGCAGATATGCAAAAAATTATAGAAATAAAAAAGAAGAGGTACATGAGAGAAAGTTTAATGACTGTGAGAGAAAAGATTCTCTGCAAATATCAATAATAGTACTGTGTGGTGTGATAGATACACATGTTAACTTGCAGACCAAGAGCTGAGTTTTTGGCACACCTGTGAAGAACTGATAGTTAAGCCTGTGAGCAAGTCTGTTAGCTACTGTCTAATTTGTGTGGAAGAGCCCATAGTGTGTGGAACCTTCCAGATAGAAGGAAGTGCAAGAAAGAAGAGCTCAACTCTCCTATGCTGTGCCGGCAAGTTTGTTTTCCCTCCAGCGGCCCTTCTTTGCTGGCATCGGAGCCTGGCTTCTTTGACCTTCCGGCATGGCTGAGATTCGGGGCTCTCCAGGAATCCTCTGGCCTTCAACATTGGACAGGGACTGGGGACTGGCTGAGATGCTCAGCTTCTGAACTGAGCTGGTTCAGTGCGCTGCAACTTGTTGGCACCCTGGGGCAGACATGCTGTCTGGCAAGGGAAGTTTGTCCCTTTTTCAGCACTCCTGTGGATGTGGTGTGAACAGTTACCTCAGCCCCTGGGGTCGGTATGAGCTTTCCTACCAAGCTGGATGAAGAACTAGAGTCAGAAGACAGCAATCCAGCATTAAATCCCCTATTCCATAAGCGATCTTGTCATGAATTTATCAGCAACATGAAGGCAAATTGCAACACGTTGTGTTTTGTCTCAAATTATTCTAAGTAAATTATTTACATTCATTCAATCTTCATAGTGGGGAAGCTATTACTGGTTAACACATGAGCTGAGACTTGGAAAGGTTGAATAACGTACCCTAACTCACAGCAGTGGAAAGTGATAGGGCAGAATTCAGCCGCAGTGTGGCTGTAGAACGCAGCTCTAGCCCTGCCATTGCCATGAAAGTCCTGATGAATTGTTAAGTTTAAGAGCACATCAGAAGGTAAAGGTTACTCTTTACTATTGCTGTGAGAGAACACCTAACAATCAAACAACTTAGGGAGAAAGGGAGATTTATTCACTTTGGGTTCCAGAGGGAAGATACATGCTGGAGACGCCATGGCTGGCTGGGTGAAGCTGGCAGGAGGCAGGCTAAGTCACAGCAGACCCCCACTTGGCTGGAGCATTCCTGGAGCGTCCCTCTTTCCTATATTCTGTGGTCCCTTTTATATGGTCCATGAGGTTCCTGTGAGATCTATGGAGGTTCCAACGGGATTTAGGGCTGATATAATCTCTTCAGGTGGTCTTGGCTGATCTTTCCAGGTGTGGGCTCAACTAATCTTAGTTAATACCAGGTGTATCATCTTGACACCGAGGATTAACTATCACAAGTAATGACAGCAAGCAGGTTCACTTTGCGCAAGCATCATTGTCTTATGTGCTTAAGTCACACTACAACAATGGGTCAAGCTAGTGACATAATTTTAAATAGGAGGAACTAAACGAACATGTAGGAGAAAAGAAAGGAAACATATATGAATTTTCTCAGCTTAATTTTCTTCAGTATTACTAGATGGAATTAGTTAATTTTTTCATTATAATTATCTTTATTTTGTATATTTTTGACAAATATCCTGATGTAACTTTATGCCAAGGACTATTACTTTAGGCAAAAAGAAAAATTTCCTTGAAGATCTGATAAAAGAAGGGATTTTGGATGGACAAACAATTCAAGAAGGAATCATACAATTTGGTGTTGCAAAGACTATTAGAAATCAGAAGCTATCATGTTGAAAAATTGTTGCTAAACTGTTGGAAAGCAAAATAAAAGCTTTTCCATTGCTCACCGGTCAAGATATTTCAAAGCTCACTCAGTAGCCAATGGCCTCTTTGTGATTTGTGCTGAAATGCACAGATGCATGCTTTATATGTGTATTCTGCAGAGGGTTGGGAGGCCGTGGAATCTTTCAGAGGTGAGTGCTAAATTGGTGGAAATAGATCACCAGGGGCTTTTGATGGTCATACTTGGCCCCTGGTTCATGTTTTGCTCTCTGTTTTCCTGGTATGCCTTGATGTTAATGGCTTCTACCACAATTCCCACGGCCAAGAACGAGCTTTTCTGCCATGCTGGAGTGAACCCCATCAAACTATGAGCCAAAATAACTCTTTACACCCTGGAGTCACTCAGTCAGATGCCAAAGTAATTGACGGAAGGTAACACCTCAATGATATGACTCATGACTAGAAGCTTTCTCAAAGCAAGGCTAAGTCCTCAGGTTTTGCTTGTACTCTTCAAAATCTAATGCTACTACTTCTTATTTTATGTCATAATCTTGCTGCTGCTGTTTGTTTTAACTAATGCCCCATTCCTTTTTGGCCCTTTCAAATGACAATACTTCATTTTGTCTCATTATATTAGTTGGAAAGCAATTTGCATAGCAAGTGGAGAAGAATTACAGTGTAAAAGCTGTTAAAGGTTTTAGGTCTTTTTTTTTTTTTTTTTTTCTCTGCAAAACTGGGAGAGAACCAAAGGCAGAGACCATAGATTCTGGTGAATATAACAAGAAAGGGAAGTCATTAAGTTTCCCAGTTTTAAAACAGACAAACCCAGAAATTTTTGGCATATAACCTTGGCCAAATTGCTTGAACTCATTGTTCCTGTGTGAAGCAAGCCATAAAATGGCATAAAAAGATGTCCCCTAGAAAATGTAGATGCTATATCTGACATGAGGTGCTCTGGGTAAATAAATTATGTCTTTCTTGGTTCAGGCTGGAACAAAAAGGTGAATACCATTCTCTGCAAAGGATGTTTTAAAGGGTCATCCTGCTTTTCCTCCCATAATTTTTCTTCTCTACCCATGTGGCTATTTCACATTTTATTGCTGAATTCTTAGTAGATGGCAAAGTCAACTATAGTAATAATAATAATAAACACCAATATTTCTCTTTCAGCATATAAAGGCACAGAAGGGCAAAGAAAATTTTCTAAGTAGCGACTTCCATGACCTTTTTTCCATGTTGGGAAACAAATAGTTCTGTGGATAGGGCAGTGCAACGTGCTCTGAGTTTTGTATGTATCAGTTGTTGCTAGACTTCTTTTCCTAGCATTCCAGAAATTACTTATTCTGAGGAAATGAAAGACATTCAAGAAAAGAAAAACTCACAAATTTGGTGTTAAGTTCTAGAAAATTCTAGACTATATGGATAAGCATATGCTTTTTGAGTCATCTAAAAGCAACTGGTTTTTAGGAATCCTTGGAAATGAACAAAAAACATTCACCAGAAATTACTTATTCTGAGGAAATGAAAGACATTCAAGAAAAGAAAAACTCACAAATTTGGTGTTAAGTTCTAGAAAATTCTAGACTATATGGATAAGCATATGCTTTTTGAGTCATCTAAAAGCAACTGGTTTTTAGGAATCCTTGGAAATGAACAAAAAACATTCACCAACATTGTGAGATGAATATCTGACATTTTTGTAAAATGCGTGAATCTCCAAAGATTCTAAAATATTTCCTTCTGGATGACCTCACCCTATTAAAATCACATCCTTCTCTTTTCCCCATCTTTTCTCCCCCTGCTTAGTGTTCTCCTAAGCATCTACTGTTATATACATGCCACACTTATCATGTGTACTGATTGTGTCTCTCTAGAACATAAGTTCCATGAGATCACATCACCTTCCTCCTTACATGTGACAGTAGTAGGTGCCGAAAGAAGAAATCTTTTTACAAAGATACCGACTATAGACAGAATGACAAATTAGGTTTAACTCAAATCCTTGGAATCAATATCTTGATTACAAGCTCAAGAAAGGGTTCAGGTGCATTGAAAACTTTAGGGCTCTGACTATTCCAACAAAATCTGGCTGAAAATGTAAAAGATATATTCGGGACACAGTTTCACACGAATCTTGTCTACACGTGTTATTGTTAGTCAGGTGTCAACTAGACAGTTGCACGAAGAGTTTGGGGTGCATCTGTAAAGAATTGATAGTTAGGGCAAGCCCGTGAACAAGCTTGCTGGAGATTGTTTAATGATATGGAAGACTCAGCCCCTGGTGAGTGGTGTTTTCCAATGGAGGATCAATAAAAGGAAGTGTACAGGGAAGGGACCTGCTTTCTCTTGCCCTCTGTGGACTTGCAGTGTTGAGTTCACTGCTGGTTTGTTGCTACTTTCCCCACCACAGCTTCTGATCTGGGTTGACACCAGAGTCTGGTCTCCTTGGTCTTGCTGCTGCTGTTTATCGCCGATGTTGGAGTTCAGCATCTTCAGCTTTGCTGCTCTTGATCACTAATCAGAGCCCAATCTCTTCAACCTTCCAGCATGATTGAGGTTCGAAGCTTTCCAAGGATTCTCAGACAATATTCAGCTCAGGATCTGAGCAGCTACAGACAACTACTCTTGGACTACACTGATTCTATTTCATGAGTTAATTTAATAAATTTCTTTATTTATACATCCATTCTATCAGTTCTATTCCTCTAGAGAACCCTGACTAATACAAAGCAGAATAGAAATACAATGACAGAAGAAAACTTGACATGATTTTGAGGGGCTAGGATGCTGATTCAAGCAAGTCTATATAATAGGAAATTTAATTGCATTTATCTTAGTAGGAGTGCTTTACAGCGGTGAAGAATTGGTTTAGCTTTTCCAGTCCTAAGTTTTTCCTCTTCTGTTTCAGATGGATGTGGCTCCTTGCTCAGTTCAAGTGTCATGTAGATACTGTGACTTTTGATGCTAAGTGACTGCACAGCCAAATTGTCTATCAAAAGCTGTGGGTGAAGGGCTGGGCTGAGTGGGCAAAAGTGCTATTCGTGAAAGTCTGTCTACTTGAATTCAGTCCTCCGAATCCACGTGGTGGAAGCAGAGAAATGATTCCCAAGAACTGTAATCTGACTTCCACATGCCTATGAGGGCATGTCTGCACTGCCTCTGCCCCTCCCCCCATCAAGACCATAAAGAAAGGAGGGGAGAAAAGGAAACTGAAGCAACACCAACAAAAACTAGTAGACGATGATAGTTAAATGATGGAGGGAAGAAGGGTAGAGGAGGCAGCTATGTGAGCACAAGGGTAGGGTCGGAGTAGGCAGCGCTTAGTGACTGTAAGAGAATCAGTAGCTTAATGAATCCGCCATGGCTGGACAGACTGCAGTGGAGTCACAGGTGGAGGAGAAAGAAAGGGGAGGGAAAGAAAGGAATAGAGATACCTGCTGTGTCCACTTTTGTGTTCTTGGGATGGTGCTCAGCTATTACTGTTTATTTCTACAAGACTGAAGAAGACCGGTGTCTTATAGGGTTTCAAAATAAAGCAAGTCAAAACTAAACACCCCTTTGGTCTAGAACAAGTGACACTAGCCAAGAAAAGCAACTGGTGTTGGGAAACATTTGTATCAGTGCTTCAAACTTGAAGTCACAAAATACGTATGAAACTGGTACATTCTATAGATGATAGAAACACCTCTCTATGGTGTACTTTATAACTACAGCAGCAGGCATGCAGACCAAGAGTTCTTAAACTTTATATTTGATTAACCTGAAGGGCTTCTTAAGCATAGGCTAAGTCTCCACTCTCAGTGCTTTTCATTTAGTACATCGGGGGTTCAACTTAAGAATCTGAGCTACTAAGAAACTCACAGGCCAGTCTGACTGATGGAGGGCTTGTGTGAGTTGTGCTCTGTGCCTCTCCACAGGGGTGAGGAAGAAGTGACACTCATAAGCTGATTTCTCTAGAGACCTGCACGGGTGCCCTGCAGTCTGCTTTTTTGAGTGTAATGCTCAGATGTGTTTAAATATGGAGAAAAATACCAACCTATCATTCATATAGCCATTCACTGTTTCTCAGTGAGCAACACATAACAAGGGAGAGAGACTTTGCTGGACCTTCTCTTTGGTTAACTCTGCCGTTACTTTTCAGACAAGAGAAAGGGAGACTACTGTTGGTCTTGGTGACACACAAATTCTAGATCTTTCATGAACTCTAATGAACTCAATGGGTTTAGACAAGGTGTTTAATCCCAAATTCTGCCTTTTCTTCTGTAAAATGAGAACATAAGTTTAGATATTCAAGATCACTTTCTGCTCTGAGATTTATTGTGTATGATTCTACCTTAGAGGAAGAATTTATTCTACAGTGTCAAATTGGCCAGTTTATATTCATGACAATTGCATTGAATTAGAAAGTTGTTCCTTATTGGTGATAGAAGGTCTTCGTGATCTAAAGTTTCTCCTAGGTTGAATTTAAATTTCTTGCTCGTACTTAGCACACTGGATTCAGTAATTCCATATCCTTTCCATTTCCTTTACATTAGGGATCTTTTAAAAACAAATTTGTTTTCAGTTCAGATTAGAAAATTAACAATTTTCAGGAAATATAATAAGAATCTAGGGCCATTCTTTGATATTCCAGTCGGTTGCTCCTGTTGTTTATGCTTTTTGCCACCAGATAGCAGAATTACTCTTGTTATAATCTTTGTATAACTTAGATGGGTTCACTTATTGGAATCTTTTAGAGAAATGTGGGCGAGGAAGTCCTCTTTACCTCGTTATCTGAGGATAATTGGTTCTGGAGAAAAAAGACTATTAAGTGAATCTATTTAAAAATGCTTACCAAAATGCGATTAGCAAAAAAGCCACTTGAGTGGGGCCTAATCTTGAAAAATAATTATACAAATATCTTTAGTTGTTCTTATACTAGCCAAATTTAGGTTTTATTTTAAAATGCATACCAAAAGAGGAATCTACTTGCTCCCCACATTTTTGGGGTACAGTCTAGCTTGTAGTCTGGTAACTCAGTGTTTACACTGAAGGACAACATTTTGCTTTGGCTTATTTGAATAATACCATCACAAAAGAATCACTTGTGCAAAGTTACTCAGTCTTTACCAATTCTTGCAAGGACATCCTTAAATCTTGGCCATCTGAGTTCTCCTCTGTACACATTTGTGTGAGTGTACTTGCTGATGCTCTCTTTGATTGTCATTGGCTTAACTCTGTGTTGGTCATGGTTTTGCATGAGAGTTAGGAGCGTTAGTCTTTTGACAGTACTTCCTTTGACTTCATGGAATCCTGCATCTCTTGTAAGATTTGAAATTTCATGGTTTTTCATTACAAAGGCATGTCAGCTTGAAATATGAGAATAGGCATTGTGTAAGGAGGAAAAAAATCTTTTGAGAGAAGCATTATTTTGTACTTTAGCAAGCAAGCTAAAATCTATACCTATGTGTATATGTGTGCCCATGGGTATATCCGGAAAAAAAGCATGTTGACATTCAACATTCTTTAATATACTTTTTATTATTTAAAAGTATATATAAAAATGAATTCTTTCAGATTTGGACTTGGTGTCTTTGATCAAAAGCACAAAAAAGACTTTATTAGTGATCTTAAACTCCAATCTTGTGTTACAAGAAGCCACCTCTAAACTCTGGCTTAAAGCCTCAATCTTCCATCTCATGGATGTGCATGTTGGAGTCTGACTGTTAGTCTGTCTACTTGTGCTCATTTGCTGTATTAGGGAGCTTTGAGTGAGGTGAATTTTAAAAAATACTGTTATTGATTTATTTGAGAGAGAGACTAAGAGGGACTGAGGGGTGAGAGATAAGAGTAGTGTGTGTGAGAGAGAGAGAGAAAGAGAGAGAGAAAGAGAGAGAGAGAAAGAGAGAGAGAGAAAGAGAGAGAGAGAGAGAGAAAGAGAGAGAGAGAGAAAGAGAGAGAGAGAGAGAGAGAGAGAGAGAGAGAGAGAGAGAGAGAGAGAGAGAGAGAGGAAGTGCACAGATGCATGCCACAGAGTACAGGTGGAGATCAGAGGACAGCTTTTAGAAGTCAGTTCCCTCTTTCTACTATATGAGCTTCTGGGAATCAAAGTCAGGTCAGTAGGTTTGCAAATTTGCTGAGCTATCTTGCAGGGCCCTGGGTGAGGTTTGAAAAGAGAAGTGCAGGACTGGAGAAATGTTCTCGGGATTAAGACTCTGTCTCACAAGCAGGAGGTCCTAAGTTCTGCAGAAGGTCCTGAGTTCAGATCCCAGGTTCTACATAAGAAACACAAGGCAGAAATGGTGGATGGAGCCTGGGAATTCCCAGAATGAAGCAAAAAAAAGAGGTAGAAGCAATCCAGAATGATTCTTGAAGTCACCCTTGTTCTTTCGCAGGGACACACAGTGCCCCCTAATACACACACACACACACACACACACACACACACACACACACACACACACAACAAACAAACAAACAAACAAACATTAAAAGAGAAATGCATTAGGAAGATTTTTGGAGTATGATGTTGTTTTTACAGTGAAACAAATTTCTACCCTGGGTTAGAATCTTGGTTCTGCTTTATGGTAGCTGTGCTAACTTCAACAATTTGCTCTTTCAATGCCTTCATTTCTTCATCTTGTCAATGGGGATAAAAGAAACACCAGTTGACTGGATTCTATGAGAATGGAATGAGATAATTAGCATATTATTACTTGGTACATACACACTGTTTACTAAATATTAGATTTTCTGTTCTTTAGATTATATTTTTATTAAGAAAAAAACTTAGCTGATTGTTACTGAAAAGCTAATGCATTGAGTGGAAGAAGAAAAATCATGACTTTGACTCTATCTGTAATTCTCTGAACATATAGATTGAAAATTCTGGCAAAACCATCATTTTAACGTGATTTAGCAATGATTCACCCAGTACCATGTGCTCTGTGTCAGTCTCTTCCCAAGCACTGAATCAACAGTAACCGACTAATGGAATCCTCATATGAGCCCTAGGAGTAGCCATGACTATTAGTTCCTCTTTATAGATGGAAAACCCACATATGCAGTGTGATGGGTATTTCTCAAAATCAGCCAACTGATAAGTGTCA
The DNA here is from genome assembly GCA_023101885.1 of Typhlomys cinereus. Lineage (NCBI taxonomy): Eukaryota > Metazoa > Chordata > Mammalia > Rodentia > Platacanthomyidae > Typhlomys > Typhlomys cinereus. The sequence continues at coordinate 1,474,217 of JALPQD010000168.1, forward strand.
GAGCTGAGCTTCAAATGCTGGGAGTTTGGAAGCTGAACATATGGGACTGTAATGTCTTCTGTTGGTGGTAGGATTCAAAGACTGTGATTCTGAGGTTCTCTCTCAGTTTGTCCTTCTGAACCTGAGGTTTTGGCAGTATTCTTTGTGTGTCCTTTATATCTTATGTTCGCTTCTCCAGCTTATTCCAGAATTCAAAACAAGTCCCACGGGACTTACCTATGGACTGTGGAGATTCATCCTTCCCCGTCTTGCCGATTTCTCACTCTCCTTTATATGGGGAGGAGAATCAGGATCACTATATCAACTGGCTTTCGCTCCCCAGTAATAGGATTTTTATTGCTAACTTAAGGAATAGGGATGAGTAAAAACAAACTAGGTTTTTATATCTAACTCTATTCCATACAGAGAAAAACACATCATGCCAATAAATCTTCCATACTAAAAATGCATCCACACAAGGCAAAGAACAATGTTTGTAAATCTAATTGAACTGAATTTAACTCTTGTGCCTTTGGGGGAGCATAGTTCAGACATGAGGCATGTGCAATTCTTAACTGATATCCTGTGGGCTAGCATAAAATAATACAGGTAATGTTCATTTTTAACTTTAGGATTGTGGCTCATAAAAAAATTAACTAAAGTACTGAAATGCTACCAAGTCCAGGCATATAAAACCGCAGGTGTCATGCATAGGTTGGTCAACATGTGTAGCAATGCTCTGTATTTGGAATTACGTATTTTTATTTAGTTTTGTTTGTATCTCAGCTGAAGCAGCCTTCTTTGATCCAAACAAGATACGGAGGTTTTTATTAAAAATTTAGCACGTATCTCACAGCAATATTTACTTTAATGTGGTAAATCAAGAAATTCTTTTTCTGAATGAGATGTGTTGGTAAGATAAACTCAATGCTGTAAGATAAATATTAACTTTATAATGAAAACTACAGGATGCCTTATCTGGTACACTGCATCTATATTTCTCTAAGGAGATGAGAAGGCATCCATGCATCTTGCTCCACCTTGCACGAGAGGCAATCATTTAGATTTGAATCCTTAATTATCTGTCCTTGCTCCCTTTACAGTGACATATCATCTTGTGTATTCTCCACTTCTAATTTCAAGAATATTGAATACGCTTGCTTATGCAAGATACTAGCTGGTGTGAAAGTTGCAAAAGTACAACTAGGCACTTTTACATGCAATAATCTGGGAAGAAATGCTAACTCTAGTAGGCAAAATTCATTAGTGAAAAAGGGGACTTTTTAAGTTTTCAAGTTGAAGTCTCTTATGGGAACTCAGGTGAACATAATGTAAGATCCAATTAGAAGATGTTAGAGTGGCGTTCAAAGGACACCTGTGATAGTTTTGATAACAGTTACTGCTCTGGAAAGAACTGAGATATACTACTTTTCGCCACAGTGATTGTCCATGTGTGCATACCTTCACATGGTGGCATCAGTTATGAATCCTGTAAGTGGCCTATTAATAACTGCAATATGAGCGAAATGTGCTGCCTAGAAAATGAGGTTGCCTGGCTCTCATAAAATACCATTTTCCTTTCATAATTTACGGGATATGTTGTCCAAGGAGATGAAGTATTTCATGTTGGTCAGTTTGGACCCTGCAAAGGCCTAATACGATGTGGAATATTTTTAATGGTTGACTGATAAAGCAGTGTTTCCTACAACTCAGCTCTTTTTTGATTACAAACATCAAGGCCGCAGCCACAATTTCTCACTGGGTTTATCTCTTTAGTAGTTACAAATACGATTGGAGACCTAACTAAACTAGCCAAGCAACCACATTTTTATTGTGTGCCATCAATGTGTGAAGATTTCAGAATTAAAAAACATGGTCCTTGCTTTCAAGGGGCTGATAGTCTTGCAAGCACACAATTAGTTCTCTGCGAATTATAGTACTATTTGTAGAATTTTTTTGCATATTTACTGCATGCCAGAAATCATATGTAGAGGAAAATCAGTTTCTGAGCTTCCCTCAAGACTCATGTTAAGTTACTAGCAGGACACATAACATAGGGTGCAGAGCAGAAGTGAAGGGCTTTAAGGATTCAGACCTTGTCTGATATGCATTATGGGAGATAGAAAATTTGTCTAGTTTATTTCCTAAGTATGTTCATACTTAAATAATACCCTTTTCTGTTTTTAGATTTCCAAGGGACTTTGCAGACTACAAATAAATCATATAAAAGAACACCGGAAAAATTCTACTTACAGCCAAATGTTGTGGCACATGTCTATAGTCTTGGCACATGGGAAGCAGAGCAGAAGAAAGACTGGACGTTCAAGGCTAGCCTGGGCTACATAGAGAGTTCTAGTGCGATTATTTCCAAAAGTAACAAGGAAGGAAACATGCACAGTCAACAAGGCCACACGCTTGAGTCTAGCCTCCCTGATACCTCACCATGTTCTCGCTGTCTAGGTTGCTAACATCTTTTATGGTTTTGCTTCTCCATGCTATGCCTAGGAGAGATTTTGACAGATGGCTGGGGTCTCAGCCTAGGACCAAAGAGCACATTACATCTTATTCATGGACAGTGATAATAATCATGGTGGAGTGATTGTGGTTTACAAATTACACTGACGGCTGGGAGTGTCAAGAGTGATCTAGGCACACACATGGAGCAATGGAGTACTGTGGTATGCACAGCATCCTTTATGGCAGACCTTCCCCTTTCTGCCTTCCCTAACATATCTTGAGCTCTTCTGAGGTTGGGAGTGAGGGATTTAGGTTACAAAGCTATTGACTGTCACCAGTGCAGTCTACTCAACAGCTCAATGCAAGTCAACAACTGCCAATGGCCTATATTGAATGCTGTACTCTGCTTAATGGAGATTGATTATTTTTCTCATCATCTCTGTCCCCCCCCAGCAGAATGTCTTGGATAAGTCTTTGAGTCAATATAAGTCTTATTTTCCACACATATGAAGTAGCATAAAGTATATCTCCTCATAAGACTGCTTGGAATAGTAAATTATTACTAAATAATGCATGTGCATTGTGCCTTGCATATAATGAATGTACCCATGGGATCTTATGTATCAGTTGGGTTTTCTAGTCTAGCACCAATCCTTTCTTGTACTAGGTACTCAGTAAATGTTAAATGAAAATAGTCGAGTTGAAGAGTATCGTCATGGCAAATACCCAACAAATACTTATTGCCTGAGCAAGTCTTTCTTGTTCCAGATCAACTGGCCCAGAGAAACACCTGGGAATTACTCATCTCAGAGTTAGCTTTGAGATTTCTAGCCTGTGGGAGCTCTGCTTCAAACAAGGATTCCATGAAAAACAAATCTAAAGTGATTTTGAAAGAGAGGCAAAATACATCGTTTCTTATTAGACTCGCTGTTTGATTTTTCATTAGGCGTACTGCCTGATTCTTATTAGGAATGCCCTGATTTCTTTGAGGCCCTGGTCACTTAGGGTCAGTGCTCAAATGCTATAAAATGATGTCATTATTTGACTTTATTACATACATGAGGTAGGTAATGATTCAGGACTTATTCCAGAAAATAATCCTAAGCACCAAACACTGATTGGCTTAATGATACAAAAACTAATTTGGAAAGAATGGAAGGTTTCCTGGGGCACAGCTGATGATGTGAATGTGAAAAAGCTTCATTTCCCACATTTAAAGAATGGAAACAGAGTGTAATTACGTGTTCTTCGATGAGGTGTTTTCTTTGAAATGGGAGAACTTGGAAGTTATCCATGTGAGAAAGGTGGAAAAATTTAAGAAACTGTGCCAAGGTTAGTTTTCCTTTATTTTTATTTCCTTTATTATTGTTATATTTATTCTTGGCTACAAACATATGCTTTCACATTTTTTTTGCCTCTTTCTTTTAATATGAAAACCTAATGGAGAGACTGATGAGATTGGCCAAGTCTGTGAAATTAAAATGAACTCTGTAATTTTGTTTATCAGCTTGGGGTCAATGACACAGAAATTCTGTAAGTTATAAATGTAAATATGAACGTGAATCGCATGTGCTGGATTCATTCATGCAGAAGGCGGGCCTATTCGTGCTCCCTGCCATCACCCACCTCCCACTGGTTAACAATTAGCTAGTTAAATAAGCCACTTTGGGGTTCCTCAGGTCTGTTTTACTCAACACCCCATGGTGCCCATCAAGCTCTTTAAGAGAGATTTGTGCTTGGATCTGATCTGTCTGGTACTTTAAGAGGGAAGAGAACCTGACCATTGTTTTCTCATGATGCTTTTCCTTATTATGGGATGGAGTGGTGGAGGGGCACACAGAATGACATTTGCTCACTGAGTACCTTTTCAAACACCAGCTTACTGACTTCAGCTTAACCGGCCTTAATTAGCCACTTCTCTGTTATTTTGCCTTTCGGAATCTCCCTAAAATCTCCTGAAAAGTCTGATTCATATCCACTTATTTGTTCATTACTTATAGCTGCCTATGTATGTTTATCATTCTTGTTATTTAGTAAACAGGAAAAAATACTGACTTTTGTTATTTGTTCTTTTCATTTCTTTTAATGACAAAAATAGATGGTATATTTCTAAATATTTATATTTCTAACACATTTTTTATTCTTTTTTTATTTATTCAATTGTGCGTATATGTGTGTGTGCGCTGTGTATGTGTGTGTATTTATGTGTGTGTGTAGAACCAGGGGCGAATTCGGGAACCACCATGGACTGCCTCCACCTCCTCCTTGTTTACTCTGCCCTGGGATTCCCAGGCTCCGCCCTACCAGGACCAGAAATGCAGGCAGCCCCACTTGCGCCCGGCATCTATACGTGGGGTTTAGGATCCGAACTCAGGACCTTCCACCTGCAAGGCAGACAGGCTTAAACCCTGAGCCACCTCTCCAGTCCCTTGATTCTTTTCTTCACTTGATATTAGCCAAAAGGCCGAGAAGCGATCGCTTGATTCTTTTCTTATAGATACTTTTTGTCCCCATACCTGCATGGGGATATTTGTAAACATAACAGTTTAAAATAAGACCATTATTCAATGACCAAAATGAAACTGACAGAGAAAAGGGGCGTAGACTCAGAGAAGCTGAGATCAAGCCCTGAAGATATTACTGGTCTACTGTTATTCTTGAGTCGGTTCTGATCACCCACGGTCCTCACACATAAGATAAGGATGTCAAAACAGAGCATCTAGGGTCATTTCCATGGGTATTGGGTTAGTGCCACATTTAAAAATCTTTTCTTGACTGAATACAACTGAAAGGGAAAGGTGGGGGAAAAGAATTCCCAGGAGGAGGACCGAGATCCTGAGCCCTAGCTTTTCTTCTAGCACAGTCATGTCGGATCAGATTTTCTAGCCATTGCCATCAGCTCTAAAACCCAGCAATACAGAAAAGTGGAAGGAGAACTTGTCCCCACTAGGAAGTAGCACATAGCAAAAATAAAACAAGGCTGGGTTACGGGCAGAGCTTGGCACCCAGCTAGATAGGCATCTCTCCAGTCATTCGAGTGACTTCACAATGATAATACCACTTATACATTGCATCATGCTCCTTTTTTCTCAGCTGACTAAAAAAGGAGGCTGTTACATATTCCCTAAATCTCAGTCTGTACGTGTAGACATCCTTTCTTTATTCTTATGTTTGCTCTCACAGATACCAGGATTTGGGGTTCAAATCATACAAGACTAACTTAAACTAGCTAAACCTCAAAGCAAATTGATTGGATCAAATATTTGAAAAGTCAAACTTCACTGCATCCAGAGGCTCAAAAAGAAAAAGTCTCATTTTTATATTCCCACATCTCTTGCTTGTTGATTCAAGTCACAGACAAACTCTTGGTCCTGGTGGTCTTGAATTCACCACTGTAATTTACTAGTTTCAAATCTAGGAAAGTAAAAGACCCCTTTATTTCATAGATTGTGATTCACTGAACTGATTAGAATCGTATGACTTTCTTGTGCTTAACCAGAGTGTTTGATCCAATCACTAGCACATTCCTCAGCCAAGGCAGATTCTGCCAAAACAAGGTGCGTTAAAGAGGAGTTAGACTGGCATTTCCTAAGAACTCTTTTCCCACAGTCGGTTGTTCCAAGGGAGAACAAATGCTGGGCATGTAAAAATAACTGATGTTCATTACAAGTCTCTTTCTGGGAATTCAGAATTAAAAAAAAAAAAAAAGAAAGAATGAAGTACTTTCCATTGCAGTGAAGTATTCAGAATAGATTCTGCTTTCTAGCTTGAAAGTTGGGTAGCTGATACTATCTAAAGTGATAGTTATAAGCATGGAAACGTGTATAATGATAAGGATAGTAACAGAGTAAAAGCAGTATATTCACAGTGGTCATAATTACAGACTTACAGTCTGAAGAAGTTTAAAATATAAAAGATAGAGAGTTGATTAGAAAGTTTATGGATAATTTTCCATTTAAAAATCTCTGATTTTTTCCACATGGTTTTCTGAAGAAGGGAAAATGCAGTGAAGGAATGGAAACTGATTTCACAGGGTGGGAATGAGTAAGTAAGCAGTTTATCTTCACCCCATGGCAAGGAGTAGCTTCATTGCGTTGTGTCTGGGTCAAATGTCCCACCTTCGGCTTTGCTGAGCGCTAGCTTTGCATTTCTAGAGACCTTGCCAAGACAGTACACTTGTATCAACCTTAGCGGATATGTCTTCACGTGATTTGTCCTTGAGGTCCCTCTTTCTGATTCCGTTTCCACCCATTGTGGAGTTTTAAATTGCTCAACCCTTCTCTTCAATCCTTACTCCAAAGTTGCACTGCTCAGTGCAACTGAGTTTTTATTAGGAGCAAATCAGTGTAGCTGAGCGTGGCCCTTCAGTAATGCCACCTGGTCTCTGGACATCTGCCTACTCTGCCATCCTATGAGTTATATTAGAAAAATAACCTAATTAAGATTCATGGATGTGGGATATGTGTAGATACCTGTTCATGTGCGTTCACATATGTGTGTTTGTGCATATGTGTATATACAAGTTTGTATGCATGCATGTATGTGTGTGTAAGTGCATGTGTATTTATACAAGTTTGTTCTATGTACATGTGCATGTGTGCTATATATGTTCTTTGGCTAAATTGTCTGGCCAGTGAGCTCCAGGGATCCACTTAACAGAACGTTTTTCTGTATGTTTTTTTCTTTCACGTTTTTTTCCTAATCATACGAGCTCAAAATGTATCCCCTGTCCTCTCCCACACCCTCCCCAATTTTTCTGTAATTTTAAGCTAATTTCATATTGTGATTTTTCACTCTGTGTTGTCTATGTTACAGAGGTTAAAATATTATTGTATTATTGTTATTCATTGGAGGGATCACAAAATTTGTTATTAGTTATTATCTCTGTACCTATGGAATTTGCTTTCTTTCAAAGAGAAAAACTATACAATAGTTTTCATGTTGAAGCTTAGTCTATATTTGTAGTTACTTTCTTGGATTCTTTCATAGCTTCATCTACCCTCAGAATTTATCTGTAGGAGTACAGATGTGATTTGGACACTTCTGTGGTTATTTTAAAACTGGGCTGTGCTCTTTCTTCAGGTGGTTTGCCATGGTCTTGTCAATTGTCATTCTGGATTTATATTTATTCAGCTCTAAAATGGGGGTACATCACATCTATTTTTAAGGTGTTAAGCATTTTGGATAAAAATATTAGATAGATCATGGGAAATTCCTTTTATTTCTATAGGTGATTTTATGTGATTCAATCTAGTATTTGTATGATCCATAGGTAGTAACTCCTTTAAGGGGTACTTGGCATAAGGATAGTAGAGGACAACAAAGTTGAGGAAAATGTTAATATTCTAATATACAAAACCTTTATGCATAAAGGTTTCAACTCATTTTAATGGGATAACTTACCTTGGTTATAGGTCAGGTTGAGGCAACTTTCATGGTAAGAAGCTCTTAGCAAGTTGGAGACACCCGTAAAGAGAAAGGGTGCAATCTGTCTTGGATGGAAATTTTGAGTGGTACACTAGAGCTTTTGATGAAAAATCCAAACACTGCAGAATTTTCCACAGTATCTACATAGCTAAAACTACAGAACTCTCTAAAATGCATAGATACCTAAAACTATACAGTGTTCCAAGTATTTACCTCAAACTATAAAGTTCTCCAGAATGCCTCCTTTACATAAAGGTATAGAGTTCTTCAAAATACCTACATACATAAGATTATAGAATTCTCCAAAACACATAGATACCCAAAGCAACAGAGTGTTCCAAGTATCTAGATACCCCAAACTATAAAGTTCTCCAGAATGCCTAGGTTCATAAAACTATAGGGCTCTTCAAAATGTCTGGACACCTCTCTTTATATTTCTCCAAAATACCCATCTTTCTCCCTCCAAAATATCTAGATAAGCAAAGTTACCTAAAGCTTTAGTTTTCTCCAAAATTTCCTTGCCCAGTAGCATCATGTTGAAAGGTGTTTTAGAAGTCTCTTATAGTGAAGGAGTCACGGGGTGACATAAAACTTGTATGCGTTTTGTACTGTACAGGTTCATTAGGTTGATATAGAATAGCAGTAACTTATAACTAGTTTGGTTCAAAGGAAAAATAATGTATTTTGGTGCTAACAACTGTAGATAGAAAAAGTAAAAGAGAAAGCTCTATAATATCCAGATGGACAGAGAGGAGAACTATACCCAATGAAGAAGCAAAAGATGGGTTTAGAAATGGGGCAAGGGGGCTGGAGAGGTGGCTCAGGGGTTAAGCCTCTGCCTTGCAGGCAGAAGGTCCTGAGTTCGGATCCCAGATCCCATGTATAGACGCCAGGCGGAAGCGGGGGCGGCCTGCGCTTCTGGTCCTGGTAGGGCGGAGCCTGTGAATCCCGGGGCAGAAGGAGGTGGAGGCGTCCATGGTGGTTCGCGAATTCGTCCGTGGTTCTATACATACACACACACACACATACACACGCGCGCGCGCACATACACACGCACATGTACACAATTGAATAAATAATAATAATAATAAAAAAAAAAGAAATGGGGCAAGGACAGATATAGACTAAGCCTCTTCATTAAGTCAATCTTCATTAGTTTCCAAGGAATGAAGGACTGACTTCAAACCAACACTATGGTATGGTTGGGTTAACTTGTAATTATACAACTTTAATATTAACTCTTAGGTAAACTCTCAGAGTGCTATTCCAAATGACCTTGTGCTTTCCTCTTTAAAAAGAAAGTAAACTCTATAGGTGAGCTAAGCTCACATTTCCAGTTAATATCCTGGTATATAGTCGATCTATACTTTCTGTCTCTTTACAAGATTTCTTGATTCATTGATGAGTTTCAGTGATTGATGAGTTACCATGATTCAAAGTCAAGAATTCCAGCAATGATTGAGTAAAACTGCATGAACTATCACCAATGGCAAGCTGATGGTGTTAGTTGCAGGGATGTGCACTTAGACTTGGTTTGCACACGATGGAAAAGTATGAGCGACGACCCTGATTGGGCCCACAGGGGCTCCCAGGTCATGCATGTCTAAAGGGTCCCCTCCCTGTTGCCAGTCTTTATCCTAAAGCTTTCCTGAGGAAATGTTCTGAAAATGAGAAGACAAACCCAGAAATTTTTCTCCATTTTGAAAATCTTGATTTGTGCTGCTGTTCATCAAAGTGCTTTTTAACCAGTATCTCCTGACAGATGCAATGAATGAGAATCATTAATTCCATGTGACAGATAAAGTAATTCAGCCTCAAGGAACTCTAGTGATTGGCCTCAGATTGAGTTTAGTTTGCAACTGGGGTCTTCCATCCTCCAGTATGTTTTGGTTTTCACAAGGCATTTTATTCATGTGCATTATTTGACATTGAACTACTCTTTTTGTTATTTCATGCTATTAATGTCTATTAAAAGGAAAATTGGAATCAGGGCAGTGGAGCAGTATAGGATTAGAAATCAAACAATATATGTCTAATTAATTCAATGAATACTTGATTAATATTTGGCAGTTGCATTTTCATTACAATATAATTAATTAGAATTTCTAGATAAACAACTTCACGCAGTTGCTGTGAGAATTAAATGTGATAATGTATGTGAAAGTATCTACCACGGTGACTGGCAGCTAGAAGGGACTCAATTAGTTGACTATGAATCTTATCAAGACTAATTTTCATGAGGATTTTTTCTACGTGAAACTTTGCTCTTTAGTAGAGGAGGAGACGAAGCAGTGCTATGTAACTGGGCCCTGCCATGTCTTAATGCCCAGCCCTCGGGAAGCAGGATTCAGGCTCACAGTGTGCAGTCTTCACTTTTTACCCCCCTAACATCTGAAAACCTGCATCTCTAAAACACAGCTTCCTCCCACAGAACCATTGTCTCATTCTTTTCTAATGTTAACCACTGTACATCACTATAATCCATATTACTGATTTCTCTTGTCCTTTCAAATATCAGTCACTAAATTCTTTCCATTTTTCTGTGAAATTTTGGTTATTTCTTCTCCCCTAACTATCACTGATCTCTTAGGCTTTTTAATTTTCTACATGTTCTTAGAGTATAATTTCTGAAACATCCTCTGTCTTTTATCATATCCACATTGGATTCTTCTCTTGGACCAAACTTCCTAAAATTCTGCTTTTATCATGTGAATAATCTGATACAGTTTCCAAGGTTCCCAAGATCTCATTCACCAGCTCTAACATCTTTTTTTTATTAAAAAAATTTTATTATTTTTCCACTCATACAAACTTAAAAGGTACCCTGGTCCCCTTCCTCCCTCCACTCCTCCCCGCACCCCCTTGTTCCCTCCCCCCATTTCCCTTTGCTTTTACCCCCCACCTTCTCCCAGTGCTCCCTTTTTCCCCCTCCCATTCCCTGGAGCATCCTTGAGTGTGAAAGTCAAACTTTACTCTGAGTCCTCCACTCTAATTAGGTGTAAGGACTCAGTGGCATTGCCCAGAGCCCTTTCTTGTGCTCCCATTTAGTATGGGAACACTATTGTGACTGTTAATCCCTTGCCACTAAGGATCCTACTGTCTGTGATCCATGTTAGACTTTGGGGGGTCATTGACATGTCAGTCATTGTGCAGGTCATGCAAAGTCTGATTATGGCTACTGCAGCCCTAACTTGTGTGGAGTATCTTGCATATCGTTGCTCCTCCCCATCTTTAGGCTCTTACAATTTTACCACCCCCTCTTCCACAAATTTAGGATGGGGAGAGATTTGGCTGGTCTGGATCCAGGTGATTAATGTAGGGTCTCTGATGTTCTGAATTATGGTTTGTTTTTTTTTTTTTTTTTTTTTTTTTCAGTTTTTCACCAGCTCCAACATCTTGACTTTCAGTTTCCTTTGTAATCTGGACTCTTTTAAGATACCTAACCTGAATTCAAGTTTCAGGTCACCTAGAAACATAAGTTGGGGGCCTGCATTTGGTTTCTTTCTTTCTGCATTTAGTGCTCTCTCAAGGTTGTTCACATTCTTCATTTGTCCCTTTCCCTCCCAACTGTAGACACCTTGCGAAAAAGGTCTCAGTACTGTTTCTGTCCTTTCAGCACAATCCAAACCTATCCTAAAATACAATTATAGCTCAATAGTTATTTATTGGACTTCTGAGCTGGACATTTCTCATGGGGTTTTATTTGAGGAATTCATAGTAAATTTATTGTAAATTATAGTAAATTTGCACAGAGCTGTCACCAGGTGGTGGCAAACATGATACCACCTAATGCTTGACTTGTTTAATAAAAAAATTGCTCTTCGCATAATTTGCATGTCATTTTAAACTACAGCTTTATACTGCTTTCTTGATTTTTTAATACTTACCTAGTTTTTTTTATTGAAGTAAATTTTAAATAGCATAAAGGCATTAGTAATAGGGCATTTCTTTTTTTATGGTTAGTAAGATGTTATCAATTTTTTTGAGAATTAAAGATATTCGAAGGTTTAATTTTAAGCAAGTGTTTTGTAGGTTTAAAATAGAATAAAAAAGTCAATCTTCACAGTTTAAAAGGGGGAGCATAGCACAAATATTCAAAACACTCCTGTGGAGCAAAAGCCAAGGCTTCTCATGAAGGGTATAGAAACCTTACCATGGTGTGATTTGGGTGCAATTTCTGTCATTGGTCCTTTTCATGAATATTTATTTAAATCCCACTGGAAATCATTGCTCATCTGAAAGGGAGTTAACAATCCTTAATAGCCTCTTCTGATTTGATTGATGTTTTTGTCACTTTCTCTGAAGTAAATAGATTCCATTAGCAAACCAAATATGCTATCTGTCCTTTTACTTCTGCAGACACTTAACTGACCACTCACTTAAGATTTAAATGTCCCACCTAGGGTTTCCTTGTCATCTCAGGGTCAATCTGCCCTGAGATGAGGGAAACAGGGTTAACTGTTAGGTTGGTAAATAGTTTCTAAACAGACCAAAAATAGCATTAAAAAAATAAAAGCTTCTCCCCTGATTCTAGTTGTTTATTCTGCCCCCAAAGAGTGTAAAATGCCAAGATAGTTGACTATCATATCAGTGTACATTGAGTAAAAGAAAAAAAAAAAACTTGAATGATTGGGAAGTGATAGTTTAAGAAAAGAAGAGGGGGTGGTGAGATTATAAGAATCTAAAAATGGAAAAGTTCACTTTAGACAAGACATTCCACTCAAGGCAGGACTGCTGCATCTAGAAACTCACACTACAGTGAGACTTGTCCTTACCAGACCTGCATAATGACTGACATACCAACATGCCCCATAGACTATGGAGGGACTCAAGAAGGATAAAAACATACAGTGGAAACCTTGGGGATGAGAACTGGATGAGTGAAGGGAAATGCCCCATCAGTGGGTGGCCTGAAGAGAGGCAGCTTGATATGCCACAGAGGCCTGAACCTCCACAAGAGCAGACAGGCCAGAATGAACCCTGGGGTCCATAGAAGCCTGCAGACAGAAGGGCAAAGGGGATTAATAAAAGGAAAGGAGGGAATGGGAGGGAGGGGAGGTGGGGGGAAGAAGGAATGAGTACTCAATATGCTTGTAAAAGTAGAAAAATAAAAAAAAATGGAAAAAATTTGGAGAAACATAATTATTGAAATAAAGGCCTGGTGTGTGGAAATCTACACATCTACTCAACAGATCTGCTTATTCCATCCTCTGTATGTAGATGCATCTCAGAGAGATGTGTGTCATGTTGTGGTTACTTTTTCAGGCCACTAGTGTTCATAGGTAATGAAAGGAGTGGTCTGGGAAAGATCACTCTAGGATACCTCTGAGATGTGTCTAAGGGCCCAAAAGAAACCAGAACAGGTCCAAGTCAAGTTTTCTTTTGATTATGTTTTGTGGAGGATCTAGCAAAAGTACATTTGTTGCTGTCACATAATGGTGATTCCAATCTGTGACACCATATTTGGGAAGGAATTGTGTGACTTGCCAGGGCAGATGTGAGCAGACATCTCTTCAGCCCTGACAGAGCATCAGTGAATGACAGGCCACAGAAACAGTCCCATTCAAATTTAGCTTTGTGAACCAGCATGGCTACTTATAGGGGTGGAAGTCACCTGGAGGCAGCGCATCTCACAAAAGCCGTGCTGGCATGCATTGGGATGACGGCTCCTGAGAGCTGCAGTCCTGGGGTTCCCTGTGCAACTTGCAGGCAGCTTGGCTGCTCAGAGCATCCTTGCTGCAGCGGCTCCTTCCCTGTAGAACCTTGGGGAAGAGCCCTGTGAATCTTGCATCTATTACGAACTTTCTGTCACTTGCTTACTTCTTGAGCCTTGTGAGATTGTTTACCTCATAAGACTTGCAGAGTCTTAATGTCAAATTGGAGAGAATAATCATGTAACAGAAGGGAATGTGAAAAGTGTTGGGGACGTCAGTGGTGGGTGACAATTTTTAGGTGGGGGTCTGGTAGTTATTTAGAGGATTTTATTGTCGTTAGAACAAGGTTAAATGAATTTATTTGACCAATTGCTTAGAAAAATACCCACAGTGACACAAAACACCTAAAAATGTCTCAAGGAAGTTGATTTGAGTAATTTGTTAAATTCTAGAGTATCAGGTTGACCTGTGGAACCACATACTGCTCTAAGTTAGAAGCAGGGGATTGCTAATATGACACTATAGGGAGATGTTTCCAATTGTAGGGGGAAGAAAGGCTATGGGAAAACTTAACCCCAAGGTAGTGTGTGAAAACATTTTATCAGGGCTGGTGAGATGGTTCAGCTCTAACAATCCTGATGACCTGCTTTGATCCTCAGTAGCCAGGTACAGTAGCCAGATACAATGGACTGCATTTAGAACCCAACACTCCTCCAGATGGAGGCAGAGGCAGAATAGCCAGATGGAAACTCACCTGTGTAGTGCAGGGACAGGACTACGCAAAAGAAATGAGGTAGAAGGAAAGGACTGATTCCAGAAAACTCTGTGCTCTGACCTCTACATGTATGCCCCACAATTTGTACACATGCACAGCACATACTCACACAGACACACAGACATAGGCATAGGAACAGACATGAACACACACCCAGAAACACACACACACACATATACAGATACACATGAAATGAGTCACCCTTTTTTTACATGATAACATTTTTTATTACTATGCTATTCATCAACTAAAAGCTTCAAAAACCTTTGAAGTAATAAATAATTTCACACATGGAGAAAAATTGTGTCAATTAGAAAAGAAAAATCCTGTGTGCATTAGCCTATATTCTCCAAGATAACATTTTACTCTACTTGTTTAATCATTTTCTGTTTCTTTTTCCTTTCTTTGATCTGCTTTCTCATGTGTGTTTTTGTGTGTACATGTGTTTATATGTATGTGTATTTTATTTAGAAAAATTAAGAGCAAGTTTATCTTTTTCTTAAATACTTTCTAATGAATTTGTTGAGTACAAAGAAATTATTTGATATGATCACATTATACCACTGTAATCAGTAGTAGTAGTAATGTGATATTAGTTATATGTGATATGCTGTCTGTGATTAATGTAATACTATTGTTTAATTTATAGCCCTTCTTCAATTCTTACTAGTTGACTTTTTGCTTTCTGAAATTTTCCATAATGAAATAACCAGCAATTTTAGAAATGAACATTAAAAATGTAAGTGAACAATCAGAAAAAATTCAAAGGAAAAATAATAAAGCATGGCCGTTTTACTCCCAGAATAATAACTACTTTAAAGGAAACATGCCTTATGCAATTTGTGTATATTTTTGTATAGATTGCTAACATTTATTTATTTATTTTTAGATTGCTAACATTTATAATAAAATCAGATATTTGGAAGCTTTTCCTCTTTTTTAACTATTTTATTTATTTATCTGAAAAAGAGGTAAGATGGGGGAGAAAGAAAGACACAGAGAGAAAACACATATAGTGGTGGGCAGAGGTCAGAGGACAGCTTTCAGAATTTGATTCTCTCCTTTCACCATGAAGACCCCAGGGATTCAACTTAGGTTGCCAGGTTTGTGCGCGGGCACCTTTACATGCTGAGCTATAAACCATAATGTTATTTTTAAACTCATAATCAATGGATATAAAATAAAGAGGAACCATACAAAATAAAGTAACATATACCCTTTGTCAGATGATACATATTTCGGGGGATAAAATATTCCAGTTCAATCAATTTTTACAAAGACTAAGAAGGAAAATATGATTCTACACTAAATGTTGAAGCAAAACAAAACAAGAATGATAAACTAACTCTACTAAT
This sequence comes from Typhlomys cinereus, assembly GCA_023101885.1. Taxonomy (NCBI): domain Eukaryota; kingdom Metazoa; phylum Chordata; class Mammalia; order Rodentia; family Platacanthomyidae; genus Typhlomys; species Typhlomys cinereus. The sequence continues at coordinate 1,489,864 of JALPQD010000168.1, forward strand.
GTGGATGGTGGACTATTTAAGACTTGTATGATACCTGACAAGCATTATGTCTTAGTTAATTAGTTACTTGCTGTGAAAAATTTCCAACAGAAGCAGACCAGGAGAGGAAGGAGCTCAAGCCAGCTCACAGTCCATCATGAAGGAACTCTTAATGGCAGGAGCCGAGACAGTATTGCTTCCACTCCCAAGAGCAGGGAACACGCGTGAATGCCTTCTGCTTGCTCTTTCCTTGTGCAGCCCACATCTTTACACCCACCTTCTGCCTAAGAAGGGTGTTGCCCGCAGTGGGCAAGGCTTCCTACTTCAAAGACAGAAGTTACCACAATCTCCTTCATCCATGATCAAAGGCCCACCTCCTAAGTGTCAATTTGACAGTTGAAAGACCAAAGCTCACAACATGGAAATGGATGATATTTGTAAAATCAGATTTGTTAGCTCCATGATCATCATTAACAAATGAAAAACATTTATGCCTGGCTGAGCTTCTACACGGGCAGTGGTATACTTTTGTGAGCTTAAGTTCCCAGATAAAAAGATTATACCTATATCAAAGATTCTGTAAGATTCACTAATTAGAACTTTCTGATTGTGGAGAATTGGAATGTAGTAGAGCAAATTATCTTAGGCCATCTCTAGTTCCCTGAATAGACATTTCTTGCCCCCTTCTGGATCTGACTTAACATCTTTTCCACTGTCAGTCAAAACCTTTTTGAATGTAGTATAGAAAATCATTAGCTTACACCAAACCAAAATCTAAGACAGCTATATACAAGATTTCCTTGCTTTTCTGTAAATCTTCTGCTTGATGCCCCCCAAATATTTGGAAAAATCCCATGATTTGTGACTTTCTTTTGTTCTGTGTCTATAAAATGTTCATACAACTGTTGATTCTACATTGGAACATGTCATTCAGGACAACCTGAATCTATGTTGCTGGGTCAGAACCACTCATATGTAGCTCAAAACAAACTATGGCTTTTGCCTTTTGGATGGAGAGCTGTGTTCTGCACAACAGTCAGTCATACACATGGGCAGGATGCTAAACAAACAGAAGGGAAATACACAGATGCAAACCAATCTCAGGAGAAAATCGATCATTAAGTGAAGAAAAGGATTGATTTATGTATGGATGTAAAGGAAGACAAATGTATAGCTAGGCAAGTGATGCCGACTGCCTGTTGTAAGAATTTTACAAGTACATTTGAAAGTGTGAAAGGTGGTAGAGGAATTATTAAGGGTGCTATAATAGAGTAAGTCACCAGGAATAATTTAAGCAAAACTCTTTGACATCGAAAGTGATTAGATTTGGAAAACTCTTCTTATCGAAATTTAAAATTATTCTGAACACTTTGATACCTAAAAGGAAATGATTCTTAATCTTGAGAAGTTGTTCTCCATCAAGTGAAAAAAACTGAAGTCTTTGTCTGATCTTTCCTGTGAATTAAAAAGTCAAAGACACTAAATTTAAGATTGGCTAATTCAATGTTTATCATGTACCCAAGGGCTCCTGTTCATTCCTAGCACTCAGTAACATTTTGTACTACATAATTAATCTCTGTACTATACACCGATTCCACCAGCATATCTTCTGATTTGGGGAAAGGGGGAGGGAATTGGCTGGAGGCTTTCTATTTTCATTCCAAACAGAGCCATCGGTATTTGACACCCATTATGTTCTCAGTACATGCTTCATTAAGTAGAAAGCTATATTTACTCTGCAAGCAGGGTGTTTACATTTGAATTCATTCCAGGAAATAGCTGAGGTGCTTATTTGTACATTTACTCATTTGTAAGATTTCTTAAAGATGCAAGTCTGCAGGCTTCTCTTCTCCAGCGCCCCATGCTTGCTTACTGGTTACCAGATAAAGAATCCACCTGGTGATTGCTTCTGTTTTCTCAGTTTAGAACCTTTTCATTTCTCGAGAGATTAGACAGGAGCTCTGGCTTTTCTACTTCACAGTGTTCCCTTTCCATTCCCCCCTCTCCCTTTCTGCCAGAGACTGCTTTGCCATCCAAATGCTTGAGTGTCTTCCCTTGGTTTGAAAATATTACATGTCCATTTTCATTTGTGTGTGAATTTTTAATATCAATGGGGGACGTAAAGCATTAGTGCAAGTCAAAATGTTTAACTGAACAAGTCTCAGCAGTTTCACTTTATAGCAATGATAAATACACCTATTCAGCTTTTCTGCCAAACAAACATTCAGTGGGTCACAGTGAAATCTATTTAGACCTATCTTATTCTTTCAAGGGCATTCAGAATCTGTCCTCTCTAGCAACTTCCTCCTGAGAATGCCGCCTTTCTCACACACACCTCTATTCATGCTGATCTTCGGCCTAAGTCCTTCTCTTTCTCCGAGGTCCCAGGTAGATGGCACTGTGCCTATGAGGTTTATTTGAAACGATCAGAGGAGATGGATTGCTGGATTCTTTGCAGTTTCCTGTAGCGTGCATGTCACCCATGTTTCTCACATTAGTTTCAGGCCATCCTTGTGAAAGTACAATTCCTTGAGGGCTCAGTATGGGTCTCATGCAATACACGCACTCCTGAGATAGAGAAAGAGAAGGAGGAAGAAGGAGGAGGAGGAAGAAGAGGAAGAGGAGGAACAAGAGGAGGAGGGGAGAGAGAGAGAGTGAGAGGGAGCGAGCTGAGGCACGTGCATGTCACAGCAATGTGTGTTCAGAGGACAGCTTTTAGGAGTTGCTTTCGCCTGCCTTGCTAAAGTGGGGTCTTCTAAAATTTTTTTTTTTGCAGTATGCAAAAGACTTTGAGCTTCTGGGTGGTTCTACCGACTTTGCCTCACAGATCCACATACCAGTGTGGGCTCACAGAGGCAAGCCACCACATTGGCCTTCTTGTGTATTGCAGAATTAGAACTCATGTGGTCAGGCTTGCACGATAAGCCCTTTTACCTGTTGAGCCATCTTGCTGGCCCTCCTCATTGCATTTTTTGTTTTTATTCAATTGTGCGTGCCCGTGTGTATGTATGTGTGTGTGTGGACCACGGGCGAATTCGGGAACCACCATGGACGCCTCCACCTCCTCCTTGTTTACTCTGCCCCGGGATTCACAGGCTCCACCCTACCAGGACCAGAAGCGCAGGCCGCCCCCGCTTCCACCCAATGTCTATACTGGCGTCTAGGATCCGAACTCAGGACCTCCTGCCTGCAAGGCAGAGGCTTAACTCCTGAGACACCTCTCCATCCCCTCCTCATTGCATTTTGAATGAATGAAAGAAAGAGCACACTGCTCATCATCTTCATGGTGGATTTTCCTGAAGTCTTTAGTAAGACACAGGATAATATAATTAAAAACTAAAAAATAATTATTTCCGAGTTTCACCTGGTTCAAGCAGCGCAAGGATGTTCTACTACCTGTTGATATCACATACCGCATGCTAATTCCTGAGCAATTGGCTCCTTCCTCAGCCACTATCACTGCCTGGTACATTCCATATTATAATTAGTTAAATTAATTAATCACTAATTGTTTTCTAACTTCTAGCTCTGGAGCATGAGCAACAAGAAAGTAGCAAACTTTCTGCTAACAGTGCTATCCCTGTAGACTTCAGCAGTGTATGGCACCAAACAAGTGTCCAAAAAATTTACTTTATATTTATTTTTATTCTTGTAGTGTTACATATATAAATATAGCTGATATATGATATTTTCACGCATTAATTTCCATCCCAATCCCCCTCCTCTTCTCTTTATAGGTCTTCTCCTCTGCTTCCTACTTTCAAGTCTTTTTGTATCTGTGGCCCACTGATTTCATTTGAGTTATCTTTTGTGACATGTGCCTGAATTCTTGCTAGAGCAAGACTCATGCATCAATAGGATTACCATTGTGGAAAGCATATTCCTTTTCTTTCCCATCAGCGTTAGTCTCATCAGTCTCTCAGGGGGCCATGGAGCTCTTGAAGTGTTTCTTTTTCCATGACAAAATACTACAGGACAATTCCTATGCAGGTCTTGTGGAAATATACAAGTGAAATGAAATATACAACTAAAGTGAAATCATGAATACCACAGCTCTGTCATGTCCAGGAGATAATGTCTGGCCACTTCCCTATCCCACATCAGGCTGTTGTAATCTTTCCACCCCTTCTTCTGTCATGTTCTCTGGGCCTTAGAGTGGGGATATATTATGATAATTATATTATCAAAAGAACTATCTTTTGGATTCATGTCAAATTTGAGACTTCTGAGTTTGACATTCTAGAAAACTCAAAGCATGTAATAATGATTTAAATCATTCAGAAAACTTAAGTTGGTTCCTTACATTCATGTATCAATTAGAAAATAGTTGGCTATTGTCCATGAATGCTAACTGTGGTTATTTAAGTACAGTTTTAGAGCTTAAAACATGTCAGTTTTATATATAAAGTTGTTATAGTTAGGCACAGGTGTTAACTTGATGGTTGAGGGTTTGAGCTCTGGGCATATTTTTAGAGAATTAGTAGTTGGGTTAAACCCAGAGCAAACCTGCAGGAGATTGTCTAGCTGATGGGGAAGGCCCAGCCTATGGTGGGTGGGACTAGGCCCTAAATAGATGAATAGAATACTGAGAGCTGTTTGAGGAAGTTGGCATCCTTCTGTGCACTTGGCCAGACATGCTGGTCTGGCAAGTAAGGATCGTCCCTCTCTCAGCTGTTGTATAGAGATGGTGTGGCCAGTTTTCTTGGTCCTGGTGTTGGTGCATGCTCTCCCATCAAGTTGGACTGAGGACTGTAACCAGGAATCATAAGAGAGACTAAACCCCTTGTTTCCTTAAGCCGTTTGATGGTCATTTATCAACAGCCATGCAGATGGAATGCAACAAGGGTCCTATGCTGATTATGAGAGGAAATGATCTAAAGATAAAATGCACCTTACTTGGTTCCCTTAGTAATGTCTTGACTTTTGGTAATGAATCTGATGTGATGCAGTGTGGGCATACTGCTGTACATCATTGCTGTTTCATTGTCTTTGTTCTTTTCACAGATTGTCACTGAGGAAGCTATTCCAGTTCTGGTTCTAGCTCTACTAGCCTGCCAATGTGTGGCAGCATTTCCAAGAGGCCGAACATGCTTTGAGAGCAGAGCCTCATGGAGTTTAAGAAGGAAAAGCAAAACATATAGATAGGGTTCTTAACTTGTGTAAGCCAGCGGCAAACCTTTGGTCAAGACCATCTTGCTAGAGCTGCTTCACACTGTATACAACAGCCCACAGCGTACACGGTACACAGGATTCTGTTCAAGGACTCTGTCTGAGGATATGCTCTGTTAGGGTTAGTGTGTATGTGTGTGTGTGTGTGTTCATGTGTGTATTCATGTGTGTGTATGTGCATGTGCTTGTGCAGGCATGAGTGTGCACATATGGAGGCTAGAAGTTCACATTTGGGGCTCTCCTCCATTTCTTCTCTACCTTGTGATTTTGAGACAGGGTCTCTCAGTGAACATGGACCTCACTAATGATTCATTTAGTTTGGCTGTCAGGTGACTCCTCAGAATCTGCTTGGCTCTACCTTCCCACTGTACAGGGGCACACAGCTGAACCTGGATTGTTTCATGCGAATTGTAGGATTTGGACTCAGTCCTCAAACTTGCAAGGCAAGCACTTGACTGAGCTGAGCTATCTGCCCAGTTCTCTGTAGGGTTTTTCTTTTTTGAATCAAATTTAAACCTTTTCTTGCTATTCTTTCTTTTTAAGACCTGAACATTTAAGCATGCTAATATTAAATAACTACATTGTAATTAGAGTGAGATGAGTTAAAATTGAGACAGAAATCTTTATTGCTGAAGCAAGCAGTATCACAGTTTTGAATTTAAAAAAAATAGTTACAATTTTAGTGCATACCGTTGACCCTCTTATTAATAGCAAAAATATCAAAAATTTTGAAGAGATCACTCATTCTCATGGTGCTATTTAATCAATGTATTTTTTATTATTTGTTGATAGTTTGGGCTTTCTAGGTAAAGTTTCTCCAAACAAAAAAGGTTTTGTCAAAACTTTCAGGGTTTGCATACATATCAAAAGTTCTTTATGGTCAAAATATAGCAAATGTCTAATTGAGTATAGGGTCTTGATTTTTTTTTGAAATAATGAATCATTGATTTTTTTAGCCATTTTATGAATTATTTCATTAAAAGTCATAAAATTCATGATGCATACCTCTAGATTATAACTTGATTGTAAGCATGCTAATTCGTAAGTGTGTTAATGCTCAGAGGTAAGACAACATTGAAGATAACATAAGAGATTAGGATGGCTTTGAATTTCAGCAAGCACCCTATTGAATTCTACTCCAGGGCTTTCTCTTGGGAAGTCACTAGCTCCATTTGTCTTAGTGTTCCCATCTGTAACGTTGTGGTCATTATACTTGACATTTCCTTTCCTAAAAAGGGTGGTTATGAGGATGAATAAGGTAATATGTTGAGGTAAAATGCTTTGAGCTCCTTAGGAGAAAGGTGTTACATAAATACAGAGTATTAGCTAACATAAAAAATAGCTGCGATACTCTAAATAGAGCTACTGAAAGGCAGAATCAACTTCTATTTTCTCTCAGTGTGGAAAAGTTCTCATGTTAAAAGAAATGATGTTCACATATCAATTGATAAATACCTCAGTACCTGAGTCTATTAATTGCATTACTAATTGCATTATTAATACATTTCAAAAATCTGAATTGTTATCAAATACACCATCCATCCTTCCTCTTCTTCCTACTGGATATTTTGGAGTCATCTTCATCTCTCCTCTCATATTTGACCCCTTTGACCTTATACCTCTTGTTGGAAATGTTATCAGCTCTCTTTTCTTTCTCTTTATATCCCTAGGAACTTCAATGAGCAATCAGAGTGCAATAAGACTCAAGAGCCACAGTATCCTGGATTTGGTGGTTCAGGCCTGCAATCACAACTCTCCAGAGACAGGGACAAGAAGGATTTTTTTTTTCTTACAGAGAAAAAACTTTAATCCCTGAGTCGTCTCCCTAGCCCAAGAATTTTGTAAAAGACCAGGATAAACTACATAGTAAGTTATAGGCCAGTGTAAGGCACAGAAAAAGACTCTGTCTCATAAAACAAAACAACCAACCAATTAGCCAACAAATAAATATACACAAAACAGCAACAAAATTGCCCAAACCAAACGAACTAAATCAAACATAACCAAAACAAGAAGCAGTGTTGAATTCAAATCATAATTCCTTTGCAAATATGAGAATTTGGACCTGTAAGATAACTGTGCTTGACTTGCTCATCTGTCAAGTGTATATAATGATACTTGTGAAAAGATTGTAAAGGGAAGTACATAAGTACATTAATGTAAAACTGACACATAAATTAGTTATTATTATAAACAGTAACATTGCAATTGTTTATTATTCACTGGGAACTTACTGAGCTGCTTGAGTATTTGACTAGTCTGTTTTGTAACACAACTCAACTTTCATCTCAAAATTAAGTTATTCTATTTTTTTATTTTGAATTAAATCTTCCCCAAGCTCCCCAAACAATCACCATTCATCTCCTAATCATGTGCTTGAAATTACACTTAACATTCCTCATGAGTCACTTGAGTCTATGCAGACTATCTGTCTTCATTGACAGTGGCACCCAGATGGGAACAGAGCCCCAATTCCGTTAGTATCCTTGTCATTTTTCACCAATGTATCATCAATTTCCACTCTCAACCTTCATTTCTCTTTAAGAATATGTGCTCACCCTTTCTCTGCTTCAAATTTCTGCTCCTCTATGGAGCTCTTCCTAAGGACTCCTTCTCTCTTCTGATGTATCTAACTACTGTAGGAACAATAACACATTAGCACAATATGCAGATTGCTGATGTGTAACTGAATTTGATTTTGTAGTTGGTGTGTGCGGATTTTTATGTACTGTGTAACTTTATATTACTTCTTAGAATAGGGTGAGGTATTATCCACATCACAGACAGGTGTCTGGAGATACTTTCTCCTTTGCCTTGGGGGCTGTAAATTAGCATGAAATGGGCAGTGTATGTGTAGAACTCTCTGGTAAGTTTCTGAAATTATCCTTTGTTGGTTTAACAGTTCCATGCCATACGGTTCCACTGACTTCCTGTTTAGTCTCTCAGGTCCCCAAATTTTAAATGAACTGCTTACTCCTGCACATTTTGAGCTGAGCTCATATCATATGTAAATGCATATGTTTTAGGGAGCCTTAGAGAAAAGTTGTAGTCAAACAGTAATAACTACCCATATAATCAGAGAACCAGAAGGATTAAACAGGTCCAAAACCTATCATCTGTTTTCAAAATCAAGAAATTTCAGCCACCCATTTCTATTTCCTTAAGAAAGGCTAATTCTAGAGAATGATCTGACATTTCAGCATCACCATAAAATGCTGATTTTTTTCATTCATTTCTGCTTTACACATATTGTTTCATACAACTTGAGCATAGCTTAAAGGCAATGCAATTTCTGATTTGTAGGTGCTAATATGATAAGCCACACCTAATACTGATGTTTGAGGTTTACTTGACATTCTATACCTCAACTCTTTCTCCCAAACTTATACATCTATTCTATTTGTCTCTGTGTGTGTGTGTGTGTGTGTGTGTGTGTGTGTGTGTGTGCGCGCGCGCGCGCGCCTATGCGTGCAGCATAAGGGAAGAAGTCTTACATTTTCATGAACAGTGTGTACATAGAAGTAGGGATCTACTGAAGTTTACTTTCTTACAGTACATAGAAATTTTTTTTGTGCATGTATGCGTGCGTGCGTGTGTGTGTGTGTATGTGCATGTGTACAAAGAGTGCACTTGAGCGTATGTGCATGTGCAGAAGCAAGTATGACATCTGGAATCATGCTCGATTGCTCTAACTCCTTATCGCCTTGTTCTGGGGTTTCCTGGGCTCTAGTTTGAGGACTGGAATTACAAGTTACTACTGTTTCCACTGGGCATTTTTTTTTTTTTTACATGGGATCTGGGGATCCAACTCAAACGCTTTTTTTTTTTTAATTTTTTTATTATTATTATTTATTCAACTGTGTGCATGTGCGTATGTATGTGCGTGTGTGTGTGCGTGCGTGTGTGTGTGTGTGTGTGTGTGTGTGTGTATGTGTGTAGAACCACGGACGAATTCGGGAACCACCATGGACGCCTCCACCTCCTACTGCCCCGGGATTCACAGGCTCCGCCCTACCAGGTCCACAAGCGCAGGCCGCCCCCGCTTCCGCCCGGTGTCTATACGTGGGATCTGGGATCCGAACTCAGGACCTTCTGCCTGCAAGAAGGAGGCTTAACCCCTGAGCCACCTCTCCAGCCCTCAAACGCTTTTGATTGGGAAGCAAAGACTTTTTTAACCCCTGAGTCAGCTCCCAGTCTGGATTACACAGAAATCTTTAAGAGTGTTTCAATCTTCCATAGAATCAGGGTTTAGAATTTGAATTGCTTTTCCTAATCTCAAGGGATAGGATGCTTGTACCTTAGGTCTGGTCAGGCATACAGCACTATAAATTATTAAGGACACTTCTCACGAATACATTTGAAGCTAGTCGTATTGTTTAAAGTTACAGACCATGTTAATTAAAATGTCAGAATTTTGTGGAAATTTCAGGCCTTATTACAGACCTCTGGAGAAATATTTATGCTTATTTCCATCTATTTTATTTCAAAATATTTGAAAAAGTGAGGGGAGGTAGAGAAATACATGCCGTAGTAATGAGTGGAGGTTGGAAGACAACTTTCAGGAATCATTTTTCTCCTTTCACTGTGTGGTCTCCAGGCATTGAGCTTAGGTCAACAGGCTTCTATCTGAGGCCTTTACCTGCTGAGCCATCTTGAAGGCCTCACATTTCAGTTTTAAAAGGTACTGCTTTTGAAGCATTTCTCTTATTTTGTGTATATTTCCCCTTTAGGCTATAGGTATCTTGAGAGCCATAATATTTTATATTTTTACAAAATTTATGGGGCTTCTATTTAATTTGTAGGCCCCTTGGAAGCCATCCCATCACAAATGCTCAATAAATATTGTTAAAATGGAATGGGATTACTACAAATGTATTTGCCATTTTATATACTTCCAGAAAGCTCCCATAAGATGTCAGAAAGAATATAACTGTGCAAAAATGCCTGCTCTCATTGTATTCTTGCAAATTGCTAAAAGAATCAACTTTAAATGTTCTCACCACAATGGTAGGCAAATGTGATAATGAAATATACTAATTTGATTTAACCTCTTGCATTACATACATATTTCAAAATAATATGCAGACAATAAACACATATTGGTTTTGGTTGACCAGCCACAAACAAAGGTCTGTTTTTTTTTTTTCTCTCCTCTGTGGTGCTTACTGAGCACATAGTAGGTGACAGTTAGTTGTACTATGACTTAATTACTTAATTATTGTGGCTGGAAAAATGGATTATGTGTTAAAGTCTCTGCTTCAGAATAGAAGAACCTGAGTTCCAATCCCAGATCCTAAGTAAATAACACTTGGTGGAAATGGCTGTGTCATGCACTTCTGGCCCTAGAAGGAGAAGCCTGGGACACCCCAGAATAAAAAAAAACAGTAAGAAGATATAGCTATCTAGGTTATTTTTGATGATAGCCTTGGGCCTTCACAGGTGTGTATATGCATATGCACATATGTGCGTGTGCACACATGCATACACAATGTAGCCATTGTAGTGTAAGGCAATATTGGTGTCCCCCCCCCAAATTGTTTGTAAGCATCATGGACGAATGGAGCTTCCTATGCTCCAGGTATGATGGTAAAGTGTTGAGGAGGGTGAGATTTCATAGATGCATCATGGCTGACAGTTCTCCAACTAGTGGCTAGTTTGCTAGCGGCTCTGGATTCCACGCTGCGGACTCAGCTGCCTCTGCAGTCGCCCTGGCAAGAAGCATCCATCTCCTATGTGCTTGAAGGCCTTGGGGCCAGTCTCAGCAGCTCTTGTGTCTCTTAGCCCACATTTTCTTTTGAACATTTTAGTGTCACCTTCAAAGTAGCACTAAAAACCAGACTTTCCTTTGTAGGACAGTTTTAAGTGTATAGAATTACTGAATGGAAGACCGAAGGAATTTCCCATAACTCTTTGCTTCCTTAGTATCAGTATCTTATATTACATTGGGACTTGTTACAATGGATGAACCACACTGACACTTCGTTGTCACCCAAAAGGCCATTGTTTACTTTCTGGTTCACTCTTGGACCAGCTACCGCTAGATTTTGCTTTTGTTTTCTTCCTGCTTTTAGTGGCCATTGTTGGTCCAAATCATTGGCTTGAAGTTCTCCAGTGCTTTGTGTTTCATCTGGTTACAATGAAGAACCAAGGCCTCACAACAAAAACAAAAGTCAGTTTTATCTCAGCAATAAAACTGATTTTGTTTTCATCAAGGTAGCATAATGTATTAGAAGAAAGAAAATACCATATTTAGACAACTAATACTTGCTAATCCCCTTTAAGTTAGTTCTGTGGGCCTTTTAAAAATCAATTACTTGCTACATATAATTTTTTGTGCTCTATCCATAAATGTTTATCAAGTATGCCACATATTTATTAGTTAGCCAGTTATCAGCTACATTATGGTGGTTCAGTGCCTGAGTACCTAAGAGAACCTGGAAAACAAAATGTGCTGCAAACGTGTAAACTTGCTACAGTTGGATAAACCAACTGTGGAAGATTTGTCTTTTATTTTTAAAAAACTTTTATCCTGGGTCTTTTATAAAAGATCTTTATTTTCTTAAATGTGTTTACTGGTAGACATCACAATTGTTGGTGACTTTTTCTTCAGTAAGATGTTTATTCCATCTCTTAATACCTTTAAATAGTATTGTTTCCCATAACTTTTGACTCTCTATTAAAATTATTGTAATAGTAGCTACTCTTAACTGTTGCTGTGAGAGAGCAAAGTCAAGCAATAAGTTAGAAAGGGAGATTTATTCAGCTTACAGTTCTAGAGGGGAGAAACTGTCTTTCATAATGGAGGCAACATGGCTAGTGGCTGAAGCTGGAGGCAGGCTATCACTGCAAACATCCTGGAAACTCAGAGCTGCTCTGTCCAATAGGCTAAAAGGTGATGGCTGAAGGCTGGAGGATTCCTGGGGAGTCTCTCTTCAAAGTCTTCTGTTTTATGGTTCCTTTTATCTGGTCTGCTCCTGGGAGGTTTCCAATCAGATCTAGGGCTGGTCTTTGCATTGTAAATGAATTGATCTGGATTATTTCTTCAGGTGGACTGACAGCTGATTTTAGTTAATTCCAGGTGTGATCAAGTTGACACCTAGGATTAACTATCACAATTATAATGCAAAAAGATTGGAGAAAGAATCTAGATTTGGGCTTTGACTTCATAGTTTATATATTGTATTTTGATTTTAGCATTTTCTCATAAGCAAAAGAGAAATCGCAATCTCAACATGGTGGGTATTTGAAACCAAGCAGACTAATTGTAAGTTTTGTTTATAGTTTTTGTAGATGTCTCCTGCAGTGAAGACAAAGCTCTGAAGATAAAATGAAAATATCATTTTTAAAACTTCATAGTCTATATAAAATGACTATCAAATGATGAATTTTGTGTATTTATATTTTAATACACAATACTATGCAGGAGTGTAACTCATTTAAACTTACCAAAACGCTGACTTTGTTTTGACTTTTGTAAACATTTATTCATTCAATGATGAGACAATCCTCAATTTCCTCTTTAGAGACTGTGACAGGAACAAGAAGATTCCCTAGACTTGTGATACATTAAAACTCTTACATTCAAAAGAAAATCTGAGATCAATTTGGGGTCTGATAACCACACTCTGCCTTTCACAGATCAGAATCTCTGTGGCTGGCCAAGAAATCTCTGTCATATGAATGCCATTGCTGGGCACTAATAATCCTTTTCAAGGGTAAAATTGAAAATTGATACTTAGCCTAAAATATAATCCTATCAATTTTACATAAAATATTGATAGAAAGTAAAAATTTAGTATCTCTGGTGTGAATTCCATAGACTGCACAAAATATAAATGTATGGATTAAGGAAAATTAACGTAATCTTTTTATGAGAACTAAAATCAATTACATGTCAACGTTGTAGCATTATAAATGTATGTAGTCAGCATAGAATTTTTTCAGCAGTGTTTTTTGCAGATTGGAATTGACTAACTAGATGCTAAATATTAAATAGTACTAATCAAAACATGGTTCAAGAGACTTTAAACACACTGATCAAAGGGAGCTATTTATTACCTGATGCATGTTACAGTTGAAATATCAGCTCTATGGGTTTTTTGTTCTTTTAGTGTTTAATGTATGAATATAGTAAATTCATGATATTTTCACATCTTAAGTCTAAATCCCAACCCCTCCTTTTCCCATTGTGGTATTATATTTATAGTTTTCTTAAGAATGCATTTTTAGCTATACACAGGTAATAATTAATGTTAACAAATTAAGTCTGTAGCTGCTGTAATTGGCTCATTGAATATACTTGTGGTTTGAAATGACCAGTAAGTGTACAGCTCCATTCATAGACATAAAATATCAGTGATATATTTAGTATATATATATGTTTACATATATAACTTTTAGTAATGTATAAACACATTCATGTGCTGTTTGATTAAAAGGAAATGTGAAGTGACGTCTTGAGGCAATGAATTCATGGTGCGATTGTCACGTACAACGATACAGTTTTTTTATACTTGGCCTCATGTATGGCATAGCCTTTTGCTCCTATATCCATGCCAGAAAAAAACCCACGAGGTTATATCAAGCACAGGAGAAAATGATGCAGGCGAGAGATATAGCCAGGGCCAGAAAGATGGTTCGGCTGGTAAAGGTATTTGCTGTGCAAGTCTGATGAACTGCATTTGACATATGAAGTCCACATAAAAGTGGAAGAATCACAATATTGTCTTCTGATATCCACACACATGTCATGGTACACATGCCCACACATGCACATCATACATACACATACATATACTTATAATAAAATTTTAAAAATAGAAATTATGAGTCATAGTAAGCAGATGTATAAAGCTTCTGTTAGAATGAAATGCATTAAACCTTTTAATTAGTGTAAGACATATACTCTAAAGTAATGATAAAATGCCCAGCAAATATGTGGGCCAGTCACTTCTTACCATTACCATTGCCATTACCAGTTGAGCTGCATGTAAGAGCATGTTCCATATTACTGGCTGTGTGGCAGGATTTCTGACAGGAATGCTGCCACGAGCTAGTGAGAAACGCGTCACACTATGATGTTACAGTGGCTGCAGCACTAGGTGAAAAGGAAACCATTGCTTTAGTAGAACAATATGCAGTTCTTAAGCCCTTTGTGCTAGCAGGTGGAGCTTGCACGACATTCAGCAACAAGTGGCAAATAGGGACACTGCTCAGACAGAGGACGCGAAAGAGTGCTGAACACAGAGATGTTTCTACCAGAATAGTCCCACGGTTGGTCCAGTTTGCTCTACTGTGAATATGCAGACCTTTTCCTCGCCTTGCCATTTGGATGTCAATTTGGAGTTCTGTAACTAAGTTCTTAAAAGTGATTTATAAGAAGGTGAAGACTGTAGAAGGGATAGATGGAAAAGCAAGGACTCAAAAAGGCCTGGAAAAGCAGATTGTGTGGGTAGAAATGATTTAAGGAAGTTATCCTGAGGAGTTTAAAACCTGAACACTGAGAAGAGATGCAGTGTTCTGATGCTATAATGCCAAAGTCTTCAAGATGGTACTAAGTACTAAGGAGCATGGGTGTGTGACCACGGTGGGCAGGAACACTACCAATGGAAATAAAATAGCACAAGATCACAAATCTAGGCCATACCTGTAAATGTTTTCTTTTCTGGATGCGTATGTGTGTATATGTGTGTATATGTGTGTGTTTTCATGTGTGTGCAAGGGCCTGGGGCTGAAGTAAGATGTCTTTTGGTTGCTCTCTGCCTTTGTCATTGAGGCAGGGTCTTTTGCTGAACCCAAAGTTTGACAATTGCAGCTACTCTGGCTAGCCAGCTTGCTTAGGGATCCCCCTTTCTCTGCTTCCAAGTGCTAGAGTTATGAGTGAATCGTCATGCAAACCCAACATTTATGTGGGTTCTAGAGATCCAAACTTAGGGCCTCATGCTTGGACAACAAGTATTTTTCCTGCTCAGCCATCTCCCTAGCCGAAGAGGGAAGTTAAAGAATTTCACCAGGTCCCTAGTGAGGAGAAACTGTAAATTTAACTAAAACTTGACTCTGCATCATTTACAACTTTGTTGTATACCATTAAACTTTAATTAACTGTATGATAATATGTATATAATCTTCATTTTTTTAGAAAAAAAATCATAATTCAGAACACCAAACTCTACATTGTTCATCTGAAACCAGACCGGCCAAATCTCTCCCAATCTTATAGCTTAGGGAACTTTGTGGAAGAGGGGGCAGCAAGATTGTAAGAGACTAAAGATGGGGAGGACTGACAATATGCAAGATATTTTGCACAAGTTGGGGCTGCAGCAGCCAGGATTGGACTTTGCCTGACCTGCACACTGGTTGACATGTCAACGACCCTCCAAAGTCTAGCGCGGATCTCAGGGGAGAAGGCTCCAGGAAGTAGGATCCTTATAAACAAGGGATTAAACAGTCATAATAGAGTTCCCATACTAATCGGGAGCCCAAGAAGGGACTCCGGGCTATGCCACTGAGTCCTGAACCTTCACTAGGGTAGAGGACTCAGAGGGAGGTTCAGCACCCACATAAATGGATGCTCCAGGGGATGGGAGGGAGGAAGGGGGAGGCACCAGGAGATAAGGAGGGAGGGAGGAGTGAAAGGAAGGAGGGAGGGAGAGAGTGCAATGAGGGATGACAGGGGAGGGGAGGGAGGAGGGAGAGGGTGGGGTATCTATTAAGCTTGTATGATCAGGAAAAAATAAAATGTGGGAGAAAAAATATTGTGCGTGTGTGTGTGTGTGCGTGTGTGTGTGTGTGTGTGAGAGAGAGAGAGAGAGAGAGAGGGAGAGAGAGAGAGAGAGAACTATGTGTCCCTGTGGAGGGCCAAGAGTGACTTCAGGAATCATCCTTGATTGCTTCTACCTTCTTGCATCGATCTGGGATTTCCAAGGCTCTGCCCACCAGGGTCAGAAGTGCAGACCACTGTGGTTTCCACCTGGCGTTTTTTGTTTTTTTTTTTATTAAAAATTTAATTATACATTCTAAAATTTTTTACCAGTTCCCTCCCTCCCCCCTCCTCCCCCTCCCCTTCCCCCAGTGCCTCCCCCCCAATTCCCAGAGAGTCCTTTATTGTGTACGCCTAACTCTCCACTGGGTCCTCCTCTCCGATGACATATAAGGACCCAGTGGCATTTCCATAAGCCCTTTCTCTTGTTCCCCTTAAGCATAAGATCACTACTATGGCTGTCAATCCCTTGCCTCCAGGGGTCTCGGTGCCCTTAACAGATGCTAGACTTTATGAGGGCAACAGTGCGCTGGACATTGCGCAGGGCATGCAAAGTCCCATTATGATTGCTTTGGCCCCAACTATTGTTGAGAATCTTGCAAATCATTGCTCCTCCCATCCTTTTGCTCTTACAATCTTACCGCCCCCTCTTCCGCAAATGTCCCTGAGCTCCAGGATGGGGAGAGATTAGGCTGGCCTAGTTCTATGTGATTGATATAGAGTCTCTGAAGTTCTGGATTGTGGTTTGTTGATTTTCTTTTGCAGTTTTGCTGCTCCTGCAATTCCCTTCACTCCATTCTGCTGGGCACTGTATGTCACCCCCTGGCCAGAGACAAAAAGCTGTTAAACTGGAGTCTTGTTGTAATAGCACATTCAAGGGTATATGTAATAAGAGTAGGAAACCTCACTGAGGGAGGGGTCCATCACCCATTTGCAAAATGATTACTTTTTATCTGCTAGACTATATGCCCTCCCCTTCTGGTGAGAACAGGAAAGAACGTCTGTGAACTTAACCAGGTTTCTCATTACTTACTTGCAGACCTTGATGGAGGCTTATTTTCTCTGCTTTAACATGGTCCCCTCTCTCCTTGTTTCTGGTGTGGCCCTCCTAACCCATCTCTCTTGTTCATAATCCTTGCAATTACTGTGTTACATAGGTTTACTTTTGAGTGTCTCAATGTGGGCTGGGTGAGTTTGGTACTAGGAGCCACCTATTAGGGAGTACATACGGCACTTAATTTTCTGGGTTTGGGATACTTCACTTAATATAATTCTTTCTAATGACATCCATTTCCCAGCAAATTCCAGTAATTCATCATTTTTGATGGCTGAGTAGTACTCCATTGTATAGATGTACCACTTTTTCCTTATCCACTCGTCAACTGTTGGACATTTAGGTTGATTCCATGACTTTGCTATTGTAAACAGTGCTGCTATGAACATGGTCGAGCTTGTGCTATCGAGGCGAACCTCTGCTGCATGGGGGGTTATACCCAAAAGTGGGATAGCAGGGTCATATGGCATTTCAATCTTTAATTTCTTTAAGAATCTCCAGACGGCTCGCCAGAGTGGCTGTATGAGCCTGCATTCCCACCAACAATGTAGGAGAGTTCCCCTCTCTCCACATCCTCTCCAGCATTTGTCGTTGTTTGTATTGTGGATTTTTGCCATCCTGACCGGGGTGAGATGATATCTCAGGGAAGTTTTGATTTGCATTTCCCTGATGGCGAAGGAAGTGGAGCATTTTTTAAGATAATTGTTAGACATTTTAATTTCATCCCTGGTAGAGTTTCTTTGAAGTTCCAGGGCCCATTTTTTAATTGGGCCAGTGGTTTCCTTGGAGTTTAGTTTTCTAAGTTCTTTGTGCACTCTGGACAGTAGAGCTCTGTCAGATATGTGGTTAGTGAAGATTTTCTCCCATTCTGTGGGTTGCCTTTGAGCTCGTGTTATAATCTCTTTATCTGAACAGAAGCTCTTTAATTTCACAAGATCCCAACTGTTGAGAGTTGGTAGCAGTGACTGTGCCATTGGATGTCTGTTTAGGAAGTGTTGGCCTAGCCCAATCAGCTCGAGGGAGTTCCCTATCCTTTCAACTATGGTTTTTAAAGTCTCTGGCCTGATATCAAGGTCCTTGATCCATTTGGAATTAAGTCTTGTACATAGTGACAAGTACGGGTCCAGCTTTAATCTTCTGCATGTGGAGATCCAGTTTTGCCAGCACCATTTGTTGAAGATGCTGTTCTTTTTCCATTGGATTTTTTGGGCCCCTTTGTCAAAGACCAAATGGCTGTAACTTTGTGGGCTTATATCTGGGTCTTCAATCCTTATACATTGATCTGTGTGTCTATATTGGAGCCAGTACCAGGCTGTCTTTATAACTATGGATTTGTAGTATAGACTTAGGTTTGGTATGGTAATACCTCCAGCTGTGTTTTTGTTACTCAGGATTGTTTTTGCTATCCTGGGTCTTTTGTGCCTCCATATGAACTTTGAGATTGTTTGGTCAACTTCTTTGAAGAATTGCTTTGGGATTTTGATTGGTATAGCATTGAATCTGTATATTGCCTTTGGTAGGATGGTCATTTTTACAATGTTGATTCTGCCAATCCAGGAACAAGGGAGGTCTTTCCACCTTCTGGTGTCTTCTGCTATTTCTTTCTTTAGGGTTTTAAAGTTTTCATTGTAAAGGTCTTTTACCTCCTTAGTTAGGTTTATACCAAGGTATTTCATTTTTTTAGGGGTTATAGTAAATGGTATGGTTTCTCTCAAGGCTTTTTCACTTGTTTCATTCTGGGCATATAGGAAGGCCTCTGATTTTTGCACATTTATTTTGTATCCTGCCACCCTGCTGAACTTCTCAATTAGTTCCAGGAGCTTCCTCGTGGAGTTTTTGGGATCCCTCAGGTATAAGATCATGTCATCTGCAAATAGGGATAGCCTGACTTCTTCCTTGCCGATTTGAATCCCTCTTATGTCCCTTTCTTGTCTTATGGCTTCAGCTAAGACTTCAAGTACAATATTGAATAGAAGTGGTGAGAGTGGACAGCCTTGTCTAGTTCCTGATCGAAGTGGGAATGATTCCAATTGTTCCCCATTGAGCATAATCCTTGCTGTGGGCTTGTTGTATATAGCTTTTATTATATTGATTAAGGTTCCTTCCATTCCCACTGTCTCTAGCGTTTTGATCATAAAAGGCTGTTGGATCTTGTCAAAAGCTTTTTCTGCATCTATCGAGAGTATCATGTGGTCTTGGACTTTGGACTGGTTTACATGATGAATTACATTTATTGATTTGCGTATGTTGAACCAACCTTGTGTGCCGGGGATGAAGCCTACTTGGTCCCCATGAATGATCTTTTTAATATGTTTTTGAATCCGATTTGCTAAGACTTTGTTGAGAATCTTTGCGTCTGTGTTCATCAGGGAGATCGGCCTATAGTTTTCTTTTTTAAGTGAATCTTTATTAGGTTTTGGGATTAAAACGATATTAGCTTCATAGAAGGAATTTGGTAGTATTCCTTCCTTTGCTATTTGATGGAACAGTTTAAGGAGTATTGGTGTTATTAACTCCTTAAATGTCTGGTAGAACTCTGTGCTGAATCCATCTGGTCCAGGACATTTTTTGGTGAGAAGATTCGAGATTACTTCCTCAATTTCCTTATATGTTATAGGACTATTTAAATAATTCACAACTTCCTGATTCAATTTAGGTAAGTTGTGTTTACTTAGAAATTCATCCATCTCTTTTGTGTTGTCAAACTTCACAGAGTATAAGTTTTTGAAATATGATGTTATAATTCTCTGGATTTCTTGGGTATCAGTATTGATAACTCCATGTTCATTTCTAATTTTGTTAATTTGGGTTTTCTCTCTCTTGTTTTTGGTTAGTTTAGCTAGGGGTGTATCAATCTTATTGATTTTTTCAAAGAACCAGCTTTTTGATTGGTTGATTTTTTCTATCGTTTTCTTAGTCTCGATTTCAGATATTTCTCCCCTTATTTTGCTAATCTCTTCTCTTCTACTGCTTTTGGGATCAGATTGCTCTAGTTTCTCTAAAGCTTTAAGCTGCATTGTTAAGTTGTTTATTTCTGATGTTTCCATTTTTTTGACGTGGGCATTAAGAGCTATGAACTTACCTCTTAGAACAGCTTTCATTGTGTCCCAGAGATTTTGGTAAGTTGTATTTTCGTTATCATTCACTTTCAGGAAATCTTAAATCAACCCCCAAACGATAATTCTTGGGGACTTCAACACCGCCCTCTCTACATGGGATAGATCAACAGGTCAAAAGCTTAACAGAGACACTTTGGAACTTAATCAAACCCTGAAAGAAATGGATCTCACAGATCTCTATCGAACTTTTCACCCACGCACCAAAGAATACGCATTTTTCTCAGCAGCACACGGAACTTTCTCCAAAATAGATCACATATTGGGCCACAAAATGAATCTACACATATACAAGAAAGTTGAAATTCTAACCTGTGCCCTATCAGACCACCACGGCCTAAAGCTGGACATCCACAACACATCAAACAAGAGAAAATACACTAACTCCTGGAAACTTAACACTATGATGCTGAATGAGAACTGGATTCAGGAAGAAATTAAAAAGGAAATCCACCTGGCGTTTTTAAGTGGGACCTGGGATTCAAACTCAGGATTTTCTGCTTGTGAGACAGTCTTAACCCCTGAGCCATCTCTCTAGCCCATAATCTTCATTTTAAATGTTACTATCATGCTCTGTAAATTATTTTGCTCTCTTTGTGAAATCAAGTCTCTAACTAAAAATATTCATTCATACTCTGCATAAGATTTAGTCTTAGGACTGGAGAGATGGATTGCCTAGAGGTTAAACCTTTGCTTTTTAAACAAAAGAACCTGAGTTTGGAACCCGATTCCATGTAAAAATACCAGGCAGAAATGACAGCAGCTTGCACTTCTAGACCTGGAAAGTGGAGCCTGGGAAATCCTAGAGCAAGGCAGTAAAGAAGTAAAGCAGTGGTGGTTGATTCCCCAAGTCACCCTTGTACCCCCACAGGCACACCAGTGGCCTCTCCTTTCCACACACACCTATACTCCTTCCCCATGTACACACCAGCACCTATACACATGTGAACAATGAATATTTAGTTTTACATTTGCACTATGAGTTCTTGAAGATTGCTAAAAAAGATTTCTTTTTTCGGAATGAGGATAATATCAGAGGAGTATTCTCCTTTGTGAAGATTCCTCTTGCCCAAAGCAGGAGAAATTGGGTAAATGGTACCATTTACAGAACGTTGATTTAGTAAGACTCGTTTCTCACTGGGGAAGCTACAAATTACATACAGAGTCGAGGCTTTTTGAGTGGCAGTTTTCTATATAGTAGGCTTTGTGTACTTAACAGATTAACTGCTTTTTCTGTTATTCTTTTCCCCAGGATTCAGGAATGAAAATGACATAATAGATTTCTTTTCCCGGGGATCACAGCAAACCTCCTTAGTCAAACCCAGCAGCTCTTTGGGAGGTAAAGAGCAAGCTAACCTGTGTTTCTACAAGTTACAAAATCATTTACATTTATTACCCTTGCACAGTGAGGCCCCAAAGCCTCAGAGCTATGATTCTCCGAATCACTGCATTCTAAGCTTGACTGATTGGTTTAAAAGCTTGTGAGAGATTTATAATGATTCACTGTGTAAGCCAATGATTTTACGTTGAAGGCAGGAGACTGCTTATAAATGACAGAAAACTTTAGACTCTCTTTGGACTTTCCAGGTGGCCAACTGCGTCCATGAGTTGAGATAGAACAGCGTTTCCTTTGCACTGTTGGAACCCCATGGTTTTGTAAAGTGTGCATTCATTATAGTCTGCGACCATGATGTCAGCACCCTGTTAATACTGCCACTTTGGATTACTTAGCTATATTAATATCTGTGTGTATTAACCAGTGAAACTTAAAAGGATCTGTCACTGTTGAATCTCTTTCTTGTTTATTCTCATAAACTTTAATTGCTTCCCCCAAATTCCAGATTTGTTGCTTAAATAGCACATATTGCTGTACATTACATTTGGGAAAATTACTATAGTCAATTTACTGTAATGTCGGACAACACGACATAATGGCAGTATCTTTACTTTTTAAAAAGTTTTTAAAATTGCTATTGTCTAAAAGTAGCAGTAGAAACAAAAGGCATAAAATTGATAGCTATATACTGAAATATTTCACTTTGTGTGTTATTTTGCCTTGTTTGATCAAAAAAATGAAAGTTGGTGTTTGCGATGAATTTTGGATTAAAAAGTTACTGAGAGTGGTGAAAGATCTCTGAAGAAAGAGCTCTCCTCTAAGTTCTCTCAGAATCCCAGCAACCCACCCACCTGCTTATTTCCACAAGAAATACAGCATGCCAAAAAGGAAATAAAGTTATATCCCCTTAGTTGCTGCATTTATCGCTGTTCAAACCACCTATTTGTCCTTTTCCGTTTCCACAGCCAAGGAGTTCAGGCAGTTCCTTTCTGGTCTTCCTGTTCACCTCATGCCTCCCATCCATCCCCACACCTGACTTCTTGAGGCTTCTTGCTATTGAGACCAAATCTGCGCATGTCTGTCCATATCACTTTGTATTTCTTCGTCTTATTCTAGGTTCCCAACAGTATCTCAAGAACAGTTTTTAATACTCAAGAGTACAATTTGTGAATTCAGACCTGGTGCCTTTTAGCATCCATCATTTATTTGGCTGCTAGCTCTATTATTTTGGGAAAGTTTCTCAACCTCTCTGAGCCTTAGTTTCTTGGTTTGTATAAAAGGGACTAGCGCAGAGTAATGGTTGGGTAAAGACTAAAAAG
This sequence comes from Typhlomys cinereus, assembly GCA_023101885.1. Classification (NCBI taxonomy): domain Eukaryota; kingdom Metazoa; phylum Chordata; class Mammalia; order Rodentia; family Platacanthomyidae; genus Typhlomys; species Typhlomys cinereus. Next base: position 1,512,596 of record JALPQD010000168.1, read on the forward strand.
ACCAAAGCATGATGAGCAACATAATTGGAATAGTTAAATGCTAAAGTTATCATTATTGCTGCTATTCATCCCAACACACACTGCCCTGATTTCTTTTTTTTACTTATTTGATTTATTTTATTTTTTAATATTTTTTATTATTATTTCAGCTCATACAAACTTAATAGGTACACCAGTTCCCTCCCTCCCTCCCTCCTCCTCCCCCCCGAACCCCCTGCTCCCCCTCCCCTTACCTCTCCCTCCCCATCCCCCCGTGCCTCCCGCCCCAATTCCCAGAGTCCTTTCTTGTGCATGCCTGACTCTCCTCTGACACTGCCCTGATTTCTTAATGAATAACTTTTTTCCCATACAGAAACTCTTCCTTGCAAGGTCTTTAGGATAGGGATCACCATCACTCTTTCTTCAAATTCTTCTTGTCACTGTTTCTTGAAGTTCATGTTCTCTACTCATTCTTATAGCTCCATCTTGTGTAGATGAATATCATAAAAAGCCTTCATCATAAACCCTGCTGAAGTTCAAATATGCCAGTGGGTTTTGCTGATTTACTGATTTGTGAGAGAATGAACTGGCATAAGCCTCTTTCTTGGTTCGCTTACTGACTTTGGGGACTCCCTAGTGCCCTTTAATCTCCTGATGCGGGTTCTTGCTTTTATGTATTGACAAGTGGTTATTTTTGTGTTTGTAGAGTTTGTTTCCCCTTTTGATAATCATAACTTACTGCACTTCACATTTGTGTTTTTTTTTGGATGTTATCTTCCATTCCTTCTGCATACTCTTAGGGTCTTCTCAATGGCTAGGATATCCCACTTACACGTTCTGTCAATACCCCTGTATATGATTTGCTTACAGTAGGAAGCTGACATAGGTATTGGTGCGTAAGCTTTGCTGTTCTCTTGCATCATTAGTAGGAAGTTGCCGACTGACTCACCACCTCTCCTTCTCATGCCATGCTGAATGCTTTGGGTCAGGTCTGTAACTGAAAAAAACATACGACCCTTTGGAATTTAGTTAGCCTATGACTTGTCATACCAAGAAAAGTAATCACTTTTGTCTAGTAGACAAGATGTTCTTTGTTAGGATGAGTGATATGTTCTGGAGTTTCCCACATTTTATGTGGAAGGGGAAAAGGGGGGAGGGAACAAGGGGGTCCAGGAAGGGATGGAGGGAGGGAGAGGACTGAGGTACCTATTAAGTTTGTACGAGCAGAAATAAATAAATAAATAAATAAGAAAAAAAAGTGGAAGAGGCCCTGTCTCTTTTCTTGTTGTTTTTTTAGCTTCTAATCTCATGGAATTTGACTTTGGGACTAATTCTTGTAAAGTAAGTATTTCTTTGAAGATATTCCTGGGTCTCCTACTGGCATATTAGTAGACTGTTGGAGTAACAAAATCTCAGTCACTTAACATAATAAGTGAGTACTTTCGGACTCATGTAGTGTACTGTCAGTTGTAGGGTGGTTGTTCTCCTACGGCTTTCTCTTCTCTGTTCTGTGGGGCTCTCTTTGTCTTGTCATTTAGAATCCAGGTGAGAGCAGCCACAGTGAGGGATGTGGTAGATGGGAAGAATAAGGAGCTTCTGGTAACTTGAGATGTCTTCAAGTGCCTGCTCATATTTCATTGTTCACTCACACTCAGGCAGGTCCTATGGTTCTGTCACAGGAGGTACGTGCAAGAGGAACTTAAATATAACCTCTTAGAAGCTGGGCAGTGGGGTTACTCAGTGATGAATGAGAATAGAATCTTTCCTATAGCAAAAAGCCATCTTATTGTCTTAAACTTGCTTGTAATATTTAAATCTTTGAGTCAGAATTTTTTTTCAGGAAATTATTTTAATCAAAATAATTTTATATCATGTAGGAGCCCAGAGGAGTAGGCTGTAGCAGAGTAGTCTGGGCTGTGACTCTGGTACTTGTGAACTCTTGTCTTCTGTCTCTTGCTTTCTTCTTCCCACGCTGGCTTCACTCATGTTGAAAAGATGGCTGGTAAGCGCACAGTTGTGCACATGGCCGCGTCCAGTTGTAGAGATTCTCTTCTTACTCAGAAATATAAATCCTATATGATTGGAATATAGGAAATATATACCCCTCTTGACTGATGTTAGTTCCTAGAGGGAATTCATTAGTCCAGATGGTTGACACTGGTCACTTGGAATGAAAGGAAGCTGAGTCAACCATCCTTATTCGTTAAGGCTATGATGATCTTACATGGCTTTCTCTGACCTCTTTCTGGGATGCCCATTCTTATTCTCTCTCTCATCTCTCTCATTCTTTCTACATGTTTATATGATCATTATCTAATTATATATCATCTTCTGTCCAGCTCTCTATGTATCTATCATGTATCTGTCTGTCTGTCTATCTATCTATCTATCTATCTATCTATCTATCTATCTATCTATCTATCTATCATCTATCATCTATCTATCTATGTATCTACCTACTTACCTATTATCTATTTATCTATCATCTATCTATCTATCTATCTATCTTATTCATAGCCTTCTTTGAACTCATGTTCTCAATGGTCACATCTACTTAGAAGACTACTATCTCTCTGGAACAATTCTTACTCAGGGGGGGAAATGGGCTTGCATAAGACCCTCATCTTCAGACAGTGGATATCTGCCCAACTGGTGAATGTACAAATGCTGTCCTCAATGAAGTAAATTATAAATAAGTTTTATGAGCACAATTCTCAACCTGCTTCATTCTTGGGCTGTAGTCCACATTATTCCTTGGGGCTGAGCTTGGGGCCATATTAGGGACTTATATTGTTATATAACTCTATGGCTTTATAACTATTGCTTCAACACATTTGTGATATCTGTGCATATAGTTTATTACAAAGTTATATCCTGAAGCCCCTGATATGTGGTACTACTGTGCCTTTCCTGTAGAGTTTAGTTATTTTATTCCTAGATATCTAGGATTCCTTGTAGCTACACTCCAGTCTCATATTGCATTATAACTAGATATATGCATCTTTCTGTCCTACTAGACAGTGTTCCTTGAGGAAAAACAAAAAGATCAGGTCTTTAAAAATTTCCTTCAATTTCCTGCCACCTTCAGTTCCTCTTACCAAACTTCAAATACAATGCTTCCATGTGGTAGATGCTCCAGAAACGATAGGTCAGTGAGCAAATAATGATTAATCAGAAATAATTTATTAAATGAATGTATAAATTTAAGAGTCAGTATCTACCCTTAAAACGCCAAGGGAAAATACAAATGTAGAATGCAAGTAACAGCAAGAACAAAAACAGAAACACAATTGTCTCACATATTTTTCCTAAAAGGAGATTTAAAAAAAGGATTAAGTGATTTCTACAGACAGACAGGCATCATGTTGGAGTTGTAGAGCCAGACTCTGATTCTCTCCCGACCCAGGAAGTGCTGGTGCTTCCTCAAAGAAAACAAGATACTTGAACAAGTGGTTGCTGTTGTTTATCATTGTTTTGAACTTGATATTTTGAAGTCAGAGAATTCTTAGTAGGGTAAGTACCAATATTGGCAGTTATCAAAGGAATTATGATAGAGTAAATATTTAGTTAATTTCGTGGCAATTTAAATTTTGGATTTAAATATTGCTGAACCATTTTGCCTATCTTGAGTAAAATGAAAAGTAGAATCTTTGTGAATTTTTTTTTCCAGGAAACTGGATATTTGGCAATTGTAATGCAGAAGAAATTTGTCAGCATGTTGCTTCTTTGAATTGATTGCAAATTTTGGGATTCTGTCATGATTATGAAATTAAAGCCACAGCCTCAGAGCTGTATGAAGTATGATTTGGAAAGGTTGATGTCATAGTTGGCTTGGGATACTGTAACAAAATTCCTGAGGTAGAGTAATTTATAAACAACAGAGACATATTGCTCACAGCTCTGGGAGGTTGGGAAATCCAAGACCAATCTTCTGGTGAGTTTAGTGTCTGCTGAGGGCTGCACTCCGTTTTACAGATAGTGACTTAGTGCTCTGCCTTCACGTGTTAGAAGGGGGAAATGACTCCCTCACACTACCTGTGTGTGTGTGTGTGTGGTGTGCGTGTGGGTGTATGTGGTGGAAACATTCACAATCTACTCCATGAGCTGTTTTGATAAATGCAATTATCAATGGCTCTTAGCCCTAGTCATTCTACTCTTTCACATCTCTTCTAGAAGGTCACTAATCCTATTCATTCTGCCTTTGCAATGCCATCACTCGTTAAAGACCTTACCTCTTAGTTTAAATCATAACTTGGGCATTTCGTTGGGCCATAGCAGTTGTGGAGAAGGAAATTGTATGCTCTTGATGTCTTGCTTTGTTGATAGCTGTCTGCTTTGTATGTGACTTACAGCTCCTCTGGTAAGTACCTTTGGGCTTGGTGTAAAGAAAGCACTCTTTAAATGCCAACTGAATTTGCCCTAAATTAAATTGACTTCAGAATCAGCATTCCCCAACAAAGTTGATCACAATCTTTAATGATTAGATCATAACTATTAATTCTGCATCTATAGATCCAGGGATTGTGCTCAGCCGACAGGCTCACTTCCTGCTCATAAAACTTATTTACAATTTATTTCATTGAGGACAGTGTTTGTACATTCACCAGTTGGGCAGATATCCAATGTCTGAAGACGAGGCTCCTATGCAAGTAATCTCCATATGACCTTGTGTGTTAGGTAAATACAGATGTCAACTTGAAAATTGAAACTTGACTTCTGGGCACATTTGCAAAGAATTTGTAATTAAGGCAAGCCCTAGGCAAGGATCTGTTGGATATGGGAAGACCCGGCTTATGGTGGATAAACCATGCTCTGGGGGATAAGATGGGGAAGCTGGTTCTGTAAAGTTGGCATTCTTCAGTCTACTTGGGCAGACTTACAGTTTGGCAAGTGAGGCTTGCTCCTCTTGGCAATCCTGTCGTGGGTTCATGATTACCATTGTGACATTTTGGGAGATGGCATTTCATAGCCCTTTTCCCCATCTTCTGACTCTTATATTCTTTCCACCCCCTCTCCTGCCCAAGTGTCTGGACCTTAGGGGTAGAATACATGCTATGTTGAGGACTCAATCTTCAACCTTCACTACCCTCAGCATCCTGTGTGACTATGATTCTCTACGTCTCCTCCAGTAATAATCAAGTGAGGTTCCTTTGCTAGTGGCCAAGGGGAGTTCCTATATTTCTTCTACTCTCCTTTCTCTGTGCTCCCAGATCCTTAAGGGGAGAGACTTGGATGTCCCTCCTGGGCTGAGAGTTTCATAATTATCTAGTCACTGCCAATCACTACCTGTTGCTGAAAGAAGCTCCTGGGCTGGAGACAGCTGCACAAATCACTGGTTTAAAGATAAGTATTGGGAAAGTAATTTGATATTGTGAATTGTTAGCAAGACAATATTATTAGTCTTTCCCCTTGGTATATGATCTCTCTGTTACTACCTTTTGTTTTATTGCATTTTTGAAATAATGTAATGAATTGGTAGGCTTCCATGTGCCTCTCTCTTACATCCTTGCTGTTATTTATCCTTTCCCTTACTCTCCTTTGTCTTATCTTCTCTTTCCCTTCCTCCCTTAAAGCTTTCCCTCATGAATCACCTTTCTTCTTCATACCACTTGAGTTCTCTTAAAGTGTTACTCCCTTTCCCTTGATGGCCCTTTTCCAACTTTTTGAATTCTAGAAATGATCCACGGTAAGTATACAGAAGGTTTAATGGATAATGAAAATGTGATACATATATGCAGTAGAATACTATTTATCTATTAAGAAAAAAATGAAATCATAAAATGAAATCAAATAAATAGGTGTAATTGGAAAAATGGTATCGAGGTAACTCAAACACAGAAAGATAAACATTGCATGTTCCCTTTCACATGCAGATCCTAGCTTTAAATATTCAGGTCCACTCATTTTCTTAGACCATGCAAAATATTTCCATTGTTTCACCTCCTGGGTATATAAATGTTATCTTCAGGCATCTTGTTGAGTTACTTATTTTAATACTTTTGAGAATATATATATTCATATGAAAATTGTATGTTTAACTTTTTGAAGGACTGCCAAGCTATTTCCTATGGCAATTGTGCCATTTCATACTCTTACTAAAAATGGACAAGGGTTCCAGTTTTCACATTTTCACTGATACCAGCTATTCTTGTTTCCAAAAATTATGTGTGTTTACATTAAAAATAACCATTGTAATGAGCATGAAGTGGTACTACATTGTAGTTTCGATTTTCATTGCCTTAATGATTACCAATGTCGAACATCTTTTCATGTGTATATTGGACATATGTATATTCTCTTTGATGATCCATTTATTTTAGAAATGATTGCATTAACTTAGTCTCTCTCTCTCTCTTTCTCTCTCTCTTTGTAGAGGTCAGAAGATAAAATTCGACAGTTGGTTTTTACTTCATTGAGATAGATCTGTGCTGCTGTGCTGTGTGCTCTAGGTTAGCTGACTTGTGAGATTTTGGCCAATTCTCCTGTCTTTGCATCTTGTCTCCTTGTAGAGGATGTAGATCCAGTTTTTAACTTGGGTACCTGGAATCAAACTAAACCTTTGCACTCTTCCTGCTGAGCCATCTTCCTGGCCCAAGAGTGATGTGTTCCTGAAGCTACTGATGATATATTGCACTCAGATTCAGAGATATAGTTAAACTGCAAGCACTCTTGGTTCTTGATTTTGTCTTTCAGTGAATTCAGACACTGCTTGTGACCTGTGATTCTTCTGTCCTTGGTGATCAGGCTGTTACTCTGGGCTCATCACAGATGATGCTTAAATTACTATCTAGCTCTCACTGTTTTCTCTCAACTTCTGCCTTCCTACTTATCTTTGTGCTTTATCTATCTTCACTTTCCATGTCCAACTAGTCACCACCTCTGGTGTATCCTTCTTCACCGTTTTTAACTTTATCCTGATGAGATGCAGGCAAAGATATTTGCATGATTGATAGGCATACCTCCCAGTTGATGATTGTTTTTTGTGAAAGGATTGATTAAACTGTGTTTATATCTAAATGAAAAAATGCAATTGTGTGCTATGCAGTACAATGTCCCACACAAAGAACCATTCGATAAATATTTTCTGATTAAATTGAATTCACTTTGAATATTGAACCTTGGGTATCTAAGCCTATGGTTCTTTGTTGTTAATTTCATCCTAATATATTTTAGGCTCAGGGGAAGAATGACAGTGTGGGCTTCAGAGCCCACACTTGAGAGCCTGACATTCCAGCATGTGCTGTTACTGATGTCTTAGGAAATTAAATTACGTTCAGGACTTCCTTTTTAAACATTATATTTAAAAGGTTTTTTAAATGTGTCTAGTGGTGCTTACATTTGGTATCAAATATAAGTGATTAATAATTCTATGTTCTCTGAATTCTTGATTTGTTTCCTGTGTCAGAGACTGGAGACTATTAAGAAGCGATTAGGGAGGATATCCTTGAAGTCTCCTTCACACCCAGAATCTCCCTCTTTTTTGGTTCACTTAACTTAATGTGGGAGTTGCTTGTGATATTTTCTACATTTCACCTTCCGAGGTTATGGGCCCCATTCATATGCCACCTCTCCCTCTCAGATGAGTAAGTATGACTTTTATGAATTTTTCTTCACTTGTGGAATTTAATTTACATGAATAATTAGGAAAGGACCAAGTGAAATTTCTCTCTCCCTAGGCAAATAATCTTGTTAAGAAAATCAACTGCAAACTTTTCCTTGAATTTTTTGCTTTCAAAATTTATTGCTTGCTACAAAGAAGCAAAATAAAAAGAAATATAGAGTATTACAAGTTACTGCTATTTTGCATATTGATATCTGAATAATTACCTTAGGGTGTATTGAGTTACAATATGAAATACTGTTCCCTCAGGACGTTATCTTAAAATATTTTACTTATTTAGCATACAGTTCAATTTTAGAATTATGTAAAGAGTGTAGTTGTTAACTGACATGAAATCTGTTGGCAGAAACAAAAAATTAGAGAGATTTAATAGGAAAAGGAAATTATTTTCAGAATGTTACTGTACTTAAATACGGTTACAGTATAGATGGTCAATTACAATAGGCAGCAGAGCAAAACAGAAGGTGACTATAATTCTCCACAGATGACTAATGTGTGCATATTTTCCCTTTAATATGTATTTTACGCGGACTTCTCTTGGATATTTATACTGGCAATCCTGTCTTTTTACATCCTCTGTCCACACAACCAGCAGTTGGGATCCTTTTACAATGCAAATGTCTGAAATAGATCCCAAAAGAACAGTGCTTGAACAGGAAGAGCGCGGGCCACACTGCGTTGCAACGGTCAGCTCAGGACTTCAACACAGCAGCATATGGTGATGCAATGCCATACGCCATGCTGCGCACTTCCTAGAGGTTGCTCCAAGAAGCTGAGTTGCAAGGCTGGTTCTCCAACAGCTGCTGACCAAAGGAAAGCCCACCAATGCCTGCAAGACCAAGGCACGGTGGAAGCCTCAGCTGTGGCCTTGAGTTCTGTGATTCTGTGGGTCATGTGACCATGACCGAGTTGTATATTGAAATCCCTATAAAATGTGGATTAAAGGAGATCATGCAAGAAACACACAAGTTTCATTCCCTGATGTTGTTCCCATTGCCATGGTTGCTACAAGGAGATCAGAGTTTTACAACCATGGGAAGAAATTTACGACCGCAGGCTGTTGACTGTGACTGTTAACACCAGAGGCTAGCATAGGTTTCAAGAGAAGAAATACACTGGGAACAACCTTCATTTTACATCTGAGGCCATGAAGTCTGTTTGCTTTTGAAGTTATTTTCAAATGGCTTCTTTCTTTACTTTTTGCCTATAAAATACTCTTATCACGATGATTCATGTTATTTGCTTGCTTATACAACTGGTCCATTTCAAATATTTAATGTACTGAACTAGTTGTTTCTCCTGTCCTGCTGTGTGAGGGCAACAGTTTACTATACCCATTTTGCAGACAGTGAAACCAAATGCAGAGTCCACAGTGTGAGTGACATCAGATTCTAGGCCAGAAACAAGGCAGAAACAATGCCGAGCGCCCTTGGCCTCCCCCTTTTCCGTTCTGCCTATATAAAGAACATTTGGCAGCCTTTACCCTCACGGAATTAAGTGATGGGTATTTAGCATCTCGAGCTAAGTGACCCAAAGCTGAATCGACTTCTACTACATTATTGAATCACTTTTACAAAATGGCTACACTGGACTTTCTCATGTATCAATGCGATCGCCAGCGCCTCCCTGATGGCATCGGCAGATGGCGAGAGGAAATGCATGTTGTCATATATTAAAAATCAATTGAAATAACATTTCAACCTTTAGTTGCAGCAAATTCGTTGAGAGGATGAAATGGAATCCTGGTGATACGAGTGATAGTGAGTTCTGTTGCTGCTTTTCTAATCAATTAAATGCACGGCTCTCAAGTCCTGCCAAGTGTCTATCTGCATGTCTCCTTCTCTAACCTTTCCTCTCTCTTCTGTTCCTTGTCTCTTATCCTCCCGCTTCTTTTGTGGCTTGGCTCATCTTGTCTCAGAGGAAATAACGTGCCATATTAGCTTATGCTTAGATTACTTGAACATTTTCATGTTAAAGGAAGACCAAGTAATTCCAGACTGAAGGAAATACGTCCCTAGCAGTGTGACTTCTAGAGCAATGCTATTTTGCTGCTCGCCTTCTCCTTAAATCCAGCTCAGCTACATCTGCTTTCTTTCCCAAGAAGCCCACCTCCGCTCTTGCTTGCTGGCTGGTTGTGGTTCCACAGATAAGGCCCGCTAAGAACAATGAGAAGACCTTAAAACTATCCACTAGTTTAGAAGGGTGACTGATGTGTAGAGTCAGGTAGAGTAGAAGGTAACAAAATCTTTTTCCCTATGGAGAGATGGAGAAGGCTTACTGCATGTGAGAGGTAGGTCAGAAGCCAGGTCATCAAAGAGTAGCATGAAGTCAGCGGTGTGAGCTTAGGAGGTGTTATAGCATGATGTGGTGCGTATGGTTTATCATTTTAAATGCTATGCTGAAGTTTGGATTGGAACCTGCAGGCAATGAGGCCTTTTGAGATTCCACAGGGTCCCCATAACTACCTGACCCCCTCATAGGAGCTCTGCACTGTCTCAGAAAATGCATAGTACGTGGGCTCTGAATTCTTCTGCACAAAAACCATTAAAGACTCCATTATCTTGGATAAGTAGTTGAAATACAGATCTGGTGAATGAAGATCCTTGAACAAAGTAATAAAAAGTGGCCAGAAACACAGGAGCTACTTCTGCATTTTATTACTTAGTTCAAGACCCTGGCTGAGCTCAGTTATATTGCTAATTCCCCAGGGAATATAGTTCTCTCTCTCTCTCTCTCTCTCTCTCTCTCTCTCTGTCTCTCTCTCTCTCTCTGTCTCTCTCTCTCTCTCTCCTTCCTCCCACAGGGAGACTTGCAATAGACCTCTTTTTTCCTAGCATCATTAGATAGTATCTACAGAGCATCACAAACATGCGCAGTGCTGAGACTAAGAACAAGTAAGCAATAACAGGCCATAAGTACTTTGACATCCTGGAAGTGGAGATTGGGTTGATATAGGAAAAACAATTTAATGTCACATTTGAAAGTGAAAAGGGCAAATGGCAACTCGCTAACAGTGGGAGCAGATCAGGTTTCAACTATGGGTCAGAATAAAAATGTGGAATTTTTGGCTGAAGTTCTTGGGTGACATTATGACTATGAATCACCCTACAAAAGACAGTAATTTATGTTCTTTTCCTACGGGTTTTCCAATTAACCAACATTCATTTGTCCCATGGAGGTTCACTAAGAATAGGGCATTAAACATAGCCTGTAATGTACGTGGAGCGTTTTTTTACATGCCACGCACACATATCTCCTTTAGTCTTTGCACTTCCCTTCCGCGGTTCATATGCTTACTGCTCCTATTGTGAACACTAAAGTTAAGTGACTTAATTAGCGTCCCATATCTATGACAATATGGCATGGTTTAAAATTTAAGTTTATTGGCAGCAGAACTAGAATTTTAATATTTATTTATTTATTTTTGGGTGTGTGTATGTATGTGTGTGCACGAATGTGACTATGTAGATCAGAAGTACTGTTTGTGCCTGTGAAAGCCAAAAGGTTAAAAAAAAAAAAAAAACTCCTTTTTGCTTTGCTCTGAGGTTTCCCAGGCTCTGCCTTCCAGAACTAAAAGTGCCCACCTCTGCCATTTACACCTGATGTTTGTACAAAGGATATGGAATTTGAACTCAGGTCCTTCTGCTCTCAAGGCAGAAGCTTAACCCCTGAGCCGTCTTTCCAGCCTAAAATTGAGTTTTAAAATGCTATACTATTCTGTGAAGATCATGTGTCCCTCACCTCTGGATCTGAGCTCATGACTGCTGATGTGGGTTTTTTTTCCTGACACTACTTGGTAAATCTTCTGTTCGATGCTGTGCGATCAAATCTTCAGTAACTAGAGAAGACTGAAAATTTTGGTGCTTTTATTTCATAAGTAACAACAGGAAGTGCGAGAGTGCTTAAAACTCAGAAGGTTTCAGTTTCATAGAAATAAGAATAAGTATAATCAAGTACTCAAAAATATCATGGGTGCCATTTGTCTCTCTTCTTCATCATTCAAAGCCAACACTCATGGATTGGTTTCTGCTTACAGGAACTTGGTTATATTTCCAATATTCATTAATAAAAAGGAAGTACTACAATGAAGGCAGTAATCTAAAAGATACAATTGTCTTTGAACAAAGTGTTTTATTTTGTTTACTTTTACTTTCTTCAGAGATAGTGGCAATGATAGAACTTTCCGGATAGTTTATTGAACTTTTCAGTCTATTGGTAAAGTACTAAAGAAGTAAAATAAGCAAAGAATTAATTTTGATTATTAGACACAATTTTGAAATAAAGGTATTTTTATTATTTACTGTGTGTATGATGTATGTGCATGTGTGTGTTGTATGCATGCATGCATGTGTATGTGCATTGTATCTGTGCATATGTGTGTGATGTTTGTGCATGTGTGTGGGTTGTATGCATGTATATATGTGCCTGTGTGTATTTTGTAAACATGCATACACATGCATGCATGTGTATACTTATGTGTACATGTAATATGCTTGTGTGTGGTGTGTGCATGTGTGTGTGCTGTATATGTACATGTGTGTGCTTATGATATATGTGCATGTGTATGTGCTACATGCATTCCTGCATGTGTGTATGGTATATGTGCATGTGTGTTGTATATGTACATGTGTGTATATATGATATATGTGCATGTGCATGTACTATATGAATTTCTGCATGCATGTAAGGTATATGTGCATGTGTGTGTTGTATATGATATGTGTGCATGTGCATGCGTGTGTATATATGTCTGCATGTGTGTATGGTATATGTGCATGTGGTGCTGTTATGCATGAGTGTATGTGTATGTGCTGTATGTATGCATGAGTGTGTGTATGGTGTGTGCAGGTATATGTGTGAGTACATTTGCATCTGTGCACATCGAGGCCAGAGGACGTTATTGGTGTTTTCCTCCATCATGCCGTACTTCAGATAGGATTCTCACTGAAATCAGAGTGAACCCGGCAGTCAGAAAGCCTCATTCTCCTGTCTCTGCCCATTCCCCAGCATTGGAGTTACATGTGTGCGGCCATGCCCAGTTTCTTATGTGGGTTTTGAGTATTTGAACTCAGGTCTCATAATTGTACAGCAAATTTTGAGCCACTTCCCCAGTTCAAAAGAATGGTACTTTTAAAAGCATGAGTACCATGCATAATTTCTATTTGAATGATCATATTCAAGTTGCAAAGCCCTAAAACTAGGCAAAACATAATGTTAAGGGAGGGACAGGAATATACCATACCTATCAGCTGGATATTGCTTACCTTTTCATAAGTAAAAAATTAAGTAGCCCTCTCACAATGGCAACTAAACAAAGGCTGCTAAGACACAATCTTCATGGACATCTGTGGAATAGAGACAGTAGGACTGAAATTGGAAGCAAATATTTAAAAGGCATTTTGATCATTTTCCTTAGGAAGCAGATAATAAATATAAGGTAGAGCCCATACAAACAATGATAAAATAATCATTTGTTTATCCTGATCACTTGTTTGCTTTTAGTAATTTTAAAGAGATTTATGAGTCTGTGTCTTTGCACTTCAACGACAAGTAGATTCATTATGATCATTAGTTTCCTGTGGCGTCGTTATATCAGGTACATTTTCATCAGGACTGCTGGAGAAATTATCAACCATAATGTTAAGATTAGAATAAACAAGAGATTCTTTCCTTATAAAATCAATTCGAATTTTCATTTCATTAAAGTGTAAGATGGCAATAGTGCGAAATTTCCATTTAGACTATTACCCGTCTGCACTAATAGTCTTAATTTATCAACATTTGCTTTAACCTTTGCAGTTAAAGCCTTGTAAATAAAACTGATCATTATTAATTTAAGGTAAAAACAAAACTAATACTTTAAGCTTGAGCTTTTAAAAAAATCACTGTGTGTTTTTAGCAGATTAAGTTTAAAAATCCTTTGTTCTCTATATGTATATCTTCTTTAGAAGTTCAGCATGTTTCTTACATATTTTTATATATATGTATATATATATATATGATCAACTTTTTAAAAAAATGCCCTGATAACACATTGTACTGTAGTATGGAGTATCACTCTGGAAGTAAACTGAGCTTTGGAGATGCAAGAGAGGGATTCACATACTGGTTTTGTCAGTTGACATTTCAAGCCTTCATTTTCCTCATCCTTGCAATGGACTGATGCTACTTACCTGTACTGCAGGTGATCAAAAACTGGCAACCCTTGACATGGAGCATCCAGCTGAAACCCAATGACAAGTAAAGGTTTATTTCCATGTGGTTCTAGACGGAAGCAGATACTCCACTTCTTCAAACATGAGCAAAGCAGTGTGGGATGGGCCCCGAGTTTTTGCAGGATTAGTCAGGCCTGTCACTCTCTTGTCTTCCAGCTTTAGTCAAAAAGCGTGAATAGCTTATAGTTTGAATTGTTCCACATGGCTTAATATTTATTTGATGACATAATTTTAATTACAAGCCTCCATTTTAGCTTACACTCAGCTATTACCAATTGGAGATGTTTTAGTCCATTGTTAGTACAGACCGTACTATCTCAACACACTATCAAATATTTTTATGGACAAATAAATGAATCCATAAGGGTGTGGGTGGCAGAATCTTAATGTAGGTTCTGGATCCATCTGGTGAAATGTTTCATCCAAACCTTCCTTGGAAGCCATTATGCTCCATGGGGAGAGGGGGTTTCCAGCCAAAATGATTAATTAGTGTCCCGTGAAGCCGAAAGCTGTTGGAGTGTTTCTTTGGGCTTCCTCACAATTTTTACCCATGTCCTCTGATTGGTCAGCGGTTCCAGCGAGTCTTACTTCTTGACACCTGAATAATAGTGTTCGTGAGAAATGTATAACAGCTAAAATCTCTACATGTCCTCGCAAGGAAGTCATCTTTTGTTTTAAAGTCCTGACTCCTTGTATCTTTCTCCTCTCCCCCCCTCCCCGCATCGCACCCCCAGGGGTCAAGGGTGAAGAACACAAAAAGATGCTACCGTCTGGTGCTGGAAGAGATTTGCATGCCAGGAAATCAGGTGCAACACGAAAGACAGAAGATTATAGGAATTTTGAATCCGATTTCTCGTCTCCTTTAGAACAGTTTCATGGATAAACGTATGTTGAAAACAAGAAGATATTGGAAGGTATGTGTTAAATCATTTAAAAAAGTTAGCAAGAGAGTCTACGACATGTCAAACCCCTTGTTCAGGCATGTCCTCAAAGGTAGGCTCTGCAAGCAAATCTAACACATAATAAGACAGAGATTATGATTCTACAAGAGGAAGGTGGATGAAATACTCAAGGAATTCAAAGACAGGTTTAAAATATTACACACAATGCCAGGCACATAATGAGACTTTCGGTAAACCCTAATTCTTTTTTTCCTTTCTTTATCTTGTGGGAAGGATTACTTTATATGTTTGTATATATGTATGATATGTGTATATGTGATGTGATGTGTGTGTGTGTGCATGTAAGTGCAAAGCAGCATGAACTACATTATGAAAAAAAATATTTTTCTGGGGTTGGATATTGGACAAAGGCAGGTAGAAGACCTGTTAGACAAAGGAAAAAAAATGACAGAGTGGCAGGGGTTGCATAAAGCGCCGTCTAATTTTTCCATTTCTGAAGCACTAGGTTTGTGATGGGAGGCATGAGGGATAAGGCTAGACGGAAGAATAGGATTGTGGAGGTGAAGGACTGAGTATCTCCCAGAGTCATTTCTATCAGTATTTGTAAGCCTGTAGGTCTAGAAAGAAATGATAGCTTCTATATGAATTGATGGCTTGTGTACAAAAAAAATTACTTATTCCTTGTCTACCAGTGTAGACATCCAGTGTATCACATGATGGGTGGGTGACGCATGAAGCACTTGAGAGAGTTAAGACCAGTATCGGACAGATCGCTTCTGGGATTCAGGGTTGTGGTACTGTAAGACACAACACTGAGTCTCTGTGGTGTAATCTGCTTTAAGATCTTTCTACCTTGTTCACCTTTTGGAGCTGGCCTAACTCTCTAGGAAAGCTTTGATTTTAGGAGTTCCATACTTAACTCTTCTCCCATTACTTCTGTGACAGGAAGAATCATCTACCCAACAGCATCAACTAAATGCTTCCTTGTGGATGCGTGACACATATCATTTTCACTTTTATTTTATTGGCCAGGTTGAGACACCTGGTCCTGTCTGCCACCTTTTCTTCATCTTGTTTACTTCTGGAAGATACCAATTTCATTTTGGTTATGTTTTCCCTCTCAACGCTTGGCAAGTGGTAGGCATTTGATAAATGTTTTTAATTCTATTTTTCTTTTAGCTGTTTTATTTCATGATATTGTACAATCAAGATAAGCATTGTGACAATATGAAATCAAGTAAAATAGAACATGAAACTACCTCTTCTTAAAATGTTTCCAGAATAAATGAATTCATTACAAGTTGTAAGCGTTTTAGAATAACAAAGTGTTGTTCGATTATCATCTGGCCTCAATTTATTTCTCTGTATTTTAGTATTTATTCAAGTAGACACTGCAGAATATATTTCTGTGAAATATGCTTCCCCTACATTATATTCTGTGCCCTGCACTTATTATTTCCCCTGCTGGAAGTTTTTATTCTCCCCCCCCCCACTGGTCAAACTTGATTTGTGAAGATTGTTTGGCTTTTCTTGATGGTCCTAGTGCTCTTTAAGTTCTTGTCACAATTCACCGACTTGTCTCCTGGGTCCATTCCCAGGCCATGGGTGTCTGACTCATACCTTGGACAGCCAGCGCAAAACTCAGGGATGTAGGAAATGCTCTAGGAACTGGCCTGGCTCTCCATTCTTTTGTCTCTGATATTGCTACCTCCATCTACTTCTCTTCATTAGTCTGTGCTTCCTCTCTGCTTTCATTCTGAAGAGTCCCTGTCTGACTGAATCCAGCTTTAACACACACTGCCTTTGTGCTTCTCATTCAGTTTTTGACCCATTACTGCCTGCTTTATATTGTTGCAATTTCACAGGCAAGAAAAATCTCGAAAATGCTAATATGTGATCTACACAATAAACTGCATCATAATGTTTTAGTTTCGAAAAAACCTTTTTGGTATATTTTTAAAATGTAATTAAAATAATATTTGTGTGTAATAATAAAGTTATCACTACTATAATGATAATTCCTCCATAGATTTAGATTCTATATATTTTCCTTCAGCTTTTTAAATGTCTGGAACTCATTACATGCTGAGGACTAGATTGAGTGTGGCCTTGCCTGAGGAAATATGCTGACAAGCTATAGGACAAGGAGAAATACTATTAATGTAATATGTTGAATTTATAGAAAACAAAAACAAAGTCAAGCAAACAAGTCCTAAAATCTATATGTAAGCAGAAAAGATGAAGAATAGGAATTACTCTTCGGCATACTTAATATTTAGAAGAACTATTGAGCCTAATTTACTAGGCAGCACAGTCTTGGTTAGAAACAACGCTTTTACAATGGGAAGCTACAATAAGAAAGGGAGTGTTTATGGTATAGAGAATTGATTATTTGCACAGTAGCAGTGCCCAAAGTAAAGCCAAAGGGATCTGTTCTTCAAATGCTCAAGGGAATTATAATGTCTCTGGGTACCATTCTGTGGCTGTAAGAGTTCAACACTGAAACTACAAATAATAGCATTTATGAGAGAATTGAAGTTGGTAATTCACCATTGATACTACAAATAACAGCACTTATGAGAACATTGAAGTTGATAAGAAACATACAATTGAGACAAAGAAATACAAGAAACTACACTTTAAAGATTGAACTCACAGCCACTGAATATGAGAGAGAGGAGAAAGAAGAAAGAGAGAGAGAGAGAGAGCTCATATTTTTATGACAGGTTAAAGCCTGTCTAGGTAGGATTGCAATGTTAGAACAATATGATCCAAAACAGGCAAGGCATTTAAAGAAGGAAATTCCTTCTGGAAATTTGATGAAACTATATTTTTGCTCCCCAGTTTAGTTCTCCCAGACTTCATTGCTCCAACTAAACTGGATACTCTTATAGCTTCAGTATTGGTGGAAACCTGATATTTTGGGATCTTCCCTTCTGTTAAATATACCAGTGTTTTCCTATCTTCCTAAACTTTGGCAAGGAGAACTTAAAGTAATTGTAGTTTCATGCCTTTGACATTTATATGCATAATGATTTGTCTCTGTTGACTAACTCTTCCTCTTGAATTTCAAGAATTAGTTACTTACTCATTATTATCATCGACGTTTCCTGTGCTTTCATTTGTTTCTCTACCACTGACTGTTTCCTCAATTTCATTATTATCAAACAGCCCTTCTGTGATAGACTGCTGTTCCCCATCTTCATATTGATTAATTTCATTTTCACATGCATCATTCTGATTTCCAACATCTTCAGAACAGTCTTCAGAAGATGAGTCATTTGCACAGACAGATTTTCATTAGTGGAGTCATCCTCAGAGTCAGGATGTGATGGTCTGTTCGCAGGAATATTGTTCGCTCCTCTGTGTCTTTCATTATCTCTTGGAAGGGATGTGCCTCATGTACTTGCTTGGTCATTATCCAAGTAATTAAAATCAAATGTACTTATTTTGTAGATTAAACAAGAACATTCTTTATTATGATTGTTTGCAATTGAAGCTTCAGGGACACTTTCGGCTAGGTATTACATTAAATATTAGTTGCCATTTAAATTAAAACATTTAATCAGAAATTCTGAAAAGCGAGATCTTTAAGCTCTTGCCTCATATGTTAAAATCATGAAGATGTAATATGCTTTTGTGGAGTTAAGCACAAAGAACAAGTTTAAGTCATTATCAGTAGTGATTAAAGATTCTAGTCACTGACATCATAACCTTTCCCTGTGTGTACATTTCCAAAGATGTTAGAAACTGTTTAACTATTAGGATTCTTTACATTTTTAAATAAATGTTTTCCCCTTGACAGGGATGTTTTCTTGGTTAAGAAAGAATATTTTGGATGATTAATTAATTAAAGTTCTTGTGTTTAAAAGCATGACCTCTGACAATTGGTTATCAGACTGAAATAAGATGAGACATTATTTTGTGGATACCAGAGCTATGATGTCAACCAATTGTGCTAAGAAACTGGCCATGGGGTACTTTGGGGACCCTCTGAAAATATATCTTAGAAGCAAACAAAGCTTAGGGACTAGGTGGGTAGAGCCTTAAGGGAAACCCAATGCTACACAAATAGCCAGAGGAACTTAGTTCCTCTTGAACTTAGTTCAGTGGGTTGATTAAATTCTTAACTTCAGAGCTCGGGTGCAGAAGAGGTAAGATAGTGGAATTTGCACTGGCAGTTTGCTTGCATGGTTGCTAATAAATCAACACCAAACGGCTTAAGGGAACAAGGGGTTTATTTTGTTATGATATTCTGGTTACAGTTCATAGTCCAGTTTGATGGGAGAGCATGCACCAACACCAGGGCTGAGAGAACTGGCCACACCATCTCTACATAACAGCTGAGAGAGGGATGATCCTTACTTAACAGATCAGCATGTCTGGCCAAGTATGCACAAGGATGCCAACTCTCTCAACCAGCTCTCTGTATTTTATTCCAGGGCCTAATCCCACCCACCATGGGTTGGGTCTTCCCCATCAGCTAGACAATCTCCTGCAGGTTTGCTTTGGGCTTAACTCAACCATTAATTCTCTACAAACGTGCCCAGAGCTCAAACCCTCAACTGTCAAGTATGACACAATCTCTTGACCCTCATTTCACTTTCCCCTTTGGTTTCATGTGGAGCAAAGACTGATTAACAGCTGCTTGTATTCACTCTTTGTTTCTCTTCTCATTATATCTGTGCTCTTATAGATAGTATTGTTTATCTGATACTTGGGAATCAGGTCTCTGAACTACCAGAAAGGGAGTCTCTGGATTAAAGTTGGCCTTCGGGCATGCCTGCGAGGAAACATTTTGATGCATAATGACATGGGAAGATCCAATAGGCAGTGGGAAGGACTATCCCTGGATGGGTGGATAAAGACAGAGCTAGCTGAGTAAAGGCAGGAAAGCAAGTAGGAGTGTACTGCTCCTTGTCCTCTGCTCATGCTGTGGATGTGATATGACCAACTGCTCTGAGTTCCTTCTGCTGTGACTTGCCTGCTATGGTGAATTGGAACTTGGAACTATGAGCCAATAAATACCTTCTTTCCCAAATCTGCTTGATTCAGAGTATTTCATCACAGCAATGAGATATGAAACTAAAACATGCCTCTCTACATAGATCTTAATGACATCCAGATTGCTACCGGTCAATTCTCAGTTTTTTTTCATAGCACAATACAAGCTTTATCTTTCCTTCCTCAATATAATGTCTTTATCTGGTATTTAAGACACCACATTCTTCATTCTTCTCCTTTCTCAGGCTTCTTCGTCTTGATGTTGGAACACTGGATGTCTACCTCATGGAATTTACTTCTGATTTAAATACTGTCAACCTTCACAATGACTCAGTTTCTACCTCCAAAGCAGAATTCTCACATAAACTCATTGTTGCAATTCTTCCACATGCTGACAATAAATTCATGATCAAATGTCTTAAGGAAACAAGGAGTTTAGTTTGGCCTGTGGTTGTGTGGTTTCAGTTTTTTGTTCAGCTTGGCAGGAGAGCACACACTAACACCAGAAGTCGAAGAAACTACCCGTACCACATCCACAGGTCTACAGAGAGGGACAATCCTCACTTGCCAGACCAACATGTCTGGCCAAGTATACAGAAGGATGTCAATCTTCTTACACAGCTCCTTCCACCTTAACTACATACCTAGGGACTAGCCACACTGGTCCTCCCTACCAATCAGATAATTACCACAGCTTGCTCGGTATTTAAGTCAATCACAGATTCTTTAGTAATGAGCCCAGAGCCTGAACCCTCAACCATCAAGTTGACACCTAGTCTAACTCTGACATTCACATGTATTCTAACAAGACGAACATGCTCCAAGTTAAATTCCTGCTCTTTACTCAGCAGCCTCGTCTGCTGTACTTTCTTCTGTCCTTCAGAACAAAAATTTCATCTTTTTATTTAGTCAAGCCAAAAATCTTGATAAAAATCTCTGACTCTTCTTTCCTCTTAAATCTCACCTAAGCTGTCAGAAAATCCTGCCAGTTCTGCTTTAAACTCAACCACAGTTCACCACCATCAGCAATAATAGGAGCAACCACCATACTGTCCCTTTGCTACTTCTAACCGCACCGTTCTCTCTGAAAAGTTCCAAGGAAGTCATGTCCCCTGATGCCAGCATCACCTGGAGCCTGGCAGGAACGCAAATCACAGGATTCATCCCAGTTCAGAATCTCTGGGGGAACTGAACCCACAGAACTAGATTTATCTTTTCAATCTCTCCCTTTTTTGGGCATGCATCTGTGTAGTAGTCTAATAATGTATTTTAAGATAAATTCTTAGTTCAGAGGAAGCAAAGTTTTAGAATTAAGCCCATGTTTGACATGTTTGCATTTTGATTTTAACCTATATTTCTTCTTTCTTTCTTTCTTTTTTTTTTTTTTGGTGACCAATTTGATGACTTTCTTTTCTTTTTTTTATTATTTATTGAATTGTGTGTGTGTGCATATGTATGTGTGCATACGTGTGTGTGTGTGTGTGTGTGTGTGTGTGTGTAGAACCACGGACGAATTCGTGAACCACCATGGCCGCCTCCACCTCCTTCTGCCCCGGGATTCACAGGCTCCGCCCTACCAGGACCAGAAGCGCAGGCCGCCCCCGCTTCCGCCTGGCGTCTATATGTGGGATCTGGGATCCGAACTCAGGAACTTCCGCCTGCAAGGCAGCAGTGTAACCCCTGAGCCACCTCTCCAGCCCTGATGACTTTATTTTCCAATCAGCTTTTGGGCTTTTGTCCCTTCTTACGCAATGACTATCCTTCTCCAAAGAAAGTGACAAATCTGCCTCCAGCTTCATCTTCTTCAACCTTCTTGACCAATGGATGTGAATTTCTGATGAAAGTGATCTTACCAAGCTTAAATTCTTAATTGGGAATTTCTCTTTTAATGTCTCCAGGCTTGATTGGAGAGGGACTGGGCTGAAGCCTTTCTTCTTCCCATCAAGTCTCTTCCCAGAGCTGGGGAAGGCACGGAAGCCCAGCTCTCCTGCATGGACACTGTGGTCAGCTTCTCCCTGCTGACTCTTCCTGTTGCATTGGTTTTTTTCTGATTCTTTGTAGCCCAGGGGAGCGTCAAAGTCTACATTCATGTCACACCCTATGATGGATACAGCTTTGTCAGGTTTGGTCTCCATCACCTGCCGTTGGTAAATCTGCTCATTGCAGTTGATAACAATCACATCTCCAGTGGGGAGACGGGCAAGGTTTCTCAATACATTTTCTAATACTGCTCTGGGGTTGGTGCTATCCAGAAAGTCTGGGCTCTGAGACTGGAATTTGGAGTATGTGGTCACTTGAAGTTTGACACTCTCCACCTGAACCAGGCCTCCTTCCTGCAAATTCTTCATCATCCAGTGGGAGAAGGAGCAGATGCCTTCATCCGCAATGAATTCCAGCACACCGGAGTGTTGTGGTGTGTCCTACAATCCACATTCTTGTTGGTCAGTTTGAACAGCTTGGGATAGGTAATGTTAAGTCAGCTGAGTTGACTATGGCTGAGGGTGGCATAGTTATTTTCCCTCCTTCGTGGAGAAGCAGCAGTACTGTGTAGAGAGGCGGTTCTGGGAGACCTCTGCTGCTCATTTGGTGGATGAATAAATGTACTCGAATCAAGTTCAGCATTTGCCCAAATGTGCCAGACTGGAGCTCGGATCTGAGGCCAGGACTCTCTGAAGCCAGGAATACTTAGTATTACACTGTTTCCTCAACAAATTCTTTGCTCCATGGCCTGAAGAGATAACCCAGTGGATCAGAGCGCTTGCTGCACAAACATGAAAACCCAAGTTTGAACGCAGCATCTGCCTAGAAATTGACCCCATGTATGTGCTGCTCAGAAATGATTTTAACCTTAGTTCTATCATACATAACTATCTCATGAGCACCACACACCTCAGATTGGTTATGAATTTATTCAGTCATTATCTTTAAGATCAACAAAAATAAGCCAGTTTTTAGCCTCCATGCATATTAAAAAATACTCTTTCCCTTATACAAACCAGTTAATTCTACAAAGAATAATTTACCAGCAACTATTTAGGGGAATGGATTGTCTTAGTGTGATTCTAATGCTAACTGGTGAGAAAAATGAGGTGGAATGAAAGTCAGTGTCTGAAAAAGAGTACTGAAATAATGGAGAAATTACAGGCATTTCAGAAAGAATATCACCTATGTCACTTATATAAAAAAAGCACTAATGATTTATTTTAAAATGGAATAATTTTGGGAAATAGAAAGGGAATCATGGGGAACATCACATAAATTAAATCAGTAATGGATACAAATATTATTTCTTTATTTTGTTCTCAGTTTTCTTTCTTTTATATTAAAATTTCTAGTGAAATATAGCCTTTGTTTTTAAAACCCACACAGAATGGAGAGTAAAATAGTAATAACCCATCCCTCCTCACCATCTATTTAAGGCTGCATTCTTTGTTCCAAGGTCCTGTTGAAATAAAACAGAATAAAATTAGTGACCTTCATACAGACTTCCTAACCAGCTTTTGGCAAACGACCCAGCCGTCAGTCTGTCAATAGCTGGTACAGTTTCAGATTTCATTTGCAAAAAAGAGAAGGGAAAAAAAAAAACCCAGTTCCTCTTCATGGACATCATATTTCAGTTGTGTCTTTTAAAACCGCTAATTACATTTACACATGTTCCCTACAAATAAAGATGTAGTTTGTCGGTAAGCTTTCTGCAGAGTGGAGCTTGATTGGAAATGTTTTATTTGAGGCATATGGAGAAAGCTGCAGTAGTAAAGCAAAATATTTATAATTCCTCCCTGTTTGGTTTAGATTTGTCAATCTTTTCTCTGCTTTATACAAAACAACATCTTGCATACAAACTGTTTTAAAATTGAAATAAGCAGCATTCCAAATGTAGTCAGAGAAAAGAAAAAGCAGTCAAATGTAGAAAGAAAAAGACATAAATAAAGGAGGAAAAAGACTTGTAAAGAGGAGAAGGGTTTTGATTTCTTAAAAAAAAACTGGGTGCTTTCTGTTTTTCTTCTGGGTGGAAACATGGGGGAATCTACATACCATGTAATCTTGGTGCTTTAGGTTTATTCTCAATTTACTTCGCCTCAGTATCTTATTTTTGCACTCTTTTTCGTTCTCAATATTATCATCATTTCATGCTGTTCATCAAGTAAATTCCCGTCCTTATGCTCTTTTTCTTGTTTTATGCATTTATTTGCTTGCCTGGCTTCAAGAATGGATGGTTGCTATGCCTTACCAGTTTAGAGTGATCTTATCTCATTTCTGTAGAGCACTGAATAGCTCCTTAAAAATCACATCCTCTGCAAACCTGCCCTGGAACTAGAGCTGTATGATTTCTGCTGTACCAACCAATCATGCCCACTCTTCAGTAGACTGTTTTCTATTGGCGAATGTCTCCCAGTGGGGTACATTGGTTCCCAATCAGATATTTTGAAATCACAAGCATTTTTACATTTTTTTTCATTAATCTCTTATGACTTGACTGTCAACTCCTGTCCTGTTCAGAATCCTGGAGACTTGCGTGATTCCACACAATGGCCTTGAAACTTGAAACTTTCCAGGTTATTTCCTTGTGTTTGATCCAGATACAGTGCCATTTGGAGATCTGTGGCATTCAGGATCAGGGTTTTAGATCTCCGAGGAAAGGCCATCTCCAGCATCATGCCTGTGCATGATGTGTGCCCACGTGTGTATCCACATCCGTGGACACCTAGGAGGAATGGGATGTCCTGCTTGATCACGCTCCACTTTATTCCTTTGAGACAGGGTTATTACTGAACCCAGAACTTGGCTGGCAGCCAAGCAAGCCCAGTGATCCCCCCCAGCTCCACCCCCATCAGCACTGGGGATTGTAAGCACATACATGGGGTCAATTTCTAGGCAGATGCTGCGTTCAAACTTGGGTTTTCATGTTTGTGCAGCAAGCGCTCTGATCCACTGGGTTATCTCTTCAGGCCATGGAGCAAAGAATTTGTTGAGGAAACAGTGTAATACTAAGTATTCCTGGCTTCAGAGAGTCCTGGCCTCAGATCCGAGCTCCAGTCTGGCACATTTGAGCAAATGCTGAACTTGATTCTAGTACATTTATTCATCCACCAAATGAAACAGTAGTACCTATTTAGGATTAAATCACGGAGAACATGGAAAGGTCTTAATAGATTTCAATCAATGTCTGCTGATGATATTAGCATTATCATTGTGGCTTGTTAGAAGTCATCGCCCAATTACCAACTCAAGGTCACTGAATTTTAAAGAAAACCATGTCTTGTGTCATTCTCCCCACTCCCCTTCTTTTGTTTGGATATGAGGTCTCGCCATGTAGTCCAAGCTGGCCTTAAGCTGCCAATCATTCTTCCTTGTCCTTCAAGGCTCTGGAGTTGAGGGTGTCACATTCTGTGTTTCTTATCTCACAGCCACCGAGCAAGAATGGATATGAGTATGCTTTTTCCATCCTTGCTTAGTACTGGACCTGACCTCTCCTAGTGGGATTGTGGACTGACTTGACAACTCAGAGCATTGGGGCTGCCTGAGAATTTCACACAAAACTTGGACTAGAAGTCGTTGAAGATCACGATCTTACATCTGCAACTTGTTCTCTCCTCTCTTGGGCACTTCCCCTTGCCCCACGTGCTCTTGTTTATTATTATTATTATTGTTAATATTTTTATTTTTTTACCTGCAGAATGGTACTTGCCATATTTCCTTTGCAGGTGGCCAGCGCAGCATGAATGAAGTGTGTGTTGCAACCTGAGGTGATTGCTGCAGTTGTGAGCATGCTTGACTTGGAGAAACATCTGAAAGTAACATCAGAAAACACCAACGACCCCTGCCCATGTTTGAGGTTTTAGACTTAATTTTACCACTCCTTTCCTAGGACATTAGATAGCTTACTTCATCTCTAAACTGACCGATAAAATTAATTTCCTTCAAAGTCTTTTTGAAACACATTATGAATGTAGAGGAAATAAGTGAAATTTTGGAGTGATTTTTTCATAATTTTTTCATAGGTTATTAGTGCCACATTTAGGGAAAGAATAAAAGTTGACATCATTATACGTTAGCCTGCTGTTTGGTTACATCTTTGTGAAGTATTTGGGTGTAATTTCTGGACTTTTTTTTCTTATCCTTTGAAGTCGGAATGAGATAGATGTTTAATAATTTCTTTCTCCTAAGTTTTCTCTCTCCCCTCCAAATCCAGAATATAACAAATGTTAAACAAATCTAGAATATAACAAATGTTAATAACAAACGTTAAACTCATGACACATACTGCTAGCAGGAAGCCTTTTGCCCATTCTGAGCTGAGCGAGATATGTCCTAGGGTCTTAGAGAACATGATCATATCTCAGTCAGACAGAAGACAGCAACTGGTCATTTTGGAGTCAGCATCCCAGACAGGGATAAGATGATTTTTCAAAGAAAAGAAGAAGATTAAGGTGTGCATTTTATAGAGGAGCCTGACTCTCTTCTCTCACGGAGGAGAATGTTTGTTGTGTTTCTCTTGCTTCCCTTTTTTGAAACAGAAAGGTGCACTACCCGATTAATTTGCAGCATATTTAATTGTATGGGGAGTATCTGTCCCATAAGGCCACAGGAAATAATGAGCGGGTAAGAAAGGTCTAAGCAGCCTGTGCATGGCATGTTCATCTGCATAAAAACGCTCTCCTTGTTTCTTAGAGTAGTAAAGAAAACTAAAAATGCACTTGATTAAATGACAAAGGAAACGATGGTGCCCTCCCCAGGACCCGGGTGGACCTTCCTGGACGGGAGGCTGTGACAAGAATCGCTGCACGGCAGACAGGAGCTGCACCTCTGCTGTCACAGTTTCAGCAATTGTCAGTGTCAAAATGTAGCACATTCATTATTCAGGTACAAAACTATAATTAAGAACATTGGCCAAGGAAGGGGGAGGGGAATTGGACGGTTCAGGGAGTTGGAAGTTGGATAAAGAGCAGTTCTCCTCCAGGTCACTAGTTCAAACTTGGCCCATATTGGTAATGACTGACAGTCATTAATATATGATGGCTGTTTGATGGCCTAGATGAGTAGGTGCCCATATCAGAAAAGTCACCATTGTAATTGGCATTAATTGGCACTTCTGTTGGCAGCGTCAGCCGAGAGACTGAAGATTGAATGGGCTATAGCGAGTGAATTATCCTCTCATCCTGAGGAATGGACCTCCCAGGGCAGAGATGAAGCACCCGCGCGGTGCATGGTGGGCAGCGGCTGCTGCCCGGGCTGCTGGCATCAGCGTGCAGGGCTGCCTGCACTTTGCTTGCTAAGCCTGGATCTGCTGTCGTCCTGCCTCACCTGCGTGAACCATTCGTAGGTCGCGCGAAGGCCAAGGGGTCCCTGAGTGTGTGGCTGATGGTGGGGTACCAGAGCAGATACTGACCCTGAGCCTGAGCTGAGCCGGAGCCCAGCTGCCCCTGTGATCCACAGAGGTGGCTCAGGTGCCCTGTGCTCACAAAGGCCCAACAGAAACCCGCACTCTTTCTGGAAGTGAAAAAGCCAAAGGCTCCCTCAACGACCTGCGCTAAAACACCCTGAACACGCCACCATGTTGCCTTCTTCCACTTGAAAATTAAAGGTCCACTGTAATCATTTTCCTTCTTTCTTTCTTTTTCTTTTCTTTCTTTCTTTCTTTCTTTCTTTCTTTCTTTCTTTCTTTCTTTCTTTCTTTCTTTCTTTCTTTCTTTCTTTCTTTCTTTCTTTCTTCCTTCCTTCCTTCCTTCCTTCCTTCCTTCCTTCCTTCCTTCCTTCCTTCCTTCCTTCCTTTCTTCCTTTCTCTCTCTCTCTCTTTCTTTCTTTCTCTCTTTCTTTCTTTCTCTCTTTCTTTCTCCCTTTCTCTCTGCTCTGCCTTGATTTAAGGACCCCAGTCCAATAATAATTTAGACGCGGCTTTTCATCTCTCCAGGCTAATGATTTGTAAGCTGTATCTGGCAACTGTGTCCATAATACCAATGAAATTTCTTTTTATTCATCTCAGTTTTTTTGGCCCAGTTCCCTCATAATTAGCGTTTAGGTCAAAGTAACGAGTGTTTAAGACTAAATTTCTGTGGAGATCAACTCCTGAAGGACATTTCTCAGTAGCACACTGCCAGCAGCCATTGCTTCGAGATCTCTGTCGGTCTTACATCTACCACCAAGTAAATTAATAGATGATTATTATTATTATTATTTTTTTGAGAAAAAGTTTAAACATCAGAGAGTAGTTTGTTTGTGTTTTAGGCGACTCTTGTTTTTCTGTCTCACAAAAGCATTGTTAAAAGTACTGTCAACAAAAAGCAAATTGGATGATGTTAAGAGAATAACAAGAATTGTAACTATTTTCTCTGAACTATCACTTATATAAATAAGAAATATTTGTATGTAACAGTGGCTTAAATAATCTTCAAAATGAGAGCTTTTTTCTCAGAAAAAGTCACGTCTTGGCAAATTTATGTTTTCATATAAACAAAATTATATTTTTATTTTAATTATTACTATATGGATTTGACTTATAAATTAAAACCTATATTTCATTTATTGGATTTTTTTTCCCTTAAACTGTTATGTTCAAAACCTAGGTTTCTAGCATTTTAAGATAAATGTGGAAGTTTTACTATAGGTGGCGCTCTTGCATACATCTTGCTGTTAGAATCAGCCCTGTGTATAGAATGAGTTTGGCAGGCAAGTTTAATGGAAGCTGCTTAATAGTATACATTATATATCATAAATTCTACTTAATGATTCTGCCCAGATAAAGAGCCACGAGCCCATTCCTCAATGATGGATATGCTTGTTTCATCCAAATTACCACCATTTGGTATATTATGACTTTTATTAGCAACCCAAGAATTTTAACAAGTAGATCCAGAGCTCACCCACCTAAAGTGAAAAGGAAATTTGGATCTTTCTGCTTTCTTCCCAAATACAGAGATGGCACCATTTCCAGTTCTCATTATAAAAATATGAAGACATTATTAAAGGAAGGTAGACATTTGAGCTACTGAAAGAACAATTTACTTTCTTATAAGAGATCAATACAGGGATGGTATGCTGGTCCAAAGTAAAGGATGCAGAAAGAAAAGTATCACCCAATGATCTGACAAAGTTGTGTGTGTGTGTGTGTGTGTGTGTGTGTGTGTGTGTGTGTGATGGGGTTACATACTATGTATAGTGTTATTCATATAGGACACCATAGAAATTCAAATTTGAAGAAATTATATAGAAATGGACCAAACATAGGGGTCTCCATGTGTACTTGAATGACAAGAGGACCATGGAATCTGAGAAAGAAGGGAATGGACAGTGAAGGCTTTCCATAGATGTGTGAGTGGACTGGACTTTCGGTGAGGAGCACAGTTCTTCCACATGCCAGATAGGGTCGCCCAAGAAACAGTGTGACTGCTGCTGCTCTTTCTGAAGGGGCCTTCTCTGAAGGCAGCATAGAGTTTCTAGTATATATTTGTTTATTTTGAGACACATAGCTCTAGCTGGTCTTGAACTCTGTATGTAACTACAGGTGATCTTGAACTCCTAATTCTCTTACCTCTATCTCCAAGCTTCTATACCCACTGACAATGATATTTTGGTGATTGATTAAATCTGCACTGTGGCTTAGACACACACTAACAGTGACTTATAAACATCTCAAAAAGGATGCTTTGGAAAAACTGTAATTTTCATTCTGTGAATCTTTTCATATTTTTTAAGAAAAACTTGGGATACATTAGTATAAATGAATGATCCATGCGCATGTTATCTTTGCTCTCTCAGAATGTACAGAAGCTTCCTTCATACTCAGAGAGCCTTGAGCTTGTTCTAGAATCATTGCATAACAAGTTAAAAATAATCTTCCTTGATGATTTACTGACATGAACTAAGATTAGTACTTCAAAGACATTTGCACATGAGGCATACATATTTTTTTGTGTTCCCTTTAAATTTTTGAATATATCATTCAAAATGTCATTTCCATTCATTTACTTCTTATTGTTCTACATTTGTTCATATGGAATGGTAAATTTTGATCATACTGCTTGTAAAGTATTTCAACAAAAGATGATTTACAGTCTCATGAAATCAAAGTTTCTCTGAACAGAGCATGAGATCACAGCTCATGCATGAGCAACTTTATGTTAATTTTCAGCACAGGTGAGAATACCCATCTAATAATTGATGAGACATATCTGGACCATGTGATACGCTTATATCACATCAGTTTTGGTTTTAAATTTTTGACCTAGATTAAATCTCTTTTTGTCCCCTCTCCTCTCATTGAGAAGAACAAAGTAAGAATGATGTAATTTACTTAATTTCAAAAAGTATTCTATTCATTGCCCATTGTCTTTTATGTTGTTAACATTTCAGTAACAACTGTGCTAACTGCCAACTTGCTAAATGTTTTAGTTGCTTTTGCTGTACCTGACAAGAACATACTTAAGGGAGAAAGGTTTATCCCAGTTCACAGTCCCTCACGCAGCAGGAGCTTGAAGGAGTTGCTTTATATCACATCCACAGCCAAGAGCAGAAAGCGAGTCAATGCATGCATAGAGACTTGCTAGCTTACTTGCTACTGTTTAGCTCAGGACCCCCAAATCCTAGTGAGTAGTGCTACTCACTTTTAGGCTGTGTCTTCCCACACCAGTTAATACAGTCAACACAATCAGGCATGTCCAAAGGCCTCCCTCAATAGAGAATTCCTCCCAGGTATTCCTGGAGGATCTTCCTTCTACTGTTAGTTTGACAATACCAACCAACACTATAAGATATTTGGGAAGATGTATACTGATGAACGAACTTTCATATTAGGAAAATTCACTCCCTGTGAAAACATCTGTCATATGTGGTCTATGTGCCAGATACTGTTTTACATTAACTTTCTATGCATGAATATTTTAATCCTCCCCCAAAACTTGTGTAGCAGATGTTATCATCCTCATTTTTCAGTTGAGACAGCTGAGATGCAGAACTCAAAGACCAGTTTCCATAGCCAGTGAGGAAGACGTCTGGAATATAACTGCCTCAGTCTAGAACACAAAATCTTCCAGAATAACTGGAAACTTCTAATGTGATAAGCAGAAGGGACTGAAAGCAAATCAGGGAAATGTGAGCCACTTTGAATGTGTTGAACTGTTAGACGGAGATAGAAATGAGGTGACATCCAAGAAGAAAGTGTTTTCTGCCTCAACACCATCATGCTATTTTCTTGGTGTATTCCTCAAGGCTTCCTGTGTTAAACTCTTGGTGTTGAGTGTGGTAATATGGGAGATAATAGAATCTTTCAGTGGAGGAATCTAATGAAAGGTGTGGGGGCTTCCCCTTAGAAGGTGGTTCCATAGAGCCCCTGTGTTCTCACGAGATGTGATCAAAGCCCCATGCTACCCCCTAAATCTTTCTTTGCCTTCCTGATTGATGATGTGACCTCCCACACAACACACACACACACACACACACAGATGCACACTCACACAGATGCACAGATACACATACATATATTCACACGCATACACAGATGCACACTCACACAGATACACACTCAAACACACATTCACACACACTCACACACAGATGCACACTTACACAGATACACACACATTCACATGCATACACAGATACACACTCACACACATTCACACACATACACAGATGCACACTCACACAGATGAACTCTCACATAGATGTACACACAGATACACACTCATAATATATTCACACGCACACACAGATGCACACTCAATAGATACATACTCAAACACACATTCACACACTCACACAGATGCACACTCACACAGATGCACACCCACACACATTCACACACTTACACAGATGCACACTCACACAAATGCACACTCACATATATTTACACACATACATAGATGCACACTCACACACATTCACACACAGATGCACACTCACACACAGAGGCACCCTCACATACATACATTCACACACATACACAGATGAACACTCACACACATTCACACACACACACACACACACTTCTGCAATGGTGTCATTATGCTCACATCACATCAGAGGTTGGATCAGTGAGGCCACTCCTTTTGGACGATTGCCTTCCAAAACTGTTAGCTAAACAAACTCTCTATAAAGTCAGCCTGTCTTCAAGCATTTTGTTTTGAAAAAATGGCCCAATATAAGTCCTCAAGAAACCTTAGGATACTATACACCAAATAATCAAATAAAGTCAGAAAGTATATTTGGAATGCTTTCTCCATGGGTTTTTAGTGCTACTCCACCTTTCAGGCAAAAACATTGGCTGATTTTGTTCTGCCCTATCTTTTCAGGGGTGTTGATACAGTGAATTGCCTTAGGAGATAGACAATGTCTTCCTGTAGAAAAAGGGCAGAATGTGGATGATGCATTACAATAAATGATTCAGGATCTCTAAGCTCAGCATCTGTCTTCTCTAATGCAATGCTCTTCCCGTGCAGAGCTCATCTGCCACCTACCCCTTTTTATTGTGTGCGGGATACAATCCAGAGCCTTGCAAATGATAGGTAAGTGTCCTACCACCATGCTACGTCCCCAGCCCTCGCCTGGCTCTCATTGCATCACAGTGGGGACTAGAGAAACCACAAGAAAAATGACGATACTCTGGTTATTGCTGTTACAGACAGTAATAAGGTTCTTTGTCTTTCACCTAAGAGTATCTTATCTTTTGCTAGCATGCACAAAACTATGGCAGGCTAACTAGCTCAATGATCAAGTAAAATCTCAAATACTTTATTTTTTAAATAAATACATATACTATTGAAAACTATTTGATTTACTAGGTGAAAAATCTAACTTCAGTTATGTATGTTTGAGCTTTAGTTATAATTTATATTAATATGCATCACATGGGTTGGTCTCTGAAAAATATTCTATTGTAAGTTTAATTATTAGCAACTCAAACTCGTCCTACTTTTCCACACGTTCTTTAACATGCCACTTAGAAGATTCATATTTTGATATGTGTATTATAAAGGGGAAATATGCATATAGATAAGTCAATGAGAATGGAAGAAAACCACATGGAACTTTATATGAACTGTAATTTGAAAATCATTGCTTTAAACCATTATGCCTTTGCAGGATGATCAAACTATATTCGCCCCTCCCAAAGAACATAGAATATTTTATTCATCAGAGACTTTCCATTTAATTTAGTGGCAAGTGGTTTGACATAGTTCTTGATTAGTACTAGGACACCTAACTTCTAGTCCTTACTTGGTCAAGAGTGCTTTGTCAGCAAAGTGTCTCGTTGTCTCTTTTTTTAAAAAAGTGGGGATAATAAACCTTGCCACCTGCCTGCCTCATAGTAATATTGAGAATACTAATGAGTGTCTCCTGAGACGCTTTGAATTCTGCAGGAGGAATATGCTGTATAAATACATAGCACCAAATCATATTTGAGAACATAAAGAGCGCATAGGAGGCTAACCCCTTCATTTACAGCTAAAGAAACTGAGGTCCAGAAACGCTCAATGACTCAAAGCCTCAAGGTCAGCATTGGGTTTAAGAGTGAGAAAGTTCGACAAGTTCAGTCACTCTATTTCTTCCTTTTCCCAAATTGCTTATATAGAGGTTAAAATAATTCACAATTATATATGTCAAAGAGTTAGAAAACAGTACATTGACCAGTTCCACTACAAAGACATGATAAATGTATGAAGAGATCAAAAAGTTGACCCGATTTAATCTTACACAGGTATATGTATTGAAACATCACAACCACAAATTTTTATATTTCTGTGTGTCTGCTAAAAAGAGTTCTATTAAAAATAACTGATTACAGTTATAGATTCCAGGTACCAGTGTGATAGGTCCTTGGTGGCTCGGCATGAGTCTGCTTGCTCCCCAGGCACAAGTCAATCTATTAATTGTAATTTATCGAAGATTTTACTTCCATCGGATGAATATTTGCCCTTCAGTGGAACAGACCCTACCTGGGAAAAATATCCTTAAAGATAGTCTTTGGACAGGTGATTCTCAGCTAAGTGTGGAATGGGTGGTTAACCCTTGCAGGTGTCTGGGATGATGCCTAGGCTGTCTAAAAGCACATGTCTAGTAGCTGCCTTACCCATACTCCCGTGTTTTCTATTCAATGTTTCACTTGGTGTGAGCAGACTTTTCCAACTGTTTAGAGTGCTTCCTAGTGTTCCTCTGCCAAGCAACGTCAGTACCTCTCTGGGCTCGACAGTGCCAGTGACAGCCGAGAGCTGTCAGGCAGCCAAGCTTCAGTGCAACTGTTTTCCATATCCAGGTACAAACACTGGGGCAGAACCTGCACCACTTGTCATATTGATGCTCATAATTAGGTTCTAATTAAATATTATGGCTGCAAACTACCTCTTTCTGTGGTACAGAAGAATAGTTTGAAGCAAATGTTGTATGACCGAAACCAGACCACTCTGTTTAAGCCATCAGGAATTTCCAGATGTCTTACATTAAGAAATCCTTCTCCAATATTAGCATATGTAGGTTGCAATAAGTTTGTCAACAGACCGTTTGGAAATGTGCCTTTGTCTTAGCATTGGCCATGAGAACTTTGATCTGTATTTGTCCCTTAATTGTGAAAAAGAGCATAGGACTTGCTGATTTGTCAAAATTGGCTTAAACTGCATTTTGGAAGATCCTCCATTTTTCATAACGTACAACATACACCAAAGGAAACACATGTGTTCTGATATTAGCTTTCTCTCCCTTGAGCATAAGCAACAAGTGAGAACTTTTGACTCTTTACAGGCATGGCAATGGGGGTCTGTCGCTCAGCCTGGAGTTTCTTTAGAAGGCCTAATGTAGTTCTTGACTCACATCAGCCTGCTTTAGATCACTTAGTCCTGTTCATGTATCACAATTCTCTCCAAGTAGTGCCTTTCCTGGTTGCCATTAAAAGGCCAGATGCTTGCTTCACCAGTTACTGAGTGTTGGCACAATGCTCAGGGCCACAGACCTATGTCATCATGCTCAGTTAAAAAAAAAAAACAACTGTTACGACAATGGAGAGACGGCTCAGGGGTTAAGACTCTACCTCTTGATCAGAAAGTCCTGAGTTCAGATCCTATGCAAAAACACCAGACGAAAATGGCAGTTTGGACTTCTGGTCTTGGTGGGTGGAGCCTGGGAAATCCCAGAGGGAAGAAAAAAGGAGGTAGAAGCAATCCAGGATGATTCCCAAAATCACTCTTGGTCCTTGGTCCTTGTGTTCTCTAACATACACATACACATACACACATGGGCATGCACACGCACACACACACACACACACACACACACACACACACACACACACATAAACAAACAAACAAACAAATAAATAAATAAATGGCAAAGGTACTAAGTAAATTCTTATTTCAAATAAAAATAGAAAGTATATAATGTGACATTCCTAGTTTCATATTTCTTTAAAACATCTTACAGAAAACTCATTTTACCCATTAGTTTACTCTTTGTGATTTCTATTTGCTGCAACAGGTTTTAAAGATGTCTCCATTATCAAAATTGCATCACAGCAGATCATAGTTATCTTCCAATAAACGTATAGACTTTATATAGTTAAATCTTTGATTTATTTGAATATGGTGATAATATAAGGATTGGAGTTGGGATGGCGCTTTAATGTTAAACCAGTGACAATTTTCCCTTATACTACTGGCTGCTCTGACTGATTTGAAATGCGCCTTTGTCACATGATGTATCACTCTCTGGTGCCTCCTGGAATGTTCATTCAGTCTCTCTGATCTCATTGTCTGTTCCTATGCTGGTAAAACATTGCTTAGAGTATAGTTACAACATAGTCAGTATCTCACAGTGTATTTTCCACCTTGTTTTTTGAGAATTATCTTGAAGATGCTTATTATTTAGGTAACATTTAGAATCATTAAAAAATCATCTAGAATTTTAAATGTGATTGTATGAAATTTTTTTTGATCTAGGGAGTAATTTTGAGTCTTCAATATTTCCATTTAGTTAATTTTTTGCTGTTCAGTGGGGTTTTATAATTTCTTTATTATAGGAGCTGCACATTTATTTGTGTATGTATTTTTAAGAATAAAGTCATATTTAAATATATACCAATTAATGCTTAATTGGTATTTTTTATTAAATATATGTACTTTTTAATTCTGGAGATAATGTCACTAAAATGTTTTTATTTTTCATTAATGATGACTAAGTAAATTTTGTGGATATGTATTAATAAATACATTATAGCAGTGAAAATGATATTTGTTTACATTTATTGAAATACAAATGAGCATAATTTTTAGAGCAAAACATTTTAAGGAATGTCATTTTGATGCTATGATTTAATGTGAAGCCATATGAAAGTAATTCACATGAATATATGTATTTGAAAAGGAATATACTATGATATTCAACAAAGTGTTATTGCATTAGTTGAGTGTCTAGCTTGAGGATGACTTTATCCTGTGTACATTATTTAATTTTTCAGTAGCATTAACTATATTTTACGTAAACAGTAATGCAATCTAATATAGGTAGAAAATGTTAGTGCTTTGTGCAAGAGTATAAATATGTTAAATTATCTCTTCACATCACTTTTCCCCTAAAGACATTCTTGATAACTCGGTATAATGTTGAAAATAGTTCAGAAATTTGCTTAGTGTACGAAAATCAGTGCAGTCTGAAAATTTTTAGTAATTCTAATTTAAGTGGCACTGATGACATGTCAAGAGAAAGGACTTCATGTGAATGGACAGACTTGCTGTAGATTTCTACTCCTGGTCAGTTGAATATCCTTCAGATATTAATATCACTGTATTTCTCCCTGATTTAAATCAAAATCACCTAAAACTTTAGTATGTAAAAATTTTCATTTGAAAACTCTATATTTGTAGGTTGAAAATTTTTATTAGCATATATTCATTGTGCAAAGCGATGGACTTTATAAAGGTAATTACTTTGGTGTAGATCATGTTCTTTGACCATATTTACCTCTGCACCTTTTCTTGGCCTCCTTCCCCATCATGCTAGTTCCATTCCTCTTTCCACATAGTAGCCATTCTTCTTTCATACCATATGCATGTGTTATGAGTCCATAAAAGTATACAATCTAGATTTTGAATGAGAAAAATATATGTTATTTGTCCTTCTGAGTTTGGCTTATTTCACTTAATATGATGATCTCCAGCACATCTGTTTCTCTTGCTGGGTTTTAAATAAAGAATTTTAAAAAGAAACATATAAGTTGCAATGATATATTTTTTCAACTTTCATATTAAATTTGTGTAATTTAAATGTGGTAAACGTGACAACTATAATAAGGAATTAATTGCACTAAGTCTTATACCTCACACTTAATATAACATTTGCTATTGTTATATTGTCATATATGTTATGATGATATTGTTAATAGATAAGAGATTTAGTTGTAAAATTATTACATTTCTTTATGGGCATGATGACAAACTTTTTTTAATCTTTATTTATTCATTGATTTTTGTTTGTGTGTATGTGTGAGTATGTGTGTGTATCAGAGGGCATAGTATGTCTCTATGAAGGTCCAAGGGTAACTTTGGGAATCACTCTGGATTGCTTCTATCTCCTTTTTGCTTCACTATGGGATTTCCCAGACTCCATCCACTAGGACCGGAAGTGCAGGCTGCTATTATTTTCACTTGGCATTTTTACATGGGACTTGGGATCTGAACTCAGGACCTTCTGCTTGTGAGGCATTCTTAACCCCTGAGCAATCTCTCCAGCCTGAAATCATTATTTTTATCAGCACTAGGACATTAGCTCTTACCATGCGCTAAGCTACATGTTTTACATGTATAATGCAGCTACCAACTCCTTGTGAAGCATGAGGACTGGGCAGCTGAAGAGGCAAAGAAATCTACTAGTGGACAGCTGGTTAGGAAGAAGCTGGAGTAGGCCCAAGTCAGATTCCTAAGTTCAAGCTTCAAAGCATCGTGATCCTATACTCCAATTTAATTTGCAATGACGCTGCTTTTATTTTCTCTTCTGTTTTACCTCTTTGCTCATTATATTATACAGGTTTATTTTCTAATTATCACCTAAAGATGTGACTTGAAACCTACAGATGTTGGAAGCAATTTGCCTGGCTATTCAGAATGAAGGTATTCGGTAGCTTTGAACATTGACTCATCAAGAATTTAGAAGTTGTGTAATCGACTTATATGATAAAGAATGTAGATTAGGTCTGACAAGTTAGGTGATTTGTCTAACTTCATTCAGATTGTGTCATTGAAGATGTGGCTCCAACAGTTACCTACTGTCCAAAGTGTTAAGTTTTATAAATATTAACAAATACCAATTATAGTTCTATGAGGTAAATGCAACTGTTTATTTTCCCTATTTAGCAGAGACTATAACAAAATTGCTTAGCAAGGTCAATGCCATGTAACTAGAGCTATCCCTGAAATTGAAATGAGGCAGCTGGTTAGGCCTTTGCTCTTAGTCACACTGGCATGTGGCCCAGAGCAAGAAGCCAGGGCTACTAGATCTCTTAAGTTTCTGTCATATCAGAAAATCACTTCACTTCATGAATAGCAAGAAAGTTGGAATCTGGTATTAACAATAATCTTACGCATTGTAGACCAACTTAAGAAATATTATTAGAAATATCTGACATCTCAATGAGGGCTGGCATTCAGCAATGCTCCTCTGAAATTTTATTGTTGTATAGCACGCTCTTACTTCACCCAACACTTGCTGATCTGCCACAATGCTAATGCACACCATAGTTGACACTTGCCCGACTGTCATGGCAAGCATAAATGTTAGACATACTGAAATTTGATTTTGACTCATCTTCTACTTTGAATAAAGAGATCTAAAAATCAATCCTTACAGCCGTGTTTCATTTTCCATGAATAGAGGTCAAAAGTATCAAGACAAGGAGAATGCTAAAGGTAATCTATGATGTCAAAGAAAATATACTAAGTAAGCAGTTTTGAAAATTCTTATTTACATAGGATACATGCTCCTATGTACCTTGTTCATTTTTTTAACCATCTAGCAGCAGACCTTTGAAATTTAGCATTAATTGCTGAAAATAGCACTAATAGAGCATGTGCATAAATGTGTGTGTGCGTGCATGTGCACATATGTGTGTGCATGTTATATATGTATGTATGTGTGTATATTTTAATTGGTATCATAATTAGCAGATTAGGGAAAAGAACCTGGAGTTCTAAGATCTGAGTTCCTTTAACCTTTACTTACTGTAAGATTTTGGGCATATTACATTTTTCCTATAAATTTTGTTTTCTCGTCTGTACAGAGGGAATCATAGTGTTAATTTATTGAGTTGTGAGGACTGAATAAGATAATCTTTAATCTATTTTGTTAGTGGAAGACGTAAATTATTTACAATGTGTTATCAAGTCCTATTAATTTGATTGCTAATTTGGTATTGGTCTGGGAGGCAGGATGTGGTGGTGAGCCACATGCTAGATTAAGACTTACTCTGTTGGATTTAGTCACTGCACAGGTCAGGATCAATGTCTGGGCTTCAGTTTCTTGTGTAATCAAAGGTCTAGCATAGGAGAACTTTACAGTTCTTACCAGTCCAAGAATTCAGTGATTCATGATGCTTTGTGCTACATGTGGCTAATGATGAGAGCACAAGGCTAAGATCCCAAGGCCCTCTCTCAGAGCCTAACACGATCCTGTTTGACACTGACATGGTGTTTAGATGAAGAGCATATAACTTCATAAACATACCACTTTCATCTTTTAAATATGAAAATGAAATATTTTTCAAAGACACATTCAGACGAAAAGGTTTTTTAAAAGAAAGGATTGTGTTGCAAACAAATTATGTGACAAATGCTAATGCACAAAATACATAAAACAAATATATCAAATATCACTAATGTATCAAATATATGCAGAATGCAGACTTTTTTTCAAGAAAAAAAGACCTAGTCCTGAACTTATTATCTTTTCTTCTAAATCTGTCCTTTAAAAAATTTGTTCTGACAAGCTGCTTTACAACTGACTTGAATACCTTTGAACTATTGTGGAGTTTCATCCATACTTAATTTGATAGTGTTCTGTACAATATAAAGAATGATCTATGAATCGAAAAGGTTTGAATGAAAAAGCACACTCTGTTCTCCTTCCTCCAACCTGCCAGGGGCCCCCTAAAGTATCAAGAATTCTTATGAACTTCTTTTCTTCAGAGATGGAATCTCATGTGTCACAGGGTGGCCTCCAATTAGGTAAGATGACCATGAATTTCTGATTCTCCTGCAATTCCCTGTCCTAGTGCTGGGGTTACAGGTGTGTCCTACCACATGCCAATTTATGTAATGCTGGGAAGAAATCAAACTCAGGGCCTAGAGCATATCAGGCAAGACGTCCAATAACTGAAATACCTATCTCTGTCTGTCTGTCTGTCTGTCTGTCTGTCTATCTAAGAGCATAGACATTTGTATTTATTCTACTTTTGGTTTTATTCATATTGGAAGTGGGAGAAATCACCAGAAATTTCCCAAACTAAATTTATGCCATGGAAGTGACCCAATTTATAGCATTTTTTTTTAGGTTAACCATAGTTTGTGAGTGCTTTTCTTTCACTTTTTTCTAAAAGAAATTATTGGCGGGAAGCAAAGACACACACACGCATGCCATGCTCAAGGGTAGAGATCAGAGGACAGCTTTCAGAAATTAGTTCTCTCCTTCTACCATGTGAGCTTTTAGGAATCAAACTCAGGTCACCAGGTTTGTGGGTGGGTGTTTTACCCACTGAGTTATCTTGTCTCCCCACTTTTAAAAATATTATTCACCTTTTTATTTATTTGGGAGAGAAAGAGATTTCCTATCTTTTGAAAATGCTGTCTAAGCTGAGCACTTTTGGATATATTACATTTTTAAAGAATTACTTT
The DNA here is from genome assembly GCA_023101885.1 of Typhlomys cinereus. Classification (NCBI taxonomy): domain Eukaryota; kingdom Metazoa; phylum Chordata; class Mammalia; order Rodentia; family Platacanthomyidae; genus Typhlomys; species Typhlomys cinereus. The sequence goes on from JALPQD010000168.1 coordinate 1,553,178, forward strand.
TACTTAGGTTATTGATTCAGCACATACTTCAAAGATTGAACAACGTAAAGGAAATAAGACATTAAATTCCCAATTACATCTCTCTAGATTCTGACCAAGAATGTCAAGATTGCCACTAGTACTATAACTCCAACTTGGCTAGTTACATATTAAACTGTTTCATAGTGTGTCATTGTGGTCTGTTTAACTAGAGTAATTGTTGTTGCTTTGCAAAAATATGTGATGGGATGATGCTCCCAACAATTTTTCTTTCTAAAAGTGTTTTTGCTTATATTGACACATTATTTTTCCTAGTAAATTTTAGATTTGTTTTGTCAAAAACTTTACTGGAATTTTTCTTTTCCTTCCCCCCTCCCTCCCTTCCCCCCTCTCCCCTTCCCCCCTTTCCCCTTTCCCCCTCCCCTCTTTCCCCTTTTCCCTCTTCCCCCCTCCCCTTCCCCCTCCCTCCTTTCCCCCTTTCCCCTCTTCCCCCCTTTCCCCCTTTCCCCTTCCCCCTTCCCCCCTTTCCCCCTTTCCCCCTTCACCCTTCCCCATTCCACCTTTCCTCCCTCCCTCCCTCCCTCCCTCCCTCCCTCCCTCCCTCCCTTCTTCCCTTCCCTTCTTCTTTCTCTCTCTCTCCTTCTCTCTCCCTCTCTCTCTCATTCTCTCTTTCGCTCACTCGCTCGCTCTCGTCAGGGTCTCACATATCCCAAACTAGCTTTAAGCTCATTATATAGCTAACTGTAAACTCCTGATCCTACAGCCCTTCCACTTTCTGAGTGTTGGGATTAGATGTATATACCATATTAATTTTCTGTTTTCCAAGCCTAGTGTACTCAGAGAATATGCTTAACGCCCCTTTCACAGAATAAAAATGCCAAATACCATGTCTGTTACTTTAACAGTGAACTTGATCTTTTCCTTTCAGTGTTTATTAGAATCCCAACGGATGTGACTTATAAAACAGATCTAGGCTCTTAAAAGTTTTTATTGGACACATCACCCTCGGTTTTCCTTCCTCATAGAAATACTCACACAAAATCAACTCTATCATTTGTACAACTCCAGTTAAATCACTTTTATAAATAGCTCAATCTCAGTTGTTCATCATTGTCAGGAAGTGAGTGATCTGAGTAAGTAAATTTCCTGGTGACCTTATCTTTTCAAGGGTCAAAACTCTGAATTTAGTTTGGATTGACATTTTTTTTCCAAATTGTATGCAACACTGTGTTTACTTCCTTACAACAGCAGCTAACTTCTTTAAAGACTCTTGTCAGAGGAATTTAGCTGTTAACTTTAAAAGAATATGAGAAGGATATATACTGGAAGAAAAACTACTGAAGCTATTCTAAGTACTTTTTACAATACAGTTGTGTTTAAGTTGTTTTTAAATGAAGCATGAATGTATTTGCTATGATGCTCAAAATGCACTAGTACTCTCTTCATATGGTGGAGAATACATCTGATTATTGTCAAAGCAGGAGAGGGTAAGCGTTCCTGGAACTTGTACCAAGTAACTCATAAGAAATCTTCATTCATTAAGGAGATAATGTTCTCTGGATTCCAGTCTCTGCTGTAGCCTCTGGCCAAGCAGTCGTGATTTCCCAGAACCCCTCATTCTAGCATCAACTTACCCTTTTGTTCAAACATCACGACAGAAGTACACAGGACTGTAAATGGCACCTGGGCGTAAACCTAGCAACTTCCTCTCCTATCAGACTTCCTCTTCAAATGATGATGAAGACAAGGACGATGATGATGATGATAGGGAGAGAGGAGAGAGGAGAGAGAGAAGAGAGAAGAGAGAGAGAGAACAAAGGAAATGTCAGTAGTGGTAACATTTATACAGATTTTGTTGCACTTATTCCTACCCTGCTTTAAACACACAAAGAAATTAGCAGATGAAAGTATAATTCTTTGGTCCAGTTTGGTTTTGCCTGGTTCTTTCTGCCCTTAAAAAATTTTTATTGAATTCTTTGTGTTCTCTGGATATTGGTCAGATGTGTGGTCAGTGAAGAGTCTCTCCTATTTCGTGGATTGTCTTTTAGCTCAATTAACAATATTTGTCCAAACAGAAGCTTTTGAATTTCATGTAAACTCACTTGTTGAGTGCTGGTCTTCTATCCTGTGCTTTTGTGTCCTATTAAGGAAATGTTGGCCTAGAAAAATTAATTTGAGTGTACTTGCTACTTTTTCTTCTAGGAGTTTTATAGGCTCTGGACTAACATTGAGGTCTCTGATCCAATTGGAGTTACTTTTCTTGCATTCTTTGGCATGTAAATATCTATTTTGCCAGCGCCATTCATTGATGATGCTATCCTATTTCCAATGTGTTTTGGGGGGGTCATCTGTATAAAAAATCATTTTTTTATTATTATTTCCACTCATACAAACTTAATAGGTACACCAGTTCCCTCCCTCCCTCCCTCCTCCTCCCCCTGACCCCCCTGCTCCCCCTCCCCTCACACCTCCCTCCCCATCCCCTAGTGCCTCCCCCCCAATCCCCGGAGAATCCTTTAATGTGCATGCCAGACTCTCCTCTGGACCCTCCTCTCTGATAATATACAAGGACCCCATGGCATTTCCCTGAATCCTTTCCTGTGTTCCCCTTAAGCATAGGAACACTACTGTGGCTGTCAATCCTTTGCCTCCAAGGATCTTGGTGCCTTTAGCAAATGCTAGACTTTGTGGGGTCAATAGTGTGTTGGACATTGCGCAGGGCATGCAAAGTCCAATTATGATTGCTTTGGCCCTAACTTGTGTGGAGTATCTTGCATATCATCGCTCCTCCCATCCTTGTGCTCTTACAATCTTACCGCCCCCTCTTCCGCAAATTTCCCTGAGCTTCAGGATGGGGAGAGATTAGTCTGGCCTAGTTCTAGGTGGTTGATATAGAGTCTCTGAAGTTCTGGATTATAGTTTGTTGATTTTCTTTTGCAGTTTTGCTGCTCCTGCAATGCTCTTCACTCCATCCTGATGGGTATTGGATGTTACCCCCTGGCCAGAGATAAAAAGCTGTTAAACTAGAGTCTTGTTATAAGAGTATATTCAAAATAAAAAAAATCATTTGACTGTATATGTATTAGCTTATATCTGGGTCTTCAATTCTAGTTCATTGGTCTATAGCTCTGTTTTGGAGCCAGTACCATGCTGCTTTAATTACTATGGATTTGCAGCACAGCTTAAGTCCGGGTATGGTGATACATCCAGCAGAGTTTATATTACTCAGAATTGTTTTAGCTATCTTGGATCTTTTGTGAGTTTAAATGAATTTTCAGATTGTTTTACCAACTTCTGTGAAGAATTGGGTTTTAATTTTGATTCGAATTGCATTAAATGAGTATATTGCTTTAGGTAGGATGGTTATTAAAAATGTTAGTTCGGTTGATCCAGGAATGTGAGAGATCTTTCAAATTTCTAGTGTCTTCTGTAATTTCTTTCTTTACAGTTTAAAAGTTTTCAGTGTGTAGATCTTTCACATCCTTGGTTGGATTTATTCCAAGGTATTTCATTTTCGGGTGGAGCTATAGCAAATGGAATTGTTCTCTTAGGTTTCTGTCGCTTTGCTCATCCTTGGTGTGGAGGAATGCCACTGATTTTTGAACATTAATTCTGTAGACTGTCACACTTCTGAATTTATTTATTAGTTCTAGGAGTTTCCTGGTGGAACCTTTGGGATTTCTCAGGTATTGAATCACATCACCTACACTTCTTATTTTCCTTTTTGTATCTCTTTTTATGTCCATGTCTTGTCTTATGGCTCTAAGTAAGATTTCAAGTACAATATTAAATAGAAGTGGCGAGAATGGACATCCTTGTCTGGTTCCTGATCTAAGTGGTGATGCTCCAAGTTTTTCACCATTTAGGATGATATTTGCTATAGGCTTGTTGTAGACAGCCATTATTATGTTGAGATATGTTCCCTCCATCTCTAGTTTCTCCCGGCTTTTATCATAAAGGATTGTTGGATTTCTGTCAAAAGCTTTTTCAGCATTTACTGAGAGAATCATGTGATTTTTGCTTTTGCATTTGTTTAAATGATGAATTACATTTATTGATTTGTACACATTGAACTAACCTTGTGCTTCTGGAATAGATTCAACCTGATCATAGTGGATGATTATTTTGATATGTTTTTTAAATCTGATTTGCTTAAATTTCGTTGAGGATATTACAACTATGTTCAATGAGATTAAGGAAGTAAACAACCAAATTAAAAATGAGCCATAGAACTAAAAGGAAACTTTTTACAAGATGAAAATCAAACATCTAACAAATGTTCCACCTCTCTAGCCATTAGGGAAATTCAAATTAATACCATGCTACAATATCATCTTACTCCATCAGAATGGCTAAGATCCAAAATGCAAGCAACAACAAATGTTGGCAAGAATGTGAGGAGATGAGAACCCTCATGCATTGCTGGTGGGAATGTGAACTTATACAATTCTTTTGGAGATCAGTTTAAAGGTTCCCAAAAAGGTTAAAAATTGAAATGCCATATGACCCAACTATACCACTCTTGGGAATATTCCCAAAGAGGTGTTCAACAGAGGTGTTCATGGTTAATGAAAATGTGATATCCTTCCCCTATACACAAAGAAATACTGTTCAGCTGACAAAACTGAATTAATGAAATTTACTGGTAAATAGATTTAGTTGGAAGAAGTTATGCTGAACAAAGTATCCCAGATGCAGAAAGACAGACGTTGTTGCATACTTTCTCTTGTAAATGAAATCTAGCATTAAACCTTTAAAATGATGTGATCAAATGGAAAATTTTATAATACTCACAAATGGCAAAAGAAAATAAGTCAGGGGTATGGAGGATGTTCTCAAAAGAGTAGAGACAAAATAACACGGACAAACAGACAAGTAAGGCATCTACAAAAGTTTTATCGAGGAGGGAAGAATGGGGATAAGACACAGTAAGGAGTGGGATTAGCCTTCTGGTAATGAATTAACTTGCTAACCAGTTTAAACCCCTTAACACCAAGGAACACACACTCAGTATTGTAAACCTGCCCAAATAACAGCAGAAGGGAAGAAAATAGACACTGGATAGAATCAGATGTCTTAGTATTAATTGTGAATACATGATAGTAAACCACCATCTAAATACCTCTCATTATATCCTTAGATAAGAAAAGATCTCAACAATCAAGATGCAGCCTATTGCAATAGAAGAATGGTGAGTAGAAAATCACAACCAATCAGAGCACAGAATATGGGCAACTATGAAATGCTCAGTCCTAATGAGGGCATCCAAATTTCTTCCCATTCTAAGGGAACCATGCAGAAAAGGGGGTAGCAGTAAGATCACAAGAATCTAAAGATGGGGAGGTACGCTACAGGCCGGGTTACTCCTGTCATGACAGGATTGTTGCACTCAAGTGCTCACTGCAGTGAGATGAAACTCCACCAGATCTGCACAAAGGCTGATGTCATAGTGAGGCACAGGTGTCAACCTGACAGTTGAGGGTTTGAGCTCTGGGCACATTTGTATGAATTGAGTTAAGCCCAGAGCAAACCTGCAGATTGTCTAGCTGATGGGGAGGGCCCAGCCTACAGTGGGTAGGACTAGGTCCTGGAATAAAATCAAGAGAGCTGGTTGAGAGAGTTGGCATCTTTGTGTACACTTGGCCAGACATGCTGGTCTGGCAAGTAAGGATTGTCCCTCTCTCAGCCATTATGTAGAGATGATGTGGCCAGTTCCCTCCGTCCTGGTGTTGGGCATGCTCTCCCATCAAGCTAGACTATGAATTGTAACCAGAGTATCATAAAAAAATAAACCTCTTGTCCCTTAAGCCATTTGGTGGTGATTTATTAACAACCATGCAAGCGAACTCCAACAGCTGACATATCAATATTCCCCCTAGGACCAGCGAGGATCTCAAGAGAAATAACCATGGGAATTATAGGGGCAGGTGTTAGACAGATGGAGGGAAATGTCTGCACCAGTGGATCTACCCACTGAAGAACCAATTACACTGTCACAGAGGCCTTGTCCTCTACTAGTACAGACAACCCAAGGGAAGTCCTGTGGCCCATACAAGCTAAGAGTCGTGTAGGCGGGAGGGCCAGGGATGGATTGGGTTAGAGAGAAAAGGGTGGGAGGGGAGGGAGGAGGGTGGGAAGAAGCATGAATAACAACTCATTTTGTTTGGAAAAATTTTTTTAAATTCTTTTTTTTTCAATTTTTTATTATTTATTCAATTGTGCATGTGTGCATGTGTGCACGTGTGTGTATGTGTGTGTGTGTGTGTGTGTGTGTGTAGATCCACGGGCGAATTCAGGAACCACTATGCACCGCTTCCACTTCCTCCTTGTTTATTCTGCCCCGGGATTCACAGGCTCCGCTCTACCAGGACCAGAAGCGCAGGCGGTCCCCGCTTCTCCCCGGCGTCTATACGTGGGGTCTAGGATCTAAACTTGGGACCTTCCGCCTGCAAGGCAGAGACTTAACCCCTGAGCCACCTCTCCAGCCCCTAAAATTCTTAATGAAACAAAAAAAGACTTTATTTTGTCTTCTGCCCCTTTGTTTTGGGTATTAGTTTGCTTGAAAATAAAGGGATATTGAAGCTGTCTTCATGAGAGGGTGATGTGAGAACGATGGAAGGCAAACCAGAAATCTAAAAGTCAGATGTAGTACAGTATTCCATAAGAGAATATGCAGATACTACGTGTGCTATAAAGACACTATGAATCACAACCAGGCTTGGGAGTCATAGAAGGGGAAGCCTCACAGCAGCCTGCTGAGTGGACCCAATCTGCTGCTTTTGCCGACAACTTTCCATGGTGTCAGAACAGGTGTCACACAGGGGACATGTTAGTCTTCACACAGCAGTGGGAGGCCCAGATTAATCTCCAAAGGCTCACCATTTGCTGCCATCACAAAGAACTCAGAGGGTTACAATGAACCCTTCCATTGAGGTTGTGCGGCCTCATTATCTCCTTCCAGAAGCTGTTTGTGGATTATGACTGCTGAGCAAGAGCTGAAGGTTTCTTGGTGAAGTGGCATCTGAAGGGGACAGGCCTTGGGATTCGCATTAGCCTCTGTCATGACTGGTTGGCTAGCCTCGGATAATGTGAGGGCAATTCACCTCAGAGAACAGAAACACTACTCAGAGCAAGAAGCACAAGTCTTCTTACGTGCTTGAGTTAATTTTTTGGTGTGTGTGTGTGTGCATGTATGCATACAAGATGACACTTGAGTTGTGCTTGTGGAGGCTCAAGGGTAACTTCAGGTGTCATCCTGGATTGCTGTATCACCTTATGACTTTCCTCTGATGTTTCCCAAGCTCCACCTTTTTTGTTTTAACTTTCTCTCTTTCTTTCTTTCTTTCTTTCTTTCTTTCTTTCTTTCTTTCTTTCTTTCTTTCTTTCTTTCTTTCTTTCTTTCTTTCTTTCTTTCTTTCTTTCTTTCTTTCTTGTTCTTTCTTTCTTTCTTTCTTTCTTTCTTTCTTTCTTTCTTTCTTTCTTTCTTTCATTCTTTCTTTCTTTATTTTGTGTGTGTGTGTGTGTGTGTGTGTGTTTATCAGAGGACACTGTGTGCCCCTGTAGAGGACCAAGGGTGGCTTCAGGAATCATCCTGGATTGCTTTCACCTCCTTTTTGCTTTGCTCTGGGATTTCTCAGGCTCTGCCCACCTTCAGGACAAAGCTGAAGTAGAGGCCAAAGTGAAAGTCTGATATTTTTTTCTGTGGGACCTGGGATCCGAGTTCAGGACCTTCTGCTTGCGAGGCAATCTTAATCCCTGAGCCATCCCTCCAGGCCTAGTTTTATTTTATGTAAGAGAAAAGTCTAAAGAAGGAAACAACCAGATATTATTAAACATTAGTATGCAATTATCTGGTGCCAGTGCCCATGATCAAACAGGAAACTTTTGCTCATTGACTCAGCAAATGAACATCTATTTTTGAACCTTTGCTGAACCACTATGAATATGTCAGATATGCCTATGTGAGTAATAAGTACTTAGAAGTGGTTAGTGCTGGGTGGGTGTGTCAGTTACTCTTGTCTGTTGCTGGGAGACGCCACTTAAGTCAAGCAACTTCTGGGGAGATTTATTCAGTTTACGGTTCCAGAGGAGAGATAGAGTCCTTGGTGGGGGAGAGCATGGCCGGCAGGCAGAAGCTGGAGGAGGCCTAAGTCCCTGCAGACATCTTGGAGGCAGAGAGCTGCTGCCTGCCGCTTGATCAAGAGTAGACCCGCTCACTTAAGCAGGGCGGGGCTAACCAACCTCGAGACCCACCCTCTGTGACTGTCTTCTTCCACCTCCTAAAGGTGCCATGGCCTTCCCAAATACTGGCAATAGCTAAGGATCCAAACCTAGGAGCCTGTGGGAGGCAACTGACATTTCAAATCATGGTCGTGGGGATACCGAAATCTACTTTCTGGGAAAAGAAAAGTCCTACCTTGGCCTGCCCTGAGGCCAGGCGTTTCTTTCTTAGAAGGAGGAGGGAGTGGTGCACAGCCAGATGTGTTGGGCAGCTGACTTTTCCAAATCTAATTAAGAATCAAAGGCGAGTGCCCAGTTCCCAGGTGTTTTCTGCCCGCAGAATCACCTTCCTCACTATTCTTCTCCTGTCCTGTGACTCACCTGCCTCAACAAAACCCCCTGTGTTCCTGCATCCAGCCGCCCTCCTTGTGCGTTGAACCAGGGGAACATGTGGTGAGAGCAGAAGATCCCACCATTGGCTAGACCCCAAAGTTTCCTAGACTTTCCCTGTGGCAGAAAACACAGGAATGTTCAGACAGGTCTTTTAGTGTTGATAAGCATACCAGGTGACTTCTACAATTAGGTGCACACACAATGCTTTTACACATAGCATTTCAGGGTAGATCGAGTCAGGTTTAAATTTTCCACATGTTAAAAACAAAGTGAGTGAGAAAACACCAAAACAAATGAAAAATGAAAAGAAGATGAGGGCAATGATACCCAAGGGAAAAAGATTCTAGGCTTTGGCTCCTGTTGATTGACAATCCAGGATGTATTCCACAGTTTCTGTGTCTTAAATGAGAAATGAAGACTGAACAGATTTATTTCACTTGTTCATATGCTACTCATGCTTCACTTTGTATATGTTGAAGGCTCATCATGTTAGGTATCATGTTAGTCTCCAGAGAACAGCGGAGTGGGGCCACTTTTGGCTGCCTGGTTTCATATCTGGTCTTTTCTCAGAGCACCATAGAGTCACTCAGGAACTTACTGTTCTTTCATCGCCTTGTTATTATAGCACAGTCGCCCCTACAATGGCTCTTCAAACTTTAATTTCTTTCCCGGGTTGTTAAAAGTTCTGAAATGTACTCTAGCAAGATACATGTTTTCCTAACAGAAGTGTGGGCAACTTCATCTCAGACTGGGGAGGAATTCTTTCAGCTACAGTGGACTTCACTTGACTTTCATAATGAAATCAGTAGAGAGGTCAATAAGAGATAACTCTAATCAACATATGAGAAAGATAAGATCATTGGCTTATCTTGCCATCAAATCATGATATGAGGTTTCCAAATATTTCAAAGAGCTAACGTTTTTTTAAAAAGCCTTCTTAGAGTGTGCGTGTGTGTATGTGTTTGTGTTATTGTTTGGTTATAGCATATTTCTAGCAGGCTCCTATGTTGAATACTTGGTCCCTGGATGATGGTAACTATTTTGGAAGGCTCTGAGAAGTTTAGGAAGTGGAGTCTATTTGGAGGTAGTAGATCGAGATATATCTGTGAAAGATTTGGACATCTGATCAATAGTGGATACTCTCTGCCCTCCTCATATGACATGGCAAAGAAATTTCCTGCCTGATGTTCTGCCCAAGCACATGAGATTGAACCTTCTAAAACCATGAATAAAGCTCAATTCTTCACCACCCTTTAAAACAGACAGATTGCTCTGCTGGGTGCTTGGTCATAGCTACTCAGAAGTACTTAATGCAGTGCTTGGTTCTCCTTCCACGTGCATCCATTCCACCAAATGTTTAAACCACTTAGTCTTAATCGCACTAAAGGGTTCCTTGTGTCTGGCTTTCTCTAGATGAGTTCTTGGGTTAGAATATGGATTTTGTTAATACATTAATTTTAGAGCATCCTATGAATTCAAGACTCCCGACTCTAAGCAATTTAACCCTTTAAAGGGGTTAAAAAAAGGAACACTTTGTTTGCAGCTTTCCTAACCGTATTTGGATCTGGATTTATTGCTACTTTTGGGGAAACTTTAACTTCGTAATTCAGCCTAGTTATGAAGAGTGGCGTTTTTGGGTATCTCTCTCTCCCTCAAAGCATTGTCTTTAAGGCAAGATTTCTGGAATCCTCATGGTAAGGAGAGCCAATTCCTGCAAACTGTCCTCTGACCTCCACACAATGCTATATGTGAGAATATTTATGCACACATTTATACCATAAATCCATAAATGTAAAAAGTTTTTAAAAATCTCAAAGCACAAAGCTGTAGTCTGAAATTTATGAAAAGAAAAGGGAAATATAATCATGCCCCAAAATGACAGACTTGATTTCTCACCACCTGGGTGAGAGATTCTTATAGATTTAGAGGGGAGAGAAAACATGGTGTGTAGGGCTCTGAGCTCACCTATTTGTCCTGCAGCGCTTTAACATTGCTGTTGTGATGAGACACACTGTATTAAGGAGAAAAAGCATCCTTTCCAAATCTAGCACCCTGATTAAGTCACTTAGCATCTCTGGGTCTCAATTTCTCTCCAGATAAGTGAAGCAATAACACATGCATATAGCACAGCATGGTGCTAGGACTAGCAGGGAAAAATCACCGGAGAAAGGACTTGCACAAGCCTGGCACAGAGTAGGTGGCCAAATAACATTGCTTGAGTCTGTGGATGTACACCACGGAACTTGTAAGGACATATATCTTAGCCCTAGAAAATAAGGTTTGAATTTACGGGTTATTTAGGCTTAAAATGTGTCTTGTTAGGACCAAAGAAATATTGTTGAAAATATGTTGGGTCTACTCCTGACCATACGGGAGTATATCAATGGGTCCTTGGCAGGCTTGGATTAGAGGTACTCAGCGGCTAGCCCATGGGATGATTTGAGGTTCCCACCTGTAGAAATGAAAATGCATAAATGTCGTAACTCTTCTTGTGTGTTACTGGGCAGGCAACTCCTATTCCATACCTCACTCTGCCAGCCACGATCTGATGTGTTGTCACCTTCTCAATTATCTAATCCTTGCTGTGATTCATTCCCTCCCAATGTGTTTGGCCTCCTGTAAACGTGGCGCATCTCACCCTGGGTGGGTTGCAGACCTCATATCAGATTTTGAGGACTGCGAGATTTGATTCTTCCCTTCTCCTCAGTATTTTATGATGATTTGACATTGGCTGAGAAAAACAACAGGCATGTGTTGTTTTATTTCAGATGCTACTGTGCTGTGGTTGCTTTTAGAAGTTATCATAGATAACAATGTCCTTTTGTCTCAGTGGCGCTTCCATCACCATGGAACACCGCGATTATTTGACCCCAATACAAAATGTTTCTGGTAAGAGTGTTTCAATATTTCTTGTTATTTCAACTGAGATATCTAAATGCACACTCATATATAAACCTGTTAATCTCCCTTTTGTTACATGGGGAAAGTAATTTATTGATATTTCCTGTGGCAGATTTTAAATGTGCCCTGTGGTTTTATGTAGCTAATCTTCATATCCATCTGGTAAAGTGTGTGTGCGCGTGCGTGTGTGTGCGTGTGTGTGTGTGTGTGTGTGTGTGCACATGTGTGTGCAGGTGCAGACCAGTGGAAGGAGGTATTCCTCAGAAGCCCCCTTGTGTTTTGAGACATGTAGGTATGGGGCTAACAGATTAGGCTAGGCTTGTTGGCCAACGAGCTCCAGGGATCCACTTATCTTTACCTTCCCAGTCCTGAGGTTGTAACTGTGCCCCACCATACTCAGATTTTTATGTGGATGGTAGGGATTAACCTTAGAGCCTTATGTTTGTGTGGCAAATGCCTTGCCAACTGAGGTACTTCTCTGACATTTTATATTTTTGAGCAGAAACACACACACACACACAAAACCCACAGGAACCAAAATGACTTTGTCATTTTAAAGCAAAAATATAGCTGTTCCTTTCCTCCTATCCTGGAATGATCACCCAATCTTGTGTTTATGGGAACTATACTTTGTTTCAGTGGTCTCAGCTTTTTTTGATTCTGCACATCAAACTATAAAGTTATATTTATGCCTGTAATATATATTTACATGATAAGTATGTCATAATAACTAGATTTATATACTCCCTGCATCCTACTTAGAACATCTGGGTACATTCCTAATGAGTCCGATTAATTTAGAAGAAACATATCCTCTTTAAAATCTGTGGTTTGTCTCCCTTCCCTTTATAAAATATTTTGTGTCCATTCCCTATATGAGTAGATATAAGTAAGTTGTCCTGCAGGTAGTTGGATCTGATAATAGCTCTGACTTCAGGAGGGAGATCTGGAATTCAAGGTAAAGAGTAATAATTACTGCTTATAACCATGAGAGTGATGTCTCTCTTTCCCAAAGGATAATGCCCCGGAGGAGGTCCTATGAGAGCTCAATCTTTACAGACAGATGAAAAAGCAGAGCCTTCCCCCCACCCAAGAAGCCTGACATCAGGAGAAAAGGTTCAAGAGCACTTGAGCATGTCAAAGCCAAGACGGTAAAACGAACAGGCACAAGGGATTAGATGCAAGAGTCACATGGTAAGAGAGTCATTTAAGTAAGCAAGCGGGAAGGCAGCAAGCACAGAAGTGTTCAAGGAATCTTCAGGAGGCAGGAAGGAATAACATGGATGGAGGAAAAGGAAGAGAGAGGGTCTTGGAGACCAAGAGAGGATAAGAGAGAAGACTATTAATTTACATAGGACTCACTGTGTGTGCTGACTCTATTACACTCTTTTCTGGATACGCCCTTCATCTTCTTAATCAGATCTGGCACATTTCTGTCTTACAATGGTCTTCTTTGAATCTATTAATAACAGCTGTGGCTAGGTACCCCCTGCAGTTTGTGAACACTTATTTATAGACCTTGTAATGCACTTATCACTCTGCTACTTATGTGACAGTCTTTCTGGTAGATTTCAAGTCTTTCTAAATGAAATAGCATGTCTGTCCTCATGTTTAAATCCCCCAGCTCCTACCAGAGTGAAATGCCCTTTCAATGGGCGAATTGGCAGGAAAGAGAAATAGGGAAATAAGGATTCTGTGGAAGGGTTAGTTTATATCAGTGCTGACAGGCAAAGAAGGGTGTATGGGAGGTAATAGACTCCACCTGTGACTGGGTGGGAAACCTAGAGATGAGGGGGAGACGCCCTCAGGAAATCAAAAAGGAGGGAGGCAGTCGAAGAAACATTTTCATGGGATATGTGCCAAATTTGAATAAAAAAGAAAGAATTAAAGACAATAACTGATGCTTAATATTTCATGCAAGGGACTACTAAGGAGGAGAGCAAATCTGAAGCCTGGGAAAGGGAAGAGCACAGCGGTGGGAGGTGAGCAGCATGCTTGACTTGTTGGGTGGTCTTCAGAGGCATCTTCTGCTTTTGTGTGTGTGTTTTGATCTTGGATTGCCCCCAAGAGCACGCTGGCTTCCTTTTTGTTCATGCATCAAGTAGCCTCTCCCTTGTTGCCATTTTCTTTTGCAAGATTCTTCAGCAAAGACTTCCAGCAACGACCCTCCCCTTGCAGCAAAACATGTCAGAGGAACTCAAAGCCTCCGGCTGCCAAGGTTTCACAGGCACTGGCACGACTCAGCCATACCTGGAACCTGTGCCCCAGAAATTCTGAGGCCCTCCCACTGCTGGTGAGGAGGAGATGCCATGCATCTGTACTCCCGCGTGTACTTTGAAGTATATTTCTGCATCGGGATCTTTACCTGGGCTCCCCAGCAGCAGCAGAAACCAAGTCTTTCTTTTTAGCTTCTGACTGGAATCTTTGCCTGAGCTCATGTCAATGGAAACTGCTTGCAAGGATTAGCGCTACCGTGATTTGATTTTTCACGTTTATACATGTATGTGAATGTGCGTCTGGGTAACTTTGCTTGCGTGATCTGTGTATGTGTGTGTGTATGTATGTGTATTCATGCATGATATATGTGTATGTTACTGTGTATGTGTGAGTGTAGATGTGAGTGTGAATGTGTATGTGTGAATGCATGTGTACACATGCATGTGTGTGAATGTGAATGTATGTGAGTGTATCTGTGTGTATGAATGTGACTGTTATGTGTGTGTAAGTGTATGTGTGTGAGTATATGTGTGTGTGAGTGTATGTGTGTGAGAGTGTGACTGTTATATGTATGTATGTGACTGTGAGTGTGAATGTATGTGTGTGTGTGGGCGTGAGTGAATGAATGCATGTGTGTGAATGAATGTGTGTGTGAATGAATGCATGTGTGTAAGTGTGAGTGAATGAATGTATGTGTGAGTATGAGTGAATGAATGCATGTGTGTAAGTGTGAGTGAATGAATGCATGTGTGAGTGTGAGTGAATGAATGTGTGTATGAGTGAATGAATATGTATGTATGAGTGAATGAATGAGCGTGTATGTGAATGTGAGTGAATGAATGAGTGTATGTGAGTGAATGAATGTAGGTATGTGTGTGAGTGAATGAATGCGCATGTGTGAGTGAATGAATGTGCATGTGGATTTGTGTGTGTGAATGAATGCATGTGTAAGTGAATGAATGCATGTGTGTGAGTAAATAATGCATGTGTGTGAGTGAATGAATGTGCATGTGTGTGTGAGTAAATGAATGTGGGTGTGTGTGTGAGTGAATGAATGTGCATGTGGATGTGTGTGTGTGAATGAATGCATGTGTGAGTGAATGAATGCGTGTGAGTGTGAGTGAATGAATATGCAGTGTGTGTGTGAATGTGTGTGTGTGTGAGTGAATGAATGTGGGTGTGAGTGTGTAGGCCAGTCCCAAGTGTTATTTCTCAGGTGCTGTTTATCTTTTTTTTCTTTTTAAATAGTTTTGTGACAGGGTCTCTCACTGGCCCAGAGCACACCCACCAATTAGTGTGGATGGATCATCCAAAGACCTCAGATCCTCCCTTCGCTCTCCGCCCAGCACTGGGGTTACAGATGTGTGCCGCCCTGCCCTGTCCGGCTTATTTCACATGGGAATGGATCTCAGACCTTCTTACAAGGAAAACACTGTCCTGGCTGAGCTAGCTCCTGAGGGTGCCTCTGGCGATTCTTAAACAAGACAGAGGAAAGAAGGACTTTATAAAGGAGAGAGAGAGCAGCTGGCTTTGGGGAAGGAAGTGTCAGCCATTATTCACGACCACCGCCTTCAGCCCTCCACTTCCTCAGCTTGTCTCCTTCTGAGTCTTTTGAAGGCCACCTTCACTTCTCTCGTCTCCTCCCTCACCACACCAATAAAATCACTCATCCCCTCAGCAATGCGTGTGTAAAATGACTTCTTTCATAGAACAAACCCCTTGTGTGTAAATAATACGTGAGTCCCTCCTCCCTTCAAGCATTGTGTTGGGAAAAAATTCCAACATAAATTGATTGTATAGATAGCATGATTGTAAAGCAAGATTAATATGAAAACACAAGGAGTCTGCAATAAAACCTCCTAAGTTAAATCACTCACATTTGTGTACGAGCATTCATATTTAGCAACAGTCCCAAGGCTGAGATTAAAGCTGTTTGGTAGGTTACTTCAAGGCCTTTTTATTGCTAAATCTTATTATGTCTCTAAAATGTAGAAATTAATCACCTGTCATCAAAGCTGCAGTGGATTATTGACTTCTAAATGTCTCTACAAATTGATTCACGACAGAATGAAACAGGAGACTGAACTAGCATTGAAACTCGTCTGCATGTGATAAAAAAGGTCTATTAAAAGCGTTTCAACAAATGCTGTCTATTAGGCAATCATCACAAAGTACTTTCCTATCAAAATGAGGTGCTTCTGGAATGCTTTTGATGAGATATATATTTTTCCAGTACTGATGTAACACATGAAATTATTCTGAAACCCCAGAAAACTGATTTGGAAATCCGTTTAATTCTTATATTACATAGTACATTTTTTTTTTTTTTTTTAGTTCTCACACAATATCAAGAAAATTAGTGAAAAAAATTCAGTATGTATGTGTATATGTGTGTGTGTGTGTCTGTATGCATGTGTGTCTAAAGATTATTCAGTGACAAAAATTTAAAGCACACTAACCCACAATGGTGGAATTACAATAGTTTTCACAATGAAGATGACTTTCATTATCTCCCTAAAGTCCTTTCACTGTGTTCTGGCTTCTTTTTTTTTTTTTTTTTTTTTTTGTTAGCTTGAATGAATGCTTCCCAATTAGTGTCCCCTCCCTGCCATGGGACATTCCACAGTGCTCGGAGACACTTTTCTGTTACACTGATGTGTGCGGCATCTAGCAGAGAGACCAAGGATACCTTTTAATATCTATGAGGCAGAGAACAGCCTTCTCCCTCAAGAGAGACTCATGAAGCCCAACTGTCAATGGAGTCAAATGGAAAAACCCTCCCCTTAAATTAAGGAGACCCTCAGAAAAACATTCCATCAATGAAGGCAGTGGGAATTAGAGGAAAATCTACAGACTTTTTTTTTTTTTAAATCAAGTTTGCTTTTAATGTTAGTCTTTAGCTCTTCTTTCTTCCTATTAGTCGCTATTAGTGATGGCTTCTTTCTTTATCTGAAATTTCTCCCAGGGGCCTCTCAAGGTCCACGCCTTGTTATGCTCCTATTTTCTGTACCTTTGGCCTTCGCTGTGACCAGTTCAAGTCTTTATTTGTTTTGCTTTGTGGAAACTGTTGGTGATCAATATAAAGAGCAGACATTGAGCTCATCAGTGATCAAAATGCTTTTGACTCTCACTCCAGAACAGCTATTGCTATTTTCGATTAAGAGGAAAGTATAAGAAGGAAATACTTGTTTCAAGTTTTCTGTCCCAGGAAGACTATTCAATCCTGTTTATGAAAAAAAAATGTTTAAAGTAAACGGATACACTTTTGAACTAAATAATACTTGTCCATATCTCATAACTTTCATGTGTATGTAAGAGAGGCACTCACGTGTGTACCTGTGGAGACACAAGGAAGAGAACGGGAATCATCCTGGATTACTTTACCTCCTTATACTACTTCCTTATACCTATTCTCCCTATACAGTTTATACTTCTTTGTATTTTGGTGACTAAATATCTAAATATGTTAGTGGCATTTTATTTTAACCTTTGACAATCAAGTAGCACTTAAAAAGAAACACACTTGTCCTTGATATGGACAACAGCATCATACTGCTCTTGCATGTGGGGTCTCATAGAGTTTGCAACTGCATGTATCTCTGCCCAGGTTCTGTGCAGGTTCTGGTCTTTCCTAAACTCTTGTCCTCTTGGTCTTTCAGAAATGTTCTCTCGTTGTTTGGGAGGCACTTTGTCTTCCTCTCCTTTGCTTAGTTCAGCTGCCAGTCCTTCAGGACTGTTCTTGACTAGGTTGGAGTCCTGGATGTGAGCTCTTCTGATACCAGCCATGGTCTTCAAAACAACTGCCTGTAGACTCACCCAGGTATAGCTCTAGGGAATCAGTTTCTGGGTACAGGGCTGTGTCTAAACCAGAACTTAGCACAGAACAGACAAGCTGAAAGAAAACTTAGCACCGAGCAAGTGTTATGTCATGGGGTAAATTCAGCATTATAAGGTATGTATCATCTGTCCCCCCCGTCCCCGAGGTGTACTTCTTACTTCCAGCTGAGGATCTCCCACAATGTCAAAAGCAGTAGACAGATGTAAGGAAATTAAGGTAGTACCTCTATGGATCACTTGAATACAAACAGTAGATAGCTCAGGCCACAGGTTTAAAGTTGGATCTACAGGGATTACTATGATGTCTAAAGAGTTTTAAACTTTGAACCTAATTTCTCAGAGAGGCTGAGAAAAGCCTCAATTCAGGCAGGAATTTACCTGCCTTGTGATGAGCACGCATAATTTTCTTCATGCCTGATTATTCTATTACATCCCCCTTCAAGTCTTCTGAGAAATCTCTCTGTAGATAATGCTGTCCAAGTGGGGCCAGTAATCTCGAATCTCAGCTCTTTTACAGTTTGATTTCCACCAACCATTTTAGTCTGTCGTGGATACCGCAAAGTCTGTCTGATTCTCTTCCTTTCTTTTAACACTCTAAGGCCATTTCTGGCTGTCACATAACATTTACAGGCAACTAGTTAAAATTTAACTGATGTTTGGGGGAAAGAGGAAAACTCTTGTTAGAACAGATTGTTTATGCAAAAAAAAAAAACACACACTTTGTCTCATGAAGAATTTCTACTGCTTTTTGAAGACAGAGAGGCTAAAAGGCAGCTTTGGCTGAACTTATATGTCTTTGTCTTTCTTTCAGTTGATCTTGGCAAATACCTCCCATATAACTTGAGACCAAAATAAAGTTACACTAGGAAGGCAGTTACAATTCAGTGACCTTATCCTGGGAATGCTTTCTCCTGGCGTTTACACCGCATAATTTGGGAAGCAGTTTACACATTTACCCCTGTGCTTTACCAGGGGTTTTATGATCTGCCAAGTGGACAAATGTCAACAGGCTTTAAGGATTGATTTACCAGGATCGCTGTCTCTTGTGAACAGATTACTGTAGCTCTGCATAAAAGACATGTACTCAAGTAGAAAACGCAGAAACCACCAGACAGAGGGGCTTGATCAGGAGTCTATGTGCAGTTGTTCTTGTCACCGTGACATCTGGGATGGGTAACAGCTTTCCTTCTCCATGACTCCACTGCTGGTGGAAGTAGGAATGGAAACGGCCAGGCGCAACACCCACGGCTGAGGCCTACATGCTGCAGGGAGAGCCTTGTGTTGGCACTTGAGAGTGGCCCTGTCATGGTCAAGATGTCAACTTGACTGTTAAGGGTTTGAGCTCTAGGCACATTTGTAGAGAATTAGTAGTTGAGTTGAGCCCAGAGCACACCTGCAAGAGACTGTCTAGCTGATGGGGAAGGCCCAGCCTATGATGGGCGGGATTAGGCCCTGGAATAAATCACAGAGAGCTGGTTGAGAGAGTCGGCATCCTTCTATACACTTGGCCAGACATGCTGGTCTGACATGTAAGGATCATCTCTCTCTCAGTCATTATGTGGTGATGGTGTGACCAGTTCCCGCGGCCCTGGTATTTGGTGCATGCTCTCCCTTCAAGCTGGACTGAGAACTGTAACCAGAGTGTCGTAAGGAAATAAACCCCTTGTTCCCTTAAGCCAGTTGATAGTCATTTATCAGCAACCATGCAGGCGAACTGCAACAGGCCTTAATCATGGAAATTTAGAAACTCTCAAGTCCAGTCTAACGTGCGGCCCTCTGTGGCTGGAAGACTCAGCAGTGCACAATGGAAAAGTACTTTTCAACTACGAGCAGGAATTGGCTTGAACACGTCTGCAGAGCTGTTGAGATTTCTAATGTATTAGTTTTTGTAAAAGAAAAACAAAACAAATGTCAAGCCACGACAGTTCTGTCATTTCACTTCCATGTTGTGAGAGGCATCGAGGCCGGCCCTTTCTTGAGTTTGCTCTGAATGAGGGCTCTTGTTTCTCCGGCCTTGCCTTACCATACTCCAGATGACTCAGCCTATACGCCACAACCCCTGGCCCTCTTCAGAAGAGCGGACGAGGGGGTTCACTGCAGAAGAAAGACAAGGATTCTAAAGTAGCAGCTCAGGAATATGGGAGAGCCTACTAGGCCAGTGTGACTAGCTGTTCTCCTCTCAGACTGCAGTCCTGGCTTAGAAACCCATGGTTCTCAGGGATGCGTTAAATGTAGAATCATCTTCTTTGTTCGCTCTAATTCTGCATTCGCGTTTAAATCTGTCACTTGCTGGCTTTTTAGTCTTAAGGACATGACTCAATATCTGTTTAGAAGATGGTTGTTGATATAAAAAAAAACCCTCATTGTGTCAGAGAAGGTGAATTAAGAAATATGTAAAAAGTGTTGCACAATGGTTGGCACTCGGAATGCTCACAAAAACCATTTGGGGTGGTTTCTCCTCCAAGGGAGTCCGAGGGTCCATTCCTGCCTGTGTGGGCTTCTGACAACTCCCACTGGCCTTTCCAAATCACACTCTGAGCCTGGCTGGACGGGTCCCAGATATATGACACGGCCTCACTGGACTGAATTGGAACTTTTAGTTCTGTCTTGAATTGATTCCCCTGTGAAGACATTCTGTGTGATATCAACCCTCTGCTTTGGGGAGAAAGAGGCTGCTTGGGCATGGCATTATTTTCTTAAATGCAGAATAGAAACGGGACCAGCAGGGTCTTTCAGTGAAATCTCTCCTTTGAACTCTCCTATTCATTTGCTCTTTTATGCATTCACAGCTAGGGCTTTCCAGCCGATCCAATTGATGACTCTCATGTACAGAGAAGAGAGACAGCAAAGAGGGGATTCCTGTAGCTTCTTAACTTGTTAACAAAGGCTGCTATGACTGTGGCAAGCCCTAGAACTGACAGCCAGTTTCAGTCCTTTGTAGGGGTTAAGAGAGGGAGACAAGGCCAGGAGAGAGGAGCAGGGACTTTTAATAGAGACACGGAATCAGCAGAACACCAGGACACAGACACGCATGGGAGGAAGGGAAGCTGTGAGCCTTGGAAGTTCAGTTCCCAGATGAATCCTCAGCTCTGTGTCCCACCGGAACAGATGCTCCGAGAGAAGCGGCTGCCCCCCTTGGGACTGGAGTGTTGTTGCGAGTCTCGGGATTGTCAGCTGGGTGCTCATAGAGGTGCCTCGGAGCTTGCTTGTGGCTGTTTAGCTCGGAAAAGCCACATATGTCCACACAAGAGCAGGGGTGTTTTTGGGCTTGTGTCTTCTAAACAAAGAGCTGCAAAATAAGCGATGCCCTCATCAGGACCTGTTCTCACTGGGAATCTCTAATTCATACAGTGGGGATAGAAATGGGAAATTATTATCGCCATGATGTGTGTGTGTGTGTGTGTGTGTGTGTGTGTGTGTGTGTTAGATACTGATGCCAGGTGTCTTGCTCAGTTTCTCTCCACTTTAGTTTTTGAGATGGAGCCTGCCACTCAACCTAGAGTTCACCAATTCAGGTAGACTGATGGCTATGAACTCTGTAGATCCCTGTTTCCACCCCTACCCTTACAGTGCTGGGATTGTATATATATGCCACTATGCCAATTCTTTTTATCCTTAGGTTCTTGGGGAGCAAACTCAGGCCTTCCTGCTTACAGACCAAGCACTTTACCTGTGGTCATCCGCCTAGACTTAAATAGACGATTTTTCCAAAATGCTAACTATGTAATATATTTGACTTACTAATAGGTGTGACAATTGGCTTAGGTACACTATTATATGTATGGTAAGACGATCCAGTCAAATGTGCCCTAGTCGAGGTTGCTGTCTAAGGATAAGTCTCAGATGGAGCTAGGCTGCAGAGCTATCAAAATGGAGACCCGGCTTCTCTCTGCTTCCTCCACGGACCAGCCCGCCTTTTGCTGAAGCACAGCGCTACCTCCCAGGGCCTTTGTTTTTGAGTATGAAAGGTTCTCACTCAGGTTGCTGTTTTGACAGATTGAACTGACACTTGTGGAAACCACCAGTGGCCACTGGGTCTTACTGTGGCTCCCAGAATCTATTGAAGATTGCCTAATGCCTGCTTTTCTCTCTATTTACCCTGAAGCCATTTCCTGTTAGTATACTCCACATTTACTCTAAACAAGAATCAAGGCTTTGACGTGTGTAGATAAGTGCAAAATGTACAAGGCAAACAAGAAACTGAGTTAATTCTTAAAATATACCTTTTTGGTATATCCACAGGACTTGTAATGGCAGATCTTTCGGCTGTTTTATGGTTTGCTTTAATTTATCTAACTAATGACATGTAAGATATAAAATTGGTAAAACTATAGTGTTTGGCTTGCTTAAATTAAGTTTATGAGTTTTGCTTAAGCCTGCCAAACAAGTTAAATATTTCATGGCTTTCACAGGCTACAGTTCTAATATTTATAACTCTTGTGTACAGATTTCAAAAAATTATAATTACAACTCCCAGGATCCCAGATATAGCAGATGTTCAATATTTTCTACAATGTTGGCAGAAATGCTTCCCATGCTCTTTTTGATCTCCTACCCATGTATTGTATCTGTTGGAACAAGCTGTTGATAAGAAAGTCTTCTGCCATTCTTTCATTTTAACGACCTTGGAAAAAATGCATATGAACTAGGCAGAGACAGAAAAGGTGATTTTTGCCCTCCTAAAAATACATCACGGCACAGAAGTAATATTTTATCATGAGAATGATGTGAAAGTATATCTTGCTATTTATTTTATGACCACCACATACTTCTGTGCAGCTTCCATCTTTCAGTAATTAAAAATGCAAATTTCCTTTTTGGTCCTTGGCCTTTTTTACAAAACATCTATGTCATTTGCCCTCCAGAAAAATTTGGAAGCCCTTATAATGCAGTTACTTGAGTTGAGACTTGGAAGGTCTCAGTTGATAGGCAGTATACTATGGGCTCTGGTAAGTATTAAGCTGCCAACAAAAATTAATCCAATTTTTTGGTGTTGTAGACAGAATCAGAGAAACTGGGCACACGAGAAATTGAATTTATGTACAATAATTTCTGGTGTATGGATTGTAGAGTGTGTTGTGTTGAGATTCAAGTTTAGAGTGAGTTGAAATATTTAACTGCCTCAACTTCCATTTTTGCAAGAAAAATATACAAGCTTTAAACATTTCATGCATACACTTGATAGCTGAAAGAAACATAAGAATATTTATTGAGTTGTGTTTTTTTGAACTTATATTTAAATATCCCAAAGACTTTGTCATTCATACTTTCGAAGTATCATTATCTGAGGCTGGAAGAGGACTCCTTGATTAAAGTCGTTGCCTCACAAAAAAGTACCTGAGTTTGGAACCCAGAGTTTGCATAAAAATGCTGGGTTGATATGGCAAGAACCTGAACTTCCGACCCTGGAAGGTGGAGCCTGGGCAACCCCAAGTCAAAAGTAATAGGGAGATAGAAGACTGATTCCTGATATCACTCTTGGGCTTCCACAAGCACACTTATTCTTCTGGTGTATACACACACACACACACACACAAAACTGATTTAAGAATCATTATCTGTACAAATAATCTACCACATATACCCATAATTTTTTTTGAAAAGAATACTTTTTTTAATGAACCTCAAATTCACAGCTTCATGTATTTTTCTTCTTTTGGCACAGGCAACTTTTTTTGTCTTCTTTTTAGGATTTACATTTTAAAATTACTCTGTGATGAAATGGCATCTGACTTCTGGAAGAGTTTCTTGCCCGGGGAGATGCCCGAGGAGTGCGCTGAGAGAGGCAATGCTACCAGAAATAGATGTCTGAGCAGTTAGTTGTACTTACAAGAAATTAGGCATAGTGGGGTACCCAATATGACTGGCTCTGATGTTCGAGAATGTGAGCTGGCTCTAGAGGAGTGAGGGGACCACCAGAGTGAAAAGTGTTCTCTTAACAATATGCTGTAATGATGCCATATTGCTTGCTCTGCAACTGGGCATACTCTGAGTCATAGAAATAGCCCGGCCGCCCAGACACACAGAGGCTCTCTGTCCCTGGTTTTGAGTGCACGTGGAAGCATGTGAGGCCAGAGATCAACTTTGGAAGATCTGTCTGCTTTTCTCCCCTGTTTCTACTTTGCAAAGTTGGTCTCTCGGCATTCTTACCTCCTCCCACATATCATATTGCAAAGACTGTCATCAACTCTGTCTCCATTGCTCTTTGGTAATGGGGAAACTGATGGAATCTCTTTCCAGGTGCTTTGAGTTGTCCTCAGGGATATTCTAAGGGATACTTGAAGGCCATACACTGCCACACCTTGCACACTTTGTTGTTGCAACCTGGCTTACCTGGCAGGCATGGGGCAATGTTTGACCAGTGGACTCCTCCTCTAGGTCCTGGCCCTCCTTGGTCAGCTGTGTTAAACCCTTTGATGGGTATAAGCTTTACCTACAGACACCCTCATTGCTGGGGGTGACCAGACAGGGATGTAAGTTCAGGTTTATCTTTGCCGATTTTCCTTCATGCTTGCAGGTTCTATTTTATCCCGTGTGCCCCTTTGCTTGCCCGCCCTGCCTGTGCTGCTGAGCTCACGTGTTGGCACCAAACACGAAAGCAGCAGCCCATGTTGGCTGCTTAACTGGTTCAAGAGAGTGAGCAGATCTAAGGCCCCGTAATAAATCTCTCGGAACGTCTATATCTCCTAGTGGTTCTGCTTCTGTGTGTGAACACTCACTCATATATCTGTCAAAATCCCCAACGCAGTTCTCTGTCTGTATCGACACTCTCATTCCTTTTGGTTCATTCATAATCATTAGAAGAGGGTCAACTGCTAGACGCAGGGGATCTGGGCATGAGCAGAGTAGGATCTGAGCATGTAATTTGCACACAATCTGGTGGAAGGAAAGCTTCTGTGTTAATATGAGCTTCTGGCAGCTCTGTTCCTTTGGCCTTTGTAACAATGAAATTGGACTGGCTGGTTTTTCTGGGATGATGATTGCCCAGCCATGAGGTGTTTCTCATCCTAGGTTTCAAGTAAAAAATTGTACAGATAGATAGAAATTATCTATCTTTTGTCTGCCTATCAAACTATCTGTCATCTATTATCTCTCTCTATCATGGATCTATTTATCTCTCTTTTATATGTCTATCATCTCTCTCTCTATTGTGTATCTAGATCATCTATCATCTCTCTGTCTGTCTGTCTGTTTATCTTTATTTTGGGTAATATTATTTTAAAATATATATTCATACTAACCTTACAGGGGACCTACATAACCTATGAACCGAGGAAGCCCGACAAAGAATTGATGAACGATGACAGTCAACTGGTTCAGGAAGTGGGGGACCAAATGATCCTGTGTATGCGCACAGAGGGGCCTAACAGACTCCAAGAGAAGATTCCTAACCACAGAATCACACAAAGGACTCGTGTTGAACCCAGTGTACACAAAATAAAATGAAAGACCATGAATATGGAAGGAGGATTTGAAGAGGAGGGGGAGGGGTGGTTGGTGAGAGGGAGATGGGTGAGTACAGAAAGAAAAGTAAATGTAATGATTTGCATACATATATGAAATTGTCAAAGAGCAAAATTCATCAATAAAGAAAAGTGAAAAACATTTTGTATGGTAGAATGGCCACATTTAGCTAGCATATACATTGCTTCATATACTTATCCTTTTGTGGTGAGATCACATGAAATTTATTCCCTGGGCTATTTTCAAGAGTGTAACACAACTTTATTAACTACAGTCACCATAGATCTTTTGAACCTCTCCTTCTGGCAAATGAAATTAGTGTCTTTAACCAACACCATCTTCTCCATACTGTTCTACTTTCTTTGTCTGTGTCCAAATCCTTTTGGATTTCTGCTATAAGTG
The DNA here is from genome assembly GCA_023101885.1 of Typhlomys cinereus. Lineage (NCBI taxonomy): Eukaryota > Metazoa > Chordata > Mammalia > Rodentia > Platacanthomyidae > Typhlomys > Typhlomys cinereus. Next base: position 1,578,591 of record JALPQD010000168.1, read on the forward strand.
AGATCCTAAAATTTTTGCCTTGTGCCTGGTTGATTCCACCTAACAGATTGTCTCCTAGCTGGCTTATCCAATGTGTTGCAAATGGTAGGTTTTCCTTCATTTTTAAAAGCTAAATGGTGCTTCATTGTGTATATACACATGCTATGTTTTCTTCATCTGCTCATATGATTGATTCCATATCCTAGAATTGATAAAGGTGATCCAATGTGCAGGGAGTGAGCTCTTTGACATACTGGTTCTTATTTATTTACATATTTTTTGATATTCACTCAGCAGTGAGACTATTAGATCATATTGGAATTCTATTTAAATTGTTTTGAGTAAACACAATGTATTATATAATAGCTACAGTTTTCTTTTAACATTCTTTTAAGCAGGGTTTAGGGTTTCCCTTTCTTCACATTTTTGCCAAAATTTTGCCAAAATTTATCTTGTTGCCAGCTCCCAGAAATATGAGAACACTTTTCTATATGATTAAGGTAGACATATTTTTGTCAAAATTTGTCATACCTTATTACTATAGAGTTTATTAGAAGAGAGAAAGAACAGAACTCATGGACTACAGATGAGGAGTATCATGAGAGGCAGGTGCTCTGGAGAATTCATAGATGCCAGGCATGGAATCCATGAATAGCAGGCAGCTAGAAATGAACTCTCAGACTCTATATGTGGAGGGCCATGAGGGGCGGGTGCCCTATAACATATTTTTGATAATTTCCAGTCTAACAAGTGCAAGATCATATCCCATTATGGCATCTCTGTTGATCAGTGTTGGTGAATATTTTGCCATATTCCTACTGACCATTCATTCATATGTCTTTGAAAAATGCTTATTCAGGTACATTGCCCATCTGGTTTTGCCATTGAGTTAATTGTGCTTTTAGAAATATTATTTGACATTAGCTTCTTATCAGATATATGGTTTGTATGTATATATGTATGTATGTATGTGTGTATGTATTTTCTCTTATTTTCCAGGTCATGTATTGTCTGTATTTGGGGAAGTTTTTGTTTGTTTGTTTGATTTTTCTGTGTTAATTTGCTTGTGCATCTGAAAGTCATTGTGCACACCAATGTCATAGATATTTTCTGCTGTCAGTTTTGTAGTGTACAGTCTCACATCTATCTTTAATCCATGTTGAGCTGCTGAGTATCTTATTTCATTTACTGTTTTAGGAAATGTTATGATTTTTTTCCCCATAATGGCTAAAGCAATTTCCAGTTCTTCCAGCACTGTACGCCAAAAAGACTGTCCTGGTCCTATTTATCATAAGTGTGGGAATTTACTTCTGGGATTACTATTCTGTTTCAATGAAGTATTCATTGTGATGCTAGTCTCATGTTGTTTTAGTTACTATAGCTTTGTAGTACATTTTGAAGTTGGATAATGTGATGATTTCAGCTTTTTTTTTTTTTTGTTGCTAAGATTGCTTTGACTCCTCAAGATCTTGGTTATTCTTGGGGATACTTAGCGCCAGAGGAAATCCTAAATGTTATAGTTTTACAAGCTTGAGGTACTTTCACTTCAAAGTGAAATTTGTCACAAAGACATTATAATTTAAGAAGGATCAGAATTATGTCCAATTTATAGATGAAGTTCTTGTAGTTCCCCAAATCAACCTTTGAATCCAGAATTTCTCCTAGGATCAAGCTTCCTCTGTGACACATCTGCTTTTCTTTGACAAGCCCTGATTAGAGTTGTTTTTCATTAGAAAATGAAAAAAAAAAACCACCCAGAGGTGTTAACAGCTTGTAGGTTGCCCTGTAAAATATATGGTTATCTGAAGGATCACACACATACCATGTTCCCTCTCATGCTCCATTTTGAGTAACGCTTCAGCAAAGTCTGAACCCTGGAGAGATCATTGCTTAAGTCCTTAAACACATTCTTTTGGGTATCACCTAGTATTCATAAATAATAGCCTATTTCTCAAAACCCAGCACCCTACATTCTCATTAGGAATGCCTTCTGTGTGTTTTCCACAAAAATTTACTTAATATTCCACAGAGCTTTGTCATAATGGATTTATCTTGTTGCCAACTCCCAGAAATATGAGAACACTCTTTCCCTTTTCATATTTTAAATTTAACCTGATTCACTCTCTTAAAGTTGAAATAATTCACCAAACACTTTAAAGCTAAAGAACCTGAAGCAAAGACCATTGTTGTTGGAAAGAAGAAGAGAGACAGAGATCCCTGAGGGAATGTTAAGGACTCTGCCTTATCTTCTAGTATATAGTATGCTCTACCATATGTTTAAAAATATCAGTGTTAGAAATTGCAGGTGATTATTTATATTATGCAGCACTTCATACCTACTGCTCAGAGAACAGATTGGCACCCTGAATTGTGGCACTGGCTGGCAAACTTATTGTGCCTGATAAGATGTGCCTGCAGTATTTTCTTACTTACTTGTGTGCGCATGAGCGTGTGAGTGTTCACGTGCATCTGTGCATCTCTGTGCAGGCGTGTGTACAACAGGGCACTTGAGTGTGTGGAGGCCCAAGGGTGATGTTGGGAAACATTCTAGATTGCTCTTCTACTATGTTGCTTGGCTTTGAGGTTTTCTGGATTCTGCCTTCCAGGGGCAGAATCGTAGGCCACAGATCATAGCTATTCAATATTTTATTGTGAGATCTGGGGATCTGAACTCAGATTCTTCAGTTCTTGAGGTAAAGGCTTTAACTCCCGGGCCATCTTGCCAGCCTTTCTATTACTTAACTTAGCATGCATGAATTGCTCCAGAGAAAAATCAGGTACTCAGATATTGTGCATCTTTGGTAAAAGCCACTGTTACTTTGTCGTGTGAGAGGACAAAGATGATATGAACACTTTCATAGTTCTTGTTAATACTATTTAAAGATATAACTTGGTATATTGAGTCTTATTTGTCTTATAGAGAAATTACTGTATTCTGGAGATTTAAAAAGACTAAGAAAAAATGGAAGATAGAGTGTTAAAAGAAAAGGGATTCATTTTGCTCAGTACAAAGCACATTTTCTTCTACAAAAGATAGGTTTCTCTGCAAGGGTGAGTTTTGAGTACTTGGAATCATAGTAAATGGAGCCAAATTCTTTACTCTATCATTTTGTTTAGACCTCTTGAGTTTATTTTTTCTAGTATGCATTACCTAATAAAAAATTAATTAAAAGACTGAAAGCAGTTTGTGGAGCAGGATGAGTTTAGTGAGTAAGATTTGAAGCAATGCATTGATACATTTACTTTCATTGTTATTAATGCCTTCTACTGAGCCAATTCAATTTGGCAGATAACTTATGTGCTGAGCTCTATGCTCAGTCCAGTGGGGTTGATGAAGAACTCACTTTCAGGGAGTTCAATGTCCTAGCTTGAGGTTAAGAGGCTACCCCATAATTTAAAACCTCTTTCTGTTTGCACAGAGTTTTGCTAAGTGTTCCCTATTCACCATCTTTAGTAGAAGCAACTTTCCCTTCACATACAAAAGTAGTAGTCTCTGGGGGTGGAAGGGAGAGTTCTGTTCTTTCCTATGTGCACTGTGCAAGCAGCAGAACTTCTGCTTTTTGCAGAGTTTGCAGGAGACTGATAACATCAGCTTAAGTTTCTGCCCTTAGAATATTGGGATGCAGATTTGGTTTGGAGCTTTCCCTGTTTCTTAATGTTTGAGAGAAAAATATTAAATATATATATGTGTGCATATATATATGATATAATATAGATAATACATATATGATGCAATATAAATATACATACACATGTGATGTATTATAGATATACATACATATGTGAGGCAATATATAGATATATGTGTGTATGTATATATACACACATAAAATTGTGGGCTAGATTTGTATGGCCAACACTAATTTTTTTTAATAATTATCTTTTTTATTGTTTATTCAATTATGTGTGTGTGTGTGTGTGTGTGTGTGTGTGTGTGCACGTGTATGTGTAGAACCACAGACGAATTCGGGAACCACCATGGACCACCTCCACCTCCTCCTTGTTTACTCTGCCTCGGGATTCACAGGCTCTGCCCTACCAGGACCAGAAACGCAGGCCGCCCCCGCTTCGCCTGGCATCTATACGTGGGGTCTAGGATCCGAACTCAGGACCTTCCGCCTGCAAGGCAGAGGCTTAACCCCTGAGCCACCTCTCCAGCCCCTTTTCTTATCATTTCTTAATCTCCAGGAAAGAAACTACAGATGCCATGAAAATAAAAAGGAAAAAATCCAAGTGTTTAGCATGTTTACATTATCAATATGATATTTATGTTATCACCATAATACATTACAAAGATCACTTGTAAGGGTAATTCTGAAATAGCTTCCTATTGATTTTAGTGTGAAACATATCATTGAAAAGATATCTGTTGCCTTACTTAGTTATAGACAGAAATAAAGCCATAATTTTAAGTCTCCAGCATGATTAGTCCTTGTATGGCAGGACAGACAAATTGAATCTTAAAAGATTGAATCCTTACTTGCCTTTTCTCTTCTGGTATTTGCTCTTTTCCAAAAGCTAATACAAAGATGTAGATGGTTGAATTGTTTCATGTTGCATATTTGTCTTTGTTTTTACAAAGTAGACTGTAAGTTCATCCTCAAATACCAAACCACTGCATAGCAAGGCTGAAACCTGATTTGAGCTATTTGGCTTTGCATTGCTGGCAATGTTATCAGAGGAGCCATAAGATGAATTTCTCTAAATGGTCTTATAAATCTCATAGATGTGAAGCTGGGGCCCTGATTTGTATTCCAATCATGAGAGCCTCGTTTGAATGAAGGGGTCATTGTGATGACAGGCTGGTATCTGATCATTGACTCTTAACCTGGGTGACTCCTCAATTTACTCAAGTCCTGGGTGGAAATGCACTTGGTATTTTCATCTTATTTTCCTTCTGACCAAAATTCTTATCACCGAGTCTTGAATCATATGCAAAATGAATCTGCAAACAAACACTAAGGGAGGGATGATAAGAAAAATAACAAGGAATTAAAGATTATGAATCTAAAAAATAATTGTAAGGGAAAATAATACTAGAGTTATGGTCGATTCTGACTTTATTGCTTAGATGGGCACCTTGAAAGCTGGCACCCACCACACCAGGTGTCAGCTCCTAGTATGACATAAGCAGATGTTTTCCATTGGTGTGTTTCTCTCTTTTCACAAAAGAGACTTTTACATACCTGGATTTTTTTGCTATTCAAATTAGGAGTTTTTCTTACAGACGCCCTATTCAGAATTTGACAGTCTTTAGTTGATTCGGTGCCCTTAGAAGATGTTATCAAGCAGTGATTCTCAAATTTGAATGTGCATACTAGTCACCTAGGAATCCTGTTAAATGCTGATGTCTGTGTGACAGAATGGGTCAGCATGTCCAAAGTCTGATGTATCTGGGTGACTACTTAGAACTCACAGGGTCCTGACTCTGCTGATCTGTGGATCACATAAACCACAAAGCTTGGCCAGAAGTTCTCAAAAGGTACCATTATAAACTTGCTAGAAATACAGATTCCTTTGCTTCTTTCCAGACACACTGAAAGGTGCGGCTCCGGGGTCTCAATCTCCTACCCTCATGTTGGAGAGCAAGTCTGCAGCTTTCCACATGCCGGCAAAGTGCTCCACCACCAAGTCATCCCCCTGGTTTAAAAGTCTTTCTTCTAACAAGCTTTTCCAGTGGTTCAGACACACCTTGTGGGATTTGAAATCCCATGCTCCAAAGCAATGATTTTGAACCTGGTCTGTGTCTCACAATAAGTCAGGACTTCATACGTTTGTATGAATAAACAAACAAACAAATAAACCAACCAACCGACCAATCAACCAACCAATCAACCAACCAACCAAGCATGCAATGTTTGGGTCTCACTATGAGTAAGCAGGAAAGACAGTATTGCTTGTTATTTCCTCTCTCCTACAAACAGGTAAAGAAAGGAACGGGGAAAAGGCTTGCCCACGATGACACTTCCGGGCCAGGATCTGCTATTCTGAAGTACAAGATCCCATTTCCTTCCCCCTTTCTCTCCCCCTGTCTGCTGGGGACATTTGCATGCTGGGATCTGAAAGCAGAGACTTGTGTTGTCCTTTGTACTGCTTGGCCTGCAGTCTGGCCCCAAAAGCCCATCTGTCTAGCTTCTTTCAAGAGAACTTGGTTCTGCCAGGGCCTTCGAATCACTTGGCATCTCTCCCAATCAGTCACCAAGTATACACTTAATTTCTTTTTAAAAGCCACCTGGTTTTGTTTTTTTGTTCATGCGTAGGCCTTTTTTGTTAAGTGGGTGAAGGATGTGTAATCTATCTCATGCATAATTTGTTTAAGACAAGTCATTAAAAATGCACTAAAGTTTAATATGCTGCATGCGTTCCTACTGAAGATCCTTTCCCCCATGTAAATGATGCTGGAAGTTTTAAAAATAGTTTCTAAGATTTTATTGCATGCCATTGTTTGCAATCCCTCATTTTAAAGCTCTAAAATTAACATTTCTTTCCTATCAATTTTATCTTCTGTTTGCCTGGTATTGATTTTTTTTTTTTTTTTACCCTCCGCGTGTCTAATGGAAATGGAGCTAATGGGTCCTCGCTTTGTTTATTTCTGTGCTTATGCAGCAGCCTGGTTCTGATGTGGTCAGCAGAGCTTTGGAATGGGGCTCTGACCGGCTGCAGCACCGGAGCTCACAACACACTCCCTGACTCCCTCCGTTTCCAAGTAATGCTGAAATCATTTTCTCTCTTGCCGCCTTTAACTGTCACTCTTTTTTTTTTTTTTTTTTGTCTCGGTTGTGTTTTGGTGAGGCGGTCTCATTTTCCTTCAAGGATATCCTTGTGAGTGATAATCGCGAAAGATATATATTCTCCTTGAGTGACTAGGAAGATCAAACCAACTGCCACTTGTGAGAAGCTTCGCGCTGATTCATGAAGCAATCGGGATTTCTTACTAATCGGCCCGCCTGCCCTGGCTCCTTAAGACTGCGGATCCTTGAGGGGTGGGGGATGCGGGTTAGGGTGCTGATTGCTGTAGTTTATCTAGCAACCTACAAATAACTCCAAGAAAGCACACCTCTCGTTTATCTCTTAATAAATGCGAGATGTATTTATGGAGGTTTCGAGGGGATGGGAATGAAGAGTTTAAAAAAGGGCATATTTTCAAAAACCTATTAGACAGAGAGATGTCTGTATTACACTACTGCTGAATTCCAGTGATCAGTGGTCATAAGCATCAAATATACAATTAGAAAAAAAAAAGGACCGGTGGAGTGAAAGACTAAATGGAGTGGCCCCTGTCCCTACATAGGAACCATATTATTCTTTCCTGACTTCAACTATTCCAATGCTGTTAGACTCCACCTTGGGATGACCAGCAAGCTCTATACTATACTTCAGCCTTTTCTGCCTCCTAGCCCACCCATGTACTTTTTACCAGAGCCACCAGCAAGACGGCAGATCTGTCCTCTAATGCAAATATTAATGAGCAGTGAAATGGCCCAAAGGCAGGAAGCATGAGAGAAGGAAGAGGACTTGATAAGCCACAAATGGATAATTATTCTCCAAATAATTAAAAGCTGATGCGATGCAATCTAAGGACCCCAGCCCCAAATAAATACTGACACGAAATAGAATTTTCCTCTTCTTTCTGCTCTCCAGAAATTTCTCTTCTTTACTCTCCAGAAATAACCAGAATGAGCACACCTTAATCTTCTTATCTGTTTATTTCATTTATCTATTTATTGAGGGGCTGGGGTTTGAACTTAGGGTCTTGCACTTTACCCTTGAACTATAACGCTTTTTTCTTTTGAAACAAGGTTGGTTTAATCAGTTATACCTCCTTATTTATTTTCATGCTTAGTTTCCTTCTGTTGATTCTAAGGATTGAGTCTAAGGACTCTCCCATATGTGGCAGGCAGTCTATCACTGACAGCAACATGTCCCCCAGAGAATGAGGCCCTTTTACCAAGTCATGTGCTGTCTGTGTTGTGCAGAGCCTGCTGAGGTATCCAGGTCTGTGAACAGGGATGAGAGAAAACCTGTTCTCTGTTCAGCTCTAACCTTGATTTGTTGTTCGGCTTTAAACAAGTCACCTTATCACTAGCTGTCTATTTTCTTATCTGTTTCAGCCAGGATTATGTTGGCTGCTCACCCAGCAAATACATTTTAAAGATTAATGGAAGGATGCTTGCATAGTAACTTTGAACTCTTTATGTCAAAATGAGACACCATTCTTGTTGCGCCTTTAAAATTAATAAAGAAATATTGAACTTACCTTCATCTAAATGCCCAAAGGCTGGATTTAAAAGACCTAAATTTAGGTTTCAGTAGTTGCTAGAGGTAAGGAACAGGGCAGGTTAAGCATAGCTCGGGGCTAGTATTTGCTCTAGGAAGTCTCCCAGCACCTAGCACATCTCTAAGATTTTCTCCTGCTCAGCCTATTGGACATTAAAAATGCATCTTTCACTCTTCCCTCTCAGGGACCCACACTTTGCCTAGCTGATCAGAATCCAGAGGGCCGTGCCATTTGCCCATCAGCTGGCTCAGGCTACTGGGGCCACTTTCTTGTTAGGTTGTCATCTATGATGGGTGGAGACATTCACTTCCATTTCACTCTTGGAAGGAGTTTGAGAAATTAATACAAAACAGGAAATGAATGGCTAAGAGGAAAAGATTAAATGGTTGTGATCATGGGTGACTAATGTTGCCTGGTAGGACTGAACATAATTTGACCTTGGGGTGGCTTTTCAGAATTCTTCAAGTATAAAAACACACAGCTACACATTATGTTACAAATTAATAAAAAATACTAGAGACTTACAACGCCCACACATTGACTAGGTCCCAGATGCCCTGTAAAGTGGTTAAAGGACTTATTATCTAACACTAGTACTTTCCTTTCAAATTATCTAGTACTTTCTGAGCAGAACAAAGTACTTCAAATCTACAAAACCGCCAAATGCTGATCTCTTCAATAATTAATATCTCAGCTAAACCTAGCACAAGATTTAAAGTTAGCAGCTATTTAATGTGTAAGTCTGTTCATTTGGTGCTTGCCTTCTCATTTTTAAAGTATTTCTGCAGCCTGATTTATTCCAAATGTGGAATAAATCTCACTAATTATATGTACATACTGAATTAGAAGCCATATTAAAAGTGAGCACTGAGGTGCAACTACTTCAGAAAGAGAATGAGACAGGTATTTAAAAGTTCTCCATAATTTGAAAGAGCCTTTTAGGTCAGGAAACGAGGACTGTAACATCTGGTTAGAACTAAAAGAGAATTCTAACTAATTGTTCAAGTTGGACAATAGCCAAGACCCTGGAGTTAGCACACCTGGATAATATCTATATAATGCTTCTAGAGAAATATATTCCAGTAAGGAAGCAAGTAATGAAACTTTTAAAAGACTAATGAGGGGAATGGAGAAACTTTAGGAAACAAATTTATGGAATTCACAGAATCCTGTAAAGGCTTCAGAAGACAAATGAGATTATACACAGAGATGAAGGAGAAAGGAAATACCAGGAAAATCATGCTTTTTGTTTAAAGTCTCCAAAAGTCCAGTAGGTTGAATATTTCACTTTGATTCACAATATGATATAGTTGCCATCCAGTGATGTAGATTTAGATTTGCCTTCATTTCAAGTTTATTAAACATTTCATTTCTCCTAAAGACCAGAGGAAGAGAGAGTGAGAAAAAAGAGAGAAGAGAAGAAAGAGAATAGAAGAGAAGAAAGAGAAGAGAAGAGGAGAGGAGAGGAGAAGAGAAGAGAAGAGAAGAGAAGAGAAGAGAAGAGAAGAGAAGAGAAGAGAAGAGAAGAGAAGAGAAGAGAAGAGAAGAGAAGCATTTATGGTGACTGAGGACAAAGGAGAAATTAAATGGAGGTTGTGGATCTGATCAGGAAAAATGGAAGTCCTGAGAAACCATTCTTAGTAACACTTATGCATTCACCCTGCTCAGATTAAAACAAAAAAGAATAAAAAGAAAGCAAAGGAAAAGATCTGATAAAGTATTTAAGTATAATTTACTAAATGCTTATATAAAAATTCTTTTATAGTGCAATGGTTACATTAATGGATTCCATAACCTACAGTAGTAGTCTTTTGGAGGACTTGTATTGCTAATGCATAGTGTAAAGGTATAGACAATGTTTCCACATTTGATGAATTGGACTGGGAGAAGGCTCAGTCAGTAAAATGCTTGCTGCACAAGCATGAGGGTCCGATCTTGACTCTGGTGCATGCCTGTAATGTCGGGCCTAGAAAGGCACAAACAAGAGGATTCCTGGAACTAGCTGGTATGGCCAATGATAACTCAGATAGAAAGCAATTGAGGAAGACACCCGATGATGACTCCCCTACTCTCTCTCTCTCTTTCTCACACACACACACATATTCACACACAGAGTCACAAAAATAAATAAGAACAAATAAAAAGTATATCAACTATATTTTCAATATACTGCTATGAATCAGAAAGGAAGACCAGAGTACTAGAGACAGCTCAGGGATTGAGCCTGGAAAGCAGAAGAACCTGAGTTTAGATTCCAGATCCCAAGCAAAAATGCTGGATGGAAATGGCGGTGGCCTGCACTTCTGGCCCTGGCAGCGGAAGTTTGGAAAACCCCCAACAAAGCAAAATGGAAGTAAAACAAGCTGAGATAATTCTTGAAGTCACCTCCAGGCACATACAGTGTCTGTTTTCTGATATATACAGAGATGCACACACACACACACACACACACATTTACACATTCATAAAGGAAGACTAATAGACTAATACTAGGAAAAGTAAGCCAAAGATTACAGTTGTCATTATCAAAAATATACTGATAGAAATATAGTATTAATTAGGTACAGGATAGCCCAGATAGAATCACTAACTTAACTTTATACATAAGAAGGCCAAACAGTCGAATTATTGAGCAGTACTAATTAGAGTTTTAAAACCAGCCTGAAACTTTAGATAGCTGAAGATAAATTTAAAAATAATATCTCAGGATGAAAGACCCATGTAATTTTAGATACTAGGCATAATTAGTTTAATCTCAACTAAAACATTTAAATAAATATTAAGGGAAAATTTACTAATCAATCTCTTCAGACTAGCAGAAGGATGAGCTATGTCTTAAAAAGAATAAATAATGATAAGAAAATCTAATTACTTTCTTGATAGAATTCTGAAAGATTAAGTCAATGAAATTGCCATATTATACTTTGATTTTAGTTTTACAGATCATGAAATTATATTTGCAAATTTTATGCAAATTTACTAAGAGATTAATGTTGTCATGTTCTGTAGACCTAGGACAAAGAAAATGCTGTTAACATCATTGGCTAAAAAAAATTGTACAAAAAGATTCCAAGGTCATGGAGTCTATGTCTAGAATAGCTGTATGAGCTCTCTCTCTTTCTCTCTCTCTCTCTTTCTGTCTTTTAACAAGTTCTGACGCCGAGTATTGTCCTGAAGTAGCAGGTTATTGCAAGTTGCAGGTGACAGGATCTCCTCAGAAATGAGACAGGGGGTCATCTCTCTACTGGTGGAGAGTCCACGACCCAAAATGCATAGGGGGCTCTATACACCCCGTTAGAGTCTCTTTCCTTAGTCTTTGCCACTAAGTACAGCATCATTCTCTGTCTGGCGGTCTGGCTGTCTCTCTGTCTTCTGCTTTTGAAGGAGTTTATTAAAAGATATTTTTAATACATTTTAAGCATGAAGTTTAAGAGAAAAAGGTATATTCAGGAAGAAGTATAAGCCCCGGTCACACAGCTGAAAGCTTCTAGAAGTGCCGCATTCTCTTCCCAAGGCCACGTTTCTCTCCTTTGCTGGATGAGCTTACCCTAAGGATGCCTCAGGCTCACTGCAAGAATGGGCAAGAGACATCTGCACATCCACCGACAAAAGCATCCGTAACATCATCACTGTAGCATGTATCTTCCTGTGGATAACCTCAGCATTTCCCACAGAGTGAAGGCATGGTTTGAGGTCCTTGTGTATATCAATGGACGAAAAAGAAAACATCCTTTCTCTGGTGGCGGCTGATAATAAACATCCCAAGTAGGCAAACATATAGTATGTTAGAAGGCTAGAGGTGCTGAGAACAAATAGAACAAAGGAAAATCAGAGCAGATTGTAGAGGAAGTATGAAATTTTAATGAGGGGGTCATCAGGGGAGATCCAGTTGGGAAGAGACATTCGACTTAACATTTGGATGCTGTAAGTGATATCCATGCCTGGGAAAAGTGAGACAGGGGAAACAGCACAGGGATCTGGGGGAGGTAGTGTGGGTCTGTGAGCTAACTAGCAGATGAGGTCAGAGAGATCGCACGTGACCAGTGCATGCGCAGTCTTTCTGGCCACTGCAAGCAATTTGGCAATTTCTTCATCAAGGAGAGTCACTGGATAGTTTAGAATATCTTTGGACAATGATCTGATTTGTTTCAAAGGATCATTTTAGTGAATGTTGAAAACAGACCCCCTATAGCCAGACACAACTTGACCTTACGTGAGGCTCTTATATTAAAGTTGGGTCAACTTAATAAGATACAATTATTTTAAGAATTACAATCTTGAATTTTATAGCTTGAATTCCAAGAATGCAAATATTTTCATCTCGGTGTATCTTTAAAGTAGAATTATTTTGAAGAGTCACTTACAGAGATCATATTCAAATCTCAAATTTTTAAGATCATTAATCAAAACATAATGTAGTTATTGTGATGATTTATAGGTGCAGTGCTTTAAAGTCACAGGGAAGAGCTATTCACAGGCCTTGTGAGTTTGGAGGGCTGGTTATTTTCATCCCACTGAAGGAAGTCTTGTCATATCCAACTAGTTACCCACAGAACCAGGATGGGAATTCAGATTTTCTTAGTCAGACACTCTCTACTATCTACTTTGCTTTAGATGAATCTTTAGAATTTGTTATAATAGGACATGACCTACATTAAAATTACTGTTAATGACCTACAAATGAAGGAAATTTTCAGAAGGTATTAAATTGGAGGGGAAGGGGTAGTGTGCAGGCAATTAATGAGAGAGAAATAATAAAAATCAATCCTGGTAACTTGGCTACTTTATCTCTTGACCCTTTGCTTTCACCTAAAAGTCACTTATTCAAATACTGCTAGAAATTGGAGCTCATTCAAGGTCAAAACTTATGGTGATGTGGCGATTAGCCAAAGCTATCTCTCTGTCAAAATTATCTTTGAAAGAGGGTAGGCAGAAGGTGCCTTTGAGGTCAGAAATAAAGGTATTTCAAAAACCTTGGGTCAAACACACCTCTTAAAACATGAAATGATGTGAGATTTGTCAAAAAATTAGTAAGGTCTGTGAAACTCCATTTAAGAAGGCAAAATATCATGGATCATACTGTGTCCCAGCTTCTAAACTTTCAAACTGTTTTTCTAAATCAGATTGAAGCTACCCTTTCCCCCCCAAAAATCAAATTATGATTCTAAAGTTCACTGCCAATGACTGCCCTTCCCTGGTTTTCTACCCCAAAGCCCCTTGAGCAGGCCTTGCTCATTGAATATGGGCTATTTCAGGATGTATAATTTCAAACTACCTAACTAGCTTACACTTGAGACAGAATTTGCACTTTGGCCTATATCTCTGGGATTCCCGTGTTATTACTCTATGATGGTGGAAAAATCTGAGAAGCCTAGATTGACTGATTCTTAGGTTGACCAGTGATTCATTTCTCCCTGTTTCCTTCATGGAGGAAGGAAGAAATGACTAAGCATCAAAGTTAGGAAAGTCGAGATGCCAGAGAGGCCACCTCTCTCTGTGAATGAAGCAAGCCAATCGAGCAAGACCAAATGGAGAATGCTATTCATTGAATTCCTTTAAAATCTTGGGCATTGGGACGAGTGCTCTGATATCAGTTATTTTATTTTACCACAATAGAAAACATATTTATATTTAATAATATATAAAATTGAATTTCAGAATTCAATTGCTGTTCTGAGCCGTTTAGGCGAGAAAGTGTTTACTAGCTCCCAGTTCCAGGTTATAGTCCATTATAGCATGGAAGTCACAGTATGAGAAGCTTAAAGCATCTGGTCACATCATATCCACAGTGAGAGAAGAGAGCAATGAATCAATGCATGTATGCTTGACATCTTGGCTCACTCTCACCATTTTAAACAGTCCTGAACCTCAAGTCCAGGAAATAGTGTCACTTGCTTTTAGGCTGGGTTGTTCCACATCAGTTATGCAATCAAGAAACTCTTATCACAGGCATGATCAGAGGTCAACCTTAATCTAGGGAATCCCTCTTAGGTGGGTCTGCAGGGGTCAGGTTGACCATTACTATTGACCTTCACAACTACAAATCCCACAGAGTGTCTCCCTGACCTGCACCTCCTGCCCAATATTACCTCTCAAAATCAATCTGAATATGCACCTAACACTGAATCCTGAGCCTTGTTGCTCCCCTGTCCTTTACCTTGCAACTCCAATAAAAGTGTCTTTGGGTGTTTGAAAACGCTACATCCATGGGGACTGTGGCTAGAGATGAAATTCAATTACTCCTTGGGAAAATATTTATTGAACTAAGAACAGCTAACTGTGATAAAAGCTGCTGCCCTTAGTTAGCTGAGCTAGATATGCATCTTAGGGCAAATTATTATTCAAGACATTTGCCCTAGGTAAGTATTCTCTGTACAAAACTGATGACGCCACGGGTTGTCAAGAGTGACGGCGCAGCTAAAAAGTTATAATCCAAATCTGCAGAACTTCTTTTATTGGTTTCTAATTTGGCTAAATACAATTACTGAAATGCAATACTACTAAAACAGAAAAAAGTAAGAAAGAAAGAACATTACATATTGAGGTGAAATATTGATGATTATTTCTGAAAGAAATGCTGACAGACTGCACTGAAATCTGATTAGAAGATTAATGCCAGATATATTAGCCAGAGATGATCTCTCTGTATCAATTTAAATCACATCACTCAACCCTCCAAAGTCGGGGTGTTCTTTCAGTTATAATGACCTAGATTCAGAGCATTACTTGACATTCTACTCCATCTCCTCCTCATTGTCCTCAGGAAGATATCCTGAGTCCTATTCATCTTTCCAAGGTCCAAAATGATGTTCTCTCAAGATCATTATGCTCTCCCAGAATTAAAAAGACCAAGACAATATCCTGACATGTGTCACTTAGATTGTTTTGCAAATGCACTATCATTTTTGAGATTAGTCATGAAACTCAATGTTAGTCTACTGTGTAAAAGTTAAAAGTGAATTTCTATAGATTATTCTAACAGCAAATTTATATTCCAATGTTTTCATCTGCTTAACATCAAAGATCAGTTCTTTAAATCAGTGAAATTATACTGGTTCCTAAATTGTCATATGGGGCAAACTATGTTGAAATTTGAAAGTGAAATTTTGTGTCTTTTTTTCCTTTGTTCCCTTTCTTACCTCTTCTTTTCTTCTTTCCCCTAGTCCTTCCTTTTCTTATATTTATTGACCTCTTGGATACAAAAACAATAATCTTTAGATTATTTAGCAAAATAAATGTCCTAATACAAAAGGACATTCACATTTACATATGTGGGGATACTCTCAGACACCCCTGTCATGTCTCTTGGAGAAACATCCACTGCTCTCAATTCTAAATAAAGGTGTTTAAACTAAATACAAGCTATTGTTTACTTTTGTTTTCATTCTAAACTTCATTTACATAATAAAGGGCTGTCTTTTGTTGTTCAGTTAAACAGTATGTTCTGACAAATGAGTTCCTTTATATGTGACGTGTTGAGGTTGGATCAGTGCATATGAAGTCTTTTTTCTTTTTTAATGTACTAATGTTCTCACTGAAATGTCAGATTTCCTGCCTAGATATACTTTTGTAGTTTTTATTTTTTGCATGTGTACTTGTGTGTAGATAAGTGTAGGATGTGTGTGTCTGTGTGTGTGTAATGCAGAAGAGAGCACTGTGTGTGCCTGTGTAGGCCCAAGGGTTACTTCAGGGATTATCCTGGATTGTTCTATCTCCTGATTCCTTTGCTTTGAGGTTTCCTACACTCAGTCTTTTGTCCAGTGTTTTTTACATGGGCTCTTGGATCTGAGCTCAGATCTTTATGCTTGTGAGGCAGAGACTTAAGCCCTGAGCCGTCTCTCCAGTCCCTTTTTTGATACTTAAAAAAAAAAAATCTTTATTTATTTTATGTGTGTGTGTGTGTGTGTGTGTGTGTGTGTGTGTGTATGAGAAGGCACTGTGTATCCCTGTAGAGGACTAAGGGTGACTTCAGGAATTATCCTGGATTGCTTCTACCTCCTTTTTGTTTCCTTCTGGGATTTCCTAGGCTCTGCCCACCAGGGTGAGAAGTGTAGGGCTCTGCCATTCCTCCCCTGCTGTTTTTACATGAGACCTGGGATCTGAACTCAGGACCTTCTGCTTGTGAGGCAGAGTCTTAATCCTTGAGTCATTTCTCCAGCCCTTTTTAAAAAAAAATCTATCTTACAATTTACATTTTCCCCTAAACTTTAATATTTTTCCTTGGGAATGGTGTGACATTAGGTCTTGCAATTTAGAGAAGACACATGAAGTGCCTGATTCCCATTGTGGATAGTTAGTAATGGTATTGAGAGAGAGTAACTTGAACTTGACTCTATTTTTTGAAAACCAGTGCCTCTTGTTCCTCCTTCCTTATTGACAGTCACTCACAAAGTGATGTGAATTTAACTTATAAGTAAGGCAAGTTCAATAGATTTTGTATCTTAGATACTTTGGAACCATTTTGTGTATATCCGGTGAATGAATAAAAAAAAAAGGTTCTCAACAAATGGGAATGTTGTCCCCGAGAGTTAAAAGACATGACTGTGTCAGTTTTTCTTCTGTTCTGTGTTATGTTTATTTACACCTTGAATCTTCTAAACAAATAGCACTGGTAACAGAACCTAACCCTTCTTACTTAAACCAGAGACCTAGTACACATTCCAAATATTTCAAGTTCAACAAACCTTTCTAGTTTGCTTCCTAATTATTAAGAATACATATCCCTAGAATTATATTTATGTTTTGATCACTTGGATTAATTCATCAAAATTTGTTGAGTAAGACTATTGCCACAGTTCTTGGTTGCCTGCCTGGACAGTAAACCTTGTTACTGAAGACAGGGTGTACTTTGGCCACAGGACATGAAGAAAACAAGCTAGAGGTGACCGAGAAGTTACTTTCTTTCAGACTAGTTAATATAACACAGGAAAGTAAAATGCAAGCTGCCAAAAGGAAAATGTCATCAGCAGTCTTATTCAGCTAGTAACTTTATAAATTTCAACATGATCCAGCTGACAAGATGAATATTTTGGTGCAACAGTGACATGAATGGTATAAGAACAACCAAACTTCTTCGTGGTTGGATGTAAAGATTGCTCATCAGGAAGCAATCCGTCGTGCCTGGTTCCTGTAAATCTGGCTGAGAACCTTGACTTGGGAGGTTCCAGGCTCTGGAGGAGAACCCATGACTATTGCTTTGTGAAGCAGACATGACAATATATATCACCTTCCAAACCTTTAACATAATTGAATAGTGCTACTCTCTGCCTGCATCCACGCAGATTCCTCTCAATTGAAATTGGCCAATATAGGGAACCACAACAAAACTAAGGGCAGAAAATAAGCAGCTGAGGAGTATTTGATAACAAACAGATCATTCACATTACTCCCATGCTCTCCCTCTCCGGAATTCCGGGTACACCTACTGAAATATTGCCTATGCTGCAACAGGTACCCGGTACATGCAAAAAGAGAGGGTCCTTATGGGACTCAATAGGACACATATACAAGGCACACTGGAATAGGAAGGAAGCATATTGGGAAGAAAATAAAGCTCAGTGGCAGGAGGGGGTTGAGGTAGGGTGATGAGGCTGAGGAGACATCAATAACAATCCATTGCAGTTTTAAATAACAAAGTTTTAAAAAATTGCTTAGGAAGACTGAAAAATCTAAGAAGATTTGCATACTCATCTGCTCTCCTCAATACAGGTGAAATATTTCCACTTAGATACCAAAACATAGTATTTTCCTAAGAAATAAATTCTTCATTTAGAAAGCCCTATTAAAAGCACACCATGGTTTTAATTAGGAATCCGAATGTGAATGCACCCTTAGAACAGTGCAGCTGTCACTCATTAGGTGCTACTCAATTTCCTCTTAATTTTAGGTTAACAAAATAATGTTTTACTATAGTTCTTTCTTTTTTTGTCCCCAAATATTGTATGATGGACAGGGCAGCAATCCAAATTCTGGGCTTGGTTTCTGCTTGTCACACAAGGTCAGAAGCCAAGAATTACATGATAGACTCTTTCTAGCCCACTCCAAGAACAAAGAAGTTATAAGAAGTCTTTTGGTAAACACAGATACAAGGAAAAAACTCTTGAAAGATGCAAGCAAATGTTTCCTCTAGATCTAGCTCACAGAACCCAAGCAGTAACTGTAAAATAAGTGCCGTGATCTCTTTCTGAAAGGGTGCGTGAGTGGCTCTGCGCTCAGCTCCAAGGGCAAAATGAAACACACCTTTGCCGTTTCCAACTGCTCAGAAAACTGCACTCTGACATTTCATTTTACCTCAGCAAACAACTGCAATGAAAAATAGCCGAGGACATTATAGGATATGCCCTTACGCATGGTATTTTGTATCAGAGAGATCAGTCACATCGCAAAGGACTTAGATCAACTTAAAAAAATAAAACCCAATAGAATGATTACAGCCGCTGCCTAGAATGACAAGTATTATCAACAAAAATTAATCAGGCGCATCTTTTAGTGAACTCAATTAATAATGTGCAACAACAGGGTCTCTTTTCTTAAGATGAAAATTAATTAGTGGAGGGAAGGTCACTTGGAGATGCTGACATCACTCATCAGAATGCTCTGGCAGCTCTAATTATTTGTCTTCCAGGCTTGGGTGATCAGAAATTATTGCAATACCTGAGCAACATTTTGAAAAAGCTTTGTGCATGGCTCTTTTAATTAGACCTGGTATTTGATTAATGCAGTGGAAGCGTTTAGATCAGCCTCTTATCATTGAGTGACTTAGAAGTTTTGGGGAATTATACTGTGCAAGACAGGGTCACTGAAGAGCTTTTGAATCCATACATTTTTATTATTGAAACAGTTATAATGTTAAATTTGATTTATCTTTCTTTTTTAAGCACTTTGTTCATTGCCAGGCATGATAATTGATGAGCTAGAATTTTATTAATTCATTCTTTAAGCTTTTTTTTTGTCTCTACACTATAATAAGTTATTTGGGGTTTTGCAAATGGGCATTTGATTTGATAACTTTTTAGGACTTAATACGGGACAAAATTGGAACAAGTAACTGAAATATTGTCGATGCTGCAGCAGGTACCCAGGTGTACTTTGGCCACAGGACATGAAGAAAACAAGCTAGAGGTGACCCAGAAGTTACCTTCTTTCAGATTAATTAATATAACACAGGAAAGTAATATGTGAAAATTTGGCATAATTTTTTTTTCAGTAGGAGAGAGGTAACTTGATATACAACATGGAGTCCTGAGCCCCCACAGGAGTAGACAAACCAGAGTGAACCCTGGAGTCCATAGAAGTATACAGGCAGAATGGTGGGATGGAGTAGGAGGGAATGGTAAAAAGGAGGGAGCTGATAGGAAGGAGGAAAGCTGGGATAAATACTCAATATGCTTGTAAAAGTAGAAAAATAAATAAAGAAAAGAAAAAATATTCAACAAGGTTTTTTATGCACAGATATTACAGCTCATAAAATGAACATAGAGAAACTCTGTCTTGGGAAAATAGACCAGACAAAAATGCTACAAAATGTACAATGATGATTTGAATACACATTTCATTTTATGAGCTGACAAAATTTCCAAATTTCAAGTGCTGAAAAATTAGCTGTGTGATCAAACTTGTCAGCATTTAATCCACAATAGCTGAAATATCACTTATACTCTAAAATGCAATTCTATGTGTTATTCAAAAGAGCAGTACATTTAATTTCTTGCATTTGTTTATTGTGTGTGTGAAGTGTATGTGTATGTGCAGAGGTCAGAAGATAACTTGTGGAAGTTGGTTCTCCCTGTATCATGTTGGTTCTGGAGATTTAACTCTAGTTGTGGCAAGTTTCTTTATACACTGAGTCATCTCACTGGCCCGACAGCAGTCCAATTTTAGATGATAAAAGTATTAGGTATCTTGAAAGAGCACAAAAAAAATGAATGATGATGACTGTCATAATGGAAGAGGACACATTCAAACCTTCTCTGTTCTGTAAACACATTTAACTTTGCACTTGATGGGCAAAAGATTTGCTTACTCACAATGATTCATCTAATCCCCCTTGCACCTTAAGATGGGATATTTAGGCTTATCCAAGTTACCTCCTCTCTGGAAAAATGTGGGGAATCCACATGCAGATGAACCACTCCTGATTGGAGATCCTGCTCTGGATTGCAAAGGTAAAGAGCATCTTGCTCCCTACTTCTTTGTGGGAGACATCCATGTGCTGCTGCTATAGGAAAAGGCAAAGTGCCCTGAAATAAGTTCCCAGGACTCTTTATGGAACAACAAAAGCTGATATTTTGTATCTCGGGAGAGGTTTTTGACACTATTAGTGTTTGGTTCTATTCTTTCCTTCACATTGCAACACTGTAAATTCTCTAAACTCTGTGATGTTTGGTGGCAATAGGAAATGTAATCCAGAAAGCAAACCACTCCACCCCAATCCCTTCTGTCCACCATATCTTTTACTCCTTAAAGTTTAAATGCTTTTGCACCAGAGCAAAGAAATGTTAAGTCAAATCTTTTCAAGGGGCTGGTGGGATTATACTTGCTTAGCTAAAAAGAACATGTAGTGGATTGATCCCTAATTTGACCCTGCGACTTTTCCTATTCACCCACTGATCTCTGTGTGAGTGCGCGTGCATGCGTATACACACACACACACACACACACACACGCACACACACACACACACACACACACACACACTTAATTTTTTTTGCTTTAAGTTTTAATTTTTATTTCTCCAAGATAGTCTAGCATGTCCTCTACTGAGATAAATCTTACAAGCTAGTTTCTGCTCCTTATAGTTTTAAACTTCATGTTTCTGATGATAAGGAATACTCCAAAAATATTCTAGTTCAACAAAGAGTTATGATCACAAAATAATTTTTATCCCTTCTATAATGTTTTGGAACTACCAGCTGACTTTAAGTAGATATTGATATATAGATATTTTTAAGTAGATATAGATGCCAATGGTGGCTAGTCTGATATGTTTCTTATAGCAAACTCCTGTTCATGAAACACTTGTGCTCAAAGGGGAAGGTATAGGATTTCCTACAATGAGCTAACCTATAAAGAGTTCTTTTTGTACCAATTAATATGTGATGTTTACTTTAGAAGCACCCTTATTTTTAAGAACACAGTTTATTCTGTATGCAATTGGAAACTCAATGAGAGAAGCAAGATGGAATAGTAAAAAGAGGTAGGCTGTAGGTCCAAGAAGCCTGGGGTCCAATGTGGTCTCAGTTTGATATCTGTGTGCCCATGGATAAGCAGTTAACCTCTCTGGACTTTATTGCTTTCACCCATAAACAGAGATGAAAGCCCCAATCTCAGAGGAGAGTGAAATTGGGGAAAATCAAGTGATATAATATACATGAAAGTATTGACCACTTTGATCAAAACATTTCAGAAGTGCCACAAATGCTAATTCCATTCACAATATCAAACATGAATGTTCCGATAATCTTTCAGTTATTTAAAAAGGAGGTCTAACTACTTTGTGTTTCAGTTCTCAGGTCATCTTTAAATTGGGATAAACTACATATCAAAAAATGAACAAGTTTGCAAAATCAACAAGTTGATATTTCAACATCTTAAATAGTTTGCACACCTGGACAAATGATCTATTTTTGGAATTGCCTGGGATATAGTCATGATTTAGGTATTAATGAAAAATAAAGTTACTTATCCTTCATTCACTGGTAAAACATTTTGGATACTTATTTCTACTGATGAATTATGCATGCAAAGGCTGAATGGGGCTCATTGATTTATTTTCCCTCTTTTATGCCTTGATTTTCAGGCTGTGTGCAAAGCAGTGTATATTTTTTCTGTCCTGCACTCCCACTGACAATATTATGCTCAGGGGGCTCTTCAACTGGAGGAGACACGCAACTCTGCTCATGAATGGCAGGACGGCCTATAAAGCCAAGGGAGCAAGCGGGCATTTGGGAGAAAAGACTTTTAAAATTAGTGTCAGATGTGGAATTGTTACACTGAAGTACAACTTCTCTTCAATGTCAGTTCCTTTCACTCTCCTATTATACCTCTCAAAAACCCATCATTTAAGAATCTTTTTAGCATCTTAAAATTATGACCATAGGGTAGCTATGTCATAGGAACACTATTTCTTTTCTGAAATATAGCAATTATTTATACAGTACTTACTGTGTACGCCATACAATTCTAGATGATTGTATGTATTAATAGGAAAGAAAACTAAGAGAGGCCTGCAGGTTCCAGCAGCCAACAGAAACTATTAGATATGACAAGAAGTCTTAAAACATGAATTTGATGACTTTCTAGGATAGTCTATGTCATATGATGAGTCTCACCTACCCTGAAGCATAAGAAGTAGTGAGTTCCTATATAGAGGGAGGTTGTCCACTGCTCTCCCTTTCAGATTTCCTAATGATGGTCAGTATTTCTTGCTTGTTGGCTGACTGCAGTTAGAGCTGAGGCTCTTGGGTAGATCCATGGAGCCCCCAAATTAAATGTGGACTGTCTGTGGCATCCCTCTATCCTGGCATGAGTTCCTCTAGAGGTGCAGATGGGAGCAGCAGGGCTGCTTTCTGCTTCCTGGGTTCCCAGAGGACCCTGGCAGAAATAGCCTGCCTTGGACTGATAGTTTGGAGATGCGGTTTAGTTCCTGCTTCTGTTATAAGACGTGTAGGAGCTCCACATATCTCCACAATGGTACATCAGGCACTGCAATTCCAGGACTCTACCTCTGTTCCTCTGTGAATATGTAACATTAGCTACTACATGTAATTCACATTTGTAAGCATGGTGGTAAAGGGAGAAAAGGTGGAAGATAAAACTTCCCATGCCGAGTCATTTGCTTCTTTTTCCTCTACTTACCCCCCTTGAAGAATTCAAATTCCCATTTGAAGAATTCAAATTTCACCAATCAATTCAAATTCTTTAATCATTCATTAGTGGTCCTGTCATTAATATTCCATTAAAATGTACTGTCTGAAACCTTGTTTCAAAATCCTTTAATATGTTTCCTAAAATATGACCTGCATTCCTTCAATGTTTTGTTAGCCAGAATTCCAGTTATGTGTGCTCAAGGATGTCCCTTCTGATACTTGATGTTTGTGTAAAAGCAACTAATATTAATTGTTACTGAGAGCATGTGCTAAAACTCTACATTCAAGTGCTGTCAAACATGCATAGAAAAAACTTTTTTCCCCCCACTACAAGTGAATAAAGCAAGAAGCATCTTGCAGGTAGTGAAGGTTCCATGCAAGGATCTAAACTGAGAACTTCCAGAGAAATGTTTTAGAGATACCTGGGTTGATTATTTGTCTTTGACTAGTAGGAGCCTTGGCTGGCTGTGGGAATTCAGAGGTAGCTACCCTGGAGGCTGAGCTATCTCATTTGTAAAGTGAATTTGGACTGAGATGGCTGTTGGATCTTTACAGGGCACAGTTCCAGTCCTGAAAAATGGCTCTTGAATAACCAAGTAATTCAGTTTCCATGAGTCGTCAATTTTCTCCACAGAGGAAGAATCCCGTAGATTCAAACTTAAAAAAAAGCATCCCAGATACTCCACATATTAACTAACACTATGGACACTTGTGCAGTTCCCTAAGCACATCCTGCTTTATTTACAGGTAACCTTCTATGTGAAAGCAATTAGGAAAAAATTGCCTCTGGATTATTTCTAACCCAGACCTACATTTGCCTAGCTTGCCCAGAGTTCAAATATTGCTACATGCTGAAAGTTGAGCAGATTTGAGGTGTTTTCAGATTTGAAGTAAAGTATGGCATTTTGGGGATAGATTCTATTATCAATCTCCTGTTGGAATTTCTTTTAATTTATAGCATTTGAAACAAATGATAATAAAGAAGCTCTTTACTTCTTGACATCATACATCTTATTGTCTACACAACCTGACAAGTAACTGATTAAATTAGCACAACCTTTTTCTGCGTTGAGATGTTGGGCTTTATTGGCAATGGTATATATCATTTCTTAACAAATTCCTCTGTGGCTTTTCTTAAGCCTGCTAGTTTGATTCTATCCAATCAATAGAAAATGTTCCTAAGACAGGAATTGCTAGTAAATTCTTATTCTTTCTCCAGGACATGGCATAGTTTAACTTGTCAGAAATATTTCCATGTATACACAATAAAACCTATCTCTGTCAAATGTAAGGCTACTAAAGACATCCTCATCAAACACACAGTGCTATGCATTTGATCATCCTGCCAACTGTTTTCTATGTGAGAAACAAAGGAAACTACATATGTATATTAAAACTGATTAGCATCATACCCTAAAGCAATTAAATAAATATTAGAAGAAACTCCCACAGCCCTTTGTTTTGCTGTAAGGGGCTCAGCTGTGCTCCCTCTAACCCTAACTACATCACTTCAAATTACCAGTAAATTAACAGAGGAACACTTTCAACCTCACAGCAGATTTGATCCAAATAGTCTTTAAATGCCATTTCTGTTCCTATTAACCTAAAGATCGGCATAGCAGATATTTTCTTGGGGCTGCCCAGCAGTCCAGGGCATTAACGGTGAAGTTGTGACAGCACTTTTCATGATGATTTATGATTCGGTGTTTAACTTGATTACACCAATGCTGACTCTGAATACTATTTCAATTAGTGCACAGAAGGTCACATCACAAATATTCCTCTATAATCTATTCCTATTAACACTAATACACAGAGTAACCAAATCTTTTCACCCTTGTTGATTCACATCATCCCTAGCCCTAACTGCAGGCTTGTTTACCAGTTTACTGTGTTGGACACTTCCGAAATGGTAATTTTCACTCCTTTGAGTATCATTAATAGCTGAGCCATGACATGGGGAATAAAGCATCTCCAGGCTGGCATTTGTGTATTAATAATTATCAAAGTCTCAGATTTATTAAACAGGAGGTATGCTTTCTAAAATGCCTGTCTGAAGCACTATTTCATGAGCAATTACTAAATAAATATACAAAAGGTTTTTTTAGGGAAATGAAACTGGCTTCTACCTAAAATCAATTTTAGCAGCAACCCTTCTCTCATTATTGCTCCCTTAACGACTTTGGGGAATTGCTCCTATTTATACATAACCAATCATAATCCTGTTTTCTTTTCCTTTTCTTTTTGACTAATTTCTAAATCTAATCATTGGGGAAAACTGAGAACATTGTGTCATCAGGTCTTTCCTTTCTACCTGTAAACTGCTTATTAAACAGTCCCTGTGGAACAGAATTAAGACTACAAAGAGGAATGGAGTTTTATTGAAAAAAAAAAAACTTTTCAATTTGTCCAAAGGTTAAAGTGAAACCAACTGCTAAAGACAAAAATCCACACATCATTTAAACCATTAGTGAAGAATGTTCAAAGACTTTATGTTCAAAGTGCACACAATCTGTATTTTAAGTCGTATGTGGAGGAAATCTAGACGGAAAGTTAATTAACAATAAACCAAGAGGGCTTCATCACAGCCGTTTAACTATGCACGGAGAGACTGGCGTCCAGCGGAGAGCATGGTGGGAAGTAGGAGTGGGAGCTGGAATGTCACTGTGCACAGTGGGCCCCCAATAAATGCTTTATTAACAGCGATGATGTCAGCCTTGCAAAATATTAAAGGGGCCTTGTCTCTGTGCCTCACTCTTTCTTATATTTTAGTGACTTGATTTTTTTTTTAAAACAAGGTGTTTGCAGAAGAAAAAAGAAGAAAAATAAATTGTCTCATAGCTTTCTTTTGCCTGCATCTTGATTGTCTTGATTTGAAAAATTCTTTAGAAACCAAAAATCATATTCATATTCCTTTCACATCTACCTTTACTGATCGCTCATGAGCCAACTGCTTATTGGAACAAAAAATTGAAGAGCCCCTCCCCCTGTTTTTTTTTTTTTTTTTTTTTTTTGAAATGAGGAACTGGCTTTGAAGGATTACCATGTTGTTTGAAAATCGGATTTATAAAAATGTAATTTGTTTGTCTTATTTCTTTTCACATACCACTTCAGCCAAATATAGGCAAACGATACTGCCCTTATATCATTATATCCCTGTGTACACATTTTCCAACATTCTTTATTCTTTTCAGAATTCCTTTCTTCCAGTTATACTTCTCCCTAGAATTGCTTCCTGGGTCATCTTTCCGACTGATATTTCATATTCTGAAGAATTCCCTTCTTTCCTCTGAGCCCAGAAGACTATCAGTTGATAAGTTTACAGAGTAAATGCCTAATTTTGACTGAGCATGTGCCCTCATGGATCGGTGTAAATGCGAGCAGTGGAGAATAGAGAGCGAAGCTGGTCTGGTGACGTGGTATATAGTAGGGTTACAATCGGGATGAACGCACGAAGTAATTCTTTGAGCACAGCACAGAAGTTACTTATTTTAATGTGTCAATCTCTTTCTGTGATTGAGTGACTCAGTTCCTCAGCCCTGGCTCTCATGCAGGAACGACAGACATGACTTAACATGGTACAGTCTGTGGCTCTCAGCCATGTCTGTCTAATTATAAACAGAAGATCTCCAAAGCTGGAGGAAAATGGAGTCTGCCCTCATTAATTTCCAACTTTGTCTTATTTTCATGTTGCAAAGTCAGCTCCTGAGTCCAAGAATTGGG
This sequence comes from Typhlomys cinereus, assembly GCA_023101885.1. Classification (NCBI taxonomy): domain Eukaryota; kingdom Metazoa; phylum Chordata; class Mammalia; order Rodentia; family Platacanthomyidae; genus Typhlomys; species Typhlomys cinereus. The sequence goes on from JALPQD010000168.1 coordinate 1,605,438, forward strand.
CCAAGTCTTTGTATATCTCTTTCAATGATGCATGCAAGTGCTGTTCTCAATATGTGGCACACAGCAGTGTTCCAGGGAAATGAATTCTATTCCTGCAGACTGACTGTCATTTTGTCCTCTCCATCTCCCACTTTCCTTACCCTGGACTCAACTTTCAAAGATGAATTGTCCAGCAAATAGTTATGTATCTGGAATCTGTACCTATGTTTGATGTCACATGGAAATGGATAAATCAGGGTTTTTTTTTTTCCCTTTCCTCAAGTAAGTAATCACCTTTCCACACTAACACTGGAATTCTGATTGAAAATTTATTTAGAAGTAAAAGACAAATACAGATGAGGAAGAATTTCATGCCAGGATAGCAAAGCAGTAGAAAGAATCTGCTAATTTCTCTTAGTTGCCTGTAGGCACACTTAAGGGGGCTTAAGTATGGACTGACAAAGATGAATGAACCTCCTTAGTGTTGCATAATAGGATAGTTAGAGTTAAGGATCGGTGAGCATTTATTCTTATAATAAAAGCTTTCTTTGGCTTTCCATATAAATGCACTTCTTGTATAATAGTATCTGTGTAGTAATCATAAGTGATGCTTAGCCTACACGTCTGAGTGATTAGGGAATAGTTATAAATTTTTATATGCATATATCTATACCTCCGCGTGGATATAGCCTTCATTTCACAGGTGGTTCATAAAAGGGTTATAATAGAAAAGATCCACTTCAAATGAAAGGTTGAGCTGTTACATCTAGATTGAGAGCGATCACAGAGATTAGCCCCTTGCCCTGAGTAATTTATAAAAAGCAAATGAGGGGCTGGTGGCCATGAAAATAAATATAATTAACCCACTTAGAAAAACCTTCACCCCTGTTAACAGAGAGTTTCTGCTTGATCAGATGGACTATAGTAATACACAAATAAATTAGGAGAAAGATTCCAAGATTTTCAAGTTTCTTGCTAATTTCTCCATAAATAATTGGACTGTAGGAGAATAGGCCCATTTTTCAAACTCTGAATAAGCACTGCATGTATATGAGTCAGTTCATAATTTTTGCACAGATGTCACACTCCACAGGATATAAAAACAAACTAAAGATAGCCGGCCATATAATGTGTAGATATATCATCGTTACAGATGCTCAGTAGATCTTGTGCGTTTTTTTCCCCCCCAACAAATCTCAAATCTACATATTTTGAAGATACAAAATTGCCATTTGTTATTCTTGGACATGCTCTTTTTTTCCTCCCTCTCTCTCTTCTTTTTCCATAAGTAAACTTTTTAGAGATTCCAGGTCTGTGAACCCGGCAAGCAACCTGAAAGGTCACAACAAAGCGTCCATCCTGTCTGACCGCCTCTGGGAGGGGAGTCTGCATGACTGAATGGCACTGTGCTTCCCAGTCATGCAGAGGGGGGGGATTCTGAACTTGTATCCTGAACTTGGGCTGCAACTTGTATCCTTGCATCTCTCAGAAGCAGGTGGAAGGGGGCAAGTCTCTAGATGGCCCTCAGGGGAGTGCACCAGCCCTGCAGGGGGCTGCTCAGTCTCTATGCCTGCAGCTCCACTGTCCGTTAACTGAACTTAATCTGTTCCTCAGAAACTCCTCTAAAAGGGTTCTAAGAGGTTCCCACTGGTGGCAGAGTATTGTTATTATCTAGAAACTCATAGACAAAGTTTGAATGCTGACTATTGCCTCTGAGGGTGATATTATAGGTTATTCTTAGGCTTTCCTTTTCATATCTGGAAAATGTATGACAATTGGTCTTAGCTTTAAGTTGTCAAGGATTAAATAGCCAATGTAAGTAAAGCTCTTGGCAGAAGAAGTCATATCATTGTTATATTCTGCATGTTAGCTGGGAACAAACTTTTCCTGCAAGGTCTGAGGCAAATAGAATAGAAGGAATCAACAAGTAAAATGGAAATATACCAATAAGCTCATTGCTTCCAGAGATGCTATAGGTTAAAAAAAACTCTTAGCAAATTCCTTGTCAATGCATTAGTAATAATAATGTTAATTATAGCAATATGAGAATTGTAGAGGCAGTTTTTTTATTCTTATTTGCTTGCAAACTCAAAACATTATCGTGTGAGGTGGCTTTAGTATTAGGATAAAAATTAATCCTGCATTTATTAATAATCTTTGTGAACATCTTGTTGACATCAACCAGGGAGAGACAGGCCGAACTGCAGAATTAACAACTCTGTGGACAATTCAGCTATAAAAGATAAGCCCAGTCTAGGTGAAAGGATAAAGAGGAAAGGGAAAAGACATAACTCAAGGGAGGAATAGAGATAGAGAGATAGAGATAGAGATATAGAGAGAAATTGAAAGGGAGAGGGGAAAAGAAGGTATAAATGGTACACAGGAGAGGTTAGAGGACATTTTTCAGAAGTCATTGCTCTCCTTCCATTTTATGGACTTCGAACTCAGATTGCTAGTTTCGTGAGCAGGCATATTACCTGCTGAGTTATCTCACTGACTTTGACAAATATTTCTTTAGAAGATGCCATGAGTACAGTTTGGTCTATGTATGTTTATGATTACAAGGGATAAAGATCCTCTCAAGATTTTGAAATTCAGTTTTCAAACAGAAATACTAGTAATTTAAGATACATGTTCAGCTACTTCTGTATTTCACAGTATTATACTGGGAAGATTGGCCATTACGGTATTTGTTTTGAACACTATTTTTCACTCAAAAATGTTCTTGTAGAAGCTGGTGAGCATCAGAGTCATTTGTTTTCTAGAGCTGCTTTCTTACATCTTTGATGTAAGAGCCGCACAGAGGTTTATTGTGTTATCACAAATGAGGATGTAACAGGGATGTGTTCAACCAATCTTGTTCTTTTTTTCCCCCATACTTTCTTACCTTCTGTTTTCTCTGTTGCCAGCGATTGCAAACCAGACAAAATATGCCACAAGACATGGAGTCATGTTTAATTTAAAAATTCTCCCAATAGGAGCTGAACATTTTTTCCTCTGAACAAGTTTTGTGGGCTACACTTTTTTTTAGCCGACTTAGATAAAACATGTTTGTCTCTAAATGTTATAAACTGAAGACCTATGAATTAAATGCCATCATAGTTTACTAGTTATGTTAAACTTTGCATTTAGAAAACTAACCCTGTATTTTTTTTTTTTTTTGCTTTCAACTGACTTTTCTCCCTTTGAGTACTTCCTGTAAAAACTGATAATGCTTTTGGTGCAAGAGCATGTCGGGGCTGCACTAGTCTGCAAGCAATGAAAAGCTCTTTTCAGACTGAATTTTAGTTGTGTATTGTTATTTGTCTTTGAACCCATTTATTAGTCCAGAGATAATGTGACAGTTGACTCTTACAGCAACACAGTACTCATTAGCTAGCTTGACAGGGAGGTGCCAACATGCACTGGAGATTGTATTTTATTAATCTTCATGGCTCATTTGGAAGCCTGGCTGGCTATCTTGTAATGTGCCCTCGTGCTGACTGGGACAGGGATGTGTAACCATGCTTACGACTGAAGAATATAAACTCCAGTGATAAGATCGTTCCCTTTCCTTGACCTGAAGTGCAGAAATCTAGCAAAGCCCAAGCCGAATGTGGATCCGAGTGAAAAATGCCCTTCCTGGGAATCCATAGCATTTCTTTTAGGTTCAACAGACTATTTAAATTTAAAGCTGCACAGTGCTTGCTTGGGGCCTATATCAGCCTAAAACCATACGAGGATTTAAATAAATGTAGATGGATTTTGAGACAACTGAGAAAAGTACAGTTTTCTTCCCGATCTTTATTTCTTAGATTTATCTATTTTATGTAGTGATAAAAATAGTCTTCTCAGTGGCTTCAGATTTTCTTCACACTTAGAAAATTTGCATTAATTGTCATTTTGTCTTCCAAAAATACGGAGCTTGTGTTTGAAGGAATTCAACGAAATGTGAGGACTTGTCTCTAGAGCTGACATTCTCTGGACATTTTGTTTTTGTTTGAGTTTTCATTATGAATATGTTGTTGGAGATTTTACTGGGTTCCTTGGCAATCACTAAAGAATTTCTTGTAAGGTAGTTGGATATTTTCAAAAATGGCTCCATAAATATTTGAACATGGTTGAAAAATCTTGAGTCACACTTTGCTGATGACTCTCTGGACACCGGAGCTATCATTTGATTTTCTAAATTTTTGCATAGAATACGCTCTGCCTAGATTTCTAATGGAGTTATTACTTATTTCTTACCAATTCAAATGTGTTTTACTTCATATTAACTGAAAATAGATTAGATTTGGATGTTTTCTCTGGCACTACACTAATAAGGCTAATCAAGATGAGATTCCAAGGCTTAAAAAAAATGAAATCAACATGTGGTTTAATTCTCACTACTAATACTACCCTGAAAGACTGTTAAGCTTCTGATAGAAAACAATAAAAAACAAGGAAATTCACTGTTAAAACGGCAGCATACCATATGTCCTTTAATACCTAATTACAACAGGGGCACAATAAGAAAGTCATTAAAGCTGCACCCTATTGTGCATAGGTAGCAGAGCGCATATGGCACAATTCAACCATTAGGGTAAATTTGATTGCATCTGTGATTTTCTCTTACAACTTTGACTGTATTTCGAACAAGAAAATGTTGGTAGACATATTGGTCATTGAGAAGAATTGCCAACCATGAGACATGGGACTGTGTTTGCCCCTCCAGAGATAGCTTATTATAAATTGCATAAAAACATACTAATAACCTTGTTTTCTCTTCTGACTTTCAATATCTTTGCCACAATGCTTTCCTTACTGATGATTTCCCGTTCAAATAATTTTTACTGGTCAGAGAGCAGAATTTGATCTGGGTACTAGCAAAATATTCAATTCTCACTAAATATTACCCACAGTATTATAAATTTACATAAATAACACCTAAGTGATGAAAGTACTGCATCTACACTTTATCTTAATGGAATAGAATTAAGAGTACTGCATTAATAGCATATTCAAAATTAGCTTTTTCTTTGTTTTCAAATACCTATGTATCATTGTGTCATCTGTCATCAATATTTCATATGTTTATCAATTTGTCTACTATTTATGTATATCTATTCTATCTAGCTATTATCTATTTGTCTGTCTATGTATGTCCATTATCTATCAGATATCTATTATCTATGTATATCTATCATTGTCTACATTTGTCTGTCTTTCTTTTATGTACATATCTATTATTGTCTATACTTATTTTTCTATCTATCTGTCTTTTCAAGGCAAATAGCAAGTGTGAAGGATCAAAGGTCAGTAGAAGAAAGGCTCTAGGTCTTGCTTAGCTCTGTATTGGTAATACTTTCCAGGCATGCAGGTGTCTGATACATTTAGATACAAACTAAATGTAACTTGATCTGGATGAGGCTCAAATAATTATATTTCATTCCTGCACCTCTTTAATTTTTTCACTATTTGCTGCGAGCTACTTTAAATGCTTAAAGCACAGCAGCCCAGAAACCAGCCGAGACCTCATCAGCTGAACACACTGTGGATGAGATCAGAAAGAAAAAAGAAAGATGGCAGAGACAATAAAGAAAATAAGAGGACAAAGAGAGAAAGAATGTGTGAGCGGCAAAGACAATAGTTTTGCTGCTTCTCTGTTCATGAGCCACATGACAATGGGTGTGCAAGGATGAGCAGAGGGTCCCACCTTCATGGTTCCAGCTTCGACAAGATCAAAGAGCACATGAGATTCATGCTGATGAGCTCAGGGTAGACAGTAGGTAGGTGGTAGGAAGAGGCGCAAAGATGTTAGGGGAAAATGTTGTCCATGTGCTCCCCTTCCTATAGCTCTGAAAGAGCAATGTGGAGGCTGGGAGAGAAGTGAGCCCCTGCAAACCCTGTGCTTTCACTCCTATCCTCAGAGCTGTTGGATGCAAGGCTGGCTTGAAGATCTCCTATCTGGCATATTGCTTAAGGCTACAATGGTTCAGAACTAGGTTAAAGACTCCCCATGGATGACAAAAGGTTTACAGCTATTTCTTAGTGTTCAGGTTTGTTGCCAAGCACATTTTGTTATTATCATTGGCATCTTCTTAATTATTTAGAAGGCCTGAAATAGTTTTTAAAGATAAATTTTCATGTCACGGAGTTTAGGCAATTAAAACTGCTGTCTTGGGGCTGGAGAGATGGCTCACAAGTAGAAGGTCTTGAGTTCTGATCTCAGATCCCACGTAAAAATGCCAGGTGCAAATAGCTGTGGGTTGCATTTCTGGCCCTGGTGGGTGAAGCCTGTGGAATCCCAGGGCGAAGCAAGGTGGTAGAAGCAATCCAGGATGATTCCCAAAGTCATCCTTGGTCCTTCACAAGAACATACAGTGCCCTCGGATACACACATGCACACACACACACACACACACACACACACACACACACTCATACACACAACAGGATCTTGTCTCGTGCTACAAATTTATCCTGGAGCACTGTAATGAACTGATTTGTCTATAAACAGTATATATTGTCTTTGCTATGCATTAGTAATCTTTTCATTATTTTACATATAGCCTAGTTAAGATGGCTTGCTCCCCCCTCCCCTAATCTGCACAAGTAATAGTTCAGGTTTCTGTATGCTGAAGACTGAACTCATTCAAAGTTCTGGTCCTAACCCCAGAGTAACCAGAGTTTAGTAACTGGTACAATAAATGCTATGCAAAGTCAAAAGAACACAAGACTCTTGAAGATGGATATTTTACTATTTATTGTACAGCTAATGAGAAGTTTTGCCAGCTTAAGTTTCTGTATATTTATGGAAGTTTTTCAAACTTAGAATTTTTGATGAAGGGTGGAAAGAGTGAGAGGAGAGTTCATCTCAAAATCTGTCTTCCTTTCTTTTGGTGAGAGTATTACAGAGTTTTCTTCCAGCTGTTTTGGAATATACATACACAGCTGTTAGTCAATGTCAGCCCATTGTGCACATGAGCTGTGGGACTTGTCCCTTCATCCGCTTGTAGTCGTGGCCCCTTTACCAACCTTTCTCCCTCCTTCCCCCAACTCTTCTCCTAGTCTCTGGTAACCCCTCTTCTTCTTCTTTATGGTCAACTTGTATGTTTCCACCTACAAGTGAAATCATATGATATTCATTTTTCTTGTTACCTTCTTTCAGCACATAGAAAAAGGCTGACTCCAGTCAGATGGGGAGATACGTGCCTGCAATCAGCATGCTGGAAGTGGAGACATGGAATCATGAGTTTAAGGGCAACCTCAGCTACATAATTAGAACTTGTCTTTAAAAATAATATTTAGGGGCTGGAGAAATGGCTTTGGGGCCAAGACTTTATCTCACAAACAGAAGGTCCTGAGTTTGGATCCCAGGTCTCAAGTAAAAACACCAGGCAGAAACAGCGGAGGTTGCCTGCACTTCCTGTCCTGGTGGGTGGAGCCTGGGAAATCCCAGGGGAAAATAAAAAGTGGAAGGAATCTAGGATGATTCCAGAAGTCACCCTTGGTCCTCTACAGTGACACACAGTGCACTCTGATACACACACACACACACACTCATGTGTGCATGTTCACAAAAAAACTAACAAAAATCCTACAATTAAAAAAAAAGGTAATAGAAAAATATAACTCTGGAAAGCTAAAAAAGAGTAGATTGTACAAGTGATGTTGGCTTGCAATGCTTTTTAATGGATTCTTAGCTTAGCCTAATTAGTGATGCTTAAATATCATTAAATGTTTAAAAATCATTTGACTTCCCTTGATCCTCATCTCACCAAAAACATTACAGACTAACCCAAAGGGATATAATTGCAAGTTAAAAGTATTTGAAGTCGAGGACTGATTAAGTCACAAAATACAGTTAAATTACTATTTTGAGCTTTTTTTCAAGGTACTGACTTTTTGATTAGCATGGAAGGAATACATTTTAGCCAAACTTTTACTTTTATTCAGAAATTTTCTAGTCAATGCACCTACATGCAATAATTGAGAATTTGCTATATTTATTTAATTTTAGGCAAATTTCCAAAAATGGCAGTTACCAGGGACAAATCACACCAGGTATCACCAAGGCTTGTGAAAACAAGCTGAAGCGATTTATGTTCATGTTTAAACATCTGCTAGAACTGAGTAGGACTGCAGCGCTTCATTTGAGCACTACAACTGCAAGCTGGCAGCTGACCAATTAAGGACTCTTACATAGTCATGATTTCCTTCATGATAATTATCCACCTTTAGCATGACAGATATATAGTACTATAGATCCATGTATAGTAAACGTAACTTTGCTTTCTACTTCCCTAGCACAACTACTCATGGGTTATAGAAACACTCAGGTGGTGTGGTGGTTCTCTTTTGTAAGCTCAGCACTTTGAAGGCCTGGAGTTTGAGGCCACCCCGGGGTAACCTGGGACTATACAGGGAGATCCTATCTAAAGAAATAATGTTGACATTGCCTCAACTAAAACATGCAGCATACTTTAGACTGATTCTTTGGTCTTGATGGGCTGATCCTATGACATTAACAAGTTAGCTACTGTCAGTTCCTGACCAGTAATATAGCAATATAATAATAATAATAATAATAATAATAATAATAATAGTAATATAGTCTGTGCCATGACTCCATGTGGGCACTAGTGTTGTAACTGCATCTAGCACCTAGAAGGTATTCAACACTGTTTCTTATGAATTAGTGATTCACAGGAATGAGTATAGACCTCTGTATGCAGTAAGTGCTCAGATAATGCCATTGTGACTTATATGTTTAGTAGAGTTATTATTTCTTGAGGTTATAATTTTATTATTGTCTTGCTTTTGTCAAAAAAGTAGCCAGATCTTTCTTGTTTCCTTGTCTTAAGGTTATTATTTTGAAGTTCATATTCTGAATTTTCTCAAAGATGTTGATAAACCTATTTCTTATATGCAATCCATTTTTTTTCCTTGTGATTCTGTTTCTTCATTATTGATTGTTGAGACAGGGTTTTGGTATGTAACTCAGGCTGGCCTGGAATTTTGCATGTAGCACAGGCCCTGAACAGTCAGGGTAATTATCATAGCCATCACAGTTGTTATTCTAAATCATTTTCTCAATGAAATGTTAGATTATTTCAGTATTCTGTAGGATTTGCTTATGTGGCAATTGTGTATTGAACCTTATGAAATAGAAAAATAAATGTGTAAAACATACACTAGATCCTTTGCACAAATTTTTTTGGGATAAGGGAGAGACTCCCATTTGAGAGTACATTTCTTGTAAATGTGTCTTACAAAATGAAAGGCAGGCATTGCTTTGACTATGAGGAGATCTGGCCATAAGCATTTATATGAGGTAGGATATGTAAGACATAATTATTTATAATATGTATAACATTGGGAAACAGCAACTTTGATAATGTATGCTCTGGGGATCTTCCTGTCTCTACCTCTTGAGTGCTGGGATTACAGGCATATACCACCATACTCAACTTTGGATTTAGGTCTCATAAGCCAGACCTGTCTGAAAGCTTGTCAGAAGAGACAAGAAGACAGAAAGAGCTTGGAGAAAGGATGCTGAAAGTGACTGCATCTGGGTGAGGGAGCAATTCTTAAGATGAAATAAAAATATGTCCTATTCTTTGTGCTTTGGTGAAATTCAGAATTTGGCAGGAAGAGTGGTAGATCCCCTGGGAGTTGGGCCTTTGTCACTGTGGGTGCAGTTCTACAGGGTTTCCTGGCATTGAGCATGCATCCCTTCAACCAGGCAACATGCAGTTTGAGGATGCCCACTGAACATGTCAGCAGAAAACTCTCTCACCAGTACTCTCCCAAAGAGAAGGGTGCTAAAGAACCCAAAGAAAAATGAGGAAAGTTTTAAAAGTGAAAATCCACTAAAATCAAAACAATGGCCCCCAACAAAGCAGAAAAAAGATGTGCCACGGGAATGAACGCAAAACACCCACAGTCTTGGGGACCATAGGGACTCAAAATACAATCTATTTTGGATGCATCTGAAGAATAGCAGTTGAGATCGTCTTCCATCCTGCACACTCAGGAGCACATGCGCATACAAACATGCAAACATGCATGTACATATGTATATCTAAATATTTAGAAGGAATATGTTGCCATGTTTCTTTCCAAATTTAAAACAGACTTGGAGAAGAACATCTGGAGTATAGGGACAGTATAGTACAGTTTTTTCTCCTGGCATCTGCATAATTGCTCTATCTCCTTGTTTAAGATATTTAACCACTTTTAGCCTCAGTTTTCTTTTCTGTTAATAAATATCTCATGAATTAGCCAATCAACTTAGCTACTTAGGAAGCTAGATTTGGTTGTAGGACTCATTGCAACATTATTAATCAGCACACTCAACGCTTTCAGGCTGAAAGGCTCAAGTATAATTTTAAAGGAAACTCTTTTTGATATGGAACAACTGAACTGTATTTGGCATTTTAATTCAGTATCATTTAGAATATTAAACTTTCTCTTTTCACAAGAGAAAGCATCATTATTGAAGGCTATAGACTTTTTATCAAATGGAAGAGGCAAGGGAGAAACACTGTAATCATTGTTTCTTTTCTGCATTTGTCATCTGTCCTGGTAATGAAGGGTTATAAAGCTATCTAGCTTGCAAATAGTAAAATGAGTGCACATATCAAAGATATTTAAGCCACGTAAATGTAATTACTCCTGAGATCATTGCATTGTATAAACTTGACAGTGATAGAGTTCAAGGTGGTATAAAGCATTGTTGGTCACCTTTCTTCTTAGTATCATTTCATTATTATGTTAATAAAATTGAAAAGTATTACTCAGATAATGAACTTAACATTAGGACCCAGTAGAAATGTGGGATAAATAAATACACTGTTGCGTTAGAAAAAATGTTGTAGTTTCATGTTGTTGGTTTGCAAATTGAATTTTTACATAAAATTTACACTAAATGGAACCTCATTATATAGTGATGAGGTCCAGTATGATCCAAATCATTAAAATCACTGTACTGCTTAATGATTCACTAAGTGGTACTGCAGTGCCATAAATTTAGCACTAGTTTCATGATTCAAAACACCAGACTGAGACACCAGCAAATCGTATGTGGATCATTAAATTTACAATGAATGTCAGAGATGAAATAAGGGGGAAAAAACACTTTGAGAGATAGGGATAATATGTGCTCTAAGGTGACATACATCAAGATAAATGATCTTATACCACTTGTGCTTGGATAATAATGGGGGGTAGTTTTTTTGTTATTCCTCATTTTATAATTTCCAGAGGGGCTGGAAGTCTAAACTCCTACGAATTAAAGCAACTGTCACTTTTTGACTACCCTGTGATCTGTTTCATTTATGTTTATAATATTTACATTTATATATGCCATTACATTTTTAGACTTAGCTGATCTGGCCTAGACATTATGGTTCATCTAATTTCTTATCATATTTGCTCAAAATTATTGTTATGGTTGGATAGAATTTGGCCTGGCATTATATGAAACTACCATGCATATAAGGTTCAATTCTGAAATCTCTAACTATGTTAATTTAAATCACGTTTTCAAGGAAATGTTAGATTATTTTTGTATTCTCTAGGATTTGGTTAGGAAGCAATTTGTGTATTGAACTTAATAGAGAAAATTAATGTATCAAGTATATACCATACCTTTATCATACACAAGTTTTTCTTTGGGATAAGGAAGGCAGTCCCATTTGAGAGTACATTTCTATCATACATGACTTGCAAAATGAAAGACAAATATTGCTTTGGACCATGAGGATATCTGCCCATAAACATTTATAGGAGTTAGTGTATAACACATAATTATTTGTGGTATGTATAATATTGGCAATCAACAACAACAAATTACTTCATGGTATGTCTGACCTTGAGTAAAATATCCAATACCTACTATCTAATGGATATGGTTAGTGCAGGTCTCACATATTACACTAACTTCCAGGTCTGGCATAGTTGTCTTGCCTGATTGTACCACAACCTCTTCTATTAATTACTGCCATACACTATAGACTTTCAATCCAGAACCTTGCCCACCTGCTGTCTTCAACAAGTAAGACGCATTGATAGCCTCTGTGGGAAGGGCTGGGTGTAAGAAGATCAATATGAATGGATACATATGAAGTGGACTGTAAACTGAGGGGTGATCATAGAATTCATGACTGATTTTCAGTGATTTATCTGTTGAAATTGTCTGCGAAGGGCTACAGAAATGGCTCAGGGGTTAAGACTCTGTCTCACAAGCAGAAGGTTCTGAGTTTGGATTCCAGGTTCCACATAAAACTCCAGGTGGAAATGGTGGTGGCTTGTACTTCTAGTCCTGGTGGGTAGAGCCTGGGAAATCCCAGAGTGAAGCAAGAAGGAGGTAGAAGCAATCCAGGATGATTCCTGAAGTCACCCTTGGTCCTCCACAGGGACATACAGTGCCCTCTGACACACACACACAAACACACACACACACACACACACACACACACACACACACACACAAATTGTGAAACATAGGCTGAATGCTGGTATTGGTAGTTCATGTTTCATTTTTTCTTGTTCCAGTGGGATGGGGAAGACTGGATTTTTTCTAGAGACAAGGATAGCATGATTCTAGCCATCAAGCTTTGGAATGGAACCTTAAGAAGGAAATCATTTATTCCTTCTTATTAAAAAAAACATGCCAATATGATGTTTTGTTCAAGGGAATATTTCAGTAGAACATAAGAAAAGAATAATATCATTCAATACAAGTATTTAAAATTTTCAGCTTACTTAACCTTTGGTAATTTTCCTTTGTACTTCAGGTATATGGAGTGTTATTCATCTGGCCAAACACTGAGGACGACTTCTTCTTTTGGAAGGAGTATTATTATTAGCAATCATAAAATGAATGTGTATGATCTTCCAGTTCTTCCAACATTTATGAAGGTCTTTGGACTATCCAAGTCAAATACAGGGCAACAAACAAATCAAACACTGAAAGACCAAAGGGAACTATAAAAAAGAAATGCATTCACTTTGTCCTTGAAACTATGAAAACAATTTCTAAAATAAGTAGGTTATGAAAACAGGAGAAGGTATTCTCTTAGCTTGTACAGGATCTGATAGCCAGAACTGCTTATTGCAGAAGGTTATGAATAGCTAGGAGAGAAGATAAAAGTGCAGTTGTAGTCTTCCATAACAAGTCTTGGATTATGAAATGTGACAGTTTAGTGAAGTTTTGAGACAAAATAAATAGTCAGCAGCATTTTTTCTGATGAGCTTGAAATCTACCTCTGGTCAAATGCTAGACTCTGAATGAGTTTTCCTTCTTTCTTCTCTTTCTCTAAGATACCTCTTAAATCTGTGTCAGAATCTCCTAACTTCTGTGTGCTTAGTAAGAAGCAAATTTCCCCCTAGAAGAATTGGATCTAGTTAAGAGGGAAAAGTGGAAACATTTTGGCGCAGAGAAGACATAAAGAAATGTTCTATTCAGTTAGACTGATGAAGTGGAGCCATGAACTTGCCCTCTGTCTATTTAAAGGTTAAAAGGGAAATGAGCAGGGTGCTGGGGGGGTGTTTTCTTGTGGAGGGGGAGAATTGTGTCTCAACATTTGTTTTCTTGCCTCTTCAAACATCTGAGCGGAGAAGAGACGTCCTAACCAGTTAAGATGAAAACAAAACATAAGTTTTCTTCAACTAGTTTTATGTTTTTGTTTTGACTCTGCTGAAATACTGGGCAGAATATCCTTGTATAATATGGGGTAACCCATGACTAACTGGGTAGTAGAGTAATGGTCTCAGATAGTTAACTAGAAGATCTCATCTGTACTCTAGAATTTATACTAGTAACATGAGTAATATTCCAATGGACAACCCTGGAGTTTGCCAAGTCAGGGACTGAAAGGCAATAGAGAACAGGAACTGGATAAAGAAGGTGACAGACGTTCAGTAGAGTCTTTAGCAGCTACAAAAATGAAGAAGAGGTGTGGAGATCAGGTTCATTGGATGGACCACCCAGGAAGAGCAATCCAAGAAAGAATCAACAACTACTTCATCAACGACAATTATTAACAGTGTAGCATAGCAGTATTCCTCTATGTGGGGACGAGACAGCCATTATATTTGGTCTGGGCGACCAAATCATGTTTTACAAATTCTATTAATCCCCTGAAGTTTTATAAGTCACTAATCATATATCAAGGCATTATTTTGTACGGAAGTTAGAGATACATAGATTTATCTAATGAGTCTTCCCAAGATTGACTGAGACTACATTCCATTACTCTTCTGTTGATGATAGGAATATAAGGGAACAAGGTGTTTTACTAATCTCAGTGTTAATTCACCAGTGTGGTGAGCCAGTCCTTTCCAATCCAGTTGCCTACGGAACACTCCCAATCTCTAGGGGCTGGGTCTTCCCATATCAATTAGACAATCTCTGGGTTTCCCTTAAGTGAATAATTCATAGCAGTTTCTAAATACTTACTTTGCAACTGTCAAGCTGACACCTATATCTAACAGGTTCAGACCAAAAGAGACTTTCAATTACTAGCCTAGATGCTTGTAATCTAGATTGTACTGAATATTATTCTCCTTCTTTACTTAATCGTTTGGAGTCTTCTGAGGAACATCAAATCATCTTAGAAGAGTCATGTTTTTCTTGCTTTTTTGAGTAGTAATGTGATGAAGGCGTGTAATAGAACTCAAAATGTAATCAGTTCCATAGATTTTGGTTTTCTATGGGTCAAAACTAGGATGAGCCACATATCCTCGAACCTGAACAAAACTGGGCAGAGGAGCAGGATAGAGCATCTTCAATGGCATCATTAGGCTAGAGGCCAGCTGACTGTGCTTACAGACAGGCCTTCCGGTCTCATAAAGAAACACATATGTCTGGCTTGCAGAGTATAAGATAAAATATAATTACTGAGTCACTGGTGGAAAATTTCAGAATGAAAATAGGAGCATCTGGGATGAGCAACTTCTCTGTAAATGCCTGGCGTGCATTCGAATGATCTGTTTCTTCAACATTGTAAGCATGGATGAGCCATAAAAAAGCCCATCACTGCCAGCAATAGTGTTCATTCAGCTGCTGGTCAACAATATAAACAAGCTTGTTTGGATTGGGTCTCCCATCTCTTTAATGTTACTCCAGATCTTAATATATTTTGTATACAAATGTCTTTTGAGTGGGGATTTGTCCTGCTTGTGATGTCTTTTGAATCATGAGCTCTGTCTGTAGTCTCAGCAGAACATGTAGGCTGTTGCTTTCGTTTAGAAATAAGAGCTTTTATTTCAATCATTTCCATGGACTCTTAGTTTCATTCTGTGTGGATTAACTACCAGTCTTTGGTGAGTAGAGATGATGAGCAAAAACAAGAATTGTGGCGCTACCGATTCAAGGAGGTCTTAGTCGGGGCTCCCAGCTACAGACAAGACTGGCTGGACAGGTCCCAAAAAAGAACCATGCAGGTAGAGGTATGAACAACCAATGGGAAGCAACCATCTAACCTGCCCCTGCAATGCACACCTAGTAAACAGTTAAATGATTGGTGGCTGTCGTCCACCCACCCCCAGTGGAGGGATGGCAATACCTGATTGGACCCCTAACCCTATATAAGCCCAAACATCTCCTTAATAAATTGAATCTGCAGCAAACTCGTCTACTGCTTGCTTTCTCACCTGATTCCCAGGGTCTGGGTGGTGACCCCGCTCTGGCTAACCCTCTCATCTGGAGCCCCAGCCCCACCGTTTCCCCCTCCTTTCCCTGGCTGGCCTGGCGGGGGATTTGGCAATAAAGAATGAAGTAGGATGGAGAGAAAAAGTACAGAAATACTTATTTCCCTTTAAGCACTGTATGCATTCCTTTAAGCCAGCCTCTATTTTTATTGACATTATCATATTTCTAAGTTACTTTCCAGAACCTTGAAATCTTGTCTAAAACTAGGACATGGGAGCAGCTCCCTCAGGACAGTATCTCAATTGCAGTTTGTCACTTAATTTTTATTTAAGATGGATGGTCCTGAAAAATATACATTTTGTGTCTCAGTTGCCTTTCATGGATAATCCTTATATGAACTGTGACTCAAGATGCTCTAAGTATAACTGTACATTGACTCGTGGAGACTTCATATGATGTGCAGTTGAAAAAATTGTGTTTGGGGGGTGTGAGTGCAGGGTTACCAGGAGGAATATGTGGTGGAGAACTGAGCATGAGGTACTCCTCTCCACAGAGTCCTCTAACTGACAGTATGAGCAGGTACTGGATAGCCTGGGTTTTACTTTCTTCTGCTTTGGCTGCCACAAGTGACTTTGGCTGTGTCCTTACATCTCTAAAACAGGCGTTGGTTTTTACAAAGTTAAAAGCCTATAAAATATTTGTCACTTTAAAATACAAGCCATTGCAAAAAAAAAAAAACTCTATTGCAACTACTAAACTAATCTAATATTTTTGCATTTTAATCTCTGATGAACTGTTTAGTCTGAGCCATTATTATTTCCATTCTCTGTTTAAATGTGTATAGTCCACTAAAGTGCCTTCCTTAAGAGGGCAAGAAGAACTTTCTCCAACATTTGTAAGTATAGGGAAACCAATATTCCCATCCATGCTTAATCCATGACAGCTTATTGACTGTTAATAACCTTGACAATGTTATTTTTCTTAGAGGAAAAGGAGACCTTTGTTCAATTTCACCTAAAGAGTAGTCTTGCCTGGTGCACACGGTAAGTGTCATTGGTAGGAATTGTCCAGGAGGCATTCAGTATGTAAATGTTCTAATTAGATCAATGTAAAAGAGCAGTCGTACATTCTGTTATAGCAGTGTGTCTGGTTCCATTAATAAAACCTCCCGAAGGCATGCACTACTAGTTTTCTCAATTAGTTTGTCCCAGATCATTTCATCTTAGGGTGAGGAGGGGAGGAAGGGTGAAAGGAGAGGGTGAAAGGAGGTGGCGAATTTCCAGGTATATGCTGTCCTTTAAAGCTGTCCAAATGTGTACCTTATTTACTATACTGGACACAATTCTGATTGTTGGAAAATCAGAATCCTGTTTCATACATGAAAAAAATTCACAACATGACTTTCTCCCTCCCTTTCCCTGAAGAAACAAGTGCAAACGAGCAGCAGCGTCACCAGCACGACCACCTTCTCCTCTTCCCCCTTCCACAGCTCCTTTAATTTCCAGAGACAGCATCATGATGTAAAATTCCTAGTCCAATGCCTGGCACGTGATAACTATCCAATTAAGTGCTTGTTCCTTTCTCTTTCTCAAAGGTACAACACGTCCCAGAACTCTAGAAATGCAGAGTCAACAGGGGTGACTGTAGCATCCACAACAAGGGCCTCCAATTTATAACTATTGGAAAGACTGAAAACTTTTCCTTTATATGTGGCTAGGAGATTATTAACTTGTCAAGCTGTTTATGTAAAAAGGCTCTCGAACTTTTTCAAGAGATGTGCAAGGAATATTTTTAACATCGGGGAAGCTCCAGGGCTGAGAGAGAGAGGAGTGAATAAAATCCTAGCAGGATACACAAATCCTAAGCTTGCTAACTGAACTTCCTCTCCTTACCTCTCTGTTTTGCCTCCAATTACCTGATTGTAGATAAACCTTGGATCAGCGCTGTCTCCAAATTCCTCCCTTCCATACATGTCATCAAGAGTTAAGACCCGGGGGCTGGAGAGGTGGCTCAGGGGTTAAGCCTCTGCCTTGCAGGCAGAAGGCCCTGAGTTTGGATCCTAGACCCCACGTATAGACGCAGGGCGTAAACCTAAACCCGGGCGGCCTGAGTTTCTGGTCCTGGTAGGGCGGAGCCTGTGAATCCCAGGGCAGAGTAAACAAGAAGGCGGTCCATGGTGGTTCCCGAATTCGTCCGTGGTTCTACACACACATACACGCGCACACACACACATACACGTGCACAATTGAATAAATAATTAAAAAAATTAAAAAAAAAGAGTTAAGACCCAAGGAAATCATGATGCAGAAGATGACCAACCAGTTTGGAAGGGTGTCCTGGTCAGGGAAATGCCATTTGAAGGTCTAGTAACTGGTTGTGAGCTAATTTGATATAATGTCCTGTCTTTCTTCAGATGTCCCTTTTCTACATCTTGAATCACTTAAAAATAAGTCTTAAGAGACCCTGGATTTAAAATGATTAGCAACCACTAGCCTGACTTCACCACTTTCCAAAGGCCTGTTCCAATTACTGCTTATCTCTGGGACTCACGTCGATAGTTCTAGAGTAGGGATAACATTTACCTGCCTCAACAGGGTTTACAGAATTGTAACTCAAGTACAATTAGACATGTAAACACCTCACGTTTGTTTTATTAGCATGTTTCTTCTTAGCTCATTTTGTGCAGAAGTTACCATTATGACTTGAATAAAGCCATTCTAGAATTGCCGTATCTGAGAAAGTGAGAGAACAGTGGCAAATTAATAGATTCTTATCCTCTGTAATGTTCTTCTACATATGAGAAAGAAACTGAAATTTGTCAGTGTGTGTGTATATGTGTGTTTGTTTATGTGTGCATAATGTTTCCTTTGAAGAGAAATAGAGTATGCAGAAGAAGTTAGGTTAGAAAGGATATAGATTTCTTTTTAAGTGTGAAGTGAGATATGAGTGACTATTTTTGGTGATGAATTGCTTTCTTCTTGGAACTCTTTTTTCATTCATTATTGATGTGTTTTGCTCTTTGACATTTTCATACAACTATACGAAACCTTCCTTTTATTCTCTCCCCTCCTGGAACTCTTTATGGCCAAGCTAGCTACACAGTCATTGCACAGCTACAGTTCACAAAGAGACCCTGTAGCTAGAAGTGGTTACAATGATGGTCAAATTTAGCTTATGCATTTATCAGTTTTATCAGCAGTATCTATTCACAGCTTATGGAATTTCTGGTATTTGACAGCCCTTTATCTACAAAAAGGACAATTTCATATTTCATCTATTCTCAGAATCAGAGAAAAATAGTAGAATGTGTGGTAGTGATTGGAATGCTTGACTGGGAATAAGTGGGTAACTTTAGAGGAAAAGTAAGGGACTCCAGATAGCTCAAAAGAGCACATCAACATTGTTGGCCCTTGATCCAGAGTAGAAAAAAATGTAGCAATACTGTAAGGTGATGCTAAGACTTTGGGGGAAAATTGGACTGTATTAAGTGCTACTCATGACTCTGTTTTGTCACAACCTTTCCATCTGGCTCATGACTGCTAATCTTCCAGGTCCTGGCTCATGGAAAGTGCTGTTCCAAAAAAGTAATTCATTCTCTCTCTCTCTCTCTCTCTCTCTCTCTCTCTCTCTCTCTTCCATGCTTTTGTATTATTTTTAATCTTTTTTCATAATACAAATATAATACATTTTATTATATATGTGTGTAGATTTCAGTCTCCTTCTCTGGACTGTGGAGTTACGAGAACAGACATCATATTCATCTTTCTTAGGGTCTCCAGTGTTTGGCACAGTGCTTGGAGCCAAGCGTTTTGAAATGTCAAGAAGTTTGAAAGGTAATTAGTGAGGATGATGATTTGTGAACTCTACAAATGGGTGACAAGGAGAAAGAATGGGCATCAGAAGTCGGAGAGACTGCAGGAAACAGAGCTGGCGCGCTGGCCAAGGGAAGAAGCAGCTGACAGGAAGCATGCTTTGAAGAACTTGGCACAGATTTTAAAGCATTAGAACTACAAAAAGAGGTTGCCTTCATGAGACAGTTATGGAAGTGACCCTAATAAATGAGAATCTGCTCCCTTCCTCCTCTCCCCCACCTCCTTAAGCTGACAGACTTTGGAAAAAAAAGAAGCTACTAGAAGATGCTGTGACTTTGTGGACTGAATGCCTAGAAATGTGAGGCAAGATAAGAAACAGGTGAAACTTGAAGCAGTGCATCCCTGGGTAACTTTTATTCTCCAAGAACAGGGAGCAGGTGTTGATGGAGAACCAGGAACAAGAAAAATACATGGAGGTATGTGCATTTTCAGTGGAGATTTGAGTGAATGTTAGAAACCTGGGGAGAGAAGAATGAAAAGTTGGACCCAAGAATGAGGAAGTTGGGGCTAGAATTGCAGATATGGATGGAAACAGTTAGGAAGACTTTGAAGAAGACAGTGAAAGGAAACAGGGGAGAAATGCTTGTCGGAAGAAAGAACCTCTGGTGGCTATGTTCTGAATGACTGGGTCTTCTAAAATTCATAGGTTGAAATCTAATTCTGGGATGATGGTATTTAGAGATGGAGCTCTTGGAAGGTATTTCATGTCACACAAGCAGAATCTTAATAAAATGGGATTGGTGCCCTTATAAGAAGGGCCAGAGTTGTGGCTTTATTTTCTGCCATGTAAAGATACAAGAGAGGTTGGCAGTTAGTAATGTGGAAAAGGGCCATGATCCAGACTATGAAAACAACCATGCAGGCACCAGAATTTGAATTTTGGCCTAGAGTATTATGAGAAAGGAAGGCGTGTTGAATGAGCTGCATAAATCTATGGTAATTTGTTAATAGCTATCAAACTGTTTCTTGAAATCTTGGCTGTTTAGCAGACCAAGATTGCTGATAATATGGCTGAGTTTATCATATGACCCAGTTGTACCACTTCTGGACATATTCCTAAAGGACTAAATATCTTCCATAGAGATACCTTTATATCCATGTTCATTGTGACTCAATCCACAATAGCAAGACATTGCAATTTGTTTAGATGTCCATTAGCTGATAGATGAATAATGAGAAGGTAGTACATATAAATATTGGATTCCAGTTCTTAAGATAAATGAAATTATGCATTTCACTGAGAAATGGACAGAACTGGAAAAGCCTATACTGAATGAGGTTTCCAGACACAGGAAAACAAACACCACATGTTAGCTATGTGGATGCACGCATAGAACCTTCAGATTTGTGTACCTAACTAGGAAGATCTGTAAATACCGAGTCAGAAAACTTGAGAGGGACCATTGAGCATTAGGGTTGGGAGAAAGGGAAAGACCTTGAAGAGAGAATTGGAAGACCGTAGGGTGTAAGAAGGACGAAGGAGAATAATGTGGATGGGGGAGTTTAAGTGGGAAAGAGAGACACAGAAAAAGGAGAGAGAGAGAGAGTGTGTGTGTGTGTGTGTGTATAAAATAAGTAACACTAAGATTGTTATACATATCCAGACAGAAACCTACACTATAAGTTTATCACAGAAACAAAAACAGACATACCCTACTCAGATATAACCTACTCGGAGGTACGCAGAGAGATGAAGATAAGGTAAATGGAAACTGACCTGAGATATGTCTACCGGAAGCCATAAGCAAATAAAATTCCCAGTACCAAATATGAGTATTGAGCTGTTGGTCAGAGAGATCTCAAAGAATCCTTAAACAATATAGGCTTTTGCCATTGTTCTTGTTTGCCCTCCAGAAACTGACAATAAGACCTTGTTGTTGAAGCACGACAAACATCAACCACAAGACATGAAAAACCAAACTGGAACAGGTGTGGTAGCTTCCTTTTTGCCAGTCAGCTTTCATGGTGCTGGAAAGTTCTGTGCAATTGCTGGGGAAGACTGGCAGTCAATAGTCTCACCCAGCTCTGAAAGCTGCAAGCATCCATCCTGGCAAGAGATAACCATTGGTACAATAATGGCACGAATGTTATGAGGCCAACCAACAGCTCTCTAATAGCAAGGCTGCTTTTTCAGCTGGAAGCACATTCCTGCTACTGTAAATCAAACCAAGAACTTGTGAAGGGAAGACTAGGATGGAACAATTTCCTAACGTAGTTAGTTATAAGGACTTGATATCAAACTGCCTTCTAAATATTTGTCATTATACCTACAGATTAGAGGAGTTCTCAGCACTTTACTACAATTACGAGCTTTTTTCTTTTTTTAACAGTGGAAGGTATTTGATACACAGAATCGCAACTGGCTAAAGTGCAGAGGCTTTGTGACTGTGAACTGTTTAGCTCCAAACAGGACATCCACATCACCCCCTCATCCCTCAGGGAGCATTGTGGAAGAGAGGTCAGTGAGACTGAGAGAGATTGCTTGTACCATGGGGCACAGTAAGACAGTATCTTCTGAATAAGTCAGGGCTGCTGCATCCACGAACACACTGAAGCTACGTCTACTTCCAAAAGGTCTGACGAGCTTCGGCCTATCAACATTTCATCATGGAAGGAGCAAGTTCTCAAGATGTTCCATAGCTTCTTGAAACTATTAGAAGGGAGGGGAGAAGGGAGCAACTTTTCTCAATGGTATACCATCTGATATATCATCAATGCCCCAGCAAGTGCCCAGGCACATTCTTTTAATGGCAACCAGGTAAATCTCAGTGGGTCTCACCCACAAGGACATGAAAGCAGGAGGGAGACTGGCAGGGAAGAAGGCTTGTAGTAAGAAGAAGACAGTGATTAAGATTGCGTAATAAGGGGTGAAAATGACACAAATCCATGTATTAATGTATAAAACTAAATGAAAAATATAAATAAATTTTAAAAAGATGGCTGGGCTGCCAGCGTTTCCACACCCTGTTCCCCCCAGCTAATTTAAGAACAGACAAAAGGTAGGGGGCGAGGTCCCTGCCCTAAAGCTTAGGCTCAAACTAGGAGCACAAGGAAATCTCTCTCTAATTATTCAAGTAGTTTAATGATATGCTTTAACAGTTATTTTGCTGCAT
This sequence comes from Typhlomys cinereus, assembly GCA_023101885.1. Classification (NCBI taxonomy): domain Eukaryota; kingdom Metazoa; phylum Chordata; class Mammalia; order Rodentia; family Platacanthomyidae; genus Typhlomys; species Typhlomys cinereus. Next base: position 1,628,024 of record JALPQD010000168.1, read on the forward strand.
GGCAATTAGATTCAAATGGTAAGTCAGTCACACAAATGAATATAATTAGTAGTGTTTTTGCATAGTTAAATCAAGCATTTAGACGCCTGTTAGGGGAATGATGGTCCTGGGAGAAGTTTCTAGCACTTCCCTTGATGAAAGGAAGGACTATAAATGACCCCATAATTCCCTCATAGGCATAGTAGTTGAGCTTGGGGTGTCTGCCTGTGAGTGAAATTACTGTATTATTTTTATTCATTCTTTATCCCTGTTCTTCTTCCCCGCTCCAGTCAGAGAGGACTAGGAGGAGGGGCAAAGGAGATGTCACGAGTGAAAGAACATCTCTGCCACGGTCCCTCCAGGATGGGTGTGCTCTTGAGGTCTTCCTTTCTACATGCGAAAGGTTGGCAAGCCAAAGCTCGTGTCAGGTCTTGTGGAGATAAACACAGCTATCATTTCATGAATGGAACAGCTCTGCCATATCCCCAAAACACCATTAGGCATCATTCCTCTCCACCAGCTGGCTCTTACATTTTCCCTGCCCTCATTAGTCTTGTGGGGGGATGATAAAGGTATCTTGTTTGGGGTTAAGCACTTCACAGTCACTTATTCTTTGCTCTTAGGCCAGTTGTGTTTCTCTGTGCTAAATGCCTTCCATTACAAAGGAAAGGTTCTTGGCTAAAATCTGACAGCTGCACTGATCTATGAATCAAATGATAAGTATTTTTATTTCATGTCCACATAGCAACCCAATAATAGTTTGTTATCTCCTATGGCCCATGGCCTCTCCAAGAACAGTTTCTCACCCTTGTTTGCAGTAACAGGCACGAGTTCCCTCCTCCTAACCAGAAAGCCATTGGTTACTCCAGTATCATTCATGCCAATATTGCACCAATGGACACATCTTGCCTGGATAGCTGTTACTGTAATTTATAGACAGTTATTGGCAGTTAGTGTTTTTTCTCTTCCAGCAGCCCACATATCACCTTCTGGTACTATGACAGCTAATAAGCAAGGAGGAAGCTTCCAGATCTGTTCCACATTGTTTTCTCCACATACTGTGATCAAAGCGAATGGTGTCTTCAGCAATAGTTTCTTACCATCGGGTTCTGGTGGGCAAACAAGAGCCATGACAAAAGTCTGTATTGTTGCACGGAGACTTAGGATAACCTCTTGCTCTTTTGGAGGGTATCTCATGACCGGCACTGGAAGTTTTGTCTCATTTGTCTCTGTCTTCTGGGACAAGGCTGTCAAGGTATTTTATAAGCCCCTTTCTTCCTCTTCATACCCACTGAAACTCCACTTACAGTTTTTAAAAATTGTATTTTAAAATAAGTTATAATATAGGTTTCTGGCATCTGTATTTTACATCATTAGTGTTACTTATTCCTCTTCCATCCCTTACTATATTCTATCCTCACACTCCCTTAAACCTTTCCTCCCACTATTCCCCTTTTTACCTTCATGTAACCAATGTTAAATATTTATTTTAATTGCAAAATAAAATAACATACACTAATATCATAATATATGATATTTTAAAATAGGTACATATTATAGAATGGCTAAATCAAGACAAATGCATAACATCTTACATGTTTATTTGTCATGAAAGTACTTGAAATCTAGACAGTATTTCACTTTTAAAATTTTTCCCCTTTATTATTTGAAATTTTCTTCTAAACACTAACTGAGCTCATGTCTCCCTACTTCAACCTCTCCTTTCCTGTCCCTCTCCTCTCCCACCCTCCCTTCCATTTACAAATCCAGCCATGGATTTGAGTCTCTCCGACTCTCATGTCCATCTGCATGTGTGGATCACAGGACTTCTTTTTTTTTTCTGCCTTTACTAGTAAGGGTCTGGATATCCATGGTAGTGTGTATGGCCAAACCCACAGATGGTGAAGCTCCCATCCTCTAGTCTGACCCCTGCACCAAAGATTTTCTCTTAGTGTAGTTGTTTCTCCTGAGATCCTTGCTGGTCCATGGGGGAATGTTGATATAATAGCCATTGTGTAGATCTGGCAGAAGCAGATCTCATTGTAGTGAGCGCAAAGATGTAGTCCTGTCATGAGTGAAGTGCCACAGCAAGAAGTATACCTCCCTTCCTTACCAGCCCCTCTTCTGCTAGGTTCTCTGAGCTGTGGATGAGGAAAGATTTTGATGATCTAATTAGGGCTGCACAATCCAGGCTCACTTATGCTCTCACTCTGGCCAGTTTACCCAGCATTTTCCTATCCTATAGCAGGTACAATTTTTATCCACTTCATAGTGATTAAGTCAAGCCAGGAACCAGCTGGCCATTATCATCACCATGTTTTAAGCACAGAGCAAGTCTCCAAGAGGTTGGCCTGCAGTTGATGGGGGAAGGTTTAGCCTAGGACGGGTGAGACTAATCCTTGGGTAGATGAGTAAGAACTAGTGTAAAGGGGTTGAGATCATTTAGTATACTTGATTAGACATGCTGGTTGGGAAATTAAGGACTGTCCTTCTCTTAGCATGAGTGGATATGGTGTGGCCAATTCCCTTGGCCCCAGGTGTTGGTGTGGACTTTCCTGCCAAGTTGGGCAAGGAACTGTAACCAGACAATCTTAAGCCAGAATAAAACTTCCATGATTCCCTATAAACTGATCATCAATTTTTCAGCAACAATACAGGCTAATTGCAACGTTTGACTTTTCTAGATTCTGCTTTTGAGATCATGCAGCATTTGTCATTCCGTGCCTGAATTCATTGAACTAGTCTTCCAGCTTCATCCATGTTGTTTCAAAGTGACAGGATATCCTTTTGTTTAAAAGACCAATAATTCACCGTGTATCCATTTTATTTACCAATTTATCCACTGATGAACACTCATGCTGGTTCTCTGTTCGACTGTTGTAAATGACACTCCAATAAATAAGAGTCCAGACTATTCACTAATTTCATTTCCTTTGGACATATACACAGCTGGATTATATGATAATTGCATTTTGTAAAATTTCTTTAAGATATCCATTCCGTTTTCCACAATTTACTTTGCCAACATCAATTTACAGGAATTCCTTTCCCCCTTTATATCCTGAACAGCACTTATTATATTTTTTTAAACACAGCCAGTCTCTTAGGTATGAATTTATATCATGGATGTAATTTGTATTTCTCAGATGGAAAATTCTGATGAATTTCTTTTTCATATATTTGTTAACCTATTGTATGTTTCCTTTTAAGAAAGTCTAGTGTTCTTCACCATTGTTCAGACTTGTTTTTCTTACTTTTGATGTGTGTGGCTCATTATATATTTTAGATATATTAGATTAGATTAAATTTAGATTAACCCTTAATCATGCCCATATGATCATTTGAAGATTCTTTCATTCTGTGGAAATGGCATTGTTTCCTTTGACTTGTTGTCTCAGGGTGACAGTGTGGTTGCACCCAGGCTACCTTCAGTGGTCCTTTGATTGCTTCCTTGTGGAAGCTTGATAAACTGACAAAATCTTGTCCATTTACTTTTGCTTATGTCACTTGTGTTTTTGGTATCATATCTGAAAAGCTGTTACACCAGTGTAATGGGGATTTTTATGTCATTTTTTCCTAGTCTTACAGTTAGAGGGCATGTATTTTATTTTTTAATCTTGGGGTGGAAGAGAAGTCGAGGCAGGAATGTTATCTGGAAGTACATGGGCCAGCTAAACTAGAGTACACAGTGTGGTGACCTAAACAACAAAATATGTGACCCTGTCTCAAAATCAAGGTAGAAGTCTAAAACCAACTTCTGAGAGCAATCCTAGGACTTCCAAATATATGGTATGACATGCACACATCTGCTCATGCACACATATAAATTAAATATAAATAAAGTAATTTGTAATCTACACTGAAGTGATAAAAATAAAATTATTCTTTAATCTACACCCAGTTGATTGTTGTGTTTGGTGTGAGATAAGGATTGACTCTTATTTTTCTAAACATGGATGTCCACTTCTCCCGTCTTCATTTGCAAAGAGGCCATCTTTTCCTCAGAATCTACCAGATGAGGCAGTTCTTCCTGACTGAGAGCAATTACCTGTAAACGGTAACGCCAGAAGAGTCCTAGACAGACCAGGATGTAAGGAAAACTCAGTATGATGAGAAATACACTTTCAGGGATAGATAGTTGCAAGCATGTCAATGAATTTAACGAAATGAATTTACATTAAATTTCTAAGAGTAAAATTAATTTTCCAGGTATACTTTAGCTTCCAGGTGAATACGATCCCATGGAATCTTTTTTTCTGTGGATACCGTAGACTCCTGCTAGTTCAGACATAGCTGGATATTACCTCTACGTGCCGCCAAAGGCATTAACAAGATAGGTGTTCATTAAACTGTATGAAACCCTTCTGAAAGCGCAGTGTTATTTCCATCAATTAATTCTGTAACTCTTCGAAGATTCTGAGTGTGTTGAGCTCAAATGCTCAGGAGTGAGAAGTGAGTAGCATCACAGCTTCCATCTGCCAGCCCACATGTCCACGCGGAGCCTGCACACTCGCTCTCCAAGCAGAGAAGCGTGGCTCCTTGTTCCCCTGCAGTCTCAGGTTCAGGCTGTTTAGCTGTCTTGTCATATTCACAAAGATGTACAATCTACGGAGCCACTGGGGGTCTGACAAGTTGGGGCTCTCGGAGCTTATTAATTCCAAAAAGTCCTTCATCTGAGGTAGCAGCTCAATAAATATCTTCAAGTTCCTGTGACTCCGCCATCCGAATGCCTTAAAATAAAAAGAAATCTCTGCGCTCTTATTATTCTGAATTCCTCTTCTTCCAAAAGCACTCGGGCTCTTTAAGGTGAGGGCATCTGGGGAAGGAAAGTCTGTTGGATCATGTCTGCATCATGCAGTGAACTTGAATTGCACAGTTCACAGCACAGGGGCCCTTGGCAAGCAGAAATGCCACCCCGTATTTTGTCAACTCTGGTAAATTAGTGAAACCTTTCTTTCTTTTCATTTTAGCGTCTGATGAAGGTAAGTGAACTTAGCTTTCCTGTTTAAATCTTGGTTTTCAGATTTCTTACTGATAAGAGCACTAGATATTGATTGCTCAGTTTTAGATGGGAGCCAAATTAAAGAAATTTTTACTTCCTTTTCTTTCTTCTCCTTTTTTTTTCTTTTATTCTATTTCCTCTATCCTTTTCTCTTTTATTCCTCTCTTCTTCCATCCCTCTCTCCCTCTCTTTCTTCCTTCTTTGAAAGTCTGGACTTTCATGAAGAAATGAACGAAAGTTTCAGGTGCTAAAGAGGAGTATACAGTATTCAATATGTGTAGAAAACATTCAGACAATTTTGTGTATGTGTGCATAATGAGTACATATATGTATGCACACACGTGTGTATGTATGGGCGTGTGTGTACTCATGTGTGGCACAGTGCATATGTAGAGGTCAGAGGGCATTTTATGTTGATCTTGCCTTCTATCTTAAGACAAGGTCTCTTTGTTGTTTGCCAATGTACACACCAGCATAGCTGGCCTATGAGCATCTGGGGTTTCTCTTCCCTCTACCTTTGGCCTTGTCATAAGAGCACTGGGATTGAAGATGGACTCGATCATGCCTGGTGCTGTGTGGATTCTGGGGAGTTGAATTCAAATTTTCACATTTGTGTGACAAATGCTTGGCTTACTGAGCCATCTACCTAGTCTATCAGAGAAGTTTTGAACTAAAACCTAAATTTAGTTTTGGGGAACATCACACATGGAGCTTTCTTTCACTTTTGATATGAAGCCTTTGAAGTCATACAAAAAGACACATTTTCTCAACTTTGAAGAGACAAACAAAGCAGTCTTGTGTATAGAAAGAACTGAAAACCAAAACTTCAAAGATGTTTTCTATCAGATTAATTTATTTAATCACTTACATAAAAATGAGCTAGAAATCTCCTATATACTACAAGTATGTAGATTTCTCTTTGTATATTTATGTCTATATCATTTTTCTCTATCATCTATCTATCTATCTATCTATTGATCTACCTCTTGATCTATCAATCTATTGCTCTATCATCTACCTATATACGATCTGTCCATACATCTTCCATTTACTTATCTATCATCTATTTATTTGTCATCTAATTAGCTCTGTCATCTATAAACTGGCTATCATGTATCTATCATTATGATCTATCATCTATTTTAATTTAAATTAGAGCATTTGATTACTTTCAGATGAGCTGGAGAATGTTAGATGTTAGATGAAAAAGTAAGGTATCAAACATTTGTAATGAAACTGGATGAATCACAGTATTAGTACTATTTTCTGAGATACATACGTGCAAGAGAGGAATATTTTGGAAGGAAGGAATGGAGAGAAGTGTTGTTTGGCAGATATTAAATTTTGTTGCTTGTGAGGTAGTCAAATGAGGTTATGCCAAAATGGACCACTGGACATGTAAACTTTGGGTTTAGCAGAAAAATCTAAATGAGATATGGAAGTTTCAGCAGTTGGCATAAATTTGGTACTAGAAATTTTAATTATCTGAAAAGGAAAAGTTTCAACTTCAAGAAATTTATTTATTGTGTATGTGTTTGTGTGTGTGTGTGTGTGTGTGTGTACAACTTTTGTAGTTGGTCCTCTCCTTCCATCATGTGGGTTCTAGGACTCAGGGTGTCAGACTTGTGCTGGCGAGTGCCTTTACCTATCCTGCCATCTCATTGGCCCAAACAATTTCACCTTTTGAAAGTCAGAAAAGCAGAACAAGTTGGCAAGAGACAGCAAGAAGCACTAATGGCTATGTGGCAAAAAGGTTCACATTCCAATCCTCATAGGAACTCCTGAACTGCTCATGAAGTTCAACACGAATAGAGGTGCCTTTGGGAGTTGTAACATAAAGGTTGTTGTTTTGGGGGGCAAAATTAGTTTTGATGTGGCTGTTGACATGGAAACATCCCTGGAGTTTCACAAGTAGGGAAGAGGTGAGCGTATTGATGCTAGGTGTGTGGGCTGTAATTTAAAGGGTCTGATTATCCTATGGAGAGCACAACAGCTGAAGGGGTAAGTTTGAGATTGAGTGGTCCAGAGAGAATGGTGTGTTTTAAAGGTGTGTGGGCACTAGAATATGCTAGAATATGGTAACAATGACTTGTCTTGACAGAGATGTTGAAGGCATACGAAAGGAGGATGATCAGAAAAATTTATCTAATAGGATTAGCAGGTAAAAGATTGCTCACAATGAGGGAGTCATCATTAGAAGAAAACAAGCTTTCTTATACACAAAGGAATTAAAAATGAATTGACAGAACATTTTCAGATTTGTCTATGGTACAATGTTTTTGGTAATTTTTGACAAATAGCAAACTTTCCTCTTAGGATTGATAAAAGTCATGTGTCATATTTTCCTGGATGTTCTGGGAGTCAACCATTTCCTTGGGGATCCCTGTGTGCATCCACTTGTGATCATTCAGAGCTATCCTGTGAACACTCCTGTCTGCCTCACAACCTCTGCCAGCAGACCTGTATGGCTTCCATAAGTGCAACCTCTCGAACTCTGTGCTTGGGAATTTTTCCTCAAGTTCAGCAATCCATCCATTTGCACAGCTTCTGACCACCTTGACTTTCACAACAGGTTAAAAAAAAGGCTCCTCTTACTTCTCTCTCACACTGGATATGAAAAATAATATTTCTCCATAGTCTGTCTCATTTTTTTCAACATTTAATTTCCTTTGGACCTAGCAGTAAAGAAATAAATAGATACTAACTCTAATATCTCTAGAATAAATGAGATGTTCCAGACATGATTAGACCTACAAACATTCCTTATAATTTCTAAGCTGAGAACAACAGATGTTAAAGGCAAGAAAATTAGATCTGCAGTACTACTTGTAAGCAATTTGTCCATTCTGACATGATATTAGCAGTAAGTATTGAAAATTATTAAGAGTGCAATCATTTAAGGATGGCATTTCTTTATCCTTGGAGAGATGTGGCAAATTCTTCATACCTCAGAGAATTCCACAGATACTGATTACTGATATGGACACTGGAATAGAATAGTCCTGGCAGGACACAGTATCAATATCTAATATTTTCAACTTCATTTCTTAGCTTTTCTTATTTCATCCACAAGAAATAAGACCTCCGAAATACCTGCACTTGCTCTCCTTCATACCTGCTGATGGTCACAGTGTAAAAAGGGAGACTTCAGGGTCAAGGATTTTAATGTGTGAATAAAACTTTCATCACGTGCGACAAATTATAACTCCTGGCTCTTGGCTTCATGATGAAGAAAGGAAATTGCAGAACTAGATACCATCTGAGATTTAGATGGAAATCATAATAAAACCCTAAACCTGCTTGCATAGCTTTCTTGGTTCTCCTTGCTCTCCCCAAATTAGCTCACAAATCAGTTGTGCTGTGGCCTGGCCCCTCCTTAAGAGAGGAATCACCCTCTGGCCTTGGCAAGGTTGCTTCATCTTTGTGCTCTGGAGCCAACTATGAAAGCATCTAGATGAAAGAGGAAGAGAAAGAGGCTGAAAGAGAGAGAGTACTTCAAGGATGGGATCCATATCTAAATGTAATTTTTTTCTATGCATGGTTTTTACTTACTTTTAACATAGTATCTTATAATACTTGCATTTTGACTTACAAGAAATCAGGTAGGAACTGTGAAGCTGTAATATTGTAATGTTGTGTCAGTGATCCAAAACTTTTAGACTTTGGAGAGTTTTGGATTTGAGATCACAATCTCTCTCTCTCTCTCTCTCTCTCTCTCTCTCTCTCTCTCTCTCTTTCCTCTCTCTCCCTCCCTCCCCCTCTGTCTCTTTCTCTTTCTCTCTCTGTATATACATATATGTGTTTGGAAGCATGCATGGTATATTTTAAATCAGTGTATTGATTTTATTATGCAACAGTGATGTCCTTCCACAAAAAGGAGGTGACTTGGGGACTCGGGAAATGGCTCAGTGGGTAACAGCACTTGCTGCGAGATCCAATTAGTGTCCTTACAGCACAGGAACATGAATCTGATTAGTGTCGTTTGTCTTGCCTCCAAGTCTTCTTGCCTGTGCGCATGCTCATTCTTCTCTTCGCAAGATGCATCCTGCTCTTATGCATTTGACAACAGCCCCCTAAAACTTCCTATCTTCGACTCACTGAGGCTGTCTTGACATTTTGCTGATCTGCCACCCATTCCCACAGAGTTGCTTTTGCAGAACACCATCGCACAAAGGCGTTTCCTCACAACTGCATTTCTCTTCTAAACCGTGAGAATTTCAAGGGCCACAACCTTGACTTTCATTTCTTCAGATGTGCTATATGGCACACATAATGACACATAGTAGGCTCTCAATAAAACTTGTCTTGAAAGAATATCATTTACTTAACAAGTCTTTCTCTAAGTGCTGTGTAAACAGAATTCCTTCACAGATGCAATTTAGAATGACTCCCTGAGGCTGCAGCATAGAGAATCACATAAAGAGCGGGTCTGTTTAAAGCTTCCACTAAAATCACTGTTCACTTTGTGGTTGAAAGCCCTTTGAATAAATATCTCAATGGCTAGTTTCTCCTGCTTTATAAGTGTAAGATGAAAACTTGAAGCTACTGGCCCAAGGCATGCTTCCTTGTATTAAATATTTATCAGAAAGCAAGAGGGGGACTAGAGAGATGGCTCAGGGGTTAAGACTCTTGCCTCCCAAGGAGAAAGTCCTGAGTTCGGATCCCAGTGCCAGTAAAACACCAGGCAGAAATAGCCAAGGCTTGCACTTCTGGTCTTGGTGGGCGGAGCCTGGGAAATCCCGGAGTGAAGCAAAAAGGAGGTGGAACCAATCCAAGATGATTCGTCCTCCACTGATACACACAGCGTCTGTCCTTTTGCACTTAGTATCTCTAGTTCCATCCATTTTTGAACAAAGAGCATGCTGTTCTTCTTTATGCCTGTGTTCATTTGTGTGTGCGTGCGTGTATGTCTTTGTGTGTGTACATGTGCATGTGTGTGTGTGTATGTGTGTGTGTGTGTGTGTGTGTGTGTGTGTGTGTGTGTGTGTGTAGCCAGAGACTGGCCTTGAATGTCTCATCTGTCTCTTCTCACCTTATGTTTTGAGAGAGTCTCTCACTGAGCCTGACGTGCACTGATTGGTCACTGGCCGTTGAACTACAGGAATCCACCTGACTCCGCATCACACGTCTTCAGTCCTATTACCGCAGGTGCCTACCATCAACATTGCCAGTTTTATGACAGAGTTGTGATACTCACGGGGCAAGCGCTTTACCAACTAAGCCATCTTTCTAACACCATTAACGCTTTTAATTCCTTCCCTCATGGCCAGCAAACAGAAAGCATTTGATTACAGTAACTGCAGTCAATTTTTTCTTTCCTACATTATAGTTAAAAATTCTGCTTATATTGTTTCAAAACTATTGAATATATATCATTGATTACAAATACCCATCAAAGTACTTTATTTATGCAGTTGGGTTGTGTTACATCAAGTAAAAGGTTACTCAGAAGGAGCAAGCTTGCCACTGAAAGGCAATGTCATAGGTAACTGATGACATTAACTTTTTCTGTAGGTGGTCAAAGTATTATAATAATTCAGGCTCATGAAATTCTTACTGTGGGCACAATTCTGTGCTAAGTGCTTGTTTGCGCTTTAACTTCCAGGTTTGATATCCTATATTCTCATTTTTTGACAACAGGGAATGGTGTGCAAGGTAGTTGGAGGGTTGTATGTTCAGTTGTTGGTAGCTGAGGTGACAACCTGACATGGGAAACTTGACTACTGCTCAGGCCTCATGTTCAGCCAGTCTCTAAACACTTGAATAAGTCCTCTGGCATTCAGCACATTAAATATAAGACATGCAAGTGGGCAGGCTAGAGAAAATGAATATTTAGAATTTTATCAGAATGATCATCCCCCCCCTCCCTGGAGTTTCCTTTTTTATCATTTTTGCTCCGCAGAGGATTCTGTGTCATGTGCATATGTGTGCAGTTGCACATGCACTTGTAGGTCTCTGTATGCAGAGGACTGCAGTTCATGTTGGTATCTTATTCACAGGCTCTCTAATTCAGTAGCTCACTTGCCCCTGGGATTCCCTGTCTGCCTTACGAACGCAGGCATTGCAAGGGCTGCCGCGCCTGCCTGGCTTTGTGTGGGTGACTAGGATCTGGGCTGCAGGATTGGCGCTTGCATGGCAAGTGCTTTATCCACTGCGTCATTTCTCCATCCTGGTAACTAAGTGTCAAAATCAAATCCACTAACTCTTAATCCATGTCCTTAAAAATGTTAAAGTTAATTGGATTTGAAAAATGTCATATGATAGTCTTGAACTCCAAATTAGGAGCGACCCTTTAGGTGGGATCTTGCCTTTAGGTACAGGTGCCATTTCTACTCACCTTTCCGTGTCGTCACCCAGACTCCATGGGCTCAGCCTTCTTTGTTCCTTTTTGCTCTCATGTTAACTCAGTTCTTTTGCATAAAAACTCCCAAGACGGCATAGACGTCCTTTACTTAATGTAAAGCTTTAGTTTCTGGAAATAAATAATGGGATATCACAAACAGAACTTTGGGTGTACAGAATTCCCAACAGAATCTCTTAAGAGATGTTTTCTGAGGTCATTAAAAATCATGAATTATAAGCAGTTTGAAAATATGCACATACATAGTGACATGCATACATGTAGACACACACAGACACATGCAGAAACACGCAGATACACACAGACACAAAGACAGACACACACACACTCTCTTTCTCTCTCAAGTGAAATGTGAGACATCTGTGCTAAAGTTGGTCAATATTTAAAAAATGTGTAAAAACCATGGTTCACTTTTAAAAAAACCTGCATAACTGTTTTATATATGACATTGTCATACACATGCATACATAAGACATGTAAAACATCTGTATGATTTGAATTTATAAATGCATTTTCAACTGAATTTATCTAGAATAAACTGATTTATTTAACCAAAGTTTCATCTTTCTTCAGAAGAGATTTTCCACTTGCACATAGGTACTGTTCCTCTGTGGTTAACAAACCAAGTCTGTTGTTGGTAAGTCTTCATTCCTTTCTCACATTCTTGTATTTTGTGTCCACTTGGTGTAAATACTTTTCCTTCTTACTTTCAGGCTACACCTCAGTCATTATCATATTCATCTGTTAGAACTGTCTTTTGCTACAATCTCTTTCCTCCCCATCCATATCAATTTAAAAATTCAACTTCACAAAAGACTTTCAGAGATTCTGTAGCATCCCTCACACTCTCTGATTTCTCTGCCATTTCAAACCTATTTTCTCTTCACTCTGTGGCTGCCTTGAAGAAACTCTGCTCCAAATTTTTCATCCCTAACCACACAACTCACAGACTCTTTCTAGTTCCCTACAATTCTCTCCTTTCCACTCCACATGCCCCCGGACTCTCTGTGCTTCAAGCCACAGCATGAGAGCTCTCTGCCCATTATCAGTGGTCCAGCAATCATCCACGTCTTGACTTTTGCTGTTGTGTGTAATGACTTCATTTTTCTCATAGTCTCTTACTACTAAGGATTTAACATGCTGCTTGAAGACATCTGTCATATCTAGCTCTGGGATTAGCTGGTGATTGATAAGAATGTGTGAGCAATATCATTGCTCTTATCATTAGGGTACAAAATATCATTCAGAATGAGTGTGTGCGGGCTCCTTGCACTGTGCACATGTGCACTGTGGCATGGGGATACTTTGTCCAAGAACCCTGTGGACATTGATATCTTCCAGAAACAAAGGTTGGGCTGGGCACATCTCCCTGGAGACAGCTTTTCTCTTGTGTGTTTCCGGATGAAACAGCTCAAAGGTTAAGCAGGTCGGTGGCCACAGCTCATTGCTACTCTGTCATCTGTCATGTCAAGTCTTCTCAAGGCTGGATGGTGGGATCTTCAGACCTGGAAACCACAGAAATGAAAAGAAACTGCATATTTTGGACAAGACAGGTAAGGTTTTATTGGGAGAGATTTTTTTGGTTTGAGAGCTGAAGGGTACTGTGACTGAAGAGGTTACTGCATAGTTACACTCAATAGATGAAGCAACAGATGATGGTTGTAAAGTAATTGACCTTTAGTTATGTGCAAGTTCAAAAGATATTTTTCTTCTAATGTGGAAGTATTCTAGCATTGTACTTTGTTGTATATGGATGCTCAGGCTCACACATGTATATCTGTGCATGAGTGCATACATGTATGTGTTTGTGTATGTGTTTCTGTGTCTGTGTGTCTCTCGGCATATGCATGTTTTCAAACTTTACAAAGCATTGTCTTCTTGCATCAACATCTGGTGTTATGGTAGAGCTGAAGGGCTTTCAGGGCTCCAGTGAGGCTGTACCCAGTTCTCCTTCCCCTGCAACCCCCCCTTTCTGCTAGCTGAGTCCTCCTAGGCTATTGCCTGCACCATCATGTTGCTGCTGATTTCATAGGTTGACCTGGGCTCTATGAAAAAGTTGAGGGCCTGTGGGCGCTGCAGTGAGAAACACAAAGGGCAAGAGGTCAAGTCTGCTTTGGATTGGGGTCTTCCACCAAGCATTTCTCTAATGGGAACATGTCTGCATGCAGAGTTGGGTAGAGACTAACTCGGGGTGAAAGAGAAAAGAACTTGGTGCCAGTTATATTCAGGGATCAACCCGACAATTGGTGGTTGGATCTTTAGGCGTATCTGTGAAGAATTTGTAAATAAGGCAGGCCTGTAGGAAATAATGTCATCCACAAAACACGGGACCATTCTTTGGCTGGTGGATAACATGGAGGGAGTTGGTTCAGCACTTTGGCATGCTGGCAAGTGGGAAGTATTTCTCTCTCCTAGAAAATCCTGTGACTGTAGCATGGATAGTTTCCTTGACTCTTACCAAGACTTATAAGAAAGAATAAGCCCTTCCCCCTCCCTAAGATGCTTGAGTTCTGTACTCATTTAGCAATGGAAAGTTGAAACTAATACAGAGACAAGATAGTAAAAAGGTAGATGTGAAACCTTTCGTGTCATTTCAGCCATCCATCAGGTGTCTTAAAGGTACCAGGCAAGAGGCACTTCCATGGTGCAGGCATTATCTGACAGATAATGTACTATTCATAGGTGAGACCTCTAAAACTAATGATTTTCCTATTTGAAAGGGCTCTCAGTATATAGTCCAAGCTGACATCAAATTTGTGTTCCCTTGCCTCAATCTCCCAAGTGCTGGGATTATAGTAATTGTCTCCTCACTGTGGAAACATATCTCACAAAAGCAATCTAAGGAAAGAATGGTTGGTTTTGCTTGTGCTTTGAGCTCACAGTGCATCCTGATGGGAGAGTCTTGAGGCTGCTGTTACCTTGCACCTGCAGAGGCAGAGGGATGAGCCCCTATGCTCAGCTAACTTTCTTCTTTTCGCCCAGCTCATGGACCTGTACTGTTCATAGTTAGGGTAGTTTTCTACTTCAGCTAACCTAATCTAGTAATAATGCCCTGCACATATGCCCAGAGATGTGATCCTAAGTCCTTCTCAGGAACCATCACGACACATGTGCATTGATTTCTAAGCTGATTAAGACTAAGAAAATTCAGAGAGATTTCCTATTTTACTCTTTTTCTATAACTGTATCCTCTTGTATGTTCATTTTGCATAGCCATTTCAAACTCATCTAGTTTTTTTTTGCCTCTGTGTGTGTGTGTGTGTGTGTGTGTCAGAGGACACTGTGTGTGCCTGTGGAGGCCCACAGGTGATTCAGAAATCGCCCTGGATTGTGCTACCTCCTCTGTTTTGCTCTGGAGTTTCCCAGGCTTCGCCTTCTAGAGACTGAAGTACAGGCTGCTGCATTTCCAATAGCACTTTGTATATGATCTGGGATCTGAACTCAAGAACTTTTGCTTTCAAGGCAGAAGCTTAACCCCTGAGCCATCTCCCCAGTCCAACCCATCTAGTTTTGCCATGGTCTAGTCACAAGGGGCTCCTAGTCTCTGTTTTAGAAGAAAGCTGTGCGGAAGCTTTTCACGGGTCATAGGTTAAGGGTTCAGTGTTTGCCTCAGCTGCCCTAAGGTAAGCATACCTATTGTATTGCTTCTCATATTTTTGTTGTCTTTCTTGGAAATTCCTTTCTGAACTCCTAGCTTAACTTTTAAAAGACAGTTAAAGATTTAAAGTGAAATATGTCCTATGTAGGAAAATGGATGAAACTGGAGATGACCATTTTTACACAAAGTAAGCTAGACTCAGAGATGCATCAAATATTTCCTCTCGTGTGTAATGCAGATGAAAAGCAACAACATGAAAGTAGGTAGGGGGGCACTTGGGAAAAGGAAGGTGATTTGCAAGAGAAGGGAAGAGGCAAAACAGGATAGCAAGGAGGGATGAATATGATATAAATGCATACTATACATATGTGATAAAGTCTTGATGAAATTAATTATTTCACATGTGAAGATGTGCTAACCTAAAAAAAGTATTAAAAATATAAAAGACGCTAGCAGCTCAGAGAATATTTAAGTGATTTAATTAAATCTTGCATAACAGTCTTTAGTGTTTACATAGCTACCCATGATGGATTTTGTTGTGTCCGCCCAGGATTTACCCCAGGGCATGGCCGAGCACATAGGACCAAAGATGGCACTGAGAGCTAATGTCCTGGGTGTAACCCTGATCACATCACAGAGAGCCCTAATTGGCTTTCAGAAATTGACCTGCCTTCCGCACTGAGAATCATCCAGCCTGACCTCTAGGGCCTGAATGTTTGGGTTGACCTTTGACACAATTGGCTGCCCATTTCGTGCCCTATGGTCCTTTGTCTATATAAGCTGTTTTGTTACCCCCAATAAATCGAGATTTTGCTCTGACAAACTCCCCGCCTATGGCCGAGTCTCTGGAGAGTTGAGGCGGAGGTGCGGGCGGCCGGGCTTACCTATCTTCATCCCACAGCCTGGAACCGTGTAATAGTGTGTGAGTGAGTGTGTGAGTGGGTGGAGAGACCCACATCGTGAGTGGAAAACACCACGGATTTCAAGAGCAGAAGTGGGTCTCCATTATTACCCAAACTGTACTTTGATATAAAAAGATCATTCATAAACTCAAAAAAGTTCTTCAGAAAGAAGAATAAAAAATAGTTTACTTTGGAGGACTTTTGAAAAATATAGCCAATTATAAAATATTTTAAAATGTATAGTGGCAATCTGTTTGGTGAAACTCAACACTGTTAATTATATGCAGTAAGTTCACTGCGAAACACATCAGATTTAGACACATTTGGCTTTACTCAAAGAAAGAATGTCCAATGAAAGAGAAAAGGTGCTTTAATACACTCATAGACTTTTATTGCTTCGGTGAGCAGGTGAAGAAGAGAAGCAATTCTTTATTTCCAAATTATAAAGCACGATCAAATTTGAAGCTGTGAAAATATTGAACTTTTGCTAGAAAAAAATGATTTGAAGCCCTGGTGATCACACAGAGAATCTAGACAATTTGACAGCTATGAATTTATCTCACTTGTGAATGAATAACCTTTGTAACTCACTAGGGACTTAAATATTCCAAACACATTTCCCTGGAAACACTTCAAAAGGCGTAGTTCATTTCTGTCCTTACCAAGCAACCTCTTTGGTTTATCTTGAGTTTTTCTGGCTTTGTGGTTTGAGAAGGGACTTGAAAGTTTGAAAATTAACATGGTTACAGCTTGCCAGTGTGTTTCAGTCCTGTAAGAACGAAGTAAGATTAACTCTTTGATTATCTTAGAATTTAAACAGCTTCTTTTAGATCCAAAATAGGGAAATGTCATTAATATAATTTATGAGATTTCAGCTCTGTCCCCAAGTTAAAGTTCAATATATAAAAATAAAAGAGGACCTATTTCCTCTGAAGTACCTCTTTGAGACTGTCTGAAAACCAAGTATTTCTTCGAGTTAGTCTGTGAGTTTCTGGTCAAGTGTATTGATAGTTTTGGTGACTTTGCTGTATGTATTATACACTTTGGTATTGTGTAATGTTCTGAATATTAGAATTTAAGTTGTACTGCTTCTTGGATCTCTGAATCAATTCCATTACTTTTCTTCTCATCTCATTTCACCTCACAGGCACACCCACTGTTGTCGATGGCATAACATTCCTGACAGTGGACAGCCATCTTTGTGGCTCATGTTGTAGGATCCTCAGTAGAAATCTGATAAACTCTTCAACTATTTACTCTATGTTCTCTTCCCCTTCCTATCTTCTCTCTCCAAAAGTCTGGGTGAGTAGATGTCCATCCTCCTCTTTATTTTCTGGTGACTGAACACTTAGAATTCTTACTCTAGTTTTACCATGTCATTTTAATGGTATGTCAGAGGCATAAACAGGCTGGGATGTCTCTCCTTTCTTTGTTGTAGAATCTTAAACTTTACTTTTCCTCTTGGTGGTTCTCTTTCAGTTCTTGGCCAGGGATACTTTTGTTGCAAGAGACAGACATCAGTTTAAACCAGAGTAAGGAGGAGATAGTTAAGGATGTGGAACCTGTGACTAAGTCACAAGTGTAGACAGAACAAAACAGATACTCTTGCTTTCTCCATAGTGTCTCATCACTATTACAGGCTAAGGTGACAATCCTTTTGTTTTCATGTCCACCCCTTTTCTTCATGTCCCTTACCCTTCTTTCTCTCTGTGTTGTCTTTCTTCTGAATTCGCACATTTTTCCTTCATAGATTCTCCCAAATGTCTTTCTCAGCTCTGAGCTTCTAGTACCTATAGCTGATAATTTTCTAGATTTTTAAATGTGTATGGTAAATATTATAATTGTCACATTGGTGATATATATGTGTGTATATATATATGTGTGTGTGTGTATATATAT
The DNA here is from genome assembly GCA_023101885.1 of Typhlomys cinereus. Taxonomy (NCBI): domain Eukaryota; kingdom Metazoa; phylum Chordata; class Mammalia; order Rodentia; family Platacanthomyidae; genus Typhlomys; species Typhlomys cinereus. Next base: position 1,645,765 of record JALPQD010000168.1, read on the forward strand.
ATACATATATATCCACATATATGTATGTGTGTGTATACATATATATACATATATATCCACATATATGTATGTGTGTGTGTGCCTGTGCACATGTGCGTGTGCAGGCATTAATACCTTAGTATATGCATGGAGGTCAGAAGAAAACTTTCGTGGATTTGGTTCTCTTCATGTTTATGTGGTTCTAGAAAATGAATACAGGCATCAACCTTGTATGGCATGTGCTCTACAAGCCCTTTAGCTCTCTTACTGGCCCAAATTTTTGATATTTAATTCCATATTTCTGGTTTGACTGTATAGGTTCTGGTGCCTTACCCAATTCAATGTGTGCATGGACTGAAGAGGGACAGGTGTTTCTTCAGAACTATAGCAAACTATAGAGAGCTATGCTCTGTAGCTAAACAGGGCATGGAACCTGGCAACATCCTTAATGTAGCTGCTAGATAGTGGAGAACACATTTTGTATCATCCTACAAAGGAACAATGTTTACTACAAGAGCTTTTATGTATGAATCTGTTATGTCCCTTAACTGTTAAATGTCACACAAATGCATGGTGTTGTCACTATACCTTTTATTTGCATACAGACTTTAAAGTGACATTATACATACTCTTTGTCTCTCTGCTCTTAACAATCACCAATGGTTACCCATCCTTCCTTCAGAATGTCACTTGATTCCATTTCCTTCCCCAACTCTCTCTTTTACGGTTGCCCCCAATCTCTTTGAGCTTCTTGTCACTTTTTCCTATTTCTTCTATTACAGAAGCTTTTTAATTTTAATTATTCACTGACTTCCAGCCTCTCTTATTGCCAATCCATCATTCATATTACTGACAAGTTGATCATAAAACACTCTTTCCATCTTGTCATTTTCCCACTGGAAGGCTTCAGCAACTCCATACCCATCAGATGCCAAATGGTTTATTCTGATAGTGTTAGACCTTGACCATGACAGCGATCTATGTGGCAGTGCCCAGTGTCCACTCCATTGGCACCGTATCCTGGCTGAACTCTACCTGGACCTGCTGTTATATTCATGCTGTAGTCCATCTTGCCTCCCTGGAATGAACAACACTTTTCTGCCTCTGTGGATCCCATCCATCATTCCAATCCTATCAAAGTCTCCTTTGTAAAGCCTTCTATATTCAGTCCAGCTCTTTTATTTCTCTGAATTAGTACACTTCTTCCTGTTCCATTTTATTAGTCCTCCAATTCCATAAGTGTAGTTCAGTGATGTTCCACAGCTTAAAAACTTTTCAATAATCTCGTTTCCTCAATGGGTTATATATTTCATGAAGCAGAGGCCATTTTTCTATCTTAATGTCTTTCTTTTGACAATTACTGTGTCTTACATAGAGCAAGAGCTTCTAAAATATCCAACATTAGTGAAAAAACTCTCTCAAGAACATTTGCTATTATGCTAAATGGATATTAATATGTTAAAATTTTGTTGGTTTTCTGTCCTAATTATTTTTTCTCATTATAACTAAACTAAATGGTGACAGTATTAATTTCTACACATACGAAGGAGAAATGATTTTGCTTTAGAATGACACTGAAACTTCACTCTCAGGTTGTGGTGTAGCATGTTAGGTGGCAGTGTGGAAAGCAGATGGCAAGACTGGTGTGTAAATTCCAGCATCTTAGAACCATATAGTGGAGAATTGGATAGAGTTAATTTTCAGAAAAATGTTCTGTGACTTATGGGGCTGGGTGCAAGGGAGATGCATGTGTAATGTTCAAATGAATGGCCCATTGCCAAAAGAAATGCAGTCTGCATGAGGGAGCCATTGGCTGCCCCAAAGAGTGAACTGCTTGTGATACAAGATCCTAATAACTTAGGTCAGGGTTTTGCCAAGGGAGAAGCTATTCTTTAAACTTTCTGTCATTAGAGGTTTCCAATGAGTTTCCAGGGGACTTCATTTCTTATAGGAGTGGCTCTTTGATATATTTGGAGCAAATGGGAACCCAAGAATTATTTTGGCAAAGCCCTTAACATTCAATTTTCTTATCAATAAGCAACAATTTGGAGACTTGGTTGGCTAAATACCAATGACACAATGCAACAATATAGATTCTTGTATCTTGCAGGGCAATGATGATAAAGCAACATGCAGCCATAAAAATAAAAATGTGGGAAAGTAGGTACTGGAACTGGGTATTTAAATTATGTCTGCTCCTGCCTTGCTTAAAAGTACACATATGAATACATGATTTCTTTGAATTTTCTCGTGTTAAAATCATATTTTACTTTTAATATATCTTCCTTTCCTTGCTTCATTTGTTTTTTCTTTGAGATGTTTGTTTCAAGGGCACTTCAGTTTCCTAACCCTTTTAAAAAATCATTTCTTTTAAACTTTTGCCTTAATTCTCTTTAGTTTCTTAAATTTTAATGCAATTGAAGATCTCAATGATCTGATTTTGAATTTTTTTCAAAAAAAATCTGTACCTTTTGAAGATTACAGAATTGCAAAAATCCCAGTCTTGTTTAGGTATAGAAATCAGTGAGGTGAGTGTTGACAAAAGTACAGCATGTGTCTGTGAAAAAAGAAAAGAAAAGAAAGGGAGAGAAGAAAAAGACAGCAAGCACTCTGGGATCAGAACAAATGTCTTTACAAACAAATAAAACTACAGCAAGATCCTCCAAAATCTCCTCAAACCTCGACAGCTTACTGTATATTCATTTCACTGATAGCTGCAAATATGGCTGTGTGTTCAAAGCATAAAGATTGGGGAAATCTTGGCATGGAACTCATTGCCAAAATTTCATCAAAAATATACAGCATTTGCTTCACTCTCTTTAATTAATTATTATTATTTTTTGCACTTGGAAGGTGAACATTTTTAATGAAAAGTCAATGGAAGAGAGAACATTTGGCATTATTACAAGATATGAAGAAGCAAGTTCCTGTTCTTTTTGCCAAAAGTGTTTAGGACTGATTCCAGATCATCCTTTCAGCCAAGCACCTATATTTTAAATATTTCAATATTTTCAGTGTTTCTGAATAAGTATGAAATCACCACCTTGATAACCTAGCACATTTAGCTGAAAAGACTTTATATGCCTCAAAGACCTGGAGCAGAATGTATTTTTTTCTCTTTTCTTGTTGGTCTATTTTTCCCACATGATTTGGAGGATAGAGAACATTCTGGCCATATTCTCTACTGTCACAGAGAATTTTTTGGCTCACAACTGAGAAAGAGACTAACATGATAGATTTGTTTCATTGATTGCAGTGATTCTCCGTGTACTAATCCAAACAGAATTTCATAAGCTTTGAATCATTTGCTTGTTTTACAAATTTTATTGTATGGATAAGAAAAAGGAAGACACTTCCTGCCTTCTTCTGCAGTAATATAGCCAATAAGTAACCGTGGTAAATAAATTATGTAAAGTATTGAGTAAAATACCTGAAGCACAAGACAGATTAAAAATATCAAACAGTTGTACCACACAATTTATAAAGCCAAGAAACTTTTCTTCTGATTCTTCAGTTTCCAAGTATTTTTGATTTTTTGTGTATCTTCCTCTTGCATAAAAGTCAAGAGAATGCAAACTTCCAGGGGCATGAAAGAAACAGCTCACAGCACTCTGGGATCAGAAGTGATTGTAGGACTGGACAAAGAATCATTTGACTGCATGAAACATTATTAACTAATAACTGCTACTGACAAGATATGTGTGCTAGAAGGCAGCAGTTGTTAATCTACGTGACAGAATCCCTATCTTTAAATGAAATTTTGTAAGAAAACTCTAAAAATTGTCCATTTTCTGAATCAATAAATAATTTTAGATATATTTTATGTGTAATTTTACTAACAGCTTTACTAAGATATAATTGGATATCATACAATTTACCCTTTTAAAGTATGTAAGTCAGATGGATCTATGAAATAGCTTAGCAGGTAAAGGCCCCTTTGTGAAAACTTGGCACCTAAGTTCAAACCCTGGAGTTCGCCTTGCAGAAGAAGAGAGCTCACTTCTGAAGGTTGTCTTGTGACATCCATAAATGCCTGTGCAAGTGATTGTATTCAAGAATTTTGTCTATTTATCTGTCTATCTTTCTCTCAAACAAAAAAATATTCAGGATTGTTTATATCTTCCCAAAGTTGGCCAAACTTTCTTCACAAGCAACTCTGTATTCATTAGCAGATACTGCTATTGCTTTCTTTTCCCCACATCTTGTAAACCACTCACCCATCTCTCTATGAGTTCGGTTACTTTGGGTGTTTCTAATGGACACAGAAAGTAGCAGGACATCTCAGTCTGTGTGGCTTCTGTAATTTAGTGTCATCATGTTTTGAAGATCCATCCATATTGTCCCATTTGTCAACATTCCATTCTTTTCTATGGGTGGACACTGTATGTTTGCTTTATCAGTAGGTAAATATTTGGGCACTTTGTACATTCTAGCTAGCACAAGACATGATGGTGTGAGTAACTATGAAGAAGGTTTTTTTGGAGACATAAATTTTCAAATCTCAGGGAAATATATCTTAAAGTAAAATGTCTGGGTGACATGGTGACTCTTCTGTTGAGAAATCTGAGATACTAACAAGCTGTTTTCCAAAGTAACTTCCCTAGGTGCAGTCCTACTAGCACCACATCAGAATTTAAATTTCTCCTTTTCCTCATCAAAGCCTGGGGCTGTTTGTTTTGGGATGGCTTGTGTTTATGGACGAAGAGTTCCACATCTATCTTTATTACCTATGAAATGAGGAAACCCTTTTCTTCGTTTTTTTGACTACTTATGAATTTTAAACCCATGAGTTTAAAAATGAGTTTTTCCAAACTTAAAAATAGCTTGGGGGGAAAAAAGTGTCCGGGTACTTAAGGAATAGTAATAAAAAGGCCTCTTAGGAAAACAGCGCTCCTGAGTTCTTTCTTCGCAATACGTAGTGTGCGTTATTACCAAGCCTTCGGTTTACGCAGGACGCTTCCCCTTTCTTTTGAACCATCTTATGTTTCTGAACACTTACGTTCAATTTGTTAGGTGTCACTGAGGAAAAATAAAATGGACATCAGTTAATAAGGTGCTTTTGCATCCTGTCATCTCATGCGTGGGCCTGCGTCTCACCACGTTGACCTAATTCTCCATGACAGCAACATGACCCTGGCTCCAAAGCATTCCAGCTGTGGAATTTCTAAATGTTAGTGGAAGTTTCTGCCCCTTTTCTCAATGGAAGCGGATTGTTTTCCCCAGGACCATTTGATATGGGTATCTGTGAAGAAAGGGGGGTTGTTAGTGGTCACGGGGCATTGAGAAGATCATCTTTTATTTCACAAATACGCAGAAATGTAATATGACTATTTCATTAGAGACTGCCTGATTCTTACTTTTTACATAGATTTGAGGAGAAAAAAAATCACAAACATATCACAGCCTATTTTATTAACACGTTCTATCTGTACTACCTGTGTATACTCTGACTAACTGCTTGCTGTCCTCAGCTCTACAATGAAGATGATAGTAACATCTGCATAGAACTATCTGTTCTTGGGGTTTGTCAGACACTCACATTAGGAATCACTTCTGAGTGAATATTAGAGCAACACACAGCATTTCAAAATATTAATTTAAATTATTATGTTTTTTCTTGAATGTTCAGTAGAATAACTGTTATTATTATTACTATTATTATTATTAAAACTTTTTTTGGTTTCTCCAGAACAAAAATGCATGGATTACATGGCATTTTTATGACATATTACGTCCCATTAGTGATTGACATTGGCCATGTAATCCCTAGATATGGCCTCCCCAGCCCATGGCAGTATCTTTTCTCAAGATTAATGAAACCTTCCTCTCCCCAGTGAGATGCTGGAAATGGGATCCCAAGCTTTTACATCTCCCCCAGGACCACCAAATGTCAGGAAACTTTCGTTCACCATTGGCTCCTGAGAGCCAATGAAAGTCCCTTTGAGGGCTACAATCCAGACTACCTGGAGCCCTCAAAGAGCTGCAGTTCTACAGCGTGGGCAGGAATATCCTCTCCGATTCTCAGTCCCCTCTCATTGCTGGGGCCCTGAACCGGCACCACATGCCTGGGTCTAGAATCTCATCCCATTTTATCTTCTCTCTAGGACAGTGCATCAGGCAAACCCTCTGAATGGAATGGTTTCAGCAATTGAACTGCAAGCTTTCTGTCCAGCGTTGGAATACTGATTCTTCCTGGGCCCAGAACACATGGCTCGGTGTTGGTTCTACTGAGCTCTGCAGTAAGTCTCTCTCTTCTCTGTCAGTACTATTTATTCATAGCAATTTTTGGTATCTGGAGACATAAGCCTAGAAATTAGCATAGCAGTTCTTACAGATTAAGAATTTAAGATTAAATGTTTCCAAATTATTTATACCAACTCTCCTTCACTGAACTCTGCATGCTTAATTTAAGAGTTCTTTTCCAAAGTCTTTGACATTTTCTATGCTGCAAGATTAGGACCAATCAATGATTGCAAATGAAAGGAGGAGTTCAGGATACTTTACCCTGCTAGTATCGCGGTTGCGATGTTTCGGGTTTCTGCTGAGTTCCTCTAGACCTTCTCTCCATCTTATTGACTGAGGCCCGTCGTGTGCTTCTGCGGGGGTCATCTCTGGGGTGCAGCAGTAACTATCCTTGCCCTCCAGATTCCTTGCCCCCCGGTTTTCATTAATGGGCGGAAAATGTGGATATTAGAGGCAGGGTGAGAGGGAGGCTGTGTGGTTGTGACTTCATATCCAAACTTGATCTCCTCACTGTCTCCCTTATCACTGGCCCCTTTAGCTGCTCCAGCTCCTTGAGGCCTGGCAGTGAGAGAGGCTCTTCATTCCGCCCCAGTTCCGGGAACAGCACCTTCACTTTGGCTTCCACAGGAGCTTTCTCTATAGCTTTACAAACAGCGGATCACATGTGCCCTCATAACCAACAAACCATCTGTCGCTGCCAGAGCTGAGACTAAGTGCGAGTCTTTAGTTAGTTTTGCCCAATCTTTCCAACAGTAATGAAGATGCTATTATTCATAGTAATATGTATAGAACTCAGAAACTAAAATGAATTCTGAGTAAGTGTGAAGTTTAATATTTTGATTCTTTTTTATATTTTTATGTATGCATGAAAGAAAGAGAGAGAGAAGGAGGTGATATTGGAGGACAACTTTTAGAAGTTATTTCTCTCTTTACACCATGTGGACTTCTAGGAATAGAACTGAGATCACTGATTTGCAAGCACTGAACCATCTTGGTGACCTCAGTTTGATTTCTAGATCTATATTTATATATCGAATGCCATTAAATCAGGGAAGGTGAAATCTTCTGACCAAAGCTTAGGAGACTGTAACTATCAGCTCAGTCTCTCTCTTTCTTTTTCTCTCTCCTTCCCTCCTTTTTTTCCCCCCTTTCCTTCCTTCTTTCCTTCTATGACATGACTTTCAATCTGTAAAAGACAGGCAACAATCCTGTGGAGACTGGCAGTAGTAACAAAGTTTTGAAACAGTTACTGCCATAGAATTTTTTTTTTCCCCATTGGGATTAAAGTAGAACTTGTAAGACAGTCCTTTCTTATTTTGGAAGGTAGTAATTTAGTGGCTGCAATATTTCAAAGGTCAGGTTGAATACACAATGGAAAACTGATGAAAATAGCTCTTCAGTTAAGTCTGGATAAATGTAGGGGCGTAGACAGTAATTGATAAGAATTGGGTTTTGGCTATGAACATCTCAAGTTTACGGTCAGTTAAAGATAGTGAAATCTGCCCAGGAGGTTTCTGAGTCTGAATTGGCCCACAGCAGAGAAAACATCAAATCAAGTTCATCATCTCTTAAATAAGGAGCAAGCATTAGATCTCAGGCTAATATTATAACAGAGGCTGTGTAAAAGCTATCTTGAATATTACATGAAGATGACTGTCAAGATAACTGTCTTTTCAATAGCACATCAAAGAGTTTCTTATTGACAGGATAAAACACTGGGACCCAAAGCAACTGCTGGTGTGATAATGCTGCCTCGCATGTATGCGACATGATCTGCCAAATGTATTCTACTTTACATTTTATTTTGTAAAGGAATTCTCATCTCTCTCAGGGAGTAAAGGAAAATAAAAGGTCCAAATAGAGAATTTTAATTTATACAACTCTGTGTAGAAACACGGGATGCTTTAGAACATAGATCTCATCCTTGGGGATTATTTCACTGAAAATAATATAGCTAGTCACCACATTCCTCAAGGGTTACTTTACTGTAGTTACCGAGAAGTGTACATTAAGCCACAGGCTCATTTCGCGTACTCGATATCAATCCAAAGCATTTGCTTTCATGAAATTTTGATCTGAGCTCACTACTGATTTGAGACAAGACTTCTAATAAGTTAGAGGCTGTATGCTTTCTTTAGACTCTCCCATGTTCACTTGGTAAAATCCAAAATTGCTTAATCCTATCACAAATGATGATCTCTTGGGAAACTATGTCAAGTGTCCCAAGTTCTAACTAATCATATTTGCATATTTTAGCATAAAATATGACATGTGTCCTGCCTTCCTTCTACTTCACATTATAAGAATGTTTAATGTAAGCTTCTTTAATTTGGCTGATATAGTTTTTAAAAAGAAATGCAGGTACTAACACTATGGCTTGTGCTTAATCAGGATTTTTGAAGAAATGAATTAGATCTGGTTGGTAATTCTTTCAGTTTGCTTGTTTGGTTTTAGGTTTTTTTTAAAGACAAGCTCTCAATCTGCAGCCCAAGCTGACCTGGAACATATTAGAATCCTCCTGCCTCAGCATCCTGAATGCTGAGAGGTAGCTCTTTTTAAATTAACCTCCTCCTAAGCACCCAGCGCCATGATAATAAAATGTTCTAAGGAAATTACAGACAGCCTGTAAGTGCTTAGCAGGACACAAATAAAATGGAAGATGCTTACCCATCTAACTTGAAAAAAGAAAAGCACTTTAGGACATATGTAAAAGCAAATTTCCCTTACCCCTTGGCAAAAATTCCAATGAAGGCATTAGAAATTTTCAAGTTGATAAACTGAAAGAAGTTGGCTCTGAATTATGATTATTTTCAACAGGTGGGGGACCTTGAAGTTAGCTAATGAAAATAGAGTTGAGAAAAGTCTGACTACTAGGAGTTTCCTTGTTTGAAACCAGTCTTGGGCGTGAGGGTTTCAAGCACAGCATGCAAATGTGTGTCATGTTCATAAATCCAATCACAAATGATGGTTTTACGACCAAACTGTATTTCTTCCAAACAAAGTGGCGGTAATATTTTTAAAAATCTGCAAGCCCTTTGAGAGTCTTCAAAAAGAATTTCATCATCTTTTTTTCATTGAAGTGAAGATATTTATAACGGAGAGGATGCTGTATTGCCACTATGGGGGAAGAATTGCATTCCCCATCTAAAATATAGCCAGCGATAGTGTACATGTTTTGCATTTAGCATTCAAAATATATGGGGAATGAGATCTAAGTAGATGCAGTAGGATCTAGAAATTAGCCTAAGTCAGCTCTGGAGGCCAGATTTAGGGGGGACCGTAAATCATGCCCTTGGAGGAGAACATTGCTATTCAGGACACTCTAAAATGCACCACGGATCACAAACCTATTTGTTGCCCATGTAAGTTGTTTGTTCTCTAGGTTTTATCAGACTCTGTAGCTCTATAAAGGTTGGTGCTCATATCTGAAAGCTTTTTCAGGATTTTTCTTTAAACACTGGATGTCATCGAAGGAAGTTCCCCAAGGACTAAAGACGATGCCAGTGTTTTTATAAAGATTTAACCCAAAGGCTGCAAGACTCTTCTCATCTTCCTTCTCACTTCCTTGTGAAACATAAGCCTTACTGTCCTTTTTTTTAATCCAGGAAAAGTCATATTGTGCATACTCAGCATAACTTCCAGGAACATTTGCTCAGAGTGATTTTAGCACTTTGGCAAAGGGCGCTGTGAAGCAATACTTTGGAAGACATCGTCATTGATCCATTGGGCAATCTCAACCTCCGTCCTTTCAGGAGCCCACGATTTGATGGAGTTCTGCTGCAGAAGATGCAGTGCCCAGAAGCCTCCTGCTTGGGCTTGCTAGCATGGGAAAAAGGATGACGAAGAGTAGGAGTGTGGGCTCCGGCAATGGCTCTAAAACTGGCTTGAGCATGAACCTTCTCACAGATTCCTTGCAAAGCATGCTTGACTGTATGTAAGTGGTGTATAGTTGAAACCTTCATGGTTAGGCAAATGTACAAAGATCTCACCCTATCTGCCTGTCTTTTGAGCAGCTGTGTTCTGTATTTAATCTCCTTGTTAGCTGTGGTATTAGTTGATCCAAAAAACCCTTTATGAATATCCACCATGGACATGGCATGTCCTTCGGCTGACCCTGTTGTGATGCTTTCCATCAAGTCTACTTGGGGTTAATATCCAGTGGAGGACAGAAGAAATGCACATTCTAGAAACAAAATTCTAGTGCATGGAATGCATTGTAAAGAGAGGCTTGTGTTAGGTAATGGAGCTATGAAGCATCTATGTTATGGTCATATATTTCATTTGAAAATGATGAATTTTGTTCATGCAAGGAACATCATCTCAATGCCAAGGAAGTTTTTGTTTTTTGTTTTTTTTTTGACAGCTGCTTTGATTCTGTCAGGAGTGGCTACTGGAGTCCTCTAAGCAAATTCACAACAGGCACACAGGGCCGTCCTGCAGAAGCCATTAGAACAATGGGGAAGCTGCAGGGCTTGCAACTCTGCAGAGCGAGCTCCTCTCTCCTCCTTCAGTAGCCATCTGACCCCTGTGGAAAGCAGGATCACCCCCCCCCATGTCCCTGAAACACCCCTTTCACTTCCCATGGCTCTAGCAACATTGGAAGTAGATCAGGTTGGTTGTCCAGATAAGGTTGTCTCCTCACAAGTGCACAGGGAGCCTGAAGACACTGGGATTGCCGGCAGAGGTGACCTACCTCTAGTGCATGGACTTAATCAGTTATTCCTAGGAATGATGTTGTGAAACAAGCTCAGCTAGTGAACCTATGAATCCATCCTCCCAGTGTGCATAGGAAGCCCAGGGAGAAGACCAACGCTTTGTTCACCTTCTGCCCCTGGAGCTTAATAATGCCATGTGGGTGGGTTGGGGCTTATCCTGCCTCACTGTCTTGGTAAACTGGACAGTGGACACTATAGCTGCTAATTCCTAGTGTAAATCTCTGAGAATGCCTTCTGGGATTGATTAGAATTATATTCTCAAGAATGTGAGAAGGGTCTTGCAAAAGACGGATAGACATACACACATGTTTGGACAACTAGGAGGAGAAGAATGCGATAACTAGATTAGGGGATGGAATACACTGTCCTCTCATTAGAAAGCCAAACAGCTATGAATGATTTGGAACCAAGTCCACCTGCACAAGATCTATGCCAGATTGGGCCCAACACCATGGTACAATGAATGAATGAGAAATTCAGATAGCCCCACTCATCACATAGTGATCAATGATTGTCACAGTTGGTCAGAGACACCAGTGGTATTGCCACTGAGAAATTATCCACTGAAAATATCCATTGCCTGTGTGGCAATGGATAACCAAACACAAAAGCCTCATATCTCTTGTTGAGTGCTTGCATAATCATGGGCACTGAGGGCAGGGGGAGGGGAACCATGCCAAGAAAAAGACACTCTGAGGGCGGAGGGGAGAATGAGGTGGGATAATGAGGAAGTAACAAAAAATCAATCGTAATTTTAAATAATTTAAACTCTAAGAAGAAAGAATTGTGCTTTTAAGAGTCATAGTGAGAAAATGCGTTCCAAATGCTAGGCTAGGGACAAATCTTTTCTCTCATCCAGTTGCTTCATTCTTCTATATAAGTCAGCATGATTCAAGATTTTTTTTATTTTTTTTATTAATACATTTTTTATTATTATTTCCGCTCATACAAACTTAATAGGTACACCAGTTCCCTCCCTCCCTCCTCCTCCCCGAACCCCTTGTTCCCCCTCCCCTCACCCCTCCCTCCCCATCCCCCAGTGCCTCCCGCCCCAATTCCCAGAGTCCTTTCTTGTGCATGCCTGACTCTCCTCTGGGCCTCCTCTCCGATGACATACAAGGACCCAGTGGCATTTCCCTGAACCCTTGCCTGTGTTTCCCTTAAGTATAGGAACACTACTGTGGCTGTCAATCCCTTGCCTCCAAGGATCTTGGTGCCTTTAGCAGATGCTAGACTTTGTGAGGTCAATCGTGTGTTGGACATTGCGCCAGGCATGCAATGTCCAATTATGATCGCTTCTCGGCCTTTTGGCTAAGATCAAGTGTAGTATCTGTTCTTATCAGATTCAAGATTTTAAATGGCTAAAATAACTTAAAAGGACTATTAAAAAACTTTGTTTTCTCTGCTATTAAAAATAGTGGTAGTTGTTAGAGGGGATGTCACCTGGATACAGTGCTTGTTTATCAGGAGTGTGGATGTATTTGATCCCTAGCTCTGCAAAATAGTACTACAAATAAAGAATAAAGAATACTCTCACTTCCTGCAGTTCTGTGTTGCTTAGGTCTTGTTTGATCCCTGTCCTTGTCATTCAGGTCCCTGACCAGATGGCTCCTTGTGAAGGGGAGTTGGTCTGAAACTTGCCTGGAAGACTGCAATGTTACAATTAACAACACTCAGTTACAACACCCAGTTACAACCCAGTTATGTCATAAGCGAGATCCTATTGCATGTGAACGCATTAGCATCATATGCAGACAGAAAATAGTGTGCAAGAATGTTGTGGGGCGTTTTGTGATTTTCTTTGTTACTCTAAACTTTGCTACATAGTTTCTTTGGGGGAAGAAATGGTCAAGGCTTCATGGTATCAGATTCAAAGGTCATTCCTGATAGTTTATCAAACTCATGGTTTCCAGATGCCAACAACCAAGAGCCTTTGGCCTACAGGGTAGAAGGTTTTAGTGGTTTTGGAGATTAAGGCTCAGTGAGATGTGTTTGGGTTTTACAGATCTTCAGGGACACAATTGGCTGTTGGTCTGAACTTGTATTCTTGTTTCTGAGCAAAATGTGTCAAAAGGTACCAGCATTTGAATCCCTCAAAGTAGACTACCTGACATCAATTTTCACAGCAGCATCCCCTTCAGAGAACCACTTAACGCTATTTGTAGAGTTCAATCTAGCCAGAGGCCTTATCAGCTCTTTGTTTCTTAGTAGTATTTGTGTCAATATCTTGGCTGTGACATGAATATTTTCTCTCCTACTTTATCTCTGCTTGCTAATTCTGCTCGTTCTATTAGTGTCTTCCCTGGATCAGAGATAATGACAAGAAAACATAGACATCGACCTAATGGGCACATAAACCTATAATATTGCAATGAAATTTCAGAGGCAATATCTTCAAAGACATCTATTGTTTTTCTGTTATGTTCACAGTTTAAATCACATTGCATTGATGAGCTACTTATTTATAATACAGGTGAAACTTTTCTTAGAATGAGGCAAATTTTCTGATGAAAAAAGTAGTAATATAAAATAGCCTCTTGCAAAACACTGATGCAGTATTCCAACTGATTGATGGGCCTTGGCCATAAGAAACAAGCATTCTGCTACTGAAAATAGATGGCTAATGACAAAATGTCTTTTTTAATTCTAATTTTTAAAATTAATTTTTGTATTAGTATTTAAATGATAGGTTTCATTATGACATTTACATACCATATGTATTTCATCACTACATACCTATGTTTATAATTACATATTTCAGCATCACCATCATGATAGTTTGTACTTGCTAGACAAGTTCCTCCTCCTTCCTCCATCCTCCCATCTATTCCCAAGGTTCTAGGTTCCAGTTTCTTTCTCCAAAGAAGGTGCCTATTTCCTTTACTTTTTAGACCTCCCAAAGACCTACCCCTTGTCTCCTACAATGTCTTCAACTGCATTTATTCAAAGGGAAAATTTCTGTTTACAGTAGGATGTTGACAACAAAGGAAATCCACTTATTCACTACGGAAAGTGGATATTTTTGTCTTTTATCCAAACGTCTATACTATTAAGAGACAGAGAAGATAGAAGTAGTGAACATATTCATTTGTGAAATATCCACTGTAGGAAGCCAAAGAGGGTTTGACTCTTTCTCAGTGGTCAACTGGCATTACTTGAAAGCTGTGCCATTATTAAGTAAATATCCTGGGCCTTAATTTAAATTTTAAATTTAAATTAAAACAGGAAAACTATGAGTCAATCAATGCATACTATCATATTACCTAGAGAAAATTTCAATAATGGAGTGACGCTGAAGCAAAATTTATGTTTAAAGAAATATTCAAATTTGTAAATGATAAACTTAAAGAGAAAAAAAATCCCAAAACAATGTTTAAATAAATTTATAACACAAATTAAGCATAAGGGTTTTTTAAATGAAAAAATACATGCAAAAAGATTCAGAGATGAGCTTTCTCCTGTTCAAATAGTGGGACCATCCACTAGACACTAAACTTGCCTCTACCAGAGAACCCACAGCAGTTAGAATCAAGGATTGTGATTCAGTGCATCAGATGTAGAGTCTAGGAGAGAGGAACTAGAATAGGAATTCTACAGGTAAGATGCTATGGAGACAAAGCCATAAACTGGAACCTCACGTAGAAATTCAGTGTCAGAAAATTTCAGCCATGAGATTTTGAGGTTGTCAAAAGTGGTGAATAAGGGATTACAGAGTGGCTGTTCTGTACTCTCTGGTATATGCGCAGAGGGGGCTGTGCCTGGCAAACCATCTGCATTCAGGGAGGGTTGACAGGTTCTATGTGGTAATTTTTAATACATTTTTATTATTATTTCCGCTCATACCAACTTAATAGGTACACCGGTTCCCTCCCTCCCTCCTCCTACCCTCAAATCCCCTGATCCCCCTCCCCTCACCCTCCCTCCCCATCCCCCAGTGCCTTCCCCCCAATTCCCAGAGAGTCGTTTAATGTGCATCCCTGACTCTCCTCTGGGCCCTCCTCTCCAATGACGTACAAGGACCCAGTGGCATTTCCCTGAACCCTTTCCCGTGTTCCCCTTAAGCATAGGAACACTGCTGTGGCTGCCAATCCCTTGCCTCCAAGGATCTTGGTGCCTTTAGCAGATGCTAGACTTTGTGAGGTCAATAGTGTGTTGGACATTGCGCCGGGCATGCAAAGTCCAATTATGATTGCTTCAGCCCTAACTTGTGTGGAGTATCTTGCTAATCATTGCTCCTCCCATCCTTTTGCTCTTACACTCTTACCGCCCCCTCTTCCGCAAATGTCCCTGAGCTTCAGGATGGGGAGAGATTAGTCTGGCCTAGTTCTAGGTGATTGATATAGAGTCTCTGAAGTTCTGGATTGTGGTTTGTTGATTTTCTTTTGCAGTTTTGCTGCTCCTGCAATGCCCTTCACTCCATCCTGCTGGGCACTGTATGTCACCCCCTGGCCAGAGACAAAAAGCTGTTAAACTGGAGTCTTATTATAACAGAACATTCAAAGGTAGATGTAATAAAAGTAGGAAACCTCAGTGAGGGAGGGGTCAATCACCCATTTGCAAAATGGTTACTTTTTATCTGCCAGACATATGCCCTCCCCTTCTGGTGAGATCATACCCCCTTAGTTGTAAATGATCAGGATCAAACGTCTGTGAACTTAACCAGGTGTCACATTACTTACTTGCAGTCCTTGATGGAGGCCTATTTTCTCT
The DNA here is from genome assembly GCA_023101885.1 of Typhlomys cinereus. Taxonomy (NCBI): domain Eukaryota; kingdom Metazoa; phylum Chordata; class Mammalia; order Rodentia; family Platacanthomyidae; genus Typhlomys; species Typhlomys cinereus. Next base: position 1,661,412 of record JALPQD010000168.1, read on the forward strand.
ACTGTAACATGGTCACTTCTCTCCTTGTTTCTGGTGTGGCCCTCCAACCCCATCCCTCCTGTTCATAATCCTTGCAATTACTGTAGGTAATATATAGATTTACCTATGAGTGTATCAAGGTGGGCTGGGTGGGTTTGGTACTAGGAGCCACCTATTAGGGAGTACATATGGCGCTTAATTTTCTGGGTTTGGGATACTTCACTTAATATAATTGTTTCTAATGACATCCATTTCCTGGCAAATTCCAGTAATTCATCATTTTTGATGGCTGAGTAGTACTCCATTGTATAGATGTACCACCTTTTCCTTATCCACTCGTCAACTGTTGGACACTTGGGTTGATTCCATGACTTTGTTATTGTAAACAGTGCTGCTATGAACATGGTTGTGCTTGTGCTATCGAGGTGAACCTCTGCTATATGGGGGGTTATTCCCAAAAGTGGAATAGCAGGGTCATATGGCATTTCAATCTTTAATTTAAGAATCTCCAGACGGCTCGCCAGAGTGGCTGTATGAGCCTGCATTCCCACCAGCAATGTAGGAGAGTTCTTCTCTCTCCACATCCTCTCCAGCATTTGTTGTTGTTTGTATTGTGGATTTTTGCCATCCTGACCGGGTTGAGATGATATCTCAGGGAAGTTTTGATTTGCATTTCCCTGATGGCTAAAGAAGTGGAGCGTTTCTTAAGATATTTGTTAGACATTTTAATTTCATCCCTGGTAAAATTTCTTTTAAGTTCCAGGGCCCATTTTTTAATTGGGCCATTGGTTTCGTTGGTGTTTAGTTTTCTAAGTTCTTTGTGCACTCTGGACAGTAGAGCTCTATCAGATATGTGGTTAGTGAAGATTTTTTCCCATTCTGTGGGTTGCCTTTGAGCTCGTGTTACAATCTCTTTATCTGAACAGAAGCTCTTTAATTTCATAAGATCCCAATTGTTGAGAGTTGGTAGCAGTGACTGTGCCATTGGATGTCTGTTTAGGAAGTGTTGGCCTAGCCCAATCAGCTCGAGGGAGTTCCTTATCCTTTCAACTAGGGTTTTTATAGTCTCTGGCCTTATATCAAGGTCCTTGATCCATTTGGAATTAAGTCTTGTACATGGTGACAAGTACGGGTCCAGCTTTAATCTTCTGCATGTGGAGATCCAGTTTTGCCAGCACCATTTGTTGAAGATGCTGTTCTTTTTCCATTGGATTCTTTGGGCCCCTTTGTCAAAGACCAAACGGCTGTAATTTTGTGGGCTTATATCTGGGTCTTCAATCCTTATCCATTGATCTGTGTGTCTATTTTGGAACCAGTACCAGGCTGTTTTTACAACTATGGATTTGTGTATAGACTAAGGTTTGGTATGGTAATACCTCCAGCAGTGTTTTTGTTACTCAGGATTGTCTTTTCTATCCTGGGTCTTTTGTGCCTCCATATGAATTTTGAGATTGTTTGGTCAACTTCTTTGAAGAATTGCTTTGGGATTTTCATTGGTATAGCATTGAATTTGTATATTGCCTTTGGTAGGATGGTCATTTTTGCGATGTTGATTCTGCCAATCCAGGAACAAGAGAGGTCTTTCCACCTTCTGGTGTCTTCTGCTATTTCTTTCTTTAGGGTTTTAAAGTTTTCATTGTAAAGGTCTTTTACTTCCTTGGTTAGGTTTATACCAAGGTATTTCATTTTTTTTAGGGGCTATAGTAAATGGGATTGTTTTTCTCAGGGCTTTTTCACTTCTTTCATTCTGGGCATATAGGAAGGTCTCTGATTTTTGCACATTTATTTTGTATCCTGCCACCCTGCTGAACTTCTGAATTAGTTCCAGGAGCTTCCTGTGGAGTTTTTGGTACCACTCAGGTATAAGATCATGTCATCTGCAAATAGGGATAGCTTGACTTCTTCCTTGCCGATTTGAATCCCTCTTATGTCCCTTTCTTGTCTTATGGCTTCAGCTAACATTTCAAGTACAATATTGAATAGAAGTGGTGAGAGTGGACAGCCTTGTCTAGTTCCTGATCAAAGTGGGAATGCTTCCAATTGTTCCCCATTGAGCATAATCCTTGCTGTGTGCTTGTTGTATACAGCTTTTGTTATATTGATAAAGGTTCCTTCCATTCCTACTGTCTCTAGCGTTTTGATCATAAAAGGCTGTTGGATCTTGTCAAAAGCTTTTTCTGCATCTATCAAGAGTATCATGTGGTCTTGGACTTTGGACTGGTTTACATGATGAATTACATTTATTGATTTGCGTATGTTGAACCAACCTTGTGTGCCGGGGATGAAGCCTACTTGGTCCCCGTGAATGATCTTTTTAATGTGTTTTTGAATCCGATTTGCTAAGACTTTGTTGAGAATCTTTGCGTCTGTGTTCATCAGAGAGATTGGCCTATAGTTTTCTTTTTTAAGTGAATCTTTATTAGGTTTTGGGATTAAGACGATATTAGCTTCATAGAAGGAATTTGGTAGTGTTCCTTCCTTTACTATTTGATGGAACAGTTTAAGGAGTATTGGTGTTATTAACTCCTTAAATGTCTGGTAGAACTCTGTGCTGAATCCATCTGGTCCAGGACTTTTTTTGGTGGGAAGATTCGAGATTACTTCCTCAATTTCCTTATATGTTATAGGACTATTTAAATAATTCACAACTTCCTGATTCAATGTAGGTGAGTTATGTTTACTTAGAAATTCATCCATCTCTTTTATGTTGTCAAACTTCACAGAGTATAAGTTTTTGAAATACGATGTTATAATTCTCTGGATTTCTTGGGTATCAGTAGTGATCACTCCATGTTCATTTCTAATTTTGTTAATTTGGGTTTTCTCTCTTTTGCTTTTGGTTAATTTCGCTAGGGGTATACCAATCTTATTGATTTTTTCAAAGAGCCAGCTTTTTGACTGGTTGATTTTTTCTATCATTTTCTTAATCTCGATTTCAGATATTTCTACCCTTATTTTGCTAATCTCCTCTCTTCTACTACTTTTGGGATCAGATTGCTCTAGTTTCTCTAAAGCTTTAAGCTGCATTGTTAAGTTTTTTATTTCTGATGTTTCCATTTTTTTGATGAAGGCATTAAGAGCTATGAACTTACCTCTTAGAACAGCTTCAATTGTGTCCCAGAGATTTTGGTAAGTTGTATTTTCATTATCGTTCGCTTTCAGGAAATCTTGAATTTCTTCCTGAATCCAGTTCTCATTCAGCATCATAGTGTTAAGTTTCCAGGAGTTAGTGTATTTTCTCTTGTTTGTTGTGTTATGGATGTCCAGCTTTAGGCTGTGGTGGTCTGATAGGGCACAGGTTAGAATTTCAATTTCTTTGTATATGTGTAGATTCGTTTTGTGGCCCCATATATGATCTATTTTGGAGAAAGTTCCGTGTGCTGCTGAGAAAAATGTGTATTCTTTTGTGCGTGGGTGAAAAGTTCGATAGAGATCTGTAAGGTCCATTTCTTTAAGGGTTTGATTAAGTTCCAAAGTGTCTCTGTTAAGCTTTTGACCTGCTGATCTATCCCATGTTGAGAGGGAGGTGTTGCAGTCCCCAAGAATTATCGTTTGGGGGTTGATTTCTTGCTTTAGATGCTGTAGGGTTTTCTTAATGAATGTGGAGGAGCCCGTATTGTCCAGTGTTGTGAAGTCTTCCTGGTGAATTGTACCTGTGACTAAAATGTAGTATCCATCCGTGTCTCTTATAATTTTCTTTGGTTTGAAGTCCACTTTGTGTGATATCATAATGGCTACCCCTGCCTGTTTTCTGCTTCCATTATCTTGTAGAATTGTTGACCAGCCTTTTATTTTTAGGGCATGCCTATCTTTTGTGGTGAGATTGATGGATTGTGATTTTTAATCCAATTTTGTAATCTGTGTCTCTTGATCGGTGAGTTAATTCCATTAACATTTAGTGTTATAGTGGAGAAACTATTTTTAATTCCAGACATTTATTATGTTTAGTAGTTTTTATAAGTATATTGCTTCGCTTTTAATGGTGTTATACTTGCCTTTTGTTCTCCTGGATATGCCTGTTTTTTTCTTCAAGCTTGAGTATCATTTCTAGCATTTTTTGAAGGCCTGGTTTCATGGACATGTATCCCTTCAAGTTGTCTTTGTGCTGGAAGATTTTTCCTTCTCCCTCGATGATGACGGATAGTTTTGCAGGGTAAATCAGCCTGGGTTGACATTTTTGCTCATTCAATACTTGAAGTATGTCTCTCCAAGCTCTTCTTGCTTTTACTGTTTTGACTGAGAAGTCATTTGTTATTTTAATAGGTTTACCTTTAAAAGTGACTTGTTTTTTTCTCCCTTGAAGCTCTCAGCACCAGTTCTTTATCTTGACTGTGGAGTGTTTTAACTATTATTTGCCGTGGCGAGCTTCTGTTCTGGTCATATCTGTTTGGGGTGCAGAATACCTCTTGTATATGGATGGGCCTCTCTTTTTTTAGATAAGGAAAATTTTCCTTGATGATCGTTTGAAAAATTTCCTCAGGGGTGGTATTTTGAGATTCTTGCTCTGGTATTCCATGAATACGCAAGTTAGGCTTCTTCAGGGTGTCCCATATCTCCTGGATATTTCTCTCAAGTATCTTTTTGGCTTTAACAACCTCTTCCATTGAGCTGGTTAATACTCCCACTTTATCTTTAAGGTCTGAAATTCTATTTTCTGCTTTGTTAGTTCTGCTGATAAGACTCTCTGTGGAGTTCTGGGTTGAAGATAACTTGTCTTTTAGCTCAGTTTTAAACTCTACTTGAGTCTTTTTTAACTGCTCTATGCCAGTTTTTGTTTCTTGCACTGTTTTTCTCAACTCCTCCAAGTGTCTGTTGTGTTCCTCTTCAAAGCGATTGATTCGATTATTTAATTCCTCCCAGATTTCCTCTTTCATAGTATTGAACATGGTAATGATCATATTTTGAAAGTCGTTACCCTGAGTCAGGCTTTCATGGCCATTTTCCGTGGGTTTGTTCTGGTTGGAGTTTAACATTATGGGATTAATTCCTTCAGTGGGAGATTTGTTTACTTGAGTGTTGCTTCTCATGGATTTGCACTTTGACTTTGGCATTGTCGTTTTAACACTTAAGATCTTCTTTCAATTTCTGTGTGTTTTTCACTAAACTGAATTATTTGGCATGGGGTTCTGTGGGTGGGCAGAGACGGAGCTTACGTTACCTAGGTCACGGTGAGGCCCAGCTGGACCGCACACATCCCGGGCGGCGGAGTAGGGGAAAGGAGGATGGGGCGTTGGCGGGGAGCGCTATTTAACCTGGGGGTAGCTGGGGCGGGGCCCGGACTCAGAGGGGGTGTCTTCCTCCCACGTCCTGTCCGGCTCTGGCTGGATCTATGTGATATTTTTAAATTACTAAATAATAACGAAATGAGAATATTTAATTGGGGAATGAAACTCAGTGATAGAATGCTTATTCAGCATCTGAGATAATTTTTTTGAGAGTGGGATAATAGTATATGTATTCATAGTTTTATATCAAAGTGATTTCAAATTTGCAGGAAAATTGCACAATTTCCCCAAACGTTTCAGTTTACCCTTCATCCAGTTTCCCCAGTCACGAACATTTTGCTACCTTTGCTTTACTGGGCTGTAGTTCTCCCCCACACACATAGTGTAAATATGTGTACACATACATGTATTTCTAAATTCTGAGAGTAATTTGGAGACTGTGATATCGTGGTTTCTTTTTCCTTCAATATTTCTTGAGATTCTAATACACCTGCTTTCTCTCCTCTCTCTTACTCTCTTTCTCTCAGGTTCCTTTCCATAACTTCAACACTAGCAATGGACATTGTTTTGATACACACCTGTCCATGTCTGAGTGTTTTGTTTTTGCAGCACTGGATGTTGCACTGGTATACCTGCTTTACTGAAATGTTACCAATCACCTTCCTGCAGGGAAGAGTTCCCTTTAGTCTGGGATCCAGTTCTGGTTTGTGTATGACTTTGTTTTCTTTTTTGACTATTTAAAAATAATTTGAAAAATTTCCCTAGTTTTACAAGCATATTGAGTTCTTACCTCTGTTACCCCTTCCCGCTTCCTTCTCCTTTCTTCCTCCTTTCTCCCCTCCTTCCCTCTTTCTTCCCACTCCTTCTTCTCTCCTTTTCCCCCTCCTTTCCTTCCTACCTCCTTTAATTAATCCATCCCACTCCCCTCCCATCCTCTGCCTGTCTGCTTCTATGGGCTCCAGGTTTACCTCTACCTTGTCTACTCTTGTGGGGTTCAGACCAAGTGGCCCCTCTTTAGACCACCCCACTGATGGCAGCATTCCCCTTAACTCATCCAGTCTCAGTTGCCAAGGTTTCCACTGCATGTAAATATCTCTCCTGAGATCTGTGCTAGTCTATGGGTGTATATTGGTATGTCAGTCTTTATGCAGTTCTGGTAAGGACAAGTCTCATTTCAGTGAGTTCCTAGACGCAACAGCCCTGCCTTGAATGGAATGTCCTGTCCAAGGGTGGACTTTACCATCTTTAAAATCTTACCATACCCTCTTCCACAAGGGTCCCTGAGCCTTAGGATGGGGAATAATTAGGTTGGCCTGATTCTGGGTGAGCATTGCAGGGTCACTGGTACTCTGTGTTTTGGCTGCCCATTGTCCACTCTGCTGCTCTTCCACTGCCCTAGACTGTGTCCTTATGGCTTTGTTTTCATATGGAAGCCATGTCACTCCCCAGATTTTATCTTCTCTTTTTTCTCTGGTGCTGGAGATGAAATTCAGGGCCTCTCACATGTGAAATTAGATAAGCATCCTGTAAGTGAACTTTACCCCAGCCTTTTCTTTACTTTTCAATTAGAAGAGTCAGTCTTTAAATTATCGATTGAAACATTTTGGAAAACACAGATAGTACAATATGAAGAACTTCTTCATTTAAACTTCAGGATATATATATCTTTTATCCCAACTCCCCAATTGTTAGTATTTTTTCTCTCTCTGTCTCTCTGTCTCTGTCTCTGTTGCTGTCTCTGTTTCTCTCTTTCTACACACACACACATACACATCTTTTTTCTGTTTGTCTTCTTTCCCTCTCTAGATATCTACTTAGATAACAGACATCATAGATCTAAATCTATTGAGGCTTTTTGACTGGATATGAGACCAAAATAATTGAAATTGTGTAAAAAGAGAAATTGGAAGCATATATATTGGTTCTGTGATAAATTGACATTGATTAAAACACACTTTACTTGTTTTTCAAAACTTTTCCTGTTTTGCAGAATTGGCACCTCGAGTCAGCACCTTCACTGCTAGAGATCTCAGGTCCAGTGGATGTTGAATCCACATGTCAGTCTTGCGGTTCAGACTCTGGGTCTGTGGATTACAGGTAAAATCACCTTTAGAACTTCAGAATGCTGTCATAAAGAAATCTTTCTGGACTTCTTGGGGGTATATTAAAACTTTTCCAGAGTTAATAAATAAATTCATGAAGTCAGAGAGGACACAAACTCTCAGAGTGAAGCACAGAACAAAGATTCAACACTTCTGGGTCTAGTCACAGCCTCAATTAAACTCCAGGAGCCTTAGTTTAAGCATCCTTCTTGAAGGTCATTTTCTACTGCTGACAACAGATCGGAGTCTATCGGAATACTGAAGATTCAGCACATACTGGATTTAGTGTGTGCTAATTTACTGAACTATAAGATTGGTTCTCATCAAGAAACTTTTGGGTTTCTCCCCGGGCCACTTCAGATGAGCTAATTCCCTTCAGCAAGGCAAAGGAGGAAGTCATTTATGTAAGCAGAAATTCATTTCAAATTGACTACTCTGAGATGGTGGCCAAGAACTTAAAAGGCAGCATTTCTACTGCATTCCACTTGCTGAATAAGATGCTTTGGAGAGGTGCTGGTGACACACAGTAGGGGCTCAAGTTGTCCTTCTTAAAAACACACTGTGAAGCAAAGTCACTTTTAGATATGCTTCTAACAATGTCAAGAAGCTAATGACACCATGTGAATTTGGTAGCATACCACTACCTCTCTTAAGGACTGTTTATTATTTTATACTTTTTTAGAACTCATAAAATTGAAAAGAGGAGTGTAAAGATGACAAAACCTCAAGCTGTCATTTTTTAATTAACCACCTGCATTTGTGAGTTAGCAGAACTTGACTAATGAATGGTTGTATCTTATTGTAGCTTGGGTTTGCAGGTGCACTGACTTGTGCAACTCCCATTACATCAGTGCCTTGGATAACACGGAAATAAAAGTATTTTGTGAACTTGTATACTGTTAATTTTCTTGAGGTGTTTTGTGACTATTTTTATCTTGAGATGATTATATCAGTTTTTCCTGGAACATTTTTCCCTTTCAGAACATTTGTTTATTGTTTTTACGTCTTTCTGTAGACTTTTATTAACTAGTCATATTTGGCTTTTCATGATGTTTTCTTGAAAATCCAGCTTAACTATTTAATGAGAAAAAATGATCATGCAAGCAGAAATTGCATTTCCAGAATGGATTCTTTTATTCTTTTTGCCTCTACATAACCTTTAAATTCTTAGTCCATACTTGCTGATGAGTATTTAAATATACGAGCAAGTGGCAACCATGGACTATGGGAATGAGCATATTGTATTAATGGAGTCTTTTCATGGCTAACCTACTCTGTTATTTTAAGTAGAAAAAGAGTTTGTTCCATTGGAATTGTGATTTTTTTCCATTGGGAACATTTCTCAAACTTCTCACACTCAAAGTCCAAGACAGATGTTCTCAGGGCCATTATTGTATATCTTTTCTGGAGTCCTTCGTAACTTCCTCTTTCAACTAAAAATATAAAATGGAGGTGCTTAAATTTCAGGAATAAGATTTGAGTCTACAGTCTTCTCACTGACTTTGTGATTTCTGTAAAATTAACTCTTAATCTGCATTCTGAATTCTTGCAAGATTTTTAAGCAGCTCCACTTAGGCTACCAAGGAAGTCTTTACAGTTTGTTCCATAAACATAAGTGCTAGCCCATATTTATCCTTATGTTTGAAGGATACAATCATACAGTTTAGTATTGTATGAAGCTAAGTATTTGGAGCTATGTTCATTATTTCTGGAGTGAATAGATACATGTTTTAGCTACATTTTCCCAGTAAAATTGTGGTCTTCTTCATCATCTGGGATTAGAGTACATCTGGGATTAAGAGTTAATTTTACAGAAATTGAAAATCAATGGGAAGACTGTAGAGTCAAAATTTATTTCTAAAATGTAAGCACCCGCATTTTATAGTTTTAGTTAAAAAAAGGAAGTAATGAAAGGACTCCTAAGAAAAGAAGTACAATAATAGCCCCAAGTGGTGCGAGGGAATAAAATGCAGTTTCAAAAAGCTATCATAAGGGTTCCTGGGAAATACTATGTGTCTTTCCAAATATGTTTCCATTTATCAAGCAATTCTAACTTTATTAACTTTGGGAAGCCCTAATTTAAGAATCCTGGGATGTTTTCTTCAGAAAAGAAAGAAAACAAAAGGAAATAGTTTTCGGTAACCATATAGAGAGTAGAAGTCTATTCATTAGCGTGTGTATTAATATTTAGACAGGTAATATAGATAATATTTCTATGTAGATATGGTACATATATCTATATGTAAAGATACAAATACCTTTATGTAAACATACATCAAATATATGTATACACACTATATATACATACATACATACATACATACATATATATATGTAATGATAGGCCTGTGTCAAATTATGTCAGAAAGAATAAAGACGTTGTTGCTATTTTGCAACATGCAATACATTCTGGATCAAGGTCAGATATGTACAAACAACTGTTTTATGAGGCATGAGGTAGGCAGGACCACGTCTTTAACCACATCCTGACTCTGGTCTTACCCACCCAGATTTGTTGATGACATGGTTATGCTCACGCAAAAACATTCTTTTCATAATCTTTCCTTATTGTAGTTTCAAAGAATACTTGAGGATGATTCCAAGGAATAACCTGGGACTTCCACAAACACATGCATGTGTTCGCATTCACGTGGAAATACACATATACACATGTATGACCCCCCTATACACATACCCACAAAAAGAAAATTTCCCATGAAAATATGAGCACATATTTGTTGGAAAGAGTGAATTTCCTCAGTGTTGTATGCATATTAAGGGTCGATGTGTGTTTTAAACAGCATTTGAAACAAAGACATAATTTAATTTCATTTTGAAAATAGTTCTAGGCAAATTACAATAGAAAGCAGAACAAAATAAGGTTTGATACCAGGGCGAAATTATGATATAATCCCAGAAAGGGTAGATTGTTGATCAAACTCATCTCTACTTGACAGGTCTTCCTTACTCCAGGAAAAAATGTTTAATACCTACACCTTTGTTCTTTCACTATTTCAGTTTGTCTGCATAACATGAATTATATACATATACATGAACATTCACATACACAAATTCGCCTCTTTCTTTTTCTTTTCTTCTTTCCTAAATGTGAGCATGCATGGAGGTCAGTGGAAAACCTATGGCAGTTGGTTCTCTCATTCTACCATGTGGATCCCTGGGATCCAACTCAGATCAAGCTTGGCAGCAACTTCCCTTATACACTGACTCATCTCACTGCCCTATCTCAACAATCCTTCCTGGGTTAGTTTTTAAAAACAGTTTCCTTGCTAGCCTAATCCTTCGTTTTATAAACATATTTACCTCTTTTTTCACATAAAATATTATTTACAAATTAAGCTATCATTTTCACTTTTTGACGCGGAAGATTTTTAAATATTTAGGTACCTAACTCTTCAACGTGATCTGTCCCTGAGGATGCCATTATTTTATATTAGCTTTAATTTTAGTTCATTGTCCCCATGTAACAAACTGTTAAACAATATGAATATTTTGCATAACTTTAACTGACCTTCAGCTTAAGGTTTACAATAGTAATATAATGGAAACTGTTTCATGTATCCTATTTAAGGAGTAGTTTTAGCCTTTAAGACTATAAAGTAAGCACTGTTATCAGCATTCATTGTGATAAAAATTACTTGGTAAGTACAAAGTAATTAAGCAATAAGACATGACAAGCATTGCATTTTGGGGGAGTTATTATACATCTCAGATGCCTTGAGAGGTTCAGGCCAAAGGCTGAATGGCTTCACCCACCCAAGAAGACTAATAAACCCTCAAGTAATGTACCACCTGTCATAATCTTAATGCTATTACGGAATGGAAATCACAAAACCAAAACAAGGGGAAAAGGTTAGATCCGTGCCCTTGCTGAGGATTACTTACACGACTGTGACATCACTGACGGGTCTATGTGTGTCTAGAGAATTCTCAAGCCATTGCATAATTATAGCACAAGCAATACAACTCATTGAAACTGCTGCTTCAGCATTCCACGACGCCAGCTTTGTCATATCCCAGTCCCCCAATGCCCTCTTCTTGCAGAAATCATATTGGAGCTCTTGTTCCCCAGCTTTCAGCTCGCTCGGCTCCTACAGCTTCAGGGCCAGGGCTGGCTATGCAAGAGGAGGTGGAGACAGTTATGGAGAAATAATCCGGCCCCCTAGAGGACTGGAGGCATTTGGTTCCTTGTATGTCTTGCAACACCCCAAGGTCATTATCTCATGGTAATCACATCTCCTGGAGTCGCCTTATTGCTTAAGCGTAACACTAAATTTTAATTACAGTGAAATAGAGCTCTTCTGGTAGTTTACACAACATCTTGTGTTCTCATTGCCAGATGGAAAAAAATGCAGAGCTTTTACTGTATTCGAGCATGGTGGTCTTGGGCTCCGTTGTAATAAACACATATCCTTGGATTGTGGAGAAAAGCACTTCTCTTTATAGAATGATCTGCTTTCATTTGTGGAATTTCTCAAACTGGCAGTTTATTAAATGATCTCTGCTTTGTTTAAAAACATTGAAACACAATGACACTATCCCCCTGCATTTGACTGAATGGGTAATTAATTAAAAAAATAAAAAAAATCAGAGTGTTGCCCACTATTAAGAGAAACAGACTGGTTTGCATGTAACATTTTTATGTTCATGGTTTTGTGTTAAGCATTTGTAGTATTTGGAAACTGAGTACACTTGAATAAGCAGTATTAGAAACCGCATGTACCCACAGGATGATTACGTGTCTAACCATGGGTTTTGTGCTCCACCTTGGGTTTCTTCAGCATTTTGGTCCCCTTGTATCAATCTCATTTTGCCTTATCAGAGAGCTACGGTCTTTAGATTCTCCATTGTGACTGAGGAGCTTAGGATGATAAGGAGGCGCCAGGTACAACACTCTTGAAGACTGTTGATGCGGGTTGCTGAAAAGCAAAGCTGGTCTGGAGATATGACTCAATGATAGAGTGGAGACCTTGTCTAGGGCTTGGGGACCCAAGTAAAAAATCATAACACTGAAAAAGAAAGTAATAAATACTGAATTGTTTGGATATAATAATTTTTGAGGGGGCTGGAGAGGTGGCTCAGGGTTTAAGTCTCTGCCTTGCAGGTGGAAGGTCTTGAGTTCGGATCCTAGACCCACGTGTAGACGCCAGGTGGAAGTGTGGGCGGCCTGTGCTTCTGGTCCTAGTAGGGCGGAGCCTGTGAATCCCGGGGCAGAGTAAACGAGGATGAGGTGGAGGCATCCATGGTGGTTCCCGAATTCACCCGTGGTTCTACACACACAACACACACACACACACACACACAAACACACATACACGCACGCACACACAATTGAATAAATAATAAATAATAAAAAAATTAAAAAAATAGTTTTTGATATCCATTTTGATTTGACATTAAGATCCCAAAGAGAGCAACATATTTGTTGTCAAAATGTAAATTCCTACTGAGTCTCCGACCACCATTCTTTCCTTCCATATTGCTGCTCTGAACCACTCCTTTATCAAAACCCACCGCTCCTGCCATGTAGATTGGAGACAACCCATGACTCCATTGGTTCTGGGCCTGGGCAGAGGAAAGATGTCCTGGTCGAGGCAGCATATCGAGGAGGAGACCGCCCTCACCGTGGGCAGACTCCAGACTAGATGTAACCACACCTCCGCTAGCCTATTTCTTCCAGCTTCCACAGTTCCCTAGGTTTTCTAGCACCTCCCCATACAGTGGCATTAGCTGAAAAACAAGTGTCTAACATGTGAACCTATGGGAGTTATTTCTTACTCAGACCATAACATTGATCAATAAATAACTTTTCAATGGATACACAATGAAAATAATAGATTGCTTCACTGTTTTTGAAAGTCCCTGAAAATAGGAGCAGGGTCATTTTTTTTCCCCTGTGACAACTAAACTGGGCAAGGTGAAGCACAATCCTCTTTATCAAAACAAGCAGAAATGGAAGTTGGGACTCTTCAGTGTTAAAAATGTTTTGGGGGGCTGGAGAGGTAGCTCAGGAGTTAAAGACTCTGCCTTGCAGGAGGAAAGTCCTGAGTTTGGATCCTAGACCCCACGTATAGACGCCAGGTGGAAGCGGGGGCGGCCTGCGTTTCTGGTCCTGGTAGGGCGGAGCCTGTGAATCCCGGGGCGGAGTAAACAAGGAGGTGGTGGAGGCGTCCATGGTGGTTCCCGAATTCGTCCGTGGTTCTTCACACACGCACACACACACACACACACACACACACACACACACACACACACACATGCACACGCACACACACACAATTGAATAAATAAATAAAAAAAATTAAAAAAATGTTTTGGAAAGAACTCCAATCATTATTTCCTTAATATTTGCTTGCGGCAAAAATACTTTAAAATATCCAATATGCTTTCCATGTAAGTCCTTTTTTGTGTAATTCACTCACTTTCTTAGGTGCTATTTTGACTTTTGGTGCAATTAAAACAGGACTATTAACTTATCTTTTCACTCATGATGCTTTTTAAAGCCGTTCTGCATATTATTCTACCATGGAGTATTATTTTGCTACTAAGTCATTCAACTTAGAGCTTATTATTTATTTCTTTATTTTGATTGTTTTTTTTGAGTCAGGGTCTCTTGTATCCAGGTTGGCGTCAAACTCCCTGTGTAGTTAAGAATGATTGGGAACTTTTCTTTGTTGGGGATCCAGAATTCTGGGATTTGAGTTGTGTAGCATCCTGTCTGTTTTTTTGCAGTGCTAGATACTGAATCCAGGATGCCACGAGTGCACTCTACTATCTGAATTACATCCTCAGTCCTCCATTTAGATTTTTACAGACCAGACTGGCTAGCCAAGTATTTATTAAGTTGCAAGTCTGGAGAACTATCTTTCAACTTAAATAAAAGTTAGAACTTATTTTATTTTATCATGTGAAGAAAATGTGAGTGATTATTTCATAAAGAAAAAGCTTTGAAAGTTCATAGTTTGAAACAAATGAAGGGTTAAATGTGTTGTGTTAGCTTCCAGTTTCCTTTATTTTTGCAGGTGAAATTTCAGTGGTTTTATCAGCATTGTGATTTTAATGAAACTATTCTGCAAAAAACGTTCAGGACTGTGTCTATATTTTACAATGGACATGAATATACTTTAATGTCAGAGTTTTAAATGTCAGTGTTCTTTCTTTCTCTTTCTTTCTCTTTCCTTCTTTCTTTCCTTCTTTCCTTCTTCCTTCTTTCCTTCTTTCTTTCTTTCTTTCCTTCTTTCTTTTCCTTCTTGCTTGACTTTCCTTTCTTTCTTCTTTCTTTCTTTCTTTCTTTCTTTTCTTTATTTCTTCTTTCTTCTTTCTTCCTTCCTTCCTTCCTTCCTTCCTTCCTTCCTTCCTTCCTTCCTTCCTTCTTTCTTTCTTTCTTCTTTCTTTCTTCTTATTTGGTTTGTCATGACAATTTAGCAATAATGACAATTTATGAAGTTTTCGAAATCTGGATCTGTATTTAACTTTCTTTAGATCACACAATGTACGTATATCTTTTTTTATTAAAAATTTAATTATACATTTTAAAATTTTTTACCCTTTCCCTCCTCCCCCCTCCTCCCCCTCCCGCCCCCCCGAACCCCCTCCCCCTCCCTTCCCCCAGTGCCTCCCCCCCAATTCCCAGAGAGTCCTTTATTGTGTACGCCTAACTCTCCACTGGGTCCTCCTCTCCGATGACATATAAGGACCCAGTGGCATTTCCATAAGCCCTTTCTCTTGTTCCCCTTAAGCATAAGATCACTACTATGGCTGTCAATCCCTTGCCTCCAGGGGTCTCGGTGCCCTTAACAGATGCTAGACTTTATGAGGGCAACAGTGCGCTGGACATTGCGCAGGGCATGCAAAGTCCCATTATGATTGCTTTGGCCCCAACTATTGTTGAGAATCTTGCAAATCGTTGCTCCTCCCATCCTTTTGCTCTTACAATCTTACCGCCCCCTCTTCCGCAAATGTCCCTGAGCTCCAGGATGGGGAGAGATTAGGCTGTCCTAGTTCTATGTGATTGATATAGAGTCTCTGAAGTTCTGGATTGTGGTTTGTTGATTTTCTTTTGCAGTTTTGCTGCTCCTGCAATTCCCTTCACTCCATTCTGCTGGGCACTGTATGTCACCCCCTGGCCAGAGACAAAAAGCTGTTAAACTGGAGTCTTGTCGTAATAGCACATTCAAGGGTAGATGTAATAAGAGTAGGAAACCTCACTGAGGGAGGGGTCCATCACCCATTTGCAAAATGATTACTTTTTATCTGCTAGACTATATGCCCTCCCCTTCTGGTGAGATCAGGAAAGAACGTCTGTGAACTTAACCAGGTTTCTCATTACTTACTTGCAGACCTTGATGGAGGCCTATTTTCGTATATCTTTGAAATCCTCTTCACTTTCAAAATTTTTTTTCCTCCATTATCAATGCTTTGGAATTTGGCTTAATCTTATCATGTCTTTTCTAAACAAACTGCTTAAGATTCTTAATGACTTTAGTTGAGATACCTATCATGCTTTAAAAAAAAGCTTCTTAGATTCTGACTGATTCTCCCATTTCATTTTGGTCAGTCTGTCTTGATCTTAAAACTTATTACACTGACTTTTCTCAGTGCTGGCTGTCCTTGTTGCTTCTTCAGCAGAAAACACTTTCTCTTACTTCTGGGGAAATCAGCTCCTTCCTTTTTCTAGGGGTCTGTTCAAATGATGTCTTCTGAGAGAAATCTGCCCTCACCTGTCTGTTTCATTATGACTCCTCATTTATTTCAAGCATTGCATATTCCAGTCTGCAATAGTTCTATATTTACTTTTTATTTCTTGTTATTCTCTTTTGCCGTAAGCTCCTTGAGGTTGGTCTGTACCTGCCCTTTTCACAGCTGTTTCTACCGGACCTTGTACACATCAGCAGTTCCATGCTAATGAGTAACAGGATTAGATTTACAGTAGCATTGCTACATATAAACATATTGTTGTAGAATTTCCTGTAATCTCACTAACAGCAATTTTCTTTGTAATCATTGAATTAAAAGCCTGACAAGGAAGCTTTGCTGTACATGTCCACTAAGAAGAAGGTTTACCATATGATAGTCAATTTTTTTCTAGTACTTTATAACTCCATATTGACAACTGTATTTCTCCTTTTTAAATGCCTAGAATTTGTATTTAGAGGTATTCTACATTAAATTCATTGATAGTTGTGTGTGTGTGTGTGTGTGTGTGTGTGTGTGTGTGTGTGTAAGAGGGTACTTGAGCTGTATGCCTTTGGCTGCCCAAGGATGACTTTGGGAGTCATCTTAGATTGCTCTACCTCATTGCTTTGCCCTGGAGTTTTCCAGACCGGACCTTCGACCCTCTGGGGCCAGAAGTGAAGGCTGCAGCAATTTCTGCTCTGTGCTTTTTCATGGGGTCCTAGCCACCCAGACTCAGGTACTTTTTGCTTGTGAGGCAAAGACTTTAACCCTAAATCATCTCTCCAGCACAGATAATCATGTTTTGATGTGTTTTATTTTACACAACATTTTTCTGATATAGTTGAAGCAATGGGGAAGTTTTTAAAATATGTTTTAAGAAACAGTCACAGTTAATTGGCTCCCAGTAGAGTCTATGCACACAGGTTCATCAGGTACTTTAGGTTCACGGAGAGATCATCTTGATGTTAGCCTATCTTGAAAGTTCTTAACATTTTCTTTAAATGAATCCCTTATAGTAAGAGATCCCGAATTACCACACTTTCAAGCACCATGAAATTTGATCAATTTTTTTATCTCTTTCTAATTGGCCACATGAAATGATACAGGGTTTGTAGGATGCGTTACATGTATTGTTTCATCCTTGATAGTTCAATAACCAAACCAAATGCTCTACCTTAGCGTGACCAAGTGAAAACATAAAGGAAACATTCAGCACCACTTAGTAATTGTCTGGAAATGGGAAGGCGAACCGTTATCTACAGTACAGGGCAATCCCACTGTGGAAGCTTCACCCTGGCTGTAACCTCTTATCTTGTTCTGCTCTTACACACCGGTCATATTACACACTGCTTTGTGCTAGTCTGACAAGAACTAATGTGGATGCTTAAATATTTTAGAGGCTGAATGCTTCTGAATGATAAAATACAGAGCTGATCAACCTTTCCTGTTGCGTCTGTGGTTAATGATAAAGTAATTCAATACTTTGCTCTCTTTTGGTCTATTAGCAGTCTCTATAACAAACATTAAAGTTCCTTTAAAGAAAAAATCTTCAAATAAGGCCATACAATGACACTTTTTAACTACAGTTGTTTTTTATTCAGCCATAAAATCTATCTTTCATAAAGAAACCCACTTACATGTCTTACTTCAGTGAAGGTTATTTGTAGACTGAAGGTCTTTTCTTGTCAAGAGATGATGAATACCATGTGTGAAGACAGAAGAGCATCAGACCTGTATTAGCTGGAAAACCCACTGATCTGTGAATAACCTAAAAAAGAAAACCTGAAGATTAGCAACGTCGCTTTTAAGAATGATCCATCAAATTCAACAAGCAGATTCACAGAGATGAATCATCTGGTTCCTTTTTATTCTTACTATACAGTAAAGGTTATTTCCTTTCCCTACAAATAGAAGTTTGAAAATAAAGGCAAGGGACGTTTTGAGCATTGCTTGGTACAAGTCAATATCTTAGAGCAATTTTGGTATTTTAGATGTAAATCTTGATTAAATGATACTTAAGATGTTCTACACATTTTTTTTAGCATTGGATTTATGGGAGAATTGGTTTCCATTCTTGCAGATTGTAGGGAGGGAAAAAGAGCCAAAATCTCAGTAGAATTTTTCAAATTATTCATGTCCAAACTTTCATTTTATGCCAAGTTAAAATATCTGTTGAAATTATTTTTTAGGAGTTTTCTGCCTAGCTTACATAGTCAAGTAATAGAGAAGTAATGAAGGTAAGTTGTTTACTTGGAGGCTAGTTTAATGGGTTAAAATAATAAAAGTTTTGTAATTTATAAAAATAATCAAACATGGGTGTGTGATTATGTTTTCAGTGAGTGATTTTTCTTTTATTTTAAAGCAGATTTGAAAGCATGGGATCAGAATATGTCTTCCACAGGGTGACTTTCTCATTTTATGTGTTTCATTTGAGGTGGTTTCATTCATTTACTTGAAGCCTGAACTCGAACAGACAGGACAATATGAACACAGAAGAAACCTGAGAAGTCACTGTAATGATTTGTCAGATTTCTTCCCTGTTGTATTTTAGGAATAAATGCATTCTAATAAATGTAAATAAAATTTACTTATAAATTCACTTTTTATGGTGGTATTCAACAATTAGACAACACAAAGAGATAATCTCATCATCCTATAGTTGTAAAAACTTAATTTTTCTGTGTTGGTTTCTAAGGAACATTTTTGACAAGATATACTTCAATTACTTGAATTAGTTGTTGGGTGATTTTTGTGGTTAAGTTAGCAATAATTCAGTTTTCAAATGTTTTCTCTTGAAAAATGTGGAGCTCATTTTGGAGAATGTGTTGTAGTGAATTTTTAACTATCCATATTTAAATAATTAGTTTCTAACATGCCTGACATAATTAAAAATATTTTATAGTGATTGAATGATAAACTTTTTGTGTTTAAATAATTAATAACCATTTTGCTTTGAAATGAACATCCTGATAATGTTATTTATAACCATTATCATTATGTAAATGAAATAGGAAAATAGAATCACCATGGCTTAAAGAGTGAGTTATAGTTTTCTGAATGAGAAGTTTGCTGTAAGAAAAATTTGACTGAAACTATAAGGTGTTTGAAACCACATCTCTCTTCAGAGTATCTTGCAGAAGTGAAAAAAATAAGGAAAAGCTAATATATACCCTAACCCAAGGTTTTAAAATGTTGTTGGGGATAAAATTGCAGAATATGTTTTATAGATTTATAGTCTAAATCTCAGACATTAACTATTCTATATAATGCAGATTAAGCTCCCTACATTAAAAAACTCCATTTTTTATGGGTTAAATCCGAGAATGGCAGTTTCAGTTCAAAGAGTAAGTAAGAAAGACTCCTCTGGTTATTAGAAGCTTAAACACTGCAAGAGGCCTTGAAGCTTCCTTCCCACCTACTAGAACAGCCATAAATCACAGATGGAGGGCTGCAGCAGAGTGGAAAACACAGAGGCTGAGGATTTAGCACCTAAGACCCTCTAAATATCATCAATCCTAACTTGAGATGAGCTAGTTACTCGTTCAATCTAATAATCCTTAAGTATGGTAAAACAAATTTTAGGTAACAAAATGCTTTTCAATAGATACAGTTTTTAGGAGAACCAAAGAAGGAAACAATTGAGCAACTGCCTGCACCCGGCTGGAGCAATAAAAGCATATGCAGTTGGCTAAATGCAGGAGCTGAGGGTCAAAACCCTCTTTGGTCCTCAGAAGCTTCCTGTCCTCTTCCTTCCAAGGGGCAGGAAGCTATTATGGTAGCTTTCACTGGGCTTTGCAGCTACTCGGCTTGTGCATGTATTTCAGTTTTATACAGACTACAAACTGAACATTTTTGTCACCGAAAGCAGATTTTATTCCCCTGCACAAAGTTTCCCTTCCCTCCTTCCTTCCCTCCTTCCTTCCCTCTTTTCTTCCCTCCTTCCTTCCCTCTTTTCTTCCCTCCCTCCTTCCCTTCTTCCTTCCCTCCCTCCTTCCTTTCCTCCCTCTTTCCTTTCCTCCTTCTCTCCCTCCTTCCTCTTTCTTTTCATGAGAGCCCTAAATTCATTTGTCAGTAGCCACTGATGAATTGTTTTCTTAGAATTTCTATTGCTATGCTTCAAAATGGTCCATTTTCAAATGATAGTTGCTTTCTAAGGGAAACCAGCATCATCATCAGCATCATCAGCAGCAGCAGCAGCAGCAACAGTAAAATGACCCCCCAAAATTTCCCTGAAGGTAAGGAAGTCACCAGCTTAGAAACAGATCCATACTAGGATCCAATTTAGAAGGAAACACAAACTATGGTCAATAGTAGACTAGCACTGAATGAATGAATGAATGAATGAATGAATGAACCATTTAGTATGAGAATACATATTCTGCAATAACAGAAGAGATCTCTGGAAAGGGATGTTAGGTTTTTCCTTTTCCTTTTTATTTACAATATTATACTTGCCTACAGTGAACTGTGATCACAGTAACCCCACTCCCACTATACTTTCTCATGCCCCTCCCACTTCTGCTAAACCGCTTCTTCACAAATAGTCTCCCTACTACTATTGGAGTTCTCCTTTGCATTTCAACTTTGGAAAATTGTAGGCATTGCCTGAAGATGCTGTAAAGTGAATGTTTCAAATTTTGTTTTAAAAAATGTGCATAGGCTGGTACACATATATGTCTACAATAATATAGGAAAATACATTAGAAAGAGAGATATTGATAAAATCAATTAAGTTTCAAATAATACAAATGATTGAGTTAGGAAAAATTCAAGATATATATGTGTCTTTATTTGTGTCTTCAAATAAAAATGCAAAAATCTACACAAAATCTTTTGGAGTTTTTCAATTGTGTATACTTAACAAAAGTTAGCTAAACCATAGTTACTATAAGAAATTAAATGTATTTTCAAAATACATTTTCTCATAAGTTTTTAAAAATTATTAGTTATATTTAAAAGAATATAATTATAATGAATATCTACAAATTAAAGTTCCTTAACTAAAGCTGAGAATTTTCAAATTACTATTTATAAAATTTATTTTGAATCTTTTTATTTAATACTTTTCAATAAATGTTATAATAAATAATACTTATTTAATAAATAAGATTCTACGATTCAATGGCTACCTAATAAATGATGTGAATGGTTTATAGTATCTAAACATGATAAGATAGTGCTGTTTCACATACTATTGTAAAAAGAAATTTATGAACTCTGTTACCAGTGATGGAAGACAAACAAGAAGATGGTTAATGACTCTGCTAAGAAATGCTGTAAATTCTATTCAAGCTGAGAGAAAAAACTCGAATTTGCCAATATACTGTCTCTTTAATCTAGCCTCATTCTTCAAGTTGCAGCATGATCTACAAAAACAAAAGACACCAAAATACCGTTGCATTTTACTTGGAAGATACTGAGTATGGCAATAAGAAAGGTTTTCTTTGTGAAGTTTGAGCCACATTGGGAAAAACAGCAGATTTGTAAGACTCAAAAGGTGGCATTTATTTTTTTAAAAAGGTGTATATATGCATATGTGTCACTATGTAGCGAAAGATCCTAATAATAGAGTTACTTAGTTGTTTAAATGCATTTAATGTTGCCTGTGTTCTGTGTTAGGCAAGTCCTCAAATCATAAGATTTTGAGTCCCTGTTTAATGAAGGTAATAGCTATTGTTTACCTCAAATCTATAAATATTTATTACACACTTGCTTTGGCTAAAGCACTGAGCTTCAGAGTAAACCTATGAACATATTCACTTCATGCTCCTACTGAATATATTGCCCATGTCTTGGCTCAATTCGTTTGCGATGGACTTGGAAAAGCTGATAGGATTTAAGTAGTTAAGAGAAAGCAGCATTCACAGGAATTATCCACAGCTTTTAAACAGACTTGAAAGTGGGTAAATACAGAGCATGGGTGAGGGAGAGGGGATTCAGCACCTACATTTTCTTCACCATGTACTCAGGAAGTATGTAGGCTTCTGAGCACAGACAGGGTATTATCACTTGTGGTATATATTTAATTGAAATGTTCTTTCTTGTTTAAATAATATTTACATAGTTAGAGGCTGGTCAAAGCACAGAATGTGGATGGACTTTGACGAAATTAAATATTTAGTGGTCACAAGTCCTTGTCTAACGCCATACTGATTTAAGTACAGGCATTTCCCAGAACGAAAGATGGATTATAAAAGGCAAGTATTTTATTCCTTAATTGCTTAGAAGCCAGTCTCCAATTACAGCTCAGAGCTTTAGCTGAGGTAAGAATGTTTCAGCAAAAGTTAAATTTAATAGATCACATTAATTCTTCCCCACAACAACCAGAAACCAGTACAAATTTCAGAACGCATTTGCAGTGTGCTAAAAGGGCAAATATTATAAGGATTTAAGAAACCACCTTGCTAAGTTTCTTCTAACACACAAGAGTATATATACTGTACTGTAAAATAATTGACTTTGTTCGTTTTGAAGAATACATGGCATATGTGCTCACAAAGCTAGCAATTTTACGTAGAAAATCCCCAAAGATGTTAGTTTTTAACCACTGAACCACATTTGGTATCTAATTCTTTAACGCATTTTATTTTGACAGTGGTAGAGAGAGGATGGATG
The DNA here is from genome assembly GCA_023101885.1 of Typhlomys cinereus. Lineage (NCBI taxonomy): Eukaryota > Metazoa > Chordata > Mammalia > Rodentia > Platacanthomyidae > Typhlomys > Typhlomys cinereus. The sequence continues at coordinate 1,684,027 of JALPQD010000168.1, forward strand.
AACCGCAGTCAAGAATTATTTTTTCCTCTATGAGATGCATGAAATGCTAGTTTAAAACTGTAAAGTAATAAACAGGACTGGGAAGATGAACCAGGGATTAAAACCTTTGCCTTGAAAACAAAAGGATCTGAGTTCAGATCCCCAGATCCCAAGTAAAAAATGCCAGACTTATATTGCAGCAGCCCGTAATTTTGGCTCTGAAAGGCAGAGCCTGGGAAACTTCAGCATAAGAGCAATCCAGGATTGTCACTTAGGTCTAGACGGCATAGGTACACACATTCAAACACCCTCTATTGCATGTGCATGCATGCGCACGTGCACGTAAACACACACACACACACACACACACACACACACACACACACACACACAGATATATTCACAGAAGGAAAAGTAGACTCCTAGATCTAAAGAATCCCAATTAAAAATTAGATAAACCCAGAAAATAGAATCTGGGCTTCTTTTTTTGTGTGTGATTTCATCCTTTTTATACTGACTCCAAGTTGCCTGCTTTGAACATGTGGTCAAAAAATACTTAGTCACAAGCATTCCTTATTCTTTCAAACTTGTTTCCATTTTAAAAGATAGTGTAGCGTATACTTCAGATAAGCAGCTATGTAAAGTGTTTATCTGCTGAGTTTGAAAAATGAGCTTGGTGGAGAAGGATTGACTCAGATGGAAATAAAGGTGTCACAGTTGCTTGGCATGCTGTTGATAAATTCAGGACCAGGTGGCTTATGGGAACAAGGGATTTCATTCTGGACTTATGATTGTCCAGTTATAATTCTCACTTCAGCTTGGCAGGAGAGTCCTCCCCAATACCAGGGACCCAGGTAACTGGTCATGTCATATCCACAGGACTACTGAGAGAAGGGCATATTTCCCTTTGCTAGACAGCATGTCTATCCAATGTGACAAAGAATGCCAACTTATTTGAACAGTTCCCTCCACTTTGTCCACCTTCCTGCCTTAAGTCTAGTCCATCAACCAGGAATGGATCTTCCTTCACGAATTAACAATCTCCTGCAGGCTTGCTTAGGGCTTAATCAATTACTAATTCTTTACAAATGCCCAGAAGCCCAGCCTTTGCCTGCCAAATTGACACCAGTAACTGTACACCACGAAAGCTCACTGGGACAAAGCCATTTTGGACTCTGTCAATGCTCCCCAACTCACAGAATTTACTTCATTTTATATTGCAAATGTATTTTCTACATCTATGAGAGGAAATTCTTATGGGATGTGAGAGTAGCCACAAGGTTAATCTTGTAAGTGGACTGAAGAGGATTTAGGATCTGTGATATATCTTGACCAAATGTATAGACACACATGGCAGTAATACATATTCTTATACAATGCATAATAATGTGTTAGTATAATTTTAGCAACCTGTTTTTCATTAGCTTTTTTTGCCATTCTGAAATGAACTCTCACTGTTCTGCATCTTATTTTTCTTTAAAAAGATTAATTGTCTTAATTGGTCATTTCTCTGATATTTAGCTTCTTGTTAATGAGAGTATATAAAAGTTATTGCATTCAGAACCAGGAAATATTAAATGAGATCCAGACCTCAGCAAATCAGAAAACTAATTAGGCATTTATCTAATTCTATGAAGAAAAACATCTCATTTTTATTATTCTCATTAAATTCCAAATTCCTTCTCTAAAGCACTTTTCACGTTCAGGTGTTCATAAACACAGGATTGATGGGACTTTAGCCAATGACTGTAATGACTTTGATTTCATATTTCATGTTTTCATATTTAAGTTTTCATTTCTATTTAAATAAGAATTTGAAAGGGACTTGGTGTCTAGTCTAGATAAATCATCCAGATCAATGAGGAAGAAATGCCTGATTTTTCCCTGTGCCCATGTCTAACTCAAAACAACACAATGAATTCAACTTAAACCAGCTTGAAAAAGACCAAGGGCTGATATTCAACAATACTGAGATTATCAGAGATCTGAAAACATAATTAAAATGATCATTCTTGCTGTGGTACCTCAAAGGTGTGCCACAGAATCATCAGATTGAAGTGTGAGAGGCTAAGGTGTTTCTTGCATGACAGATGTGGTTTAGAAGATGTTAGGAATAACACTTTAAGGCCAGATGGTGTGCCAGTTAGAAGTTGGTGTTAACGCGACCGCTGGAATCTTAACTTTTGAGCACATTTGTGAAGAATTAGTAGGTAAGGCAAGCCCCTAACAAGTCTGTGGGAGATTATCTAATTGATGAGGGAAGACCCAGTGCATAGTGGGTGGGGCCGTTCTCTGGGAGATGGGTAAAATAGAGTTGATGTACTACTTTGGCATACTTCAGCATGCTTTTGTAGACCTACCGTCTAATCAATGAGGAAGTGTGCACCTCCCTCAGCCATTCCTGTGGATATGGTGTGACCAGTATCCTGGGCTGCTGATGTTGATATGAATTTCTCTTGTTAATGCTTGTTACGTATTATAACCAGAACTGTAAGCAAAAGTAAGGCCCTCTTTAAGCTGTTTGACTGTATGTGTCTCATCAACAAGAACAGCTACAGCAGATGGGCTAGTTCGAGGCTGTGTGATCATTATCCCTGGGGTAATCTGCTGCTTCCTTACAAATGTCACCAAACCTCTCTCCCTTAATTGGGGATTTGAAAGTATGAGAACACCAACCTGAAGTCACTGACATCTACCACTTCCATCCCCAAGACAGGAAAATGCTATAATGTGTAAATTGGGGGATATACAGCTTCTGAAGAGGTTTACACAGCACTGCCAAATACTGGCATAGAGATCACACACACACACACACACACACACACACACACACACACACACACACAGAGTCAGCACACTCAGTAGTCAGGTGGTCTGGGGCATGGTGGGTTATTCTCCACATGAACACAGTCTTTGCTGTCATGTTTTTGTTTCTCAAACATACAAATATTATAAAATTTGAGTATATCAGAGTCTCTCTGTGTAATCCATTCTGGCTTCAAACTTTTGATTCTCTTGCCTCTAAGGAGTGTTCAGATTTCCGATGTAAATCAAACTATATTTTAGTAATGTATCTGAAAAAATTAGGGCTTTTATACACACAGTATATTTTTTGTATGTTGGCTGCTTTACTAAAATATTGCTCATTGTAATACATCCAGTCTTTATGATTTTATTTTACCTCTGTATACTGTAAGCATTACAATAACAGGAAAAAAACCCTGTAAGCTACCATCAGGGAAGCACTGAATAAATAACTTTAGATCTTTGAATTTTGAAATAAACTTTATAATCCAGTGATAACTATTGGTGATATAGACTTGAAAAATATTTATACTGTTTTGTAATTTTGTAATTATTATAGCCAAATATATTTTCACTAAGATTTTTCTATTGTTTTATAGCTATCAGAAAATTCCATAGTTACTAGAAATTCCTATTTGAATCACATTTTTGCTATTCCATTTCCCCTTTCCCTCTTTACATCTCTCCCTTCTTTTTTTCTCGTGTTTTTGGAAGGATAAGTCAAATTTCACTTTTTTTTTTACAATAATTTAATATTTTTCAAGCAGCAAACTTTATTTGAGGATCACTATATGAAATAGAAGAATGGAGAATGACTGTGATATTGGAGAATTTGTGACAGTCTCAAGAAGATGTAATGGGGAAAACCATGTTGCACAAGGGTGTTATAAATGGGCAGAGACTTAAAATGATCCTACAAGGGTACTGTTGTAAGGGAGATTATTGTATCCCATAAGGATGGGAGCTTTCTCCTTTTTTTCTCAAGGATAAAATGCTTGACTTTTTCTCAAGACTGAAATTAGTTGAAATTCTCCTCTTTTTCCATAATTAAGTAATAATATGTGGCAAAGCATGAGTTATTACACAATAATTCACACCTTTTGCTTTAGTAAGAATGAGACCATAGGATGAGTGCTTGTTTAAATGCACAAAGTTTGAGTTATTATACCATAATTCATTCCTCGAAGTGTCATATTGTGATTATTAAATGGCCTTGTGCAAATATTATTAATTCTTTAAAGTTCAGAAATAAATTATTAAAAATAACATGTCTTCAAAAAACTCTTCTAATGTGAATTCATTAAAAGTGGAAAGAAGAATAAATTAGTGTACACAGAATGAAAATTATCTATAACCTTTCTGAGGAACTATTTTCATTGACATACTGTTGTGAATCACATTACTTACAATTTGTAGCAATTGTCTAGATGTTTTTGTTCTTCAACACCTGACAAATAGTAGATTATTTGGCTTTTTCTTTCTCAAGGGCATGATTTAACAGCTGCTGCAACCTAGACTTTCTGCTGCTAGATTTATTTTATTTTGTCAGAGTTGATGTACAAATGGTGAAGGGTTCCTTTCTGCCCCATGATTCCTGACCATTCCTCTATAGATTTGTGGAACAATGTGTTTTATTGCTCTCTCTGTCTCTCTTTTTCTTCTTCTTCTTCCTCTTCCTTTTCCTCCTCTTCTTCATATCCTTTATTGTTTTCTCATCTTCCTTCCCATTAGTATATGGATACCTCCTTTTCTTAGTCCTATATCACCAAGATAGTATCTATTTCAACTATCAGCTATAAGAACAACTCCTTCATTTAGGGCTGCTTCTAAAATTTCACTCCTACACCACATTAATAGTAGTCCTTTTTAAAAGTTCTATTTAAAATATTTTATACACTGAGCTCAATCACTGTTTAATGAGCATGATTGCCCGGGATTTAATTCAATCCTTTGTCTTATTGATTTAACAGCCAAAGTGCTTTCAACCTCTGAGTTTGGAGGCCTTTGCAATCATCATTTTTATTCTCTTCTATCTCTCATGCATCTACTCGCTGGTATTTTTTTTTTTTTTTTGTGAGAAAAAACTGAAGGCAGGTGTCTTTAAGAAGCTTGCATTGTCATAAAGAACCAATTGTGTAAATAGATAAATAGGAAGAATGTGCTTTATAGACAGGGCAACTTAGCATATTCAGGTGCTTCTACTTGCTTTATGAAATGGTTTCTCCTCATGCAGCAAGGGATATTGTGGTAGTCTTGTGTACAGCCTCCTAAAGTATATGGGTATCTTCAGGGCACCCAAAACTAAAGGAAAAGGTTACAAACACAATGTAGAAAACCCTCCCTGTAGTTTAGTGTGTAAATATCTTCTGTTTCATGAAAACATGACAGTGGTAAACAGTCTTTTATCCTTAAAATGTCCTTAGTCGCAAATTAAATATAGTCTCAGAATGTAGCTTAGGTTAGCCCTGTAAGTGCTGGGTTTGCAGGTACCCTCCTATTCATCATGTGACATGCCTTGTGTTTCTCTGGAACTCTTCCATCCATCCTGGGTAATAACCCAGTTTAGAAATTATTTCAGTTTTAATTGCTACACACAATTTTATACCTTGTCTCTTAAATCTTTTCTATCCTATTTTATACTCTGCTGAAGGTTAAGCTCCCAAAAATTGGAATTTCTTGCTGTCTGTCTCAATTTTGAGATTATAGTATTTTTCTCTTTTTGCTCCTTCATATGCTTGTGTGTGTCTGCAGGGAATGCATGTGTGTCTGTTTGTTTGTGTGTGTGGACCCACGTAGGTGCACATACCTGTGGAAACCTGAGGTTGATAATGAGACTTACCTTTCTTTAACCTGATTTTTTTTCCAGATAAACCCCAAATCAAAGCTAGTAAGTTTAGTCTGGCTAGCCAGTTTTGCTCTGGGAATTTCCAGTCTCTACTTCCTCAGGATGATATGAACAAGTGGGTTGCCACGCCTCCAAGATATTTTACTTGAGTTCTGGGGATCTGACTTTCATTGACAGCTGAATAATCCTTTCAGTCCTCTTTAGTATATAGTATACAGTATACAGTATATAGCATATATATACATATACATATATATACATATATATATACATATACATATATATATATACACATATATATATGGTTATACATCCATCTAACAGATTTGTCCAACATCCTCCTTATGGACTGAGACAGGAAAAACTGGTTTCTAATTACTTAGAAAGTGCAGCAATACTTAGAGTTGGTCTTGATGCCTTCTGCAAAACACCTTCTTACATTTATGCCCTTGCAAGCCTTCTTTATTATTCCTTCAGTCACCTTTAATGTCTTCTCCTCTCTTAAATTTCAGTGTTGTCCACAGTCTCTGAAAAATAATCTCCAGTCCTCTTCCACTTCAATTTTCAAGCTTCTATCAATTCAGTGTGGCTTATTTATATAATCCAACATCAACTATTTTATTTTATCTTATTATTTATTTATTTATTTATTTATTTTTCCACTCATACAAACTTAATAGGTACTCTACTCTGTTCCCTCCCTCCCTCCACCCCTCCCTGGATCCCCTTGCTCCTTCCCTCATTTTCCCCTTCCTCTCTCCCTCCCCTTTCTCCCAGTGCCCCTCCCCCCCATCCCTGGAACATCCTTTAGTGTGAATGAAAAACTTCCCTTTGGGTCCTCTTCTCTGATGAGGTGTAAGGACTCAGTAGCTTTGCCTAGAGCTCTTTCCTGTGTTCCCCTTTAGTATAGGAACACTATTGTGACTGTTAATCCCTTGCTCCTAAGGATCCTAGTGCCCGTGATCCATGCTAGACTTTGAGGGTTCAATGATATGTCGGTCATTGCGCAGGTCATGCAAAGTCTTTTATGATTACTTTGGCCCTAACTTGTTTGGAGTCTCTTGCATATTTGGAGTGTCTTGCATATCGTTGCTCCTCCCCATCTTTAGGCTCTTACAATCTTACTGCCCCCCCTTCCACAAATTTCCCTGAGTTTTGGGATGGGGAGAGATTAGGCTGGTCTGGTGTTCTGAATTCGGGTTTGTTGTTGCTTTTTCTTCTTCCAGTCTTGCTGTTCCTGCACCGCCCTTGGTTCCATCCTGATGGGTATTGGATGTCACCTCCTAGCCAGAGATAAAAGGTTATTAAAATAGAGTCTTACTATAAGAGTAGATTCAAAGGTAGATGGAATAAGAGTAGGAGACCTTGGTGAGGGGGTCAGTCTCCCATTTGTAGGATGGTTACCATCTATCTGACAGAGTCTATGCCCTCCCTGTCTGGTGAGATCAAATCCCATCAGTTGCAAGTGACCAGGAAGGAAAGTCTGTGAGCTTAACCAGATGTCTCACTCACTACTTACTTGCAGTAGCATGATGCCCTTTCTCTTTGTTTCTGGCGGGGCCCTACTTCCCCTTCCCTCCTTTTTTATAATCTTTGGAATTACTGTAAGTATTACAGAGATTTATCTTTGAGTATGTCACTAAGTGGGTTTGGTACTAGGATCCACCTATTAGGGAGTACATACAGCGCCTAATTTTCTGTGTCTGGTATATTTCACTCAATATAATTTTTTCTAATTCCATCCATTTCCTGGCAAATTTCATTAATTCATCTTTTTTGATGGTTGAGTAGTATTCCATTGTATAAATGTACCACATTTTCCTTATCCACTCATCAACTTTTGGGCATTTGGGTTGATTCCATGACTTTGCTATTGTAAACAGTGATGCTATGAACATTGTCATGCTTATGCCATTGAGGTGAATTTTTGCTGTACGGGGGATTATTCCCAAAAGTGGAATAGCAGGGTCGTATGGTATTTCAATCTTTAACGTTTTTAAGAATTGCCAAACTGTTCGCCAGAGTGGTTGTATAAGAAAAACAATCTCAGTTTTAAATCCCATTGGGGTCAGAAAAAATAAGAAATATAGAGAGAGAAATGATACTGTTGGATTTCTTATGCAATAAACACTCTTGTTTTTCAATTCCCAAGTCTAGGTTTTCGAGGAACCTTTAACATGAAGAGTTAATATATAAAATGGAGATGCCAAGGAGGTTATGGGAATATAGTAGCAGCATGGCGAGCCTGTGGACAAAGGGCACAGTGGTTTTGAAAGAAGGATCCTATTGAACTATATTTTGGTTAAATTCATCATTGACTTCTAATTAGATTATTTCCTGCAGCTAAGTTAAAAGCCTATATAAACATGGAGTGTGATATCACTTTTTCAAAGAAATTCCCTAAAGAATGTAGCACAGGATAAGGCCTTAATGGATGCTTAAGAAGCTTATGTCTGACTAATTTGATGTTATGAAGAAATTTATCTTCCATTTTCTATTTACCTAACAATTTTATTTCTTCTATCTTCAGGAAACTTCAGTTGACCATTTATTCCTCCAAAAGGTGTGATCTATCTTTAGATCTATTTTTATAGAATATAAAGTAATGAAATGAATAAATAGACAATAACTAGAAAGAGTGCCTCAAATGGGGAGATATTTTATCTTGTAAAAGTCTTAAATCCTCTAAACTTTTAGGTTTCCAATACCCTATGACTATGAAATGAAATTTGCTTTGTTGACATTTATCTACTGGATATTTTATATAAAACTTTGCACTAAGTACTAAGAGATCTAAAAGGAAATCACATCACAGGATGATAGACTCTGTAGAACCACCTTAAGCTGAGAAAATGTTCATCACTAGGTTAGAAAGATGCATTGGGAATTTAGTTTCATACATTCCTGTTCAGTAAACCGGCATACACATGTGGAATGTCAACAGGGTGCTTGACACCAGAATGTACAAGGAATAACTTTTTGCCTCAAACAACGAAGAATCTTGAAAGAGCTCCCCAGAAAGATGCCAGTTCTCTCAATGTATAGACTTGGAATTGCTCTACCAGATTCAGTTCTACTTATTGTAAATAAATCTTAAGTTGTTCAAGATATGAAAGAAAAATCTATCTTAAATAGTGATTCTTAGCAAGAAAGCAAAGAAAGAAAATTACATTCTTGTAGTGCTTTCTATTTCTCACGACAAAATTTTTTAACTTTGTGAAAACAATTTCTCCCTTACCATTGTCTTAATTTAGTTGAGCTTAATATGACATCATTATTGTAATCAGCAGAGCTCTGTCACTGTCACTGGATTCCTGTAGTAGTCCACAACTTCCAAAGCATGTAGCATGCTAATTTTTGCATGCATCATTATAAATCTTTGGCTGGAAAGCAAAAGACAAAGTCAGTCAATGATATGAAATGTAACTTTTGGACGACATTTATGGCTTATGTATCTAACAGCATTGTCTTTATTTCAGCCACTAAAAATGGGTGCCTGCTGATTTACTTTTCCTGCCTTTAAACACTTTTTCTAGATAAGATGATGGAGGAAGGGCAAGAGAAAATCAAAAAACAAACTTAATAACACCATACCTTCGGAGCAGCTTGATTTATAATGAGTTTGTGGGAACATTCTGAACCTATTTCATGTTGAATTACAGTCCACCTTTACAAGTGGCTGCAAAGAAGGAGTTCATGAACACACTCGTTGTACTTCTTCAATCCTCTTCCTGCTCAGCCACTAAAATTTAAAATGTGATACAAACAAAATGCATCTATAAATTTATATAGTAACTACACAAACAAATGCAAACTCATTCTTCGTAACCATAAAATTACCTTCTGTTATCTATCACTTTGTGAATTATAGTTCTATTGCTTGGAGCAGCCATGAAAGCAGAATTACACTCCTTCTCTTCCTGCCTTATGTCACGCTGCTCCCCTTGTACAATCAATAGTCCTAGGATAACAGATGATTAAAGGCCAAGTTGAACTACTGTAAATAAGGATCACATTATCTATTTTTGTATTGAATATAATAAAAAAATAAGTGTCTACTTTGGGCAAAAATCTTTTGGTTTCTCTGTCTTCATAATCAAAATATTTGAGAAAAGGCAATTCAGTTAGGTACAAAGTCTACAAAGAAGGAAAGTTGTGTACAGACAGACATATTCTGAAATATGAAAAAATTTGTTTCCCTGTCACTGTTATTTTAAAGACTCTTTTAAAGTCCTAGTTCAACTAGAGAGATTTGTAAGTTTAATTTTGAACCATTGTATGATAATTCAGTTCAAGTGAAAGATGACAACATGTCATTAATCTTTAAGTATACATAAAATACAAGTAGATGGATTTTCTTTAAAATCTGAGCTATACAATGTGTATTTGTTAGATGCTATTCGTTAGATGAGGAAAACAAATCAGGGAGTAGGAATATACTCCTAAAGTATTTTTTGCATCAAAATTCTGAGTAAAGGACTAGGCTAATCTAACATTTAGCTTTACTTAATTATCTATATTATGCTTACATACCAAGTGCAAACTAACCAGTATGACTGATACTCATCTTGTTTGTATCCTATTTACTTTCAGAAATTGTGCCATGCCATGTAAAATATTGTGATACTCAATTGAACCCTAGTTATAGCATTTTACTAAATTCATTTTTGAATATTTGTAATTTAGCCAAACTGGTAGATATCATTGAAATGATCTTCGAAATATCACATGACTACAGAAACAGATTGGAGTGAAAGCTTTGGCAAAGGCAAGGAAATCTCTCTGGAAGTGGGTTAACTGGCAAAAAGGGTACCAGCACTACATAAGAGATAAAACCTATAACTAATATGTTGGCTAACAGCCAACTAGCAATGTAAAGACAGTATCCTTAAATAGAAGGAATGATGTGTAGCATAAGATAAACAAAAGAATCAGTAGACCATAATTGTAAACTTTTCAGAATACAGCGAAGGTGCCTTAAAAAGTTTCTAAAAAGAATCAAGTATAAATTAAGCAACAAATATCCAATCAACACTGTTGAGGTTCAAGATATACTTCCTTAAAATATGGTACTTGCACAGTGAAGATTCTAAGTGAAGGAATCCTGGAAGTATTCAAAAACAAGGTCACTTGCATCTTCTCTGCCTAGTCCTTAATGTCATTCATAAGTCCTACAAAGGACTTTCTGACTTTCCCCTGAAATAGGGCATAAGGGTCTCATATGAGAGGATGTCTGTCCTGTGTCTCAAAGACAAGAACATAGTTCTCTCTTAAGGCACAGAATACCGAAAAGAATCTCAACTGACAAGCCTTGTAGAGTTACCCTAAATTTGTCACCGAGAGATCATACTCCATTGGTCTTGAGATAGTTCTCTATCATATTATAAAAATATTCCTGTTCAATCGTTTCCCCAGCTTCATTCCGTATAAAGGTTCTCAGGTAACCTTAAATTCACATTAAGTGAATCTATATGCTTTTTCTCTTGTTAATCTGTCTTTTTTTTAATGGGGCCCCTAGACAATGAACTTAGATGAGGAAAAAGGAGAAGACATTTTTCTATCACTGTAACATCAACTGCACATTTGTATAACTGGATGTTAGAAAGTAATAGAACAATACCTTTGATGTTTGAGAAAAAAATTATTTCAATCTTTAAGTATGTAATCAGCTAATTACTCAATCAAACCTGAAAGTAGATGTGAAATATTTTCATAGAAGTCTGTGGTAGATTTCTTTCTTTCTGTGAAAGCTTCTGTAGGATAGTTTAAGGGAAGTTAGCAGAATAGACAATTATGAGGAACTCAGAGAATTTTGAAGGGTCTCAAAGGGTGTCAGTATGGATGTTGATCACTGAGTCCAAATGGGGATTAGCGGGGAAGTTCTGTTTACAAAAAAGGATTCCTAGAGAGTGCTCATTATTATGGAGAATTCGGAATAATTTAAGGTAATAGTAAAAACAGTTTATGAAAAAATGCATGTAGAAAGTCAAGAAAAAGCAAAACAATGGAACCTAACTAATGAAGCAATAAATCTTTACATAAAAGAAATGAAATTAAAGTACATTATTGGTTATATAGTACATAATACTTACATAACCATAGTATCACAGCCATTGATATTTTGCCAGTACAAAAATTGCCAAGACACATAATTATGTCCTACACTCCTGTATGTAAAGGCCATTACTCTTGCTAAAAGGAAAGCATGTGTGGCTGAATTTGGAAATTGAAAGTAGAAAAGGAACATATCAGCTAATGAAATCTTTATCTTTCTCTAGATAGGGTCAGGAAATTGGTCTACTGTCAAAACAACATGAGCAACCATTTTGTAAATTATTTTGTTATAAAAGTAACCAATAAGAAGACTAAAAGTTAATGATACAGAGGAAAGGATGTGGGAATAGTAAAAGACTAAACATGTTAACTATAAAAGCAATAAATGCTATTCACTACTCAATACATACCTGTTGACTGAAGAAAAAAGAAATGGAGAAAGATAACTTGGTAGTGGAATTTCTAGTTTCCAAATTATGTTGGTCTTTACATTCCTACTGTCCTATAAAACTTGAGTGATTATTCTAAGTTAATCACTGTGCCTACCTCTGGAGCAGTATAGATAAGTGAGTCAACAGGAACATGATAAAATATAAAAGATGTGTTTAGTAATTACAACCAAAATTAGGAATACTGCCCAAGAAGTCTTCCTGAGTGTCTACAAGGCTTGGAATGAGGAACTCTGCATTGTGGGGAAGAATCTTCTGAAGCAACTCTTATCTAGGGATCTTTTAGTAGAAACTTTAAGATAACTTATGTGACATAATCTTGGAAGTATGGCATGATTGGTAAGGGCAAACTCAGCATATGGAAACATAGCCCAGAGTGTTGGTAATTTGAAGGGTTGCAAACAGCAAGCTATGCAAATGAGGATGCGAGTAGAAATGATGCTAGAAAGCAGGCATGGGTATGAGAAGGTCGTGTGTTGAGTGGACTTCCATAGTGTAACTAAATCAGCGACTGTAGTGGTTAGGCAGAAGTGCTGTGTCCAGTCTCATGTTGCCACCAAGCTTTTTGTCACTGTGATAAATGTCCAAGTTGACAGTTTAAAGGAGAAAAGACTTATTTAGGCTCATGGCTTCAGAGATTTCAGCTCTGGTGAGCAGGTTCCATATCTCTGACCTTGATGTGAGACAGAACATCATGATGACAGGATGTGGTAGAAGAAAATTATTCATCTAATTGCAGTCAATTAGCTGAAAAGAGACCCTCTTCTTTATCTTTTAATTCACCCAGGCTCCCAAACTATTGGATGCTGATATCTACTTTCGAGCTTCTCCTTAGTTAATTCTCTCAGAAAACATCTTTGCAGATACATCAAGAGGTTTGATTTACTAATCACCTAGACACTTCTCCATCTAATCAAGTAAAGATGAGTCATCAGGAGCTCTGACAACAGTGTGAAGAACAGTTAGACTAGGGTACAGTACTATACAGTAGATATTTTTAGCAACAATTTAAAGGGACTGCCTTCAAATGGGTTCATAAAGAACTGCTTTCAAGAAGATTTGATGGGAAACTTTGAAAATTAAGAGAGAAAATGAAAATAATTTTGAAAGATAGAGAAACAAGAAAGAAAATATAAATGACAAATATGCCTATCTGGTATTGATTGGTAACTCAGTACAAAATAGATTTGTTATCATCAGGAACATTGATGAATTCAAAGGAATTAGCTGTAAATTAAATGATTTTTCATTAGATCAATGTTTCCCTATAATTTAGGTCTTTGCATGTAAAAGACCTAAGAGTAAAGGTCCCATTGGAAGTTATTAGATAGTTGAGTATCAGCATGCTGCTTTGAAAATGACACGTTTGAAGGTGGAATATGTAATTTTTATTCACATTGTTAGTTTCACTTCCTTCTTTAAAAGACTAATTTATATGGTTCTTATTAAAACTTAGTTCCTTTTTTTGGCCACCTGTTTGTGGCATTCAATAATTTGAGAACACAAAACAAGGATATGGAAGATCTCATGTGCTCAAGAGTAAGGGTGAAATGGTGAGGAAACTTGCAGCCCAAATACAACCGTCACACCTGCATCATAGACCAAAATCTGAAAGAGAAAGTGAATAAATTATAGATACAATCCAGAGCACACAACTTGACAAAAATGATCAATGACCATGTCTGTGTGATAAGCTCTGTGAAATCATGGGTCCAGATGATGAGGCCAAAAAACACGTGTCTTGGACAAAAACCCCAAGAATATCATTCCTACATGGAAACTAGGGGCGGAATAGAATCACTTGCTTTTGGAGTCAGTGCCATTGTGTACATTCTGTGGACCGGTGTCTTTCATTGATATATGGGCATTAAGATACTGACTGAGTCCATCCAGTCAAACAAAAAGTAAGGGGTGTGGAGTTGGCTCAGGTGGTAAAGTTCTTAAAGACCTGAGTTCAGATCCCAGAATGGCATTAATGTGTCCGTATATCGGGGCTGTCGAGTAGAGGCAGCTGTCAGTAAAACAGAATCAGTAAGGTCCAGATTCAAGGAGACACTGCCTCAAAAGAGTTAAGGCAAAGATTGACTGAAGACACCTGAAGTTGGCCCTGTCCCACCTCACATGCACACACACACACACACACACACACACACACACATACACACACACACACAAACTCTCTCTCTCTCTCTCTCTCTCTCTCTCTCTCTCTCACTCTCTCTCTCACATACACATACACACACACACTCTCTCTTTCTCTCTCATACACATATATGAAATACCAGTAACTTAAACTTATTGTAGTATGCAGAATATTTTTTTAAGTCACGTAAAGTTTTCTTAAGACATAATAATGCATAGTGTTTCAGAGGCTCAGAGATGTTTTTCACATCCATCCTGGAATAATGAACCCTTGTTACTCTACAATAAGGATTTGCATAGTAGAACCATTTGCTAATATCACTAATTTTTCTTAGTAACTCAGATTCACAGTCAATAAAAACTCCATTTCAGCATCTCTGCCAAGGAAATTGATATTACTACTTCCAAAATTGATTTTCTTTTGACCTAAGGCTTCTTAATTTTTTTTCAAAATCTAAAGTCAGCTATTAGGCTTCCCTGTTTAAGAGACTCACAGTAAAAAGAACAAAGATGAGAGGAAATATGCAGCTCTGCATTTAGTACATTTTGTTTTTATTTTTATTATTGTTATGAAAATGTTACTTTCCTAGGGGAATGGAGTTTAAATGAACACTTGATCCAGTCCATTTCCGAGGCCAATCAATAATGACCTCATTCATATGGAAAAAAAAGTACCTGTATATTTCAAGGTAGAATTTATGGCACCCATATAAGTAAAGGGATAAGAATTCTTGTGTCTGAGACAGCAACATAGATCCATGTGGAAAGAATGAGAACTTCATAAGATCTCAGATCTTTTCATGTGTGTATTTTCATCTGATACAAACTTAGCATCAGTCAGAACCTAGGTCTCCAATCCTTAGCATATGAAAATTATCTGGTTCAAAACTTTCCTAATATTATTTGTAGGAGGTAAAATAGCCTGTGTCCCATTTGCAAAGAGAAGCTAGAGCTTGCTGGCTAGGTAAAAATGAAAGTAATTTTTAACTGATCCATTGGAAAGTCTCAGGAATGATTTAGCATAATAGCAAAGTCCTTGAATGGGTTGTTAGATACTTTTCTTCATAGAGGGGAAACCTGGGAAAAGAGGTTTGAGTAATGGTCTATGGCAGGCACTTTTTTTAAAAAAATATTTGTGTGTATCACCAAAATAACTTTCTTTGTGGCATCCAGCCATATCAATTTTCACAGAGAAAGGCAACCTTTCCATGCAGATTTCTATCAGAAGGCTAGCAGTGTGGACACTCCTGATTTTTTTTTTTTATACTGGTGTGTGCTTGCACACATCTCTGGTTTGGCTGCATAGCTAACTGCACAATTATTCACATGTATTATCTCTGTGATAATCCTTCATTTGCATAGCTTTTTATATGAATACTAACACTGCCAACACTTCATAGTTAAAATAATATTGGAATTTAATATGAACAGAAGAAAGGAAAATTTAATGGGTAAGATGGAAAAAGGATGCTCTCACGTGTGATTAGACAATGATGGGGGTTTGATGAAGTGGAAAGATGGATGCCAGCTATCTGCACGGGATCTGGCATCAGTGATAGTGACATGTGAAGGGAGTCTACAGTGGAAGACAATCCCTTAGTGAGTTTGCTAAGTATACAGAGGAAGGAAGTTAGAATTCATTGATGAACTTAAACACACATTTGATGGTGGGAACAGAGGAGCAATGCCATTTGTTTTTTAAATGAAAATGAGACATCTCTACATTTAACTTCTCACTTTTAACAGAGTGATTTAGAAATGGGTCCCCCATGGAAAGGTTCTAACAGAAAGCAAAGTGAAACTGGAAACAAATAAGTTACCAGTTCATTCGTGATATGCAATGCTGTGAGGAGGCCGTAGGTTTGTGTGGTAAGTTCTACACTGGGTGTCACCAGGCTGAGCATCAGAATGAAGTCACTCATGCTGAAGTTCCTGGTCATCTAGTAGACACTAAGCTTAATCTAAACTTTCAAAAAATAAAGTTTAGAGATAGTAGACCAGTTTCTCCAAGTAAGGCATTTTCAACTGGCATCTTAATAAACTCCTTCTCTTACTCATCCTTAATTAAAAATGGAATGTGAAGTTGTATGATGCTAACAGATCAGTTTTTTTTTTTGCAATAATTCTGTTTCTATTATTGGCTTGCAAGAAAAAGTAACATTGAAATTATCAGTCTGATTTTGTTCTCCTCTGCTCTTTCCATTCCCTTTTGTACCTATATAATATTAATTTCTTCTACTTGACTGATCAGAACAGTTATTCTGTTTAATAGAATGGCACATGTTGTCTGACTCTAAAATCAACAATAAAGCCAATTTAGATCATCAAACTAAATTGTCCTTTTGTTCTTTGACAAGGGTTTACCACCATTTTGTTATGAGCAAAATTCCTTGTTCAATATTTACATTCATGTTATGTGGCTAATAGGAAATGTACAGCAATTTCAAGTTTAGGTCTGGTTCCAATCTCATTTTCTTTGATCTTTCACTTTAAAAAAAAGAAAAAGAAAGAAACGTGAAACTAAAGCAAGCCTCAGCAATTCAGGGCATGCAGGAATTCTGCATTATGAGAGAAACAGAGATCAAGTTAGCCTTTCTTAAAGAGGTGAGCCCCAGAAACTGCAACGATCTGGAATCTAGTCTAAGAAGCCACAGAAAGGAGGTCGATTTGTGCAATTAAAGATCAGGGCATGTGGCTGAAATTTTACTGTCAGGTTTAGGAAGTTAGTTAAAATGAGCACTAAGTTTCCATTATGTCAAAAATGTAAGTCTGGTGGTCTTTTATTTCTCCCCCCCACCAAAGGCAACAGAGATGTCACATAAGCTTATTTGATTTTGTATGTTGTTTTTAATTAACAAGTCAAAGCAGAACAATTTAGAAAAGCATAATGAAGGGAATAAAATTACCATGCAATTAGATAAATTTCTAACTTATTTCTAAGTTCATTGTAGCATATTTTAGATGAAAGAGTGAGTACTTATAATTTTCACAGCTATCATCCTATGTCAGAATGAAGTTAATCACAATTTATATGTGAATATAATTCAAATTTATGACTATTTTCCATTTTTAATGCCTTTCCTATTGTAAATAGCAGATGTAGAACTGTTATATGATTTTTGCCTGAATATTTAAGAAAAAACCTCTATAAAATTGCTTAATAATTTCATTCGTAGTTCAATGTGTAAGAGAATGGATTCGCTGAAATAAAAGTACCAATATGAGCTAGGGTTGTAGCTCTGTGATAGAATATTTGCATATATCAGGCCCTAACACACACACACACACACACACACACACACACACACAATAGGCTAAATGAACATTTCAGAGAGGTTCTCTCCCAAGCAAAAATAACTTATTTTTATTTCTGGAAGGCAATAGAACAGCTAAATGTCTAACTTCTACTGTAATAAGTCCTTGCAAAAGGCATTTTGATTGAAATGCTTCTTGTGCTTGTGATTCCCTGATAGAATTGTCTTTTGTTTCCTCCACTTAGCCAAACACACTGCTTTCAAAAGATTGACAATGAAAAAATATTTTACACTGCAAGAATAACCAGAAAGTGGAAACTAAAGAGAAAATGGAGTTTAAAAACATACTTCTTGATATTTTTGTATCAGAAGCTTCTATTTGATAAGTTAAATAAATTTGGATTTAATAAATATGCTTATTGGAAAAATGTAGCAAACAAACAACTCATTTTCTATCAATGTGACTCTGAGGAATAATAATTTCAATGATTCTGGATTAACTAAGACCAACTTCTACAGGCAAAGCACAGGTTGGTTTTGTGTGCACAGGTTGGTTTTGTGCTGTAGTGAGCTACTGCTTTGACTGACTCTCCATATCTTATGGACAGAGGACAAGGAATAAGGGGATAAGGGATAAGTCTCACTTAAGAGATGAGAGATGAGGAAGAGGAAATGAGAGGTGACTGTCCTGGTCAGAGAAGCCATATTTACTGTACTTGTGTGACATTCATTTTCCTAAACAGCTACATTCCTAAACATTCATTTCCCAAATGAGACAGCTCATTTCATACCCTGATCTCTTAGCCAGCCAAGACCAATCTTGGTAGAAAAAAAGACAAATGAAGAGGTGTGATATAATGTGGCATAGACAGCTTCAGGGCAGTCATTGGAATATCTCTGTTCTTCCTCTCTCTAATAACTCCAAGTTTAGAGACAGCAACTCAAAGTCACAGAAGTATTTAAAAAATTTAAAAAAATGATTGTTCAAGGGCATGAGTATTGGGAAATAGAAAAATATAAATATCTTATTTCTTTCAGATTTGAATTTAAACACAATTTCATGCTATATTTTTGTTTCTATTCAGGATTCTTCAATTAAACACCAATAAGTGATATTTCTTTCAAAAGCCAAGCTATATAAGACAAATACGAGATGTACTTAAGTTTCTTCTGTTCTTGAATAGACAAAGAATGAGAGAAGGGGAGCCTGTTCACAGTGACAGAAATAGTGTTGGATAAGGAGAAGGAATTTGAATGAGGTGCTCAATATGCACAATATCCTTTGGCAATTAGTCAACATCTAAACAACTTTATATTGCTGTGAGTGCAAGAGAAGCAAGATCAGGCCATTGGCAAAAGAAAGAGTGCTACTGCATTTCCCCAGGGCAGCAAGGCACTGTGGTTAAGAACATGGACTCAGGAGTGCAAATGGCAGCTTTACAATTCATGAGTCATGAGAACATGTTACAAAATTGTGGTACGTTATTTAACCTTTCTGTGTGTCTTAACTTATACAACGGGATGATGAAGATGTACAAAGATGAATCTTATAAAAATGAAAAAATTGTATCTGGAAAATGTTAAGATGCAGAAAGCATCATAAAGCACATTAGTAAACAAGAGTTTTGATCAAAGGAAGTTAGACTTATGTCAGAGGCATCTTATCTATAAGACTTAGGAATTGCAGACAACAAACTTACAGTGCAAATTATAGGTCAGTGTAATTGCTTTTAATTATTATTTTTTTCAAAACCTATTTAAACTTTATTTATTCATTTAGTGTGCGTGTGTGTGTGTGTGTGTGTGTGTGTGTGTGTGTGTGTGTGCGCTCATCAGAAGGCACTGTGTATCCCTGTGGAGGACCAAGGGTGGTTTTGGGAATCATACTGGATTGCTTCTATTTCTGTTTTTGCTTTGCTCAGGGATTTTCCCAGGCTCTGTCCACCAGGGCTAGAAATGCAGGCTGCCGTCTTTTCTGCCTGGCATTTTTTATGTGGGACCTGGGGTCCGAACTCAGTATCTTCTCCTTGTAAGGCAGAGTCTTAACCCTTGAGCTTTCTCTCCAGCCCTTTATTTTTTATATATTTCTATTTATTTATTTGAGAGAGGAGTAGAGAGAAATAGTGAGGATGAGAGAGAGAGTGAGAGAGAGAGAGAGAGAAACACATGCATGTTATGGCATATTGGTGGAGGTGAGAAGACAACATTTAAAATCAGTTCTTTGTGTCTACATGTGGGCTTCTGAGTGTTGAACCCAAGTCTCCATGTTTGCAGGGAGCTGTCTTACCCATTGAGCCATCTTACCAGACAGTAGTACTTTCGTAACTTCATATTTGTCCCCTGTTTCCTTGCTATTTGTTCTTATCATGCTCACATACAGCTTAGTCCAACAAAGAGACAACTTGCTTTATGCCTGCTTACAGGAGAGATTAAGAACACTCAGCTAATGCTTATGCATCATGATAATTACATTTCCTCATAATTAATAAGTGTACAAATTTAGTAGATTTGTAAATCAGGTATTTGAAAACTAACCACATGTTTGACAATGGCTTTTTGAGAAGTTTGTTCACAACTACCTTGAATCCATAACCTTCAGCATTTACTGAAGCCCAGAACATGGGTTGCAGTTCACAAATCACTTTAAAATGTGCTACTTGAAGACATACAAGCCATTCTACTTGAAACATGATCACCCAGTGCAGAAAGGTGCATCTCTGCTCTTGAGATGCTGCAGTACTGTACCAGGTTTAGAAATGTTGTTATCATGCATAAGGCTAGAATTTTATTTACTGTTCTGAAAATGAAGCCAAAAAATACACTTTGCTCTTAAAAAGGAAGACGGCAGAGCACAAAGGGAACACTACATGAGAAGGTTGCACGTTTGATTTTTTGAAGGCCACACTAGTCCCTAAAGAAGATCAGGCAGCTTCTTCTGTTTACAGAGTTAGGACTAAAACTCCAAATCACCAAATGAAATTCCCTAAAGAGTGCTGAAAATTTTCAGCTTGAGTTTGCTTTCTAAGTCAGAGAATGCCACCTTAATGCACGCTAAAGTAGATACTCTTTATATCTCTTGATGACTGTATGTTCTCAGTGAAGCTGGCTTGTTCTTCCCATCTTCAAAAAGAAATCCAAACACCTTTCTTTCTTAAAGTTTTTATTCTGCATCTTCTACAAATAACTTGAATGCATATTTGAAATTGGTCACTTTCATGTTATCAGATATATGTACATAAGTGTATTCAATGTCTTTGATTTTATTTTGACTACTAAATCAATAAATGTACTGTCTGTCACCATGAGATTATGCATACCTTAAAAAATAACAAACTCTATATTTCCCTGAAATTAGATTAATTTATTTTATGCTGGGAAGATTTTTCTGTCTTGTGTCTGTTGAAAAAGTAGCAAAGGAACATTCAGCTGTTATTCAGCAATGACATTGGCAAAGAAAGTGACCTGAACCTTGGCCTTCTTTCTTTGTTTTCAGTTCAGTCCGCAGAAAGAAATTAAAGATCATCTTTATGGTGCAGTCAGAATATCATAGATAAATGTTGAGTTATGTGAATCATATTTATAGCAGTTGTACATCCCATACCATTCAAAGACTTCTACTTGCAGGCATGCTGTGGGGAATCTGATGCTGGATTGCTCTGAAACACCATTCACTTTACTGAAAATAAGTTCCTGGAGCAAACGCCTCACATACACTCTACAAAGAAATTGTTGGAGATGAGATACACTGCAGAGAGATATAGTGATCTCAAATGCCTTTTGGAAGCTGGTGAATGCAAGCTAGAGTGTTCCTAATACGATCTAGTCACGTGATTTAGAATCTGTTATTTCTGTCAAATATGACATGATTGTAAAATTTTGGACAAAACAATTTCTCATTCAGGCTGTCTCACTTTTGCCTAGGGAATCAAAAATCTTTCTGCCATGGGAGCACCATCTGAAAGTTTTACTACCAGCAATAATAATAATAAAATAATAATAATAATAATAATAATAATAATAATAACAATAACCCCCACCCTACATTGCTGGGCATGGTTGTGTACATCTATAGTCCCATGGGAATAACATGGGAAGATCTCTTGAGTTCAGAAAATTTGGACTGCAGCTCATTGTGTCATACCGAGGTGTGTGTGTGTGGGGGGGAGGGTCCTCATTTGGTTTGGTGTCAATATGGTGATCTGACAGGAGCAAAGGACCACCTGGTTGCCTATGGAAGGGTGAACCAGCCCAGGTGGGAACCAAGCAGACAAGAAAACCTGCCACATGTACAATATCTCTAAATTTGCACCCCTTTCCAATTAATTACAACTTAGATTTCACTTTAAGTACATTTCTGCTTTCAGTCATGGTAAGGGTAAACTTAGTAACTCTTATCAGAATGAAGGAACAAAGGTTATTTTAGCTTATCTCACTCTTCAAATATCTGAAAAACCCTAGAGAACCTTTTAACTAATTCTTTCAGCATTTTAGTTCATATGGAATACTATCTTAGGTATTTCTTCAAGGTCTCTCCTGATTCCTGGTTTTTGTAGCATTTATCCTGCATACAAGTAAAGGTCCCTATTTTGTCAAGAATGCTTTTTTTTAAAGATGACATCTTCCTCTGGTTTCATGTTGAATAATGATCACCTATTATATGCTACCTGATAACTATTGGATTTTCTGGAAGCTGAAGAAATGGTATACAAATGATTTGAAAATGGTTTCAGACATAATTTTACAGGCATAAACTGAGCTAATGCACTATTTCTCAGTATGGGATTTTACTTAGTCCACTTGACTACTTGTAAAGAATGTGTCTGGACAATGACTCAAAGAACCTTTTTAAAAAAGCGTATGAATCATACTCAATGATTTATTCACATATCTATTTAAAAAATTCCATTGGTCATGCTAAAAAAGGTTGCAAGCCCTTTGACTTAAGTATTTCTATAATGGCTGTTAAAATCAATTCTGGCATTAAAGTCTCCAAGAATGAACAATGCATTGAGTGGAAAATTGATTACATGGTCAAAGAGCAGTCCTTTGTGGCCTCGTTTGCTTTTTCGATTAGCACAGCTGTCATGGCTGTTGTAGGTGGTCCTCAAAAGTTACAGAGAAAAAAAAATCTGTCCTTGACACTGAATGTTTGTCTATGGATTTTTGGGAAAGATATATGTTTTTGCTTGCTTATTAGCACCTACTGATGCGGGTACCAATGTCAAGTTGAGTTTTGCAAAGGAAAAAAAAAGATACAAAAGAGAGTGGTGCATAAGAAAGAAAATGATTTTCGTGATACAGAAAATCAGTTCTATGATTTTTATCTTGGCTTATGGGAAATACATCTAAGGGAAGATGCTCTGCTTGTAACTACAGACAAACTTTTAGTAATATACCTTTTGCAGAATCCAGCTGATTCCACAGACTTGTGGAGGACAGTCGCTAAAATGCTTTATATTTTCTACAACTGAAGAGGCTTCAAGGACAAACTTTGTCTGTGGAAAACAAGAAACAAACTGTCTCCTGAGCCCTGATCTTGACCTTGAGTCACAGCCTGTATATGTACGATGGGTGCTTATTGAAGTGTGTCATTGATTTATCTTAGATTTATTTATTTCCTTATTTTGTATTTTCTTCCAAATAAGTGGGCTTCAGAACAAACCTTTCAAGACTTCCAGAGTTTTGAACACTGCTTAGAAATATTCTCGTAATATGGTGGTTACTTTTCACTGTCAATTTGATGGGATTTAGTTCACCTCAGAAGCACACCTCTGGGCATTTCAATGGAGCAATGAAGACCCAACTTGAATGTGGGTATCACCATTATCCATCCCATGGGGTAGGGTCAGGCACTATCTGAATAAAAAGGATTAAGTGAGCTGAGCACAAATATTCATCTCTCTGCCTGAGATTGCTAATAAAATGTGCCTGGATATCTCACTCGTCTGCAGCTGTGATTTCCATGGAGTGGACTCTGTCTTCAAATGGAGAATCAAGCAAGCAAGCAAACAAACCAACAAATAAAGTTCTTTCTGTTCCTTCTTTAAGTTGTTTTAGTTATGTATTTTTGCCACAGCAACAAGAAGACTACTAATAGATGCTATTGAAACATGTGTCTACCCAGATGAGTAGCTAAAGAGTGATCTCTCTCGTCTTTCTTGTGTCTGCCGTATTAGTTTTCTATTGCTTCTGGAGCAAATTACCAAAACCTTACTGGCTTTCGACAACACAGATTTATTATCATGTAACTTTGGAAGACAGGTGGCTAATGTGGATCTCACTGGCCCACAGGGAAGGTGCTTGGTGCGCTGCATTCTTCTTTCTGGAGACTGTGGGAGGGAGTTTCCTTACCTTCCTGACACACCAGCGGTTACCTTCATCCAGACTGCAGTGGGGCCCAGCTGTAGGACCGCATGAGTGATTGGTGAGAGTTTCTCAAGGGCTTCCCGCTACCAAAATAGTTGCCCTACATCAGACCTTGAGAGGCAGTAGACAAGTCAAGATTTGGCACAAACCCCTCTGAAAGATTGCCAATCTTCCCTATACCCTACTGCCTATAATCTACCACCCCCTATTCTTCAAATCACAGCTCATCACTTTAATTAAGTCTTCGAAGATACCTGCCAGGCCTCTAGGATAAAGTTGAGCTTTTAAATTCACTTTTTGAGAACGACACCATTTTTAAAACTTTTGTGGGATGCATGGCCCAGTGTTGTGCACTATGAGCAGCAGGCCATACATCTCCCTGTGCTAAATACAATTGTTCTCAGATGAAGAGAAGAGAGACAGAGAAGGAGAAGGGAGATAGATGAATACATGAATACCAGTTGAATAAATATTATGACTGATATTTTTGCCAAAAGACTGTCAAATGAGTGCGATTAAATTTATGTGCCCTGGGTTCAGAAATAGAAGCCATGTGGATTGAAGGATGAACTTGAGATTGTGTTAAAGGGCAGTGTGGAGGTGAGAAGAGCTGACATTTTGAATAGTCAAACTAGCATGAAACAAAATGATTTGATATTATAATGATACTATGATGTACTTACATGATCTTTGTAGTATAATGTAAGCTTTATAAATACTCATTTCTTATAGTCTTTTAAATTTTTCTTTATTTCTTATTTATTCAATTGTGTGTGTGTGTGTGTGTGTGTGTGTGTGTGTGTGTGTGTGTGTGTAGAACCACGGACGAATTTGGGAACCACCATGTACTGCCTCCACCTCCTCGTTTACTCTGCCCCCGGATTCACAGGCTCCGCCCTACCAGGACCAGAAACACAGGCCGCCCCCGCTTCCGCTGGCGTCTATACGTGGGGTTTAGGATCCGAACTCAGGACCTTCTGCTTGCAAGGCAGAGGCTTAACCCCTGAGCCACCTCTCCAGCCCCCTTATAGTCTTTTTAGACCATTCTTGGTATCAGTTCACAAGACTGATAGTTGGACTGTAGAAGAAAATAGTGACTAGTTTACATGACTTACAAAGTAAACATACCCTTTTGTTTGCATGTCTTAAACATGGTTATTAAAATCTATAACCAACTGTTAGCAAATTAAAAAGTTACATGCTCAGGAATATTTCTGTTTCAGCAATTAAGTAGGGTTTTGCAAAACAATTTTAAAATCTCCTTTAGAGTACACACTTTACATAATAAGAATCTTATGGTGACATTTTTCACAGAGTTTGAACTTTCTCTATGTTGTTCATAATCACTGTACTATATTTACTAATGATCAAACAGAACGCTAGCTTGTTGATAGTGACTATTGACTTGTAAAGAGCAATAAACAAATTTAAATCATTTAAGCTATAATTTTTTTGGTTATCAGCCTCCAGTATTATTCTATTAAAAGAATGCCTAACATACTTTTAGTGAATTTCCTTTTCTCTAAGATGAAATATTTAGCAAGAGCATTTGAGCCCCATTAGAGCGTCTCATTCATAAATTTCCAGGATGTTCATCTTGCAGGCCCTGATGATTCAAAGACAGGTTTGTGTACTGGATAAAATTACCCAACAAAGGCACTTACCTTGGCAAAAGATCCAATGCCATGCTTTCAAGCTTTGTCTGAGATGCCTTATTAAGATTGGACACTCCAAAAATTCTTTTTTTCTCTCCTCTAAAAAATCTCTACCAATTCATGAAATTCTCCTCCCCCTCCTTGTCCCATTTTTTTCCATATACATAGATGCTAGAAAGGAATGTTCAGCGGATTGCAAGTTAGTGAAGGAACAGCTGTTCAAGGCCAAAATAGATTACTCTGTTGTGTTCAAAGCCTATCAGCATTTTTGCTATTGCATATTTCTTTATTTTCTCAGAGTTAATTGCTAAATGTCATTCACTCCTGCTGTTCTAGCGAGGCTGAATTTCCTCAAGATGTTTCATAACTTTCTCCTTGGAGATTTCGATCTCTGTCAAATATTCTAATTTTTCCAAAGCTGTATCTTTGGAATAGAAGCATTATGAGTGTGTGGTGTGTGTGTGTGTGTGTGTGTGTGTGTGTGTGTGTGTGTGTGTGTGTGTTTAATTTTGAAGTGGGAGAGCAAGCATAAAACTCCCTCCCTGCCTGTTACCTTTAATGTAGGTTAGAAATTTTAAGTATATCTCTGCACATTTTGAAAGGAAGTTTGAAAATTTAAAACTCTGCTTCTTTTAGTTCCTCAATTGTCTCCCTCTAGGGTAGCTGTGCTTTTTCTAATCCTTCTGTGTGATCGATTTGTATCTGCTGTACTTTTCCATATAAATCTGGAAAAAATAATTCAACAGCAAGCTCCTGGGTTCTAAAATATCTTTCTTCTCTATAGTGGCGACAGATGTCATCCTCATGCACTTTAGTGGGAGTCTCTTGAGCTCTTTCAAAAATGTCTGAGTTGAAGACATTTGTTTGTATTCTTTACCTAAAGGGTACCTTCCTCTTTTCACAATGTAACTAGGTCCTTTAGTCAAAATGTCACACGCTGGCCTGTCAACAAATCATGAAATAGGTAAGTTTCCTCTGAAGGTCACGCATACAATTGTTCATCAAAGAATTATACCAAAGATCTTGTGGCTTTACCACTTATGTTTGCTCATTTCACATTCTTTTTTTTTTTTACTTTAGGTAAGCCTACCATCACCCTACATGGCTTTGTCTATTCTAATTCTTGCACTAATTTGGAATTTTTATTCTTTAAATTATAAGGTGTACTCATTTAATTAATCTCTAGTGAATTTGCTACACTAACTAAATGGATCATTGAAACAACAACAGAAGTTCTCTATGTGGCAAGGTGGTTCTGTTTCTTCCTTGTTACATGAAACCACAGATGTAGAGAAAGGTTTCAGGAAATCTCAGAAAAATAAAAACTAAAAGCAGACTGTTCCCCGGAATGCAATTCCTTTAAGAAGGAGATGATTGGCTGGCTGTACATCTACACAAACAAACTTGATGGAAAATTTCAGTTATAACTTCATGTAGTTATTTGGGGCAAGGCACAGCCTCTAAGGGGCCATTTAAGAAGTAAGTCAGGATAGAAAGTTGGCTCAAAGGTTAAATCCTTTGCCTCATAAGGAGTAGCACCTAAGTTCAGATCTCCAGATCCCACATAAAAATACTATACACAGACAGGGTTGCCTGCCTGCGATGCTGGCCATGGAAAGTGTAAACTAGGAAACACCAGAGAAAAGTAGTAAATAAGTACAGCAATCTGAGATGATTCCCTATGTTACCCATAGCTCTCCACAGGTGTGCACGCACACACACACACATACACACACACACACACATACACACACACACACACACACACACACACAAATGCTCTTATACACACAAACACACACCTCACACAAAAAGAAGTTGCATAGTTTCTTCTGATACTATTAACTTCACTGAAAATATGTATTACGTTTTCATAAATTAGATTTCTCTAAAATGAAGCCTTTTGTGTAGGTATCTTACATTAAAGTGGTTTAACTAGTTAAATGAAACCAACCTACCACGTTGGCTTAAACCAAAGTATTGAACACTGACACTACTTCAGGTAAGCTGCTCTAACTGGAAGCTGATGCAGAAGATGGAGAGGAGAAAATGTGTATAGGCTGAAGAGGTTATATACTGAAATATTAGTGAGAAAATTTCAGTAGGTGGCTATTGAAACAGGTAGCCAAATGTTTACTTCACAGATTTTCTAGCCTTGAAGAAATTTTTACTTTTATTCAAAACTCTGGACTTTTGCTCTATGCGAAGAGATTGAATTCAAAGAGATTGAATTAGTGAATCTCAGACTATCAGTTTTAGTGTGAGATATGAAGCTTTGTATCAAAATCCAGAGAGAGAGAGAGAGAGAGAGAGAGAGAGAGACAGAGAGACAGAGAGAAAGATAGTGACAAAGAGAAGGGAAGAAGTTGTAAAGCTCAAGTTCTAAAGAGGAGTATAACAACCTTCATGAATTCTATGTGTTTTTCATCAGCCTTTGATGGAGTGTTAAGTCATTAAAGATAACATGGAAATCAGAAATGTAAAAAGAGAAAGAGTTAAAGATCAATATATATATATATATATATAAAAATTTTGAGAAAAGACATCTCTAAAAATAAAGGCATTTGTTCCTGATGAACTGTCAGTGTCCCTGTTCCTTCTCTATGTGCACTGAAGACAACATACAAGCTGAAGAACTGAAGAAGAGAGCCCCGTCATATGGTAACTCCTCTGTCTTCTTTGCTGATGACACTAGTTTTCTGCTTTTCATTTTAGAGAGGTGGTATGAAATACATTTCTATTTTTAATGTTTTTATATTGCTGCATTATATAGAGGCGCTATGATTTATTTAATTCCCTATGATTAGTCATTTAATTATTTACTGATTTCTTCAACATTACAAATATCAGTGCTATAAATATCTTCCAACATGCCACAATGTGTACAGGTCCATCACTAGATATAACTCCTCAAAATATAATTTCTGGGTAAAAAAGAAAATGAAAAGTCTTAGTTACTCTTTGGTTCCTTTGATAATTTTGTGACCAAACAATTTAGGGGAGCAAAGGATTTATTTGGGTTTGCAATTTCTGATTACAGTCCATTAAGATGCAAGTTCATACCAGTATTGAGAGTTAAGGGGGAACCGCCACATTCACAGATAGAACTCTGAGAATGGTATATACTTTCTTATCTGTCAGTCTATTAAAGCCAACTAGTCCTTTTTCCATTTTGTGCACATGGCCAGAGAGGAATTGCCCTCATTATGGGCTGGGAATTCCCTCATGAATTATCTTATGTTCAACAGGCTTACTCTAAGGTTTTCCTCCTCTTAACTAAATAATACTTTATATATATGCTTAAAGGCTCAGTTCTCAATTGTTGAGTTGACAATAAAAATCGTCACATTGACCACAGGCCATAAAAGCCACCAGCAGAGTAGGAAGTAATTGTTTCCTTCTATCTTCATAACCAACTTTTGTTCCTAATTTTCATCTGTCTGATATTTTAGTTAACTTTGAGTTTCATTAACTATCAGTACCATTAAAGTTCTTTTATTTGCTCTGAATGTGGATCAGCAACCAAAGACTCCCATCTGGCCCATGATCTGCTTCTTGTACAGAACCGAGTGAAAAGTGATGCTTTTAAACAGTTGATAACATCAACAAATAATAAAAAATCTCAGAAAAAAGTACATAGAAAGTCTAAGATATTTAATACTAAGCCCCTTATAGAAAATGTTTCTGATCCCTGACTCAATTGAAATAGTAGTAACTTGAAAGAGCTAGCACTATGAATCCTAACCACGTGTATAGACACACTTCTGAGAATTTACTATATTTTTAAACCTCTTCCCCAATCCTGTCAGGCAACAGCTTCAAAGATTATTTTAGAGCCTAACAAATAAGATCAGAGAGGTTAAGTAACTTGTCCAATGTCTCATTGACAAAACCAATACATTTAACTGTTACACTGAATTATACATGAAATCGCTAGTATATTGTGACTTCAGATCAAGGCACAATTTATTCATGTCTTACATTGAGCATTTCAATGAACAGTTTTTTTTTTCTTGTATCATGTGTTATCAATGTACTCATTCCCTTAAACATTTTATATTTTGGTTTATTGTAAATAAGAACATCTTCTTCTTTTAGATTTTCATTGGTTATCGTGACTAAGAAAATCAGATGTATTAATTACATCTTTTGTGTAATCGATCATAATGATAGATTTATTACACTTAGTATTTCTTCCCTTCTATGTAGTGACTTCATTGCTTGTACCTCCAGAATGATGTTGGCAGTTTTCTTGACTTTTAATTCCATTAGGCATAATCTTACTCTTTCTTGACTTTTAATTCCAGTAGGCATAATCTTACTCTGGCATAATCCAGGACCCTGGATGCTAGGTTTTGATAGAGCTTGATGCTTACACTAATACCTTTGCCGCGCTCCTATCCAACTAATCTGGTAGAATATGTCTCAGTTTGGAAAAGGTGGATTCAAAGTAACATGTTTTGGGATAAAGAAATGGCTTTATTTTAGAGAAATAAGGAAAAATATGGGAATTGTCAGGTCTTGGTGTTTCTTCCCAGTTCAGGCCTAAAGCCTGTTCCCTGGGAAGGTCACAGTAACCCCATGGGCAAGTGCTAGGAATTTCTCGGTATGCCACAATAAAGCCCATGGACAGGTGCTAAGCATTTTTACCTGGGTTTTGTTTGGGATAATTCAAGTTTTGCCTCTGGCAGGAAGAATCCTTCTGGAATTTAGGAGTGACCTTTCTTAGGGTTTTTTGGAACTAGCTTCCTGCTCTCTGTTCTAGAGAAGAAGCCTGCTTTTTAAGTTTCAGTCAAATACTAAATAGAAATTTCATGTCTAGTCATTTACAATAAGTAGACTTGTTAATCAGAATGTATGCACTGATTTTAAGGAAATTAGAGAATAACTTCTAGAGTCTTAAAACATAGGTGGGTAAAATTCCCACCTACGTACTAACTCAGAAATTCCAGAAGTACAAGACTATGCTCTCAGTCCACCAGAACCTTAAAAGAAACTGTGATACCCTCTTACCCTGGCTGAAGGCCAAGGAAGAGACCATCATGCCAGAAAGTCTAGATGCCAAGACTGCCCCTGGAGATGGTATTTGCAATCCAAACTGGGAGAATCCATGTCAGAAGCAAAGGGGGCCGTGTCTTTCCTACCCCAAACAGCACTCTTATGAGAAATCACAGAGATGGACCATCTGAGTGCACTCCCACCAATGATCGCCTCCGCCCCGAAAGAGACACCCTCGAAAGAGACACCCTCGGCATATGGGGCCTGACTGGACCCCAGGTTTGGAGTATGCATGGTTCACAGATGGGTCATCTAACTGATGGCAATACGCTTCTGGAATTCCTCAAAGGAAGACATAAGCAACCTTACTATTAAAGGAATAGAAGGATGCTATTATAGAAGTTATTCTTTTAATAATTATATTGCTTAAATGTTTTCTTCAGTGCATACCTCAGTGTTCCATCAACAGAACCAGCTATAGCTTATGGGCCTTGAGTATCCAAGTCAAGGCCCCCCTTTAGAGATGTGGTTTAAGCTTGGATAGTAGAGACTACATGAGCTGCATACATCTTCCCAAGTTAGAACCTGCTGCCATGCCTGGTGCCTATGTCGACCTGCCTGACTGAGAGTATCAACCTGGAGAGGACAACAGCCAAAGCTCATGCTGGGACTTATGGGGTGTTGGGGACTCCTATAGTTAATTGTAAAATATGTTCCTTGCTAAAATCAAAAGGAGATCATTCTGCCTCTGTATTTTAAAAAAAGCAGTTAAAATGTGGGCTCAGCCCCATAGCTATCCGGTGAAGCATTATAGATTAGATAAGTTTGGAAATACTGAGAGAATGTTTCTGTTAAGTGCCTTTGCCCTGAAGCAATGGGTTAGGTTCTTGAAAAAATGTCCACCCTGAAGGTGATTTTTGCTGACTAGAAAATTATATGTCTGTTGTAGGTGTAACATTCTTTACCCCAAAATTTTCTGTATAAAAGTTGTCACGAAAGTTTCAATAAATGGGTTCAGGATACACTCGGACGAGAGGGAGCTGCGTGTGTTCTGTTCTCCGCCCGGTCCTGGGGAGCCCTGGTCTCGAGGCCGC
Source organism: Typhlomys cinereus (assembly GCA_023101885.1). Taxonomy (NCBI): domain Eukaryota; kingdom Metazoa; phylum Chordata; class Mammalia; order Rodentia; family Platacanthomyidae; genus Typhlomys; species Typhlomys cinereus. The sequence continues at coordinate 1,715,668 of JALPQD010000168.1, forward strand.
GACTCTGGTCTGCGGCATACCTTCTTATTTGATCCAGAGTATTTTAATCCAGGAGTTTTTGTAGAATTTTACAAAATCCCCTTTGGGTACCTATTGAGCTAAACAAATAATTTTTATCTATTATTATATTAATATGAGGGATTCTATTGCTATTTCCTAAAGTCAAACCACCATTGTATTCTTGAACTAAACCATAATTGGTACTGCTAAAATTCTTTTTTTGTTTGCTTGTTTGAAAATGCTTGCAAGGTGTTCCTAAACACATTTGTTGGTTGATTTTCTTTTCCTGAAATTTGTTTTCAGTAAATCTAGCATTATAGTCCAAATTGTGATGCTTTCTGTAGTTTGTTATGCTTTTACACTATCTTTTAAAACACAAATAGGGTGAGGATAATGGGAAAAAAAGCCTTGAGCTGATCCACTTGAGCTGATCCCAGGGACAAAATTATATTAGAAGTAACAAAAATGTGGCACTTCCCGATAAAATGTTGGTCAGAGAGTCTTAAAGGCCTCTAAGCATTATAGCCTTTTGTCACAGCTCTTGGTTGCTCTCTGAAAACTGTTAGTAAGATCCTATTACTGAAGATGCAACATAAATGGATCATAGAACATGAGCAAAATGTATCAACTGGAATAGTTTACACAGTACCAAGGAATACTGTAAAAGCTACTAGGGGAGAGAAATAACCACAAGCCCCATCAATGGCATGAGATCTTTAAGTTGCAATATAAATCACCATGGCAACAGGTAACCACCAGTGTAATAGTGGCATGAGTATTAAGGAGAAAAGCAACAGTTTTCTGATTAGATTCAAGACCCACTTGTCAGAAGGGTACAAATCCATGTTACTGTAAACTAGAATAAGAACCTATTAAAAAAGGAAGGAAAAACAATACTGAAGATGGCCAATAAATCTATTGTTAGGAAGATAGTACATCAAAGTACTCTGTTGGTAGTTGCTGTTATACCCATAGAATGGACACTTATAGTGGAAACTTTTGGATCTAAAGTTGGATGAGGAAGGGAATGCACATATCTGTGGGGTGACCTAAAGAGAGGTAACTTGATATACCACGGAGACCTGAGCACTCCCAGTAATATATAGGTCAGAGTGAATATGTCACAACAATGAAAGTAAGGCTCTAAGAATAAAAAACACAGAAGTTTAAAAAAAAAACACAAATAGGAATGATTTGTCCCTAGAGAAGATAATCAGGGGGGCTGGAGAAGTGGCTCAGGGGTTAAGCCTCTGCCTTGCAGGTGGAAGGTCCTGAGTTCGGATCCTAGACCCCACATATAGACGCCGGGCCGAAGCGGGGGCGGCCTGGGTTTCTGGTCCTGGTAGGGCGGAGCTTGTTGAATCCCTGGTCAGAGTAAACAAGGAGGAGGTGGAGGCGGTCCATGGTGGTTCCTGAATTCGTCCATGGTTCTACACACACTCACACATACACACATGTATACACGCACAATTGAATAAATAATAAATAATTTAAAAAATTAAAAAAAGAAGATAATCAGGACACAATGACTGCTACAAACATGAGTCCGATGTTATTTTTCAGCTGTTCTTTGAAAGCCATTCTGATTTATTTTTGTACATTCCATTGTATTAAATAGGATGTCATTGTGATTCAGTTTAAAAGGTTTTCATTGCAAGTCTCATTTCTTAATAGATTAACAAAAATGTAACTTTATTTCATCTTTCAAATTATTTATTACTAGTGATTGCCTCTCGACCCTGATTTTTAAAATGTTTTATTTATGAGAGAGAGAACATACGTCATGATCCACGGTGCTCAAGTGGAGGTCAGAGGATACCTTTAGACATCCTTCTTTTCTTCTATCAGGTGTGATTCTGAGCATTAAACTCAGCTCGCCAAGTTTGTGAGCAGGTGCTTTACATTTTGAGCCATTTTGCTTCTTCCTCACATCCCTATTTTTATAATCTTCATACAATTTTTAAATTTTACAAGGAAGCTGAATAGGAAGAGACTTGAGTTATCTATTGGTAGAATATAGAACCTGTCATCAACATGGATTAAGTTATATATCACTTTATATTTAATGCTTTGTCAGATTTGTCAGTCAAAAACTAAAAGAAGCCAGTTTAAGCTTCTTATCACTATAATATTTTTTTAAATTTCTTCTTGTGTGTCTGCTAGATCACTTCTTGGCCTTTGGTTAAGATCAAATGTGTATCTGCTAGACATCACCTGACATAAGGTATTATTCTGTAATTCATAACTGATAGAGTTTGTGATATGACCTTGTGTAAATGTAAGTTTCTTTATTGTAAGAGAAATACAGAAACACTCCTTCTCTGTACACGGTCCAGGCATTTCCTTTTATGTTGTCTAGATAGAAAAGTTTTAAAACTTATAATGAACAGTGATAAATTCTTTTTTTTTTTACTTTTAGATTGTACTTTCTTATATGATTTGTTTTGAGAAATTTTTTTGAGATAGCAGTTGAAATATGTTGGAGATGTGGCAATTAGCCACAGGAACTGCAGTATCATCTGGTCAACAAAACTCTGTTTCTTTCAGAATATTTTTCCTCCTTCATTGATATATATTAATGAATAAATGGAAGGATAGCCTTGACTCAAAAATAAGCTTCTCAAGGGAGAACAAAACTTGCATCTAATACCTTTCTAAATTACACACACACATATAATATACACAAAATAGAATAAGATACAATTGTACTTTAGATATCTATCACCTAACCTAAGCAACTATCAACACTTTCCTGATCCAATAATAACTTTATTTGTTTTTTCCTGGAGTACACTAAAGCAAATCCCTTGCATGCCACGTGATTGCTTCAATTTGTCTCTAATATATAAGGTAAATTGGGATGGTGGTAGGGAGCAATGTCATTATTATACACCAAGAAAGCAGAAAAATAAGTTCATAATATTATCTAAACCTCACATGTTTAAATTTCCTTGTTTCTTTGAAAAATCTTACAGTTAGCTTGCTCAAATAAGGAGTCAGATAAATTGGACACATGTTATCTTAATCTATTTAGATATGGGTAACAAATACCTTAGGTCAGGTAATTTATAAATAACATAAATGCATTTCTCAGCTCTGGAGGCTGAGAGTCTAAGATCAAGGTTCCAACAGCTTTAGTGTTACTGAGAATTTGCTTCCTCACGGACCACACTTTCTAGCTCTGTCTTCACGTGATGGAAGTGGAAGACAGCTCTTCGGGATTCTTTTGAAAAGGAATCAGTGATGTTCATCAGAACTGCACCTTTGCTGACCAGCACCTGTTTAGTATTGCTTTTAAAAATATATACATATATTTATTTTATGGATATATATTTTAATACTTAAATGCCCTTCAACTCCACTTTATGCATTTGTTTCTATGTCAAGGAAAACTAGTCACCTAAAAGGCATGGTGCTTTGCAGAGTGGATTTGGTCAGCTGAGTTTACAGAGTTGTTTAGACTGTTTACTTGTCCTCTTATTTAGTAATGGACTTTTAAATGAAGTTGTCAGTTTTGGGCATCATAACTTTATGCCTTAGAGAATGTAAGTAACTTATAAGACACAGTGCTAGTTTGAAAGCCAAGATGGTGGGCTAGGAAGATGGCTTAGCAGTCAAAGACCTTTCCTCACAAGGTACCAGAGTTTGAATAACCTGGGTGGGTATTGTCACCTACCTGTTTTTTTCCAGGTTGGTATTGTAATATTTATTAAAATAATAACATGGGTTAATCCAAACAGCAAAGAACCAGGGAATTAAAAATGTGAGCTACGTAAAATCCCAACTAAAACCCGGACTAAGCATTCATACAGTAGTCAACTTAAACTCAAGAAAAAAACGATATCTCAACATAATAAAGTACTGAAAAACAATTGGCAATTTTCAGTTATCAAAATTGTGGATTTTGCATTTTGTATCCTTTTCTCAATCAAGAAAAAATTATTTTTGACATACATGCATTGAAAGAAAAAACATATTTTTGACATTAAATATAAAACCAGACAGAATAATACATTATAAACTTGTAACAATGGCTACAAATACATTATCTTACATGTTTCATATAGGCAATATGGTGATTATGGTACATATGCAGCATGGAACTACAAAGATATTAAAGAATAGACAAAAGGTACATGTCAGTTATATGGTAATATCAAGTGAAACTCCCTTCTACCACGCTAAGAAATTACATAATATTGTCAGAAAAAGTCTTAAAAACTACATACTTTCTTTTATTTATTCAATTGTGTGTGTGTGCGCATATGTGTATGCATGTGTAGAACCACGGGCAAATTCGGGAACCACCATGGACGCCTCCACCTCCTTCTGCCCCGGGATTCATAGGCTCTGCCCTACCAGGACCAGAAACGCAGGCCGCCCCTGCTTCTGCCTGGCATCTATACGTGGGGTCTAGGATCCGAACTCAGGACCTTCCGCCTGCAAGGCAGAGGCTTAACCCCTGAGCCACCTCTCCAGCCCCCAAACCTACATACTTTTTTGGGGGGATATTTTATTTTATTTTAATATTTATTTATTTTTCCCCAATCATACAAGCTTAATAGGTATCCTTCCACCCTTCCCCAGTCCCCCTTGCACCCTCTCCCCCTTTTCCCCTTTTTTTACCCCCACCCTCCCCTTTTCCCAGTGTCCCCCCCATTCCCTGGAGCATCCTTTTGTGTGAATGATAAAACTTCCCTCTGAGTCCTCCACTCTAGTGAGGTGTAAGGATTCATTGGCATTGCCCAGAGCCCTTTCTTGGGTTCCCCTTTGGTATAGCAACACTATTATGACTGTTAATTCTTTGCCTCTAAGGATCCTAGTGGCTGTGATCCATGCTACACATGTCAGTCTTTTCACAGATCAAGCAAAGTCCGATTATGGCTAATGCAGCCCAAACTTGTGTGGAGTATCTTGCATATCATTGGTCCTTCCCATATTTAGGCTCTTTTAATCTTGCCGCCCCCTCTTCCACAGGCCTGAGCTTTAGGATGGGGAGAGATTTGGCTGGTCTGGTTCCAGGTGATTAATGTAGGGTCTCCAGTGTTCTGGATTATGGTTTGTTGTTGTGTTCAGTTTTGCTGCTCCTGCACCACTGTGGCTCCATCCTGATTGATATTGGAGGTCACCTCCAGAGGACCAAGGAGTGAATAAAAATTCAATAAAGAATGATAATACCGAGAAGCAAAGCATTCAGATATTTCAGAAGTCATGCTTGTTTCAGTTGATCCAAAATGATGACCACTAAGTTTTCAGAAGTTTGTCCAGAACCAGTATTACTCACACAAGTTACACAGTGTCTCCAACATTTGCTTTCTTCCTTGTAAAATTCCTTTGATACACATCTAAAAATGTCTAGGCAGAACACAGCTGAGATGAAACTGAATCAAATACTGGTATTGTTTTTTTTTTTTTTTTACCATCTCCTGGAGTGTTTGAGTGTCACAAATTTATTTAATCAACCAAACAAAATAAAAACCAACATGGTACAGCATATATTGTAATAAATCAGAACAGCTGCATGTGTAACAGAAAGACAAACCGATAACCTCCAGAGCAAGCTGGCTGGGTGGCACAAGCTTTTTTTGAAAACCCTGAGTTCGTTAGAGAGACCCTCAGTAAATAAGATGAACGAATGATTGGGGAAGATTCTGGACATCAACCTTGGTTCACCACATGAATGTGCACACACACGAAAGTGTACACACATACATCCCTCCCTGCACACCTACACAAGAAGATTTCAGTTCTGGCTTTGCAAATTTGATGAGGAGAGAGCTTTATTGAGCTCCATGATTACTGTTTTTTTTTAGCATTTTTTAAAATTATTATTTATTCAATTGTGTGTGTGTGTGTGTGTGTGTGTGTGTGTGTGCGTGTGTGTGTGTCTGTGTGTGTGTAGAACCACGGGCGAATTCGCAAACCACCATGGACACCTCCACCTCCTCCTTGTTTACTCTGCCCCGGGATTCACAGGCTCTGCCCTACCAGGACCAGAAGCACAGGCCACCCCCGCTTCCACATGGCATCTATATGTGGGGTCTAGGATCTGAACTCAGGACCTTCTGCCTGCAAGGCAGAGGCTTAACCCCTGAGCCACCTCTCCTGCCCCTCCACGATTACTGTTTAAATCTAGCAGGTTTAAGCTTTGATAGTGATTTCTTTACTGAATATACTTCAAGTTCACCCATGGTTCTGTAAAGGCAGTGCATAAACATTTAGAAAGTCATTCACAAAAATAAAAAAAATTATAATAATGAATTATGATTATGTCCCTAGTAAGGACAAGTATTAAAAATGATCTAAGATAATGTAAAGTTCAAAATACTTTGAAGTACTTCAAATCATATTTTGCAATATAAATTTTGTTGCTTATTTACTTTTATTTTCTTATTTATATGTGTGTGTATGTAAGCATGTCAGAGGACATTTTTGGATGGACCAGTTCCTACCTTCTGTCTTGAGGGTGCTGAGAATTGAACTCAGGTCACCTGGATTATACTTTTATTTGTTGAACCATCTCACTGGCCCCGAATAAGTTTTTAATTGAGAAAATTTGCTTTTCTTATTTGGATTCACTTGCTAATTATTTTCCAAATTCATGTGCATGGAAGAGGGGTTGGTCCAGAAGTGAGTTAGTAGTTACATAGACACTAAGAAAGATTGTGTTGTTTTTAAAAATGCTATATAAATAAAACTCAAATTGGACAGTATGTGTGAATAATTTAGTGCTGTCTGAAGTTAGAATAGGTAAAATGTAGCGACCTATAAGAAAATTCTGTATAATTTGTACAGAAGAAAAAAATCAGCAAGCTCCAGAAACCCAACTATTTTTGAGCTGTTTTCTCTCAGGCAACCTTGCACACATCAATGAAGTCCCAGCTAAAAGATCGCTCTAGGAATAAAGCTTCTCCATTATCTGCAGCTCTGCCACTAGGCTGCATGTCAATACTCAGACCAGAAGCCTTTTTCCAGGCTTGATGGATGTGCTGTCTCACCATGCTTGTGCCTATAGTTAGATTTTGCTTTTAAAACAGAGCCATTAACTGCACCCATTTTAAAGTGTTTTCTCTTTGTTATCTACACAATCTAGCTGATGTTTAACTATTTCACGACATGTCTTTTCAAAATACTGTAGACGAGAAGTAAATCAGAATTACCTTCAGCACTTGACTTTTTTTTGAATGTTTTCCAAAACATTTTCAGTCTATTTGAAGAAGTAAATGATTATAGAGGACAATTGTTTGCTTTTCAATTCTCTTGATTCAGAGCACAGAAATCTAGAAAATTATAGCATGTCTAGAGAGTACAGTCTCCTGAGCTGACATCTTTAGTGGAGTTATATATATATATATATATATGGAGTTATATATATATATATATATATATATATATATATATATATGAGTTCCAACACTACACTTTTATTCTAAGTGAATTTTACTTTTTTACTTTGGTTGCAAATAGGAAAATGTGAAAAATAAATAACTAGAGAAATTCAAACTTAATAATCCTATTAAGGTCCTGAGTTCTGATCCTAGACCTTATGTATAGGCGGAAGCGGGGGCGGCCCACATTTCTGGTCCTGGTAGGGCGGAGCCTGTGAATCCCCGGACTGTGGGAGCACGGGACTTGCCTGATGTGCAGACTCTGTCTGGGTAATTCGGAGACAAGTGTGAGAGTGTGCACCTGGGAAAGCCCTCTGCAGCTGAAAGAAAACTTTCAGCATAAACAACATTCTCGGTCTTGAGAATTGACTTTAGACAAGGAAGTAGCCATTGGGACAAGTACATTGTGCTTATTGATTAATTATATGAAGGAAATTCTATTGCCTGGCTACATTGTGCCCTGTGCTTTGGGGAAGTATTTGCTGTTTCTTTTTTTTTTTTTCATGTTTCACATATCTTTATTTTTTTAATACATTTTGTATTATTTCCGCTAATACAAACTTAATAGGTAGACCAGTTCCCTCCCTCCCTCCTCCTCCACCCGAACCCCCTGCTCCCCCTCCCTCCTTCCCCATCCCCCAGTGCCTCCCCCACAATTCCCAGAGTCCTTTATTGTGTATGCCTAACTCTCCTCTTGGTCCTCCTCTCCGATGATGTACAAGGACCCAGTGGCATTTCCCTGAACTCTTTCTCGTGTTCCCCTTAAGCATAGGTACACTACTGTGGCTGTCAATCCCTTGCCTCCAAGGATCTTGGTGCCTTTAGCTGATGATAGACTTTGTGAGGTCAATAGTGAGTTGGACATTGCAGCAGGGCATGCAAAGTCCTATTATGATTGTTTCGGCCCTAACTAGTGTGGAGAATCTTGCAAATCATTGCTCCTCCTATCCTTTTGCTCTTACAACCTTACCGCCCCCTCTTCCCCTCTTCCGCAAATGTCCCTGAGCTTCAGGATGGGGGGAGATTAGGCTGGCCTAGTTCTATGTGGTTGATATAGAGTCTCTGAAGTTCTGGATTGTGGTATTTGCTGTTTCTATACACAAATATAGCTCATGATAGAGACATCATCTCGCTTGTGTACTTAAGGTTCTTAGGAGATTTTTGTTTTAAAATCTTGTTCTGTTGCTGGTTACTATTGCTGGTTACTATTACTGGTTTCTATTGCTGGTTGCTATTGCTGATTACTATATTAAGAGTTGGAAAAATAAACTCAGCATGCAGTTGCAATTGCATTTGCTGTTCCTCTGCATCCCCTGTGTCCTGATTTCTGCACGACCATTGCCCAGGGTCCCCGACGCACTAGACGTCGACACGGGACAGAGTAAACAAGGAGGAGGTGGAGGCGTCCATGGTGGTTCCCGAATTCGCCCGTGGTTCTACACACACACACGCACATGCGCACACACGCACAATTGAATAAATAATAAAATTTTTTTAAAAAGACATTTTAATAAAAAAATCCTATTAAATTAAAACTAGCTATCATTAACTACGTCCATATATAAGTTTGCAGTTTTAAGAAGCACATTATCTTGGCTTCATAATACCACTGCTGAAATAAATACCTGATCCAAAAAATTTAGGGAAGCTTTGTTTTTTCACCTCACAATTCCAGGTTTTAGTCCATTATGGCAGGAGAGTCACAGAGCAGTAGCTGTGGGAACTGGTTGTATCAAACTCACAGCAATAGCAGAGGACAAAGACCAATGCATATCAACTCACTGCATGCTTTTCCAAAATATTAACCAGCTCTGCTAATTTTACCCACATTAACCATGCAAGTGAGACAGTCTCCTACAGGCTTGTCTGAGGACTGTCTTGACTAATAATTCCTGACAGGTGTGCTCACCAGACTACTTCACAAGTAGCTCCTTGACAATTGAAACTGATTATCACATGTGCTTTAATAGTGATTGAAACTCTGCCTTAGTTTGGACTAAATGTAAGATAAAGAACTCCAACATGGTGGGGTTCAGGTTTATTTGTAGTTACTAATCATTCATGGATGATTTCAAAACTTTTTAGAGTTATGAGATGTTTAAATAGGGTGTCACTCAGGTCTAGAAAAATTTCCCAAAGAGAGAGCATTGGATTGGAAAGCTTTGTTGCGAAAAGATGAAAATGATGTGAAGGTTTGGAAGAAGACCTTTTCTTGGAGAAGAATCAAGGGTATGATGGGAACGAACTTAATCCCTTTAAGGAAGGGAAGAAAGACCAAGATGTCAGTCTCCTCTGTACTTGGGGAGACCTCAGGACAGCAGAAGGTCCCATTAGGGGGCTGCTGCCTTTTGACCAATGCTCTAGCCTTGGATGCATACATCATGTATGTGAGCTCTTGATTCAGCTAAAACTGGTAACAATTCATAACCATGTATGTGTTTTTGGGAATTATGGCAAAGGATAAAATATCCAGGATAAAGAAAAAGTCCTCCGTCAATGCCAGCTGTTTTCAGACAATCAAATTTTTGATAACTACTTTTAGGGCTATGTGCTAATAAGCTACAAAAGAAATGAATGATACTTTTTCCCATAATGATGCTTACAATTTTCATCTAGGTATAAAAATGAACTTTCAGATTGTATGGTATCAGCAAAGCATGACAGAGTACAGAGAACACCCAGAAAGGCTAAACAGAGATAGCCCTGAAGAGACAAAAATATATATATGGAAGTCATGTAGTAGAACCAGGCTCTGCCATGCAAGAAGTTTTATTTACATGGTCTTTTAAGGAGTTGTGAATCAGAACTTGTAGTGAGACCAAAAATGATACATTTGGAGGAAGGAAAGGGAGTGGAGACTTGGTTGTGGAGCCCACTATTAGTTGTCAGCATTCCCTTTAATAGCATCCCAGGACATGGTAAGTAGAGCAAGGGGAAGGAAAGACATTGGGGGCTGGGTGCATGTATCTGATGAAGAAAAAAGCATCTGAAAGATCCCATGAAAGATTAGGCAGCACTTGGCGTTAGGAATCTTATTTTGACAGTATAGTTACCATGAATTAAAAATGGTTGTTTCAAGAATTAGACTGCTATTCATTTGTCATCGGTCGCTTGATTTTGAATGCTTTCTTACAGCAACAATTAAGAGTAACTGTTACAGTGTTTGTGTGTGTGTGTCTGGGTGTGTGTGTGCGTGTGTGTTTATTTCCTTTATTCAATTATTTTTTATCTAAATGTGACTATTTTTTGATAAAGTTTGCAGAATCTTTTGCAGATTAGAATACAATTGGGAATGGATAGATGAGAGGCAGAATTTTTTTGTTACAGATTTAAGTGAGAGAAGAGTAGTAGGATGCTATGGGAACAAAGAACTGGTTACATGTGGCAGGGGTGGGACTATGCAAAGTGTCTATAATCCTGAGTGGATTGGTTAATCTGAGTGGTTTGGATAGTCTAGGGTGCAGATCTCTTTCTTGTTGGTTGAAATGAGACCTGTCTCTGATTGGCTGTTCTTGGGCTTGAAGACATCAGCTTATTTATTATAATATATTACAGTATGAAATCCCACCACCCACAAAAGATGTGATGTGATAAGGGAAAAAATCAACTGCTCAAGAAAGATCAGCCTCTAGCTAGCGCCTCAAACCTGGGTTTAATCATCACTGCTAAAACCTCCACAAATAGAGATAATGGCAATGTAAAATCTACAAAATAGTATAAAATCAGGATGGTGATATGTCTCAGATGATACGGTGCTTGCACGCAAGCAAGAAGCTCTAGGATTGGAGTGCCAGCTTAATAATTAAAGGCTGAACCTTTGGGAGCATCTGTGAAGAATTAGGCAGTTAAGTCATCCTTAGCAAGCCTGTGGGAGACTGTCTCATTGGTGTGGGGAAATCTGACGGATGGTGGGTGGGATCATTCTCTGGACAGGTTGATAAGATGGAAAGAACTGATTCAACATTTTGGCTGACTGGCAAGCGAGGAACTTTGCTCCCTAAGCTCTTTCTGTGGCCATGTCTTGGCCATTTTCCTCCATTCCTGTCATGACGTTGAGTTAAACCTAAATAGTGCTAGCCAAGAATATACCCCTTATTCCTTTGAGTTGTTTGGCCATGTAGTATACCAGCAACAGAAGAGTAACTAGAACATCTGGGCTAGATTCCTGGCACTGCCTAAGCTGAGTACAGTGGTGCAGGCCTATTAATCTCAGAACTGGGGAGGCGGAAGCAGGGAGATTGGAAATTCAGGGATCTCCTTGGCAACCAAGCAAGGTCAAGGCCTGCCTTGAACTCAAAACATACAAAATCTAGATAAATCATAGAGAAAACTCTAGGTAATAAATAACTTCTCCGTGACAAGGTGCAGTCATCGCAGACACCTATAACCATGTTTATTGTAGGTCAAGAAATCTGACCTGCTTTACTTTTGGTTGGAATTCTTTTTGGCAAGAGTCTATTATGAATACACTTCTGTAGTCAAAGATCAATCTAGCATACACATCCTTGCTGATTTTGATTCCTCCAGTTTGATCTATGCAAAGATAAGTTTTCAGGGGGCCAATATTACTAAGATGACATACATGCCATCTATATGAAATGTATCACACTAATAGACACTGTAAATAAAAAGTGGCCCCTAATAGGTACTGAAGTAGCTTGGAACAATAGCAACGAGTCCTAGAGCCTAGCATGCCAGTCCTTTACATGTGTGCAGAATGCTTTGTGTGTGCTGTTCCTCCTGTGCTCTGTGTTTGGACATCTGTGTCTATATGCACATGCACTAGACCTCCAATTCCCTCTTTAGTTTCATTGTTGAACTCTTACTTCCATCTTCTTACAACCTTTTCCATTCTTGACTCTGTTAATAAGCATATTTCTATTGTTTGTTTTGAAAAAGTAAGTTTTCTTTCTCCAGGTACTAATTTTAAATGTAATGCAAATTGCACACCTTGTGTTTCTTTTAACCAACGCTTGAATTAAGTTACTCGATAGACTTTTTCTGTCCAATGAACTCTGATTAACAAAATGCTTCCTTATCTCTTATTAACATTATTTGAGGTTTAATTTCCAGATATTTTATCTTTTCAATTAGTTATGTCTAATAAACTCAGTCATAGACACATAGATATACATGCAGAAATCCCAGGAGTGTTCAACTAAATTTTTAATTTTTCTGGGCATTCAGCCCAGCTTGATTTAACTTTTTAAAAATCCTCATTGTGTCCTAGATCTTGCTTTAAAATAGGCAGTTTATAATTACTAATTAACAAGAGTAAGAAGATAAGGAAGGTGATTAGCTTATGAAGTTTTAGCTTCTCTCAGAAATTGAAATCAAGGCAATAGATACCTGTGATGTAAACACTTTCTTGTGTGGGAAAAGCTCCTTTCCCCTATCAGTGCCCACCCACTTCATTATTGCTAATGAATTAACCCTGTCAGGAAATCCAATCATCTTATTGACATACAAAATTTTATCTCTTCTTATCCTCTGTTCATCTCTTTCTTCATCAGTAAATTGGGTCTAAACCACTTACTATCAGTTCAAGTGGTTTGATTGTTATATCAGAGCATTCCTAATAAAGTCAGACATGCTTTCCAAAGAGAAAAGTGGCTGCTTGGCAAATAGTTTTACTGAAGATGTGGAAATTATCTTCTTAAAGCTGAGAGGATATATTCTCTAAAAGAATAGCCTCACACCGTGTTTCCTTTAGAGGTGAAATGCCTATGGATAGTGGGGTGCTGGTAAAAACTGAAATGCCAGAGCCTTGATTCATAAAGCAAGTCTGTGTTATAAATTCCACCATGCTTCATGCCTGGTTTTAAGCCACCAATGAGAAATCACTAACTGCAGCTTGAAAAGCTGCATGCCATCACACTCCATGACTTTCATCACACATCACCTCCATCACACATCACCTCCATCACACATCACATCACCTCCATCACACATCATCTCCATCACACATCACCTCCATTACACATGATCACCATTACACATCAGCTCCATCACATATCATCACCTCCAAACACATCACCTCCATCATACATCACTTTCCTCATACATTATCACCATTACACATCAGCTCCATCACAAATCAAAACTTCCATCACACATCATCACCTTCATACACATCACCTCCGTCACTCATCACCTCTATCACACATCACCTCCATCACACATGGTCATCTCTATTCATACAAATCTGGTGGATGGATAATCCTGGAGAATTACTAATAGTAAATAAAATATAGTGGAGACGATAAACAAGTAATAAGCACTTATTACCTTTTCTAAAGTACATCTAAGCCATTTGTGCTGGTACTGGACTGTAGTTCCTGCTATTCAGAAGTTCAGGTTCACAGTCTGCCTGGGTTGTAAATGAGTTCAAGATCAATCATTGCACCTTCATCAGGCCTCTCCCTATCTCAAAATAAAAAGTTGCTCAGTGGTAGAACACTTGTCTAGTATGTTTCAGGTCTTAAGATCAGTCACCATTAAGTAGTGAAAACGTTAAATATATTCAATTTAATTTTTAGTAATACCAATGTCTAACCATGCTGATATCATTCTAAATAACATAGCAATGAATTATGTGAGCTAAAATGATTTAAACCATCACTCCATTGCATCTGAGAATCAAAATACTTAAGTGATTCAGATAACCAAATGTCAATTTGTAAACTGGAGTTTTTGCTCTAGTTCTAAGAGAACATTATTAGTGATCTGAACAAAGAATGATAAGAAGTAGATGAATGAAATCGGATCACATTTTATTTTAATTTTTAGGTGCTGGAAATCAAACCCAGGACACTGCACATTCTAGACAAGGATTCAGATACTGAGCTATGCTACTGGTCCCAAATTTTATAGAAATAAAAATTGAAAGTCAAGAAGATTGACATATTCAGGAAGATGTGTTCGTTCCAAGAGAATTTAGCTATTTTTACTGAATTTAGCTCATCTCTGATTCTTGGATTTATCAGTGATAAACTCTGAGAATGATTGGATGTATTTCTCAGCTAATGATCTGCTGAAAAATGTGTGATTTACAGCACAAAGGTTAACTTTTAACTTATATGACATGTGCATGGAGGTTGTTTGGGAGCTCAGCTCAGGCCATCTGTGAAGACCCACAGAGCGGAACAGATTTTATTGAAAGTGTTGCCTATCACATGGTGGAGGGGGAAAAGGTGGCTGAATCATGCACAGGTTCCTAAAATGACATTTGCAGCATCTGTTCAGATTTCATTGTCCAAAGCAGTTTATACAGCTTTGTCCAAATTCAACAGAGTGAGGATACATACATGTCCTCAAGAATTGTCAACCAAAGGGGACAAAAGCAAATACTTCTCATTGAATATAACCTCTCACACAGAAAAAGTAAAATGCATCAAAAAGATGAGTTATTGTTCAGGTTCATCTGCATGCCTATCTTGCTCTTCTTTCGGATCAAACTCATAGGTAGGATTGGGCACAGGATTTTTTGCCTAGGGTCACAGTACATATAGTTGCTACTTTTGCTTATCTTTCAGTGTCCAGATCAAGTTACATGCCAAGTCTTGTGTCAAGAGAGAGAGAGGGGCTGGAGAGGAGGCTCAGAGGTTAAGCTTCTGCCTTGCAGGCAGAAGGTTCTGAGTACAGATCTTAGACCCCACGTATAGACGCCGGCTGGAAGCGGGGGCGGCCTGCGTTTCTAGTCCCAGTAGGGCAGAGCCTGTGAATCCCGGGGCAGAGTAAACAAGGAGGAGGTGGAGGCGGTCCATGGTGGTTTCCGAATTCGTCTGTGGTTCTACACACACACACACACATGCACAATTGAATAAATAAAAGGTGATTTAAAAAAAGAGAGAGAGAGAGAAGGAATGTATGTGGGGCATCCCAGAATAGAGCAATACATATATGAGAAAATTCAGTATGCCATATGAAGAATGGAATAAATACCAAAGATACTGTGGTAGGAAAAGCTAGTGTTCTGCAAACTTTGTTGCTTCAATCCATTATCTTATTACACATCCATAGACTGTTTAGAACAAATGTAAAGAAGTATGTGGAGACTGAAACCTTGGAATCCAAAATGCTATTGTAGTTATGCCCCAAACCAGGAAGATGCTAGGTGTGATACTTAACAACGTTGAGTTTTCATAGTTGCAACACATTTTAAAATTTCAAACTGAAATAAGTACTAATAATTTGAAATTATTAAAAACCTCTTCCCTCATAGATACTGCAATTCAGTAGAAAATATAGTTGAATGAGTATATAAAATATGTATGATATTAAATAGTGATATGCAATTTAAAAATAGTCAAGAAACCAGAGAATGTTTATTTGTTAGCTTGGATTAAAAAGTGGATTTTAAATGATATAATGTAAGAAAGATATGTGAACAAGGGTTGCAGAAAGGAGGCATGACTGAGAGATGTATTTATATTCTAGGTGGAAGGAGCAGTAAGCCCAAGAGACCTGGGCAGGAGTTTGTGCTTGAGTCACAGCAAAGATGCTGGCATGATATAATCAAACTAAGGAAAGAGAAAGTGTGAGGACATGAGTCAGAAGTAAGAGTTAGATCATGTAAGATCCAAAGATGCCACTCATCTATCTATATCTATCTATCCATCTATCCATCTATCTATCTATCTATCTATCTATCTATCTATCTATCTATCTATATCTATCTATCTATCTATCTAACTCCAGGTGAAATGAGACTCTTGGAGGAACTTTAGTAATGAGTGATTGAATTTGACTTTTCAAAAGGGTCATTCTGGTTATTGCTGGGCAAATAACAGAATCTGAAGAAGGTCAATGTTATTTAGAAGTGATGGATTCATCCAGAAAAGAGATGTTGAGTCACGTCAAGACAGGATCATAGGAGATGTTGTGAAGTGGCCAGATCACTTCACATGTCACTGCAGTGCCCATGGGATCCATTGGATCAAATATTCAAATATAGGATATGTAAAAAAAGGAGAGGTTAAACAGGACAATATTGGGGAAGCAGGTTACAAGGGACCATTGGGAGCTTAGATTCTGAAAAGTCAAATCTGAAAGTCTTTCTAAGTATCCGAGGATTGATGATAAGGAAGGAATTGGACTTCAGAGAAAAATTAGGTTAAAAAATATACCCGGAAGTTGTCTGGATATCAGTGGTATTGAAAGCTATGCACTTGAATGACATTATCAAGAGGAACGAATCTGGAAAACATTACATTAAGTGAAGTAAGCCAGACACAGATCAATCTTACTTATGCATGGAATCTAAAACAAGTCCATCTTTAGAGAGCCAGAGAATAAAATGGCAAGTACTAACATCTGAGGGTAGTGGATTAGGGAAACTGTTATTAAAAGTGCATGAAATCTTAATCAGACCAGAAGAAAAAGCTTCAGGACTTGGAAGTCACAGTAATATATTTAAAAATAACATATGATATACTATATACTTGAAAATTGGTGAGTGTGACTTTTATGCTATTACAGAAACCAAGATGCTTTGTCTTTGAGATGGTTTTGCTATGGCTTTGATTCACAGCAATTTTCCTACCTCAGTCTACCGGCATGTGCCACCAGACTTGGCCTAAAAATGGTGTTGAGGAGTTAATGTATACAATAAAAAGGTAAATTTAGCCATCTGAAAATATAATATATATGAACACAATCTGTACCATATATATGTATGTATATATGTGTGTATATATACATATATGTATGTATATGTGTGTATATATTTAAACAATTTTAACTATCAATTTAAAAGTGAGATCTTCCCACTGCTCTGTTTACTCAGTGTGGGTGGGTTTCTATGGTCATCAAATAAACTAGCTAGGATACAGCTAAATAAACTTGTAAGATGAGCCCTATAACGTTCAGATGATCAACAGACTCCTCACATGTTTGAAAGGGTGGATGAAAATATCTAGATGTGTGTTCATGGGGAAACTTACCACACTCTAAGAAAAGATCTCAAGGCCAGAAACACATAGAACCCTGGCTGTACCCATGGTACACAAAACAAAACAAAAGGACTTAAATGTGGAAGAAGACTAGAAATGGGGTAGGGCTGGGGAGATTGAAGAGCAGAACGGCAGAGGGGAGAATAAATAGAAGGTTTTGTTACATGTATGAAGATGTTAAAGAGTAATAAATAAAACAAAAAGCTATGTGAAGAGACCATCTCTATTGGCCACTCAGTGGTTCCAACTGTTTTGGATGAAGGTGTTGGCTGCTTTTATCTTATTCCATGGAGACATCCTTAAATGCCTGCTTCATGTCTTTCTCAGATTGATGCTATATTAAAATGCCCATAATAAATAGTATGGAAGGAACAGTGTGACATGTAGGTCATATTTTCCCAGAAAAGATGGAAACTGCACAGGGAATACATAGTAATCACAATTCTTGGCCTCATCTCTCCAGAAATTGCAGATGTATTGTTAACCAGAATGCAGAGGTTGTGCATAGTTTCTTTTTTCATGGCTGTGGTAAAATACCTGGTAAAAGCAACTTAAGGATTTATTTAGACTCTGTTTGAGGGTACAGTTCCTCAAGGAATAGAATCAGGAGCAGGAAGCAGTTGGTCACATGGTGTCCACAATCAGGGAGTAGTGGGAAATGAATGGTGGTTCTCAGTTTGCTTCTTTTTGCTCAGTGTGGGATCCCAGTTCATGAAATGGTGACATCCACATTTAGGATGGGTCTTCCTACCTCAGTTCCACCCAGTCTCGATACTACTTTACCGAATTTCCCACAGGCTTGTCTGCTAGGTGATTCTAGATCATGCCCCACTGACAACTGGTATTGGTTATCAGAGGTAATACCGGACATAGTGATTTGTTAATGTAGAAGGGATCAGACCTAGAAATGGGACATTATTACAGAGAACTGATATTTTCCTGAAGCCTGTTTGCTAATGTAAACCATTTTTGTGTTTTCTCTAACTGTTGTATGAGATCCCTCCATGGTCTCACTGAAAGTGCTGTCAATTTCTACATAAATTCTCAAATGAAATTGGCTTAAACATCAAAGTAGAAGCCTAAAAGATAAGCTTATAAACATACCTGTTAATTGCTGAAATTCTCATTATAGAAGTTAAGCAACAAAAGTGTTAATAATGCTACCAGAACAAAGAACTCATAAAAGATGCAATTGTGAAAAGAAATAAACTAAACTCTGACAAGTGGAAAGTTTATAGAAATGTAACAATTGTGCTATTAAAGCATGAGAAAACCACGAATTGAAATTAATTTCCTCTTAAAAATAGGCTTAAAATTTGCAGTACTGTAGTCAAATGCAGAGGTCATGACTTGTTCTGGTATTAGTTATGACTGGAGCAGTATTAGTTAGCAATCTTTAAGGGACAATTAAATGTCTTAAATTCCTGCTACAGTGGCAAGCTTACTACATTTGGTTGTTGTGGTTTTGCTCTTGAGGGTACAGAGGAGACAAGTGACAATTTTTGGTATTAATTGAAGAAACATCATTGTTGACTTTCACTGATATTTGAGATATCAAGGGTTCTTTTTAAAAATCAAAGAGAAGATAATACTTCATTCCAGCTTTATGCATAGAACTTACATGGTATATGATCTATTGTGTTTCTATTTGCATGATCAACACATTAGCTCCATTTGCTTCATTTTTTATGTTTTATTTTGTTATACGCATGTGTGTTTGTGTGTGTGTGTGTGTGTGTGTGTGTTGCTTCTCCATCTTATTTTCTGAGACGAGTTACCTAAAACTTAACCTTTCAGCAAGACTGGCTGTCCATCAAGGCGCAGGTTCTTCCTGCCTTCAACCCCTTGTACTGTGGTTACAAGTATAAGCTGTCACCTGGTGTTTTTTCCAAGCAGGATCTGGGAAATTCAGACTCTGGTTCTCAAGCTTCTGCAGCAAGCGCTTACTCACAGGTCCATTACTCCAGACCCGTTTGAATTGTTCTGCAATAAGAAAAGTGAAGATCTTACATCAAAGCTCAGAAGTTGGCCTAGGTTATTATTCACCTTTTTTCCTCTAGTGATAAGTTAATAAGAACCCATTTGAGACAGCAGCTAGTTTATTCTGTCTATGGCTATTGTTTTCCACAAATCAATATTTCTACTACATTGTTTCAGATTGTGCTTAACATGCCTCACAAGTGGTTTAACACCAGACACTTGTGGCTACACTCAAATGCAGGGTGGTTACTCAGTGATTGAAAGGACAATTGAAACAGTGTGAGCCTAGGGAAAAAAAGAGAAATGAAGAAAAAAGTGACATTATGCTGTCAAATGGCAGATTGCTCCTATTAGTACAGTTGGAAGGTTTCAAATTATTATTGGAATATTGTATCCCTTTTTAATTTTGATTTCTCTATTTTAGCTTTTTGAAACAGTGCTACTCATGCCACTCAAGCTGGTTTTCAAAACACTATGTATATAGTAGAGGATGACCTTGAACTCTTCCACCTCCAAAGGCACCACTACACATGACTCTTCGTTCCCTGTGAGTTGTCATCTGTCTTCCATGGAAGTAATTCCGATGTTATGATGTTATTTTGAACTCTTTAGCTAGCTCACAGCTGATCTTAGCATACCATGTTACTATAAATAAGAAACATAAGCATTTCAGAATTAATATAAATCTAACTTTTAAAGAAAATTATAGGTAAAAGAAATAGCAGTAAGATCAGAATGAGAGACAGGCTTCAAGTAAGGGAGATAAAAGATGGATGGATGTGGGAATGGGAAGGAAATGACATATTTTCCTTTCAAGTCCATGCCTGGCTCTTATTTGAGCATAGTAATTTGATTCATGCTTATGCTGTGTATCTGATTTATTGCTGATTTCATCATGAGTGCCCAGCTCCAATGGCTCTTGCCCATTTGTCTCCAAGGCAGTGAAACCACCATCCACGCAATGACTGCACCAGTTGACCCTGTTAGCACTTTTAACTCTCAACTTAAGCGTCTCCTTTTGCTAGTTATTTTTAGATTTATTGGTGTATGGGATGTGTATGTTGTATAGCAATATCGCCCCTATGGAATGTTCTCTACTGTGTAAATCAATCACCATAATAGTATCTCCGGGTGAAACCAGGGGCAGCGAGGACAGGTTGAAATGGGGACAAAGAACAGAACAGAGGAATGTGGGTAAGAGGGAGTGACAGAAAGGGGTGAAAATAAGGCTGAAAAAAAAAAACCAGTTAGGATTTAGGAATCACGGAAATAAGGGAGACAGCCAATAAAACAGGACCTTTCTTACAATAGGACAAAATAAGCATGGAAGTATAAGATTTAATTAAGAGAGAAAAATGTTCTGAAGATGAAGGGCAACATAACTAAACAAACCCTCTTAGTGAGCTTGTAACTTTGCCTGGGCATTACAAATGACAGAATATTCAACCTTACATATTCACAGCATGGTAAATGCATCTCAGTAAAGGACTCCTTTCATTATATCCTTTAGTATCTTTGATTCTCAAGATCTGGTGAAAACTGGTTAGGACTAAAAGGAGAAAATATAATAATGGCCAAATGTGCTTGTAAAGATCTGTAAATGTATAATTTTGAGTCTAGGACCAGGGTAGAACCAAAGTTGTTTTCAAACTAGTTTTACAAATAAAACATTATTCTGATTTTTCTCTATCAACTTTGAATTGGGCTGAGAGTTTATTTCTTGTTTATGAGTGAATTAGAAGAAAAATCTCTAAGGGCTTGGTATCTATTTGTGACTCTTGATGTCTTGGTATTTCTTGTTTCTATTATGTCTTCTATTGCATTGATAAAAAGGTTTTAAACTGCACCTACATCTCATGATAGAAGGTTGCATGTGGAAGCTCACTGTCAAGACCTTTTGGAGACTCACTTTACCTTGTCAGAATAACTCGAAGAGAAAAGACCAATACTTAAAGGTTAGTCTTAATTATGTAATAATCTTTGCTTTGTCATTTGCTTCTTGAGACATTCAACAACTGTGTTTTCAACTATCAAACTTTCATGCTTGGTTTTAAGAAGAATTACAGTAATTGTTTTAGAATTCATAATTAGATGAATAATAATTGAGGTGAAGGCATTTTTTGCTAATTTCCCTGAGAGTGGGCTTGCTACTAAATAAGCATGAAAGATATTTTCTGCTTCCATTATATTTTTACATTAATAAGTATACCACTTAAAGTTTAAACAGGCTTCAAAAAAAATGTAACGTCTTAATATAAGATGTAACTTTGTTCTTTGTCATTAACTTTATTTATATAAATCACATGCTTTACTAATTTTTGTAATGAATTACTTAGTTTTAAATTCACATTTAAAACATTAAATGATACTGTTACAGATACAACATTTCAAGTTCTGAGTACATCACAGATATCTAAGACAAAATTACTATGGATAATCTACAGTGAATTCTAGGTTAGACCACCACACTGATAATCCAGTAATCTAACAATGATGAAACGGATTTGTACCTATGTTTGTCTTTCTGGAAAATTTGGAAAATTAAGGAATGCTATCTCCTACAGAAAACAGATGAAATAAAATTGAAAATATATTATGAATGTTTACAGTTTAAAAAAAACTGGGAAATCTAATCCCAAATTAAGTATAAATTTAAACATAGCAATACCTCAAACTTTCCACATAGTTTACCACCTTTTTTTTTCACTAAACCAAATTTTATTGAAAAATGGTTGTGGAATGATTATATTGGTTAACATGCAAATTACAAGAATGAGGTTTGACTTTTTCAAACTTTAGTTGTATTAAACAACTTCCTGTAAGACAAGTTTCGGCAGATCAGCACAAAATTTTCTTAATTTCATTACAGTCTGTAAATTAAAATTAATGAGTCTGACATCCGCAATTAACAATGAAAAATGCAGATTGTTATAATTACTTAAGCAATAACATTGCTTTACATAGAAGACTTAAGGTGCTCCACAAATTATTTACAAGTGTTACATAAAACACAAAAAATGACAATTTCAATTTATTTTGTCAATGCAAAAAACCAAAATACATACTAAAACCTTTCTCGTTTGGGAATCTCTCGCCATGCATAATTAAGCAAATTTGATTGCAATTAAGCCTGGCTTCTACAGTAGAGTTTTAATTAATGCAAATCTGGCATCTACATCTATAAGATTAATTTTAGGGAATTAAAACAAAACAACAAAGCACATTTGAAAGTGCAGTAGCATTGTAGAAAAGACAGGGTTTACAAACTGATTATTTCTCAGCCTTCCACATTGAATAGCCTTTGGCTTAGAGCTTGAAGAGTTTATATTTAATTCAAATATGTTGTGTTGCTTTTAAATGTTGTGTTAACAGGATCACCAAAATTACACAAGACACTTCAGAAAGGTATCTTAAAAATTCAGTATGTCTTATGAGCAAGTTATGTATTTCACACGTATCTACACAAGCACACACCTTGATTCCTTTGTAGAATTAAATGTGAAATTCATCTATAGATATACACAGATTTTACTTTGTATGCTTAAAGAATGTTTATTTTGAATTTTAAAATAGTGATGTTAACCCATTGCCAAAGATGGATATGTGCTCTTTATAGTGGTGTTTATGAAGGGCACTAGAAAAACTTCAGAAATAACATATATATGTGTATATATATATGTATATATATATATGTATATATATATATATAATTTGTCAATGTATATATTAACATGTGTATTTTCAATTGCTATTGATATCTGAAAAATTTTCACTTGTGTTTTGATAGATTCAGAGATGTTTTAGGAATTTTAGGGTTCCTTAAAGTTTTTCCACTCATGGCTCCTATTCATTTGGAAAATTTTTATGTGACTTTGGGTGTACAGGTATACAAAAATCAAGCACTAATAGATTATTAATCATACAAATATTTTAAAACAACACTCTGGAATGCATATTTTTACCATTTTTTATTTATTTTTTTATTTTATTATTTTCTATTCAATTGTGCGTGTGCGCGTGTGTATGCATGTGCATGTGCACACGTGTGTGTGTGTGTGTGTGTGTCTGTGTGTGTGTGTGTGTGTGTAGAACCACAGGCGAATTCAGGAACCACCATGGACCGCCTCCACCTCCTCCTTGTTTTGCTCTGCCTGGGGTATTCACAGGCTCTGTCCTATCAGGACCAAAAACGCAGGCCCCCCCACCAGGCTGCCCCCCGGCCCCCTCCAGCCCCCTCTGACCCCCCTGCTTCCGCCTGGCACCTATACATGGGGTCTAGGATCCGAACTCAGGACCTTCTGCCTGCAAGGCAGAGGTTTAACCCCTGAGCCACTTCTCCAGCCCCCTTTTTTGCCATTTTTTAAAGACAGAAGACTATCTGTACACGAGTGAGATAGATGTGTTTGTTTACATTAACACAAAATATCAAACCTTATCTGAATGTTTGATCCCGTAGGGCATGAAGCATCTTTAATGTCCCTCATATTTTATAATCATCAGCTCTGAGATGGCTACTTCACCTAAAATGTACAGTATGAAATAGCAGAAGAAAGTATAGGGCCATTTCAGAAATCAGGATATTCTGTCTTAGTGCTAACCCCAAATAGTTCAGCAGCACCATTTAAAAGCAAATATTCTCACATAACACAATTCAAAGTCACATTAATTTGATACATACATGCTGAGATTATAAAAGTCTTTGTTTTCTGTAATTAAACCATTTTGTTTCACACACAAAAATATAGAAGATGAAAAATGCT
This sequence comes from Typhlomys cinereus, assembly GCA_023101885.1. Classification (NCBI taxonomy): domain Eukaryota; kingdom Metazoa; phylum Chordata; class Mammalia; order Rodentia; family Platacanthomyidae; genus Typhlomys; species Typhlomys cinereus. Next base: position 1,739,749 of record JALPQD010000168.1, read on the forward strand.
TTGCATGTAAGAGCTGAGAACGTTGTGACTCACCTCCCCTGGAAGCCAAGGTATTTTAGGCAGTGCTTGCAGCATTGTATAGAATGATAGTGTTGGCACTGTGGAATGTGGGGTGCAATGAAGACATACTACAAGGTATGGGGCATGGTGGCACCACACCTTAGGCAAGGGTAATGACCCACACAGCTCATGTGGGCAGGGTACGTGTATTGCATGGCATGGTGGCATGTCCACTACAGGGTACATGTTCGATACAGGTGTCAACTTGACGGTTGAGGGTTCTAGTTCTGGACACATTTATAGGGAATTAGTGGTTGAGTTAAGCCCAGAGCAAACCTGCAAGACATTATCTAGTTGATGGGGAAGGCCAAGCCCACAGGGGTGTGACTTGTCCCTAGGCTGGCGAATAAGATGGAGGAAACTGGTTGAGAAAGTTGGCATCCTTCTGTACACTTGGCCAGACATGCTGGTTTGACAGGTAAGGATTGTCCCTTTCTCAGCTATTAGGTGGATATAATATGGCCAGTTCCTTCTGCCCTTTGGTAATGGGACATGCCTTCCTGCCAAGCTGGACTAACAACTGCAATCAGACTATCGTTCCCTTAAATTGTTTGATTGTGATTTTATCAGCAGTATTCAGTTACTGCTGCAGTACACATGTTGTGTGTTCAGAACCAAGAATACAGTGAAGTCAAATGGTATTGCATGGGTGAGCACTGCCAAAAACCTCCTGGATTCATCCCATGCTTGGTTTTGACTTACTTTGATTGTTGGATGTTCATAAGCTTTTCGGTGCTCCTGCATCCAGTTACGTCACTGCATATGGGATTGTGACCCGCAGTGTGAGGAGCTGGCTTCTAGAACATGTAGTTAACCATTTCCCTAAACTACCATGTGATACGTTCCTTAGAAAAACTAAGAAGGTCTGATACCTATGAAAAGGCTTGAGTTTACGTCCACTCATCACACTAGGCCTGAGGTGGTGTGCAGTGTCCCTGCCAGAACAGGCTGTGGTTCCAAGTTAGTGTTGGTGTGTGTGTGGATTGCTGGCACTGAAGCAGAGCTCGGCAGTGAAAGAAGAGACAAAAATGATCATTCTCACCTACTACTTCCTATTTTAGAATCACTTCTCTGGAAAAGGCATTGCAGAGAGAGGAGATTTGTTGATACCCAATGTTTCATGCTTTGTTTAGTAGAATAAATTGGTAAAGTGGCTGGAGACAGAGGGACGTCTCTGTCTCTAGTTTGGCTGAGGCCTTAAAGGTCTAAACAGCAGATAAAGTGAGACAGGACAGGACTTACAAGGAGCTGGCATACCGTCAAGTATATAAGCTTCAGCCACTGACCTCTCCAATGATATGAAAGTGTTTAAGTTGGACAGTAAAGTAGCTGCTATTTTGAGGAACAAGGTTTATCTAGTGTGGCATTTCCCCAATTTTCCTGGCTCCCAATTTGGGACAAGGGAGGGCCTCTTGTCTCTGTCCACAGTCACATGTTTTGAGATTATTCAAGATTGAATGACTCTGGTGTTTGGTGCTGGCGTTGACTCAGCTGAGGACCACAGAGGACAAGAAGCTGTGTTGTCTCCAAGTGACCAGTTATGTTGAGCATAATGCTGGGAGGACGTCATGCCCAGAGCAAACAAAAACAAAAACAAAGAAGTACCTATGAGTTGTGTGTGGTGGTGCACTGCTGTAACCCTGGCATTTGAGAATGAAGGTTCAAGGCCATCCTGGGATATATGACAAGATCATGTCACAAAAGGAAGCATTTATGAGGAAGAGATGGCTTTGCCTATTTGTAAAGCCTGTTGATGATTGTCTGTGAAAACAATCCAATCCCAGACAAACCCTATGCCTCTTGCCAGGCCAGTGAAGACGTTATACTTCATCTTTGCTCTGTCTCCTCCACCACTCTAGCTAATTCAGACATTTAGTAAAGGAAAAGGAGATGAATCAAAGGAAGAAAAAGCTAACAGGGAAGATGTTAATGATCTCTGCTGCAGTTGTTTGGTCCCTGTACCCATTCAGCAATGGGAAGATGAAACTGAATAAATTTGGTACCAGAAAGTGGGTTGTTGTTGCTGAAATTGAATCCTTGTGGCTTTTGTGCCCTTTGAGTTGTGTTTTTAGACAAAAATGGAGGAACGCATGTGGAACTTAGTAGATCATTTGCAAATAGCAATGTTGACAGAGAGGTGAACCATTTAGATCTGGAATAGGAACTTTGATGGAGTTGAGTTTAAAAATAATGAATTCATTTGTGATGGAAGAGAACTGTGTTAGCAGGCTTGACGCATCCCAAAAGGAAAGGGAAGATAGAAGAGCATCTATAACTGCTGCAGGAATTAACATCATTGGAGGAAAACCTATGACCTTAGCCTTGAACCAGTACATTTGAACAGATGTCCTGATAACAGAACCCTTACTTGTTTTTTTAAAATTTTATTTTATGGGAGCATACAGTAAATAGACTTTGAATATTTTAAATATTGGAACTGAACTATTAATTACTATAAAAATTTTAAAGCTAGACTATCATAACATTTAACTTTGTATTACGAGAACTTTTAAAACTGGACCAAATGAACTTTATATTGTAAGATAGTATCTTGGGAGCAGGGCTTGAAAGGTTGTGGCCTTAAAAGTAATGTTTGTTGTGTCAAGTTGATAAGGGTTAGATACAGATGTCAGCTTGAGAATTAAAAACTGAGCTTTTAGGAACACATATGAATAATTTTTTAGTTAAGGTAAGCCCTGACCAAGTCTGTGGGATATTATATAATTGATGTGCAAAGATCCAGCCAATGTTGAGTGGGACCATTCAGCTGGCAGGTGGATAAGTTAAAGAAATATGTCTGGAATATGGCAGGTGGAAAATTGGATATTATGTCATTCTCTCAGTTCTTTCAGTGTATATGATGTGGTCAGATTCCTCAGCTCCTGAAGGTGGTATAAACCTTCCTGCCATGAATGTAAGTAGAAACTGTGAGCCAAGAATAAACTCCTTGCTCACCTAAGTTGTTCGCACTTCATATTGACTTGACAGCAGGAAGAGAAACTAACACACTCCTTTTTTACTGATCTAGTGATCATTGCAAAGAAGTTTAGCAGAAATTAGGGGAATTTAACAGTGAACCTCACTTTGGGAGCATGACTGCCTGTCTCATTTACTGGGGGGTGACTATTTACATTTTTTTTAAATTTTTTTTAATTTATTCAATTGTGCGTGTGTGCGTATGTATGTGTGCGCACGTGTGTCTGTGTGTGTGTGCGTGTGTGTGTGTAGAACCACAGACGAATTCGCGAACCACCATGGACGCCTCCACCTCCTTCTGCCCCGGGATTCACAGGCTCCGCCCTACCAGGACCAGAAGCGCAGGCCGCCCCCGCTTCCACCTGGCGTCTATACGTGGGATCTGGGATCCGAACTCAGGACCTTCCGCCTGCAAGGCAGAGGCTTAACCCCTGAGCCACCTCTCCAGCCCCGACTATTTACATTTTAAGACAAGACAGTACAACATTGAACAAAGCCTGGTGCCTGTGAGTGCACAGAAACAACCTGGGCCTCGCTGACATCTTCAGCGAACGTGGTAATTCACCAGGCTCTGGGCACGTGAGCTTGAGGACAAAGAACTGGGCTGAACTGAAGAAACACTAAGCCAAAGACTGCACAAAGCAGAAAAATGTTGAATTATCAGTAAACTTTGACATTTAAAGATGGAGAAGTGAGGAAGTTTCCACAAGAAACAAAAAGATGAGTAAAAAGTGAAAACTTATACTTTCCCAAGTATAGTATTTCTGTTATTTTATAATTGCCTCATCCTTACTGTGAATATAATTCTGGTACAAAACTCTTTTCTTTGCAATGTCTTCATGCTCATATTCAAGGAAATATGCTTTTCACATGAAGCAGAGAAATATCAACAAACATTTAAAGACTGAGTCGTAAAGAATTGTATGTGCATATACCTTACACACACTTGTGATACAAACACTTGTTCCCATGCACACCGAGTAGTCTTTGCTTTATAAACTACTACAAGACTATCATGGTTTGGAGTGTGATGTCCCTGATGGGCTTTTATGTTTGATCTTTAGTTGTTTGAGAAAGTCATGGCACCCTTATAATGTGGAGCCTTGTTGGAGTAAGGCAGTCACAGGGGGTGGGCCTTGAGTGAGGCCTTGGGTTTTTTGTAGCCCTGCCCTACTTGAGTGAGTCTTCTCTTGAGCCTGTAGCATTAGCTCAGACCCACTTTTCCCAGACTTGTCTAACCCCTAAAATACCCCCGACCCTGCCAGCCATCTTTGTTTTCTTCTCCCTCGCAGACTCCATGTCTGTGAGTTTGCCAAATTTCTGTTACTATAACAAAATATCTGAGGCAATCAAATGAAATAGAGGAAAGACATATTTTGGCTCACAGCTTTGGAGGTTTCAATTCCAATTGGCCCTGTTACTCTTGGATCTGTGACAAAGTAGTTTATCATGGAGAGAGTGTGTGACAGAGAAGTTCATTCATCTAATGCAGGAAATTACAGAGAGATCAGGAATGGGGACTAAGTCCTATTAGGCTCCACCATTTTTCTTATTCCATTTTCATCTTTATGTGTGGGACATGTTTTTGTGTGTGTATAGGGGTTTGTGTGTGGGGGGGTTGTAGAGTTAATACCAGGAATAATCCTCAATCACTCCTTTACCTTATTGTTTTGAGACCCATTCTGTAATCAAGTCTAGAGCTCATAGATAGGCTAGTTAAGCTAACCAACTGCTATGGGGATTTCCAATCTCCACCTTCCAAAGATGGGAAGCCATGCCTATTTACCATTTTATGGGAACTAAACTCTGGTCTTTTTTCTTGCATAACAAGTACTTAATTGCTAATTCATCTTGCCATCTCTTAGGTCCCTCACTTTAAAGGTCATGACACTTCCTAACAGTGCCAAAGTGGAGACCAGGCCTTTTGTCTTTGGGTGACACTCAGGAGTACAGGAAGGACTGATCTTCCAAATAGGAAGAAACTTCTTTTCTTATCAAAGTTGGAACATCGCTTTATTTTTTTCCTTTCCTATCTTAGTCCTTCTTTATTTTGTAGCCCCTTAATGAAAGTTCTGCAATGCTCTTCAAAGCAGTAATTTTAGAGCTTTTATTTATTTTTTTTGTGTGCATGTGTGTACGTGTGTGTGTGTGTGTGTGTGTATCAGAGGATTCTGTGTCCCTTTGAAGGCACAAAAGTGACTTTGGGAATCATCTTGGATTACTCTACTTTCTTTTTGCTTGGCTCTGGGATTTCCCAGGCTCCATCTTCCAGAGCCAGAAGTACAAGTCAATGCCATTACCTCCCAGCAGTCTTTACATGGGTTCTGGGACCTAAACTCACTCCTTTCTACTTGTCAGGCAGAGTTTTAATGCCGAGTCTATTTCTCGAGTCCCTGAAAGCATTTACTAAGGATTTATAAATCCTTTGTTCACCACTTAGATGCAAAGTGACAACCCCAAACTGTTCTCCCACAGCCCCAAGAGCTACCACTCTTAGAAATGCCAGCATCCAGGAGGAAAGACTCCCTCTTTCTTGGTCCCTGTGAAGGATGAGGATCTAATGCTCCCAACACCGTCTCTTAAGTTGTACCACTGCCCAGAATACAGTTTGCTTCTTTCAAGAATAGACATCAATTAAAAAAATCTAAGTGGCCTAATGTTGCAGCTTGAATGTGAATCTCTGACATAGGTTTATGTCTTTTGACATTTAATTCCTATCCATAGGCACCGATCCTGGTGGTTGTGGACCTTTAGCAGATGGAGTGTAGCTGGAGGAAGAGGGTCACTGGTTGTAGGCTTTGAAGTTTATAGTTTGTGCCTTAGCAGTAAAGGCAAATCTGTGACTCTCTGACTTGGCTAGACTCTAAAGAGTCAGACAGAGTACCAAAGCAAACAACGCAGATGAGTTCCATTGATGAACCAACACCCTGCTGGACTCAGGGCTGAAGCCCTCTGCCTGCTTCTTATAATGATCTAGACCCTTGTGTCTCACCCTCTTCCTTCCAGCCCTGACATAAAAAGAAAGGAAGACTGTGGAGTTTGTAATGTGGATTACCAGCAAAAGGATGGTTTTGTTATGTGAGCTGTATGTTAAAAGGCTTTGACAAGATTTATGCTTAAGAAAAACATGAAAAGCAGAGCAGTCTGAGTTTCCCTCCAATTGTCACTGCAGACAGATAAAACTTCATTCGTAGGGGGAGATGAAAATCTATTCTGTACATTCTGGGGTAGAAAGATGTAAATTACCATCTTGGGCATTTAGAGACAGCAAGGCAATAGCTGTTACTCTAAGAGATATGAATTTGTGCCCCACCTGCCTAGAAATGACACTATGATCTGAAAAGAAGAACACATGAAAATATTACCAATTCTAAATGTCAAAGAGGTCCAGAAGGCAGGATGTGAGAATTGAGAATGCGGGATATTTGGGGCCTTTAGGGAAAGGGTAAATTGCTTTTGATGCGGCCTGTTTCTACCCTAGGGAAATCCAACCACATATTTGATTTTTAGCTGCAATGTGTTACTACATATTTATGCCCTTGAACATGTATTTATTACAGTTTTATGCAGCCCATTTTCATGACGTGAATTGTCTTTCTCTCTTAAGGGATATCTATGTTTTTTCCCCAAGATCATATCAAATGAGAAAAATATGGAAAATAACTCCATTTGAAGCAGAGAAAATTCTATTCTGTAAATCAGACCCCAAACAATTAAACATGACTGGGAAAAAGAGGAAGAAATTTGTACCTACAACTTTTGATTCTTTACTAGTTCTTATTTCAGCTTCTTGCTGCTTTCTTTTACAAATGTTTTACTGAGAAATGAATCCAAACTTAAATAAATACCAATGTGCTTGCGAGCAAATATCAGAAATTTTTTAGCACTGCAGGAAACCTTCAGAGTAAAGTGGATGCAGTTTACATGATAGGTGTCTTCTGCTGTCTCCCCAGAGTTGGGCTCTGTTAGTATCTCACTCATCGCATCTGCTTTCACTCCTGTTATGATCAGCATGGAACAAGAGAGAATGTTCTGAAAAATCCTGGAGGAGTGCTAAAAGTGAAATTTGGGGAGCTTTTGTTTCCTATTCAAAACCTAACCTTTTCTCAGACAGCCAGTTTGACCCCACCCAATAATCCAATAGTGATTGTTATGGTAATGGAAAAGGAAGCAGAAATCCCAGTTGTAGTATTCCTGTCTCCTCCCTCATTCCGACGGCTGCCATGTCTGGCGATCTCCATTAGTGACTCAGAATTGGTTGCCCATCTCTGTTCCCTAGTTACAAGCAGCCAAAACCATGTTCAGTTCAACTTTTATGAAGCCAAACATTTCACATGGGTGCTCCGGCATCTCAGGGCCCTAGTGAAATGCTTCCACAGGTAGCAGGCAAGAGGTCTGTTTCTTTCCTAATGGTTTGAAAAATGATGAGCTCAATCCTTGGATCCTTGCCTTTCAGCTGGGATCCTGGGGATTGGAGATGAGCAGGGGCATCCATCTGAGCAGATGGCAACACAGGGAAAGCTATGGCAACAAGGAGTGCCTTTCTGTTGGCGGACAGCTAGAGCCTGAGGACCACACTGTGGAGACCTGAACGTTTCAGCCCCTACACTGCTGAAGCTGCTTTTTCATGAGGCCATGCCTGTTTGCCTTAGTGTCAGACACTGATGACAGCATCTCCCCTTAATCCTTTTGCTCCAGTGTGGAAGTTCTGCTTTGTTATTAAGGCTATCACTTCTGCCGGCCACCTCCTCTAAGAAAAGGGACTGAGACTAGTATCTACTGATGTGATGATTTTCTCTCACATGGACAGTCACAGGGCTAGTTGTTCAGCAGTATGTAGGTGCTTTCCTTTCCCTTACACAGACCTAGATCCAGCTTATATTTCTATTTTCTGCTTCTATCCCGCATTCACCATGGCCCGTGGGGAGATAATGAAATCTATCTCAAAGGCAGTGATGCCTATGGATCTGGTTAGGTCTGTTTTTCTTTTTTCCCTTCTTCTCCCTTTTACAGTATTAGTCAAGCGCCTGCTGAGCCTGTTGCATAGCCACCATTCTTTTTGTCCTTATTAGTCTTTGGTGGTGTCTGACTCTGGTTGGTCGGGGTCATCTTCCCCCTGACAATGGAATTTAAGATTTCTAGCAGGCACCCATGTAGGGTTTGAGCCTCCTATAGGGTAGACACACCCAAAGCCTCGACCCATTGTTAATAATGGGTCTGGGCCCCTCCAATGTCCTGTGATGGGGTCTTTCCATCTTACCTATATTTCAGGTGTCTGTTCTTGTTGCCCCCAATGTTTTTGGAAGCGGGACTCTATTTGATTTTTTTTATATAATACATTTTTTATTATTATTTCAGCTCATACAAACTTAATAGGTACACCAGTTCCCTCCCTCCCTCCTCCTCCCCCCGAGCCCCCTGCTCTCCCTCCCCTCACCCCTCCCGCCCCATCCCCCCGTGCCTCCCGTCCCAATTCCCAGAGTCCTTTCTTGTGCATGCCTGACTCTCCTCTGGGCCTCCTCTCCGATGACATACAAGGACCCAGTGGCATTTCCCTGAACCCCTTCCTGTGTTCCACTTAAGCATAGGAATACTACTGTGGCTGTCAATCCCTTGCCTCCAAGGATCTTGATGCCTTTAGCAGATGCTAGACTTTGTGAGGTCAATATTGTGTTGGACATTGCGCCGGGCATGCAAAGTCCAATTATGATTGCTTCGGCCCTAACTTGTGTGGAGTATCTTGCTAATCATTGCTCCTCCCATCCTTTTGCTCTTACACTCTTACCGCCCCCTCTTCCGCAAATGTCCCTGCGCTTCAGGTATTTGATTTTTTTGAAAACTGAGAATGTTAATAGTGAACAAGGCCATATTTAATTGTTGATGGGGGCTTATTCCCCCTTTTGTTTTTGTCATTAGGCCTTAATATTTTGATGATTACATTCTACAATAGCTTGGCCCTGTGGGTTGTAAGGAATCCCTGTAGTGTGCTGAATCCCCCATAATGTGAAGAAGTCCTGTAGGCTTTTGCTTATAAAGCATGGCCCATTATCAGTTTTTATCTTTTGGCAATCTTAGTATGGCAAAGCATTGAAGGAAAAGGGATTGAGCATGTCTAGTCTTTTCTCCCATGTGGGCTGTAGCCCAGCAGGATTGGGAAAATGTGTCAATGGACACCAGGATATATTTAAGCTTTCCAAATGGAACATGATATGTGACATCAGTTTGCCATAAAAAGTTGGGTCTCAAGTCTCGGTGATTTATTCCTGGTAGTTGTAATGGTGGTGCCTGTAGGGCCCATAATGACAATCCAGTTCCACGAGAAAACCTTCTAGAGCTAGGGCTGTTCTAGAGCTAAGGGTTTATCAGGCAAATAGCAAGCTAATTGAGCTTGATCTAGTGTCTTTTGAATTGTGTGGAAGATCTCAAGATGTTGTGGGGTTCTCTTTGAGGAGTGGCCATTGCTCCACCCAAACTGGGGGTCCAGGGGACCATTGGATGGCAGGCACCTGAGGAGCAGTGGCCTCTAGAATTGGGAGTGTACTCAGGGCCTCTTTGGTGGGGCCCCCTGATAGTTGAAAATAAAATCTTCTTGAGGGGGAGGTGCATGGGGACATTCTTTCATGTCTAAGATATCTCCATAAAAGGTCTTATGGTCAGTGGTAATATAAACTTGTGCCTCCCCCAGGATGTCCTGTCCTAGGAGATTAGCCGATAAGTCCGGGGCTATTAAAGGGTGGACTTTACCCTGAGTCCCATCCACATCCTTCCAACAAAGCCAATCTCTGGTTTCCTCTGACTTTGTATCCCAACCCCTAGAATTTGGGATCCCGGGACCAGGGACCAATGGTGGGGAATCTCGTCCTTCCTAAGTACAGTCCTGTCTGATCCTGTGTCAATCAAGCATTGGAACCTTTTTCCTTGAATGAAAATATCCATTTTAGGCCGCAATTCTAGAACGATAGGAACCATCCAATTGGCAGAGGGATTTTGGGTGGGTTGTGTCATAGGCATTGGGCTTTGGCCAAATGAGGGGCTCTGTTTGATACCTCCTTGGTTTGACGGGGCTGGAGGAAGCCCCATAGCTAGTTTCAAGGTTTTCCCTCTATGTCAAATTTAGATCTGCAATCTCTCTGCCAATGGTAGCCTTTGTGGCAACAGGGACAGGAGGTTGTGGGGGTCCTTTTTGTGGTTTTCTGTCTTTCAGCAAGTGAAGGTCTGGGTTGTCCCCCACCCCTTGGGCAGTTTCTCTTAAAGTGTCCCATTCGGACATATCCAAAGCATTGTCCTCCATTATTCTTAGCGGGCATCTCAACTCCTTTTTGTTCCTAGGTCAAAAAGGCCTGCATAAGTGCAGACGTTAAAGCTTCTGTTTGGGCTTGTAGGGCTGTAGTCATGGACCTAGTCTGTTGTGATTGAGTCCCTATGGCCTTAGATGCTATTATCCATTGGCTCATAGATCTATCTTTGAGGCCCACACAAGCCAATTTATGATCCCCAGTCATTCCTTTCCAGACTGGCAATTTGATAAATTGATCCCTCAGGGGGCCTGGTGGGAGCTTGCATCTCAAACTTTTTTCGACTCTATCTATGAATTCAGGGAGAGATTCTGTGGGTTTTTGAGTTACCCCCACTATAGCAGCCTCTGACAGCCCTTTGTAAAGTTTTTCCCATGCAGCCAGCCCCAAAGCATGGACCTGGTCTGCATATGACGGGGACAATAGCTGCCTGTTGTGGCCCAGTGGAGTACCGATCTGTTGATCCTGAGAGCATCCTGAATGAAATAGGGATCAATGGGTTAGCTGCTTAGTTTCTTTCTGTTTGAATGCGACATTCCTCCTTAAAGAGGGTGCACCATTTAATGAACGTGGGACTGGGGAGGATGGTCTTGCTGAGATTCATCCAGTCTTTGGTAATACAGGGCTGGTGGGCTAGACCCTGGAGTAATGTCTCTGCCTAAGGTGAGTTAGGCCCATCTTCTGCTACAGCCTTTTTTTTTTTTTAACTCCTTGAGGTCTTTAGCCTCCCAAGGATACCAGGTTGCAGGGTGGTCCCCTTCGGGGTTGAGGTTTACTGGGAACACTTCCACAGCCCTATGGTCAGGTTCCCAGATAAGGTCCCTGTAAGCTGGAGGTTGAGATTGTAAGGTTTCACAATCCCCATGTCTCTTTTTGTCAGTTGGTGAGGGTGAATGGGGGAGAGTCGGGTCCACCTGTTTAGGTGGTCTCTTCTCTGGAGATTCATGTTGGTCCTCCTTAGTGGCCCTGGAGGACATTTTAGGTCAATCTGCCATTTTAGATGTGGGAGGTCTCACTTTTAGAACGTCCTTCCTTTCTTTACTGAATTTATCCCAATCTGCAAAGAACGGATCAATGCCAGCCAGGCAAGGATCAAACAAATTGGCGGAGGTGACCCAGGGGGCAAGTTGTATTACCACCTCCCAAACCTTTAAGGCATTGGAGTTAGAGATTTCGAGCCCCTACTTTTAAGCATGTATCTCAATGCCTTAAGTGCTGGGTTCTGGAGCAGCAAGGGTAGAAAAAGGAGCAGCATGAACAAAAGGAGCAGCAGGAGCACAAGCAGCATCAGGAGTATCGGGAGTATTAGAGGCAGCAGGAACAGAAGGAGGAAGAGCAACATGAACAGAACAAACTTATTACTTGTGTTACCCATCTCTTGGGGGTCTCACTCACCTCATAGACCACTTAGCCCCAATAGGACATTTTGGCACTCTCAAATCTTTGTGCCCCACGTTGGGAGCCAGATGTAGGGGGGGGGTCCCCGGGGATCGCAGCTCTATCCTGCAGACTGGTTCCGTGGGTCTTACACACGGGGGATCGGGGAAAGGTGAGTGCACTGTCCGCCAGCTCCCAGCCCTCCTTCCCCAGGACAATCAGACATGACAGGGAGTCTAGTCAAGCAGGAATCCATTTATTGCAAGTCCACAGCCATCTTATAAAGGCAGAAACAGTAAGGGAATTCCAGGGTGGGGAAATGGGCAACCATTCATCTTAAAGGTCAAGCCAGCATTCAGGCTGGATGTACCGAAATTTCTTCAAGATATCCTGAGTTACGCCCTCCTCACTTCCTCCATCAACACATCTTGAGCTGCCCCCTCCTGACTTCCTCCATCAAAACATCTTTGTCTAAGCTTGCCAGATTAATGAGGTCACCTAGACTAAGGCCCCCACAATGTGGAACATCACAATGGGGAATTAAGATGGTATGTACAAGATATCAAAAACTTGGAGAGGACTGGAGGGATGGTTGAGCAGTTAAAAGTGCTCTCAACCATACAAATGTCTTTGTGTGTAGCATGGAATGAAAGGCTTGCATTTTTGCTTATGAAGTGAGCATAAATGTGTGATGGAGATTTCCTGTCCAAATTGCTTTAAAAAAGTCAGAAAAAAGAACATTCATTCTGAGAGAAACTAAAGAGGAAAAGAAGTAATTTCTAAAAAATAAATATTGAGTAGGAATAACTAAAAACATTATAAATGAGAAAAACAAAAGCAAATATAGACATTGATAGAAGGATAAGAGAAACTTGTAAAATACATTGCATGATATTTCAAGCACTAAAGAAATATTCACAGGATAAATATGAAATGATGAAACCAGGGACTAAACAGAAAAATTGGGGCAAAACTCCTGTTTTTTTTATTTTTTTTGGCTTGTGAGTCAGAAACATACCATGTCATATGAATAACTGCATACATTGAATGTCACGATATTGTTTTTAAGTATAAGATAGAAAAGGATTTGAAAAAAGGAGTTTTCAAGTAGAAAATAGTAAGAGCTCTTACAACAATCCCATGATTTACAGATAGGAAAATGAACAAGGAAGTGACATACCAAAAGTGCTGATAATTCTATTCATGTTTGGACACTGACCATCTTTTCAAACATGAAAAAAGTGAAAAACTCCACAAATCAATCACAATGGCCATTTTGCATTATGAATCATAAAATCCATATCCTATGACCACAACATAATGGATGTATATAGAAATAGGAAAGTGGAAAGATCCTATATTCAAATTGAATTGTATGAAAATTGAAACAGTCTTCTAAAAGAATTGAGACAAAGAAATAAAATCAACATAAGAAAAAAGCAATCCTTATTAAAGTGCATAAGATGTAGCCAGTGTCCAAAATGCACTTTGTAAGTCTGCATTGTATTTCTTCACTAAAACAGATTGATATTTTGTTACCTACACTTTCATTCCATTAACAACAAAAATAAGAACAAAGAAAAAATAAAAGGGAATATGTAATGTAGGGAAGCAATTTGTTTTAAATAAGAAAAAAAAGTAAATTTGAAGAAAAATCTCAGAGAGCTGTTTTCTAAAAAGACAAATATGATACTTTACTGCATGATTTTCTGAAAAAAACTGAAAAATAGTAAGATGACAAGTGAGCAAGCACATAACCATATTCCTCACAATTATGTTCTCATAAGTTTTAAAATGCAGATGAAATGAAAGATTTTGTAATATAGGATGAAGATTTGAAAAAAAAAGTGTGTGTTAATAATCACTGAGCCATTGAACAGGTGATCACCTCTACAAAGGTACAATGCTGAGATAACTCTGCAAACACGTTGTGCCAATGTTTTAACTCTTTAACAAACAGAGAGAAATTGGCAGCTTCCCAGAGTCAATGGAAGGTACAAAGGGAAAATCTGGTTTGAGGGAAAAACTGGAAAGGAACTGGAAATCTAAACAATCAAAATCAATGGAAATTTCATGGATAAAGTACCAACAAAGGAATTCACCTACCCACATGTTGAATGAAGAATATATTGTCAATGAAGAGAGATGCTTTTACAGTTCAAAAATGTACCATTGTGAATTTATGTATTAATAAAGATACTTATATTAATATTTTAAGGTAGAAGATAAACAAGGGTATGGATAGCTATCAACAATAATGACTTGTTTTCTCTAAATTAATGACAAAACCAAAGCATAAACTTCCTAGAGACATACAAAGTTTTCTTAATCTGATAGCTGTTCATGTATTTGATACTTAGAACAAATATCTAATAGTGAAGTAATATTCTTGAAAAACAAAAAAGCCATCTTGTATAAGAATTGCTTTATGTTGTACTATTTAGTAGTGCAGATGTTCTAGTTTGCACAGTAAGATAATAAAATATAACTGTAACATTCAATATTAAGAAAAGTTATTGTAGGTAGATATCAAAACTGAATTCATAGAATTTCAAGAAAAATTAACAATATTATTAAAAAGAGTAGTATGTATGACTTAGTGAGTTGGCCACATAAAAAGCCATTAATTTTTTATTTGTTAATCATAGCAAGATGATTAAATGAGGAAAGCCACTTTATATATTAAAATAAGCCCAATCTCTAAATAACCTAAAAGTAAACTAACAAAAGTGTGAAAGCTCTCTATAGAGATAATTTTCATGAAACTCATATAAGAAAAACTTTAATGACAAGAAAATATTACGGGGATGAGTTAATATAAAAGGGATGTCTTTTGAAAATAAATGCACAGCCCAATCAAGACATAAAGGCTGTCAATGCATGAGAAGCCTCCCTAGCCATTTTCCAGTCTTTCTATTCTGCCAAGTAACCAGGATTCTGTGATCATCATAAATTTATGAGTCTCTCTTGAAGCCTTATAAATATTGACTGATATAAAATATGTTCTTCCCCAATCTGGATGATTCCAGTGTCACCCTTGACCCTCCTTAAGCTTATACATTCTAGTACCCTCTTGTACACATGCCTGTACACACATGAACATCCACCTCTACATACGCACAGAAATTTTTTTGCTCTTTCCCGTCTACTTTCTTTGATTTCGTATTTTCTTTCAGTATTTTCCCTGCCATTTATGTGCTAGTCAGCTTCCATCACTGTAACAAAATGTTTGAGCAACAACATATCTGGCAGCAATTGTTCACTGTTTCAGAAGTTTCTATGCTCTCCTGGCCTCATTATTATGGGTCTGCTTGGAAAGCAGAGCAAACCTGATCACCTCATGCTGACTAGATAACAAAGATAGAAGAGGAAGGACGAGCCAGGAAGATGAGGGAGACAGAGTATGTCCCTTCAGAACCCACTCTCTTCAACTAGGTCCTGTTTCCTAGGATTCTATCAGCTGTTAATAGCTCATCATATCATAAATCTATTAATGGATGAATACATCCATGAGGTCAATACTCTTGTAATCCAACCACTTCCACAGAGTCCCACTTCTGAACTTACTGTTTTGGGAAGTGAGCCTTCTAACTTATTTTAGATTCAAATATTTCAGAACAGCATTAAAACTGCTTAAATATTGAAAGTTCTTTCCATTCATTGCCAATACTCCAATGTATGAAAGTCTCACAGTCTTTTTCTGTTGAACACGTTATGTTGGTTCCTTGACTCTATTGTCTAAATAAGTGTATGGATTGAGTATGTTAGAATGGGTGGAAAGCACTAAGTGTGCTAGCTGCGTACATGGTGTCAACTTGGCAAATGAAAGCTGAACTCTGGGCACATTTATGAAGAGTTAGTAGTGGAGACAAGCCCTGCACCAAGCCTTCAGGGAGATTCTCCAATTAATGTGGGGAAACCCAGACCACAGTGGGAAGAAACATTCCTGGGCAGGTGGGTAGCTGGTTCAGTAAGTTGGCATTCTTCAGTATTCTTTGGTGGACTTTCTGTCTGGCAGGTGAGGGTTGCTCCTCTCTTAGCAACCCCTGTGGATATGGCATGGTCAGTGCACTTGGCTTCTGTGGTTGGTATGAGTTCTCCTGCCAAACTAAGAACTGTAATTATGGAAGGTAAGAAGGAATAAAATTCCTTGTTCTAAGCTGTTTGGTTGTGAATGTATCAGCATCATGCAGGCAAACTGTAATAGTTGCCACACCTCTATGTAAAACAGAGAATGCAACAAATATAAAAACAAAATACAATGATGTGAACCACCTCTAGTCTCTGCTTCCAGCCATGCTATGGTATGAGATTTCAGCATAATGGACTCTTATCTCCCCTCTGGAATGACAAGCCAAATAAATCTCCTTTCCCCCTTAACTTGTATCTGAGTACTGTATCACAGCAGAAGAAAGAGTAACTACAAGAGTTACAGGAGAATGCATGGTCATCCACAAATAAAATAAAAGCAATTGAGATAGTTTTATATAGTTTTCTCTTTGTTTTAGTAAGAGCAAAGTACTCATGTACACGTAAGGTGCAATATGCAGGATATACAATTTTGCTGATTTAATCACAAGTTTTTATATTTGCAATGTCTAATATAGGAAGAATAGTAAAGTCCATGTTAATAATGCAAACTCAATGTTATTTACATAGAATGGTAATAAACAAGTTGAAAGACTGCAAAAAAGTAAAAGAACTGTACATTTTAATACCCTTTTCCTTTTTAAAAAACATTTATTTTATCTATCTATCTATCTATCTATCTATCTATCTATCTATCTATCTATCTATTTATTTATTATTTATTGTTGTGTGCATCAGAGGGCACGTGTGTGTCCCTGTGGAGGAACAAGGATGACTTCAGGAATCATTCTAGATTGCTTTTACCTTGTTTTTGCTTTGCTCTGGGATTTCCCAAGTTCTGCCCACCAGCACCAGAAGTTCAGTCCACCATTTCTGCCTGATGTTTTTATGTGGGACCTGGAATTCCAAATTCAGGACCTTCTGCTTGAGAAGCAGAGTCTTAACCCCTGAACCCAGCCCTCCTTTTCCTGTTCTGAAAAAGTCTTTTGTACTTTTTTTTGTTCTGGTTTCCATAGATTTAATTGGTTTTGCCCATTACTCATGCTTGAGCATAGAAGAGGAAATGAAAATACCACCTTCTGCAGGCTAAGAGAGCACATACACAACTTTAAGAGGGACTTTGGTAGATGGCTTACAACATAATCAGTGACTGGGTAGTCCCACAACCCTGTATGCAAAGTAGAGAGACTGGACAACTGATCACTACTCAGGCAAAGACTAAAAATAAAAGAGACAAACTGTGCAGCCCCTGTCTGAGACCTGGAAACTTCCTGGAGAGTTAGTGCAAATCTGAGTTCAAAAGCTAATGGATCTGGGATCTGATTGGTGATGACAGAAGCCAAAAATGAACCTATTCACAAAGAATATGCGTGTGTGTGAGGGGCTGTTTTCCACGCTTGTTCCATCTAGCACTCAACAAGTTCAACATTGCCGCTTCATTCAGAGTCATTCTACCCATTCAGTTTGCTGATCCTTCTGCCAGTTATCTCTGTAAACGGCTCACAGACATAGCCAGAAGCATGCTTGATGATTTTTTCTGGCGGTCTCTCAACTGGTCAAACTCCATGATCCATTACAACTTCTTCAATGTAAACTCCCTGAGTTAAGATTTGCTCTCCCTGAGTGTCTCTTATCACTATGGTCTTGCCGGTGTCCTGCTGCTCATGCTGATTGATGTACATATCCACTAAACACCACAGAGCTTCACCAGGGTCCTGCAAGGAGGGTGTCAAGCAGTCCTGTTAATGAGTTTGGCCTTAAACCATTTATGCAGTGCAGTTTCACTGATTCCAACTTGACCAAATGTAATTTGATTAAAATTCAGCAAGCTGCTCAGTCCAACAATTTGTTTCAAACAATGCTTTGGCTGAAATGAATAATCTATAGTTTTTGTAATTTTGAATTCATTTCCAGTGAATAAACCATGAGAGTAAATTGACTGAAAATGAATTAGAAATAGCAACTCCCAGAATAGATAGACATTTTCCTATCTGGAGAGGAGAAGAAAGCGATTAAGTTGAATAAAATATGACTAAACTCTGCCCTCTGCTAACTAATATTTCCTAAAAAGCACAACTCTCACGCCACAAACACACACACACACACACACACACACACACACACACACACACACACACAGAGACAACCTGGTATTGTGGAGTATTATCTTTGCTCCAGTTAGATGAGGCTGTGTAGATTGCTTGATCTGATGTCTGTGGTGTACAATGGTACTGGCAGGTTAGCAGCTTCTCTTCTCGCCATCCTGACTGTTGTCTCTTGGGCTCTGCAGCAGTTTTTGTCAGTTTCCCCATATACCATGGCTTGTTGGACAATATATGGACTAGGATGTATCCCTACCTCCTCACTTTACTGGAAATGGTGCTGCCAATCTAGCAGAAATTCAAAGGGTATGTTATACACCCATTCTCCTCTCTGGCCTCAGTTTTTAGATGTGTGACCAGTAAGTACTGTTGCAGTCAGCCTGCATGGTTGCTGATAAATGACCATCAAATAGCTTAAGGGACAGTCTGGTTACAGTTCGTAGTCCAGCTTGACAGGACAGCAGGCACTGACAACCAGGGCCAAGAGAACTGGTCACACCATTTCTACATAATGGCTGAGAAAGGGATGATCCTTACTTGCCAGCCAAGCATGTCTGGCCAAGTGTACACAAAGATGCCGACTTTCTCAACAAGTTCTCTGTATTTTATTTCAGGGCCTAATCCCACCCACCTGAGCCTTCCCCATCAGCCAGACAATCTCCTGCAGGTTTGTTCTGGGCTTAACTCAACCACTAATTCTCTACAAATGTACCCAGAGCGCAAACCCTCAACTGTCAAGTTGACACCTGTGCCTAATTATGACAAGTACCTTATTAATTAGATAAAGGAGTCTACTTAACAACCTAAAATTGAACATCTAGGCACACCATTGAAGAAGCCTTTCGTTGAGACAAACCCGTGGAAGGGAAGATGGAGAGAGAACTGGTTGAGTTGGGAAGGCTGCCAAGTTGGAAAGGGTGCCCCACTCAGCTCTTCCTGTGCATGTGATGTGACCAGTTCCCTCAGCTTGTGATGTTGGTAAGAACGCTCCTGCCATTCTGAAGAACTGTAACAAGAAACTGTAAGCCAGGACAAACTCCTGCTCCCCAAAGGTATATGGGTCCTGAACATTTCGCAGGGGGAAGATGAAGCTAACACAAGCACATACCAAATAATAATGAGCATCTATTAATAAGAGTAATAGCAGCAACAATAAAATGCAATAGAACAACAATAAAATGAAACCAAACAACAGCAACTAAGCATCTCCAATTCTTAGGCCCCCAAACCCCAAATCCTCATGTTTATCATGGCACAAAAAAATAAAATTGCACAACGCAGAATCTATGGTGTCTACCAGTTTCATATACAGCAAGTTTAAAAACTATTTTGGCATAATTTAGGAGTAAGGGTAGGAATCATCTATACATAATGCTAACCTCCCACTTCAAATATAGTGTAGTGTGATAGTTAATCTTGAGTGTCAACTTGACCACACCTGGCCTTAACTAAGATCACCTGTCAGACTATCTACAGAGATTATCCAGATCAATATATTTTCAATACAAAGACCAGCCCAAGATCTGATTGGAACCTCCTTAGATCTGATTGGAACCTTCTAGTAGTGGACCAGCTAAAAGGACTCTTAGAACAGAAGACTTAGGAGAAGAGAGACTCCAGGATGTTTGCAGTGATAACCTGCCTCCAGCTTCAGCCACCAGCCATGTTGCCTCCAACATGAAAGACTGTTTCTCCCCTCTTGAACCATAAGATGAAAAAAATCTCTCTTTCAAATTGATTGACTCTAAATGTTCTCTCACAACAATAGTTAAGTGTAACTGTTACATGCAGTAACCTTATTTAAAAGGGTCCAATTTTTACTTTTTTTTTTCTGCAACTGCTCTGTGTAATGTATTATGCTTGCCATGGAATTTTTGTGTTTTAACAGCCCTGGGATTTGTTCTGATCATATTGTGCTATCACTGATACATGTTACAAAGTTTTATTTGTCTTGAGGCTGTTTTTACTACTTGAGTTTCTTTATCAATGACTCTAGTTTAAATTAACACATAAACAAATTGAAAAAAAAACCTCAGTTAAAAGAATAATTCATAGAAGCCAGGGAATATGGCTGAGTGGGTAAAGCACTTACTACCCAAGTATGAGGGCTGGAGATTGGATCCTTAGAACTCACTTAAACAATGGATGGGTGTGGTGACCAATTTGTAATACCAGCACTGGAAGATGGAGACACGATATCTGGAGCAAGCTAGCCATCCAAGCAGAAGTAGTCAGCAAGTGCTGGGTTCAGGAGAGACATTGCCTAAAGCAATAAGGTGGGAAGACCTCTGGCTCCATGAGCTTATGTGGAAATCTAAATGCACACACATTCACACACACACACACACGCGTGCACAAGCATGCACACACATGAAGTATAACAAAGTTACATCTCGGGTAGTCAGAGATAGCTAAGACCTTTTTTGTTGACAATTTTATTAATACTATTTTTCAAATCTGTGCACAAATGTGATTATGAACACAGATATGATGTACAAAGGGAAATCTGTATTTTTGGCACACATGTATATATAGACATGAATTTTTTTTTTGGTTTTTAAATTTTTTTTTCTACCTTTACAACCATGTGAGTATTCATCTCAGCTTCCCTCCCTCCTTCCCCCTTCCCTCCAGTCCCTTCCCTTTATCATTCCTTCTCACCCTTCCTACCCTTCTGCCCACATGCCTTGATGGACTCAGTGTTCACTCTGGTTTGTTTACTCCTGTGGGGGTTCAGGCCTCCATAATGCAACAAGTTACCTCTCTTCAGAAACTCTTTATGAAGTAGAGTGGAATTTTAGGTTAGAAATGTGAAAATTACAAATGCTACATTGGCAGTGGAGAAGAGAAAGTGGGTCTCAGAAACATAAATAGAGGGCAGATCAGATGTTCCAGTTAGTTTCAACTCAGCTTGCCACTTGTGTCTAGAGACCACACCTATGAGGAATTATTTAATTAAAGCAGGCCTCTACGTAAGCCTATAGGATAGTGTCTTGATTGCATAAGCAGTATGAACAGGCTCATAGAAGATGGGATCATTCCCTGGGCAGGCCGACAAGATGAAGAGCTAGCTACATTTTGTCAGAGCTGGCAAAAAGCTTGCCTCTGTGCTCTTGACTTTGGTATGGTGTGGCTAGTTCCCTCGGCTCCTGTTGGTAACTTTCCCAGTGAAACTACCATATGGAACTATAAACTGGAGTAGAAGTCTCTTGTTCCCCCAGCTTTTTGAGTCATTTATATATTACAGCAGCAAAGGTATGGTACTGAGACATGTGACATTAAAGGTAATGCAAGTTGGGTGTAAGAGATGAAAGAGTCATTCCTGGCAGATGAACATGAGGTGAGTTTTACCAAGAAGCAAGGCTTCTTGTATCAAACCAATATCCTATGTCAGAAACGCTTAGTATTTAGAGTCAGACTTGCTTAAATGCAATTGCAATTAATTGGTAGAAAATTTCACCTTTTCCCTGCATATAACTCTATAGAATTTTAATCACCAAAATTGGTCCATTACCTCTAAATGTGTCACTTTGTAGCAAATGGCCCCTTGCTGACACATACACATTCTGGTACCACTTAGCGTTTGCATCTTAACATTTTTTTTATTTTCTAAAATGTCATAACAGAATTACACAGAATGTAGTTGTTAAAATCTGACTTTTTAATATAATAATACACAGTCACTTTGGAGAATGTTTTTGAGATTATTGGTTATATCTGTATGTTTTGGTGCTTTGTTAATTATTTTACCAGCGAGTGCTGCTTAACTGTTTAAATATAAATAAAGTTACTTGTTCACTCATTTGTCGATGGACATTGATAGTTTAAGTTTAGTGAGTTTATGAATAAATATGATAACCATTTTTAAACAAATATTATGAAAAAATCTAAATTTTCATTTCTTCTGAATGAATGTCTATGAATAGGAATCTCTTTTCTGAAAGGTTTGGCCTCAAACATAATATGCAACCTAATTTGTCCTTGAACTTGCAATCTTTCTATTTTGCCTCGGCTTCCCAAGTGTTGGGGAGCCACAGTTTCTGCCACTAGAGTGGGATTCATGAGTCATAGATAAGTGTATGCTCACCTTGATAAAAGGCTGAGACACAGTCTACCAGCTCTTCAGTATAATCATTGTGAAATTAAGATCACCGATTCCCAAATGTTTGTAATGACACCTTGTGGGATTTTATTCGAATATCACTAATGATTAATGGCATTAGCATGTCTTCATGCATTTGTATTGCATCCATATATCTTCTTTGTGACAGATCTATCAAATAATTGCCCATTTATTTTTATTGAGTTGTTCGTTCTCTTCTTATTGAGTTTTATGTATTTGCAAATACATTAGCATACAAGTCCTTTGCCAGATATGTTTTTCCAAATATTTTATCCCTATCAGTAGCTGATTTCCTTTCCTTAACATTACTTTTCAAAGAGCTGAAGTTTTATATTTTGATGCCTTTGAATTTATAAATTATTTGTCTTACTGGTTAGACTTTTTGAAGAATCTGTCTAAACTAAGTTAACCACAGAGCAAAGCAATAAGTAGATAGAGTGATACAGGATAATTCACAAAGTCACCCTTGGGCCTCCACAGGCACACACACTCAAGTATGCTCTTCTACTTACATCCATGACCACACACACATACTCCTACACTCATACATGCAAAGCAATAGCAACAACACTAATAAAAGTCTCATATTTGACCTTTGTTGATGTTGGAAAATGAGAGTATTTCACAATGTAGATGCAGAAAAAGAATTTTGATTCAATTGGTTCATAAGGTCCATGATAAATCTCAAAAACTGTCTTGGAAACTGTTCTAGTATCAGCCTACTTGCTTCTACTAATAAAGAGTGTTATCATTATTGATTTTGATGGTAACTTTAATGTGCTCTAGAATCACCATGGGGAAAAAAAAATCTATGAGTGCATCTGTGAGGGACTTTGTAGATTAGATGAACTGAAGATAGGAAGCCCTTCCCTAAATGTGAGCAGTATCGTTCCATGGAAAAGAGTATTGGACTGTTATAAGGAGAAAGCATGCTGGGCAGCAACATTCATCATTATCTGCTTCCTGACTAGGGATGCAAATGTTACCAGCTGCCTACTGCTCCCGCTGCCATGCCTTCCCTGGACCCATTGGATTTGAAGCTGCTGCTTGACACTGACCTTCACGTGATCAAACTTCACCATTTTACTTTATTCCAAGAGGAGTAAAAGTGTTCAGCTGGCTTTTTCTCAAATAATCTTTTCTTTTTTACGATTTTTTTTTTGGTCAGAAATTTTCTCATGGCAGTGAGACAAGTGTCTAGCACAGAGGACTGGGCACTGCCCTGCTGAGCGCAGGGTACCCAGGACACTGCCACCAGGTAGGACCTTTACACTATGCCTGTTTCTTTGTCCGACTTGCTCCCAGTGCAAAGTCCTAGTTGGGAAACTCTGGTTTGCTAAGCCAAGGCCTTTATTTTTAGCCTTAATACCAGGTTTGGAGGAGAATATCAGTATGTAGATACTATTGAGCTGAGAGAGGAGGCTATCAGCTGATAAGACTTGTGCAAACCAGTGGGCAAGAGTCACCTTACTTTGTGGGCAACACCAATGAAAGGAAGATAAAAGGAATATGAACTTGTTTTACTTAACCTCACCTAACTAATAAGATATCCTACTTGGGCTCTCTCTCTCTCTGCACGGTGTTTCTAAACATTGAATAATTGTTTTGCATTCTCTAAGCCCTCGTTGGTTAGTTCCTTCACAGTGCTTCCTTAAATACTCTACCTTAAATCTCATTACCATTTTTAGCAGTGCTGGGGATTAAGCCCAGGGGCTCGTGTATGATCCTCAGACATTTCCCACTGAAGCACAACTCTAGTCTCTAATTCATTTTTAAATATTTTATTAATTTTTTACCTAATCATACAAGCTGATAGACACCCTTTTTCTGCTTCCCCCTTCTTTTCCCTGTTGCCCCCCATTGCATTTCCCCCCTTTCCACTCCCCTTCCCTCTCACCCCTTTTCCTTCCCCTCTCTCTTGGTGCTTCCTGCTTTCTCCCTCCCATCCTCTGGAGCATCTATTTATGTGGATTTCCCTCCACTAGTGAGGGTTCAGGTCTCACCTTGGGCCCCTTTTTGGGCTGCTAGCTTGTATGGGAACTCAATTATGACTATTTAACTCTTGCCTCTAAGGATACTACTGCCTGAAGCCTTCTCCTCTGTGATTTCTACTATACTTTAGGGAGTTGTTGACATGTCAGCCATTGTGCAGGTCAGGCAAGGTCCAATGACATTGTGGCTAATTTATTTTTTGTTCTTACCTCCATTTCTGGAGGAAGTTTCATGAAGATATGGTCTCCAGAACTTCTGAAATAAGCTCACAAATTTTCTCCCAGGTTTCTAATGTGTCTCTGAATATCTCTGTGTAATATGGTTAAAATCTAAAACCATTTTTATTGTATTATAATTCAAAAAAGCTTAATTCATTTGCACTAGTTCTTAAAATTGAAGTGAGAGATTTGTCTCCTTTTATTTCTCTGAACTGTAATGATTTTGATATTTAGTTTCAAAGAAGCTAAAGATTTTTTTAAAATTATGAACCCGTAGAAATAAGATGAATATTGAGGCACTTGGAGAACATCTAAATTCAATATTAAACTAGGATGATGATACAGGAGACGTGAACTTGTCTGAATAATCCCACTTATATTTTGGTTCATTTAAATATTTTTAAAGGTATATACTATATCACATTTCTTCTGAAATCATAGAATTCTCAGTTCTTTTTGCATTGACTACAGACTTAGTGAGCCTTTGATAAAGTCCATTTAATTTGCACATCATTAAGAAATCCACGCACTAGCAGGGTCAAAGGAGAGCAAGGCAGGTTGAACAAACTTTACATAAGTCAAGGAGTGGGGCCGTCCTGTTTTAATTGCCTGACTTTTCAGGATGATATTAATTTTTACTGGGGCCTTGCCTTAAGGCTCTGTCTTGTCACTTTTCAGAAAAGTACATATAAAGGGAAGACAGATGAAGGTGGTAGCAAAGGACACTAAAGAAGGATGAAATACACCAAAGTTATGACATTGTCCACATTTCCTCCTCGTGTTCTCTCACCTTGTCTTTCTTGGCTTCTGAGACATGTGCATAGAAGGCCTTGCTTCATCACACACGAATGACCTCTATTTTTTTTTTTTTTTAGTCATACTTTGGTTTGAGTCACCTACTCTGTATAAAGTTTTCCTCAAATTGTTGAAACAGCTAAAGGACAATCTTTAAAATACTCTAAAATTAAATCTTTTTAGTGTTATCTAACACAGAGTTTTTCCATGATAGGTATTTTAATTTATGTAATGATGTTCATTTTTAAAAAGCCACAGTAAATACTTCAGATTGGGTGAAATATTTTATGTGAAAAATTACAGTTTAATGTCTTTCAGCAAGTTTCATTCATTTAGAAATAATTGAATAGAATCTGAAGCGAACTTGAGATTATGGATGGAGAGAGGAACAAATGCGAAAATTCAAAGCAGAAAAAATAAAAGCGCATACAAAAAAATAAAGATCCAAATTTCCTAATTTTTATACTTATCTCTTTATCTCAGGTTACATATACTTCTATCTTGTCCATCTGAGCAATGGAATTATAGACAGAGTACTATGCCCTCCCAATATTTCTGTGGGTACTGGAGATATGACTTCAGGTCCTCACACTTACACAGCAAGATCTTCAACCTCTGAACCATCTCCCAAGCTTCCTATAATGCGCCTCTTTAAAGGGTACACACATCTTGGAAAAGGCTCGTTAAAATATCAGGCTCCAGTCCCTGGAGACTTAAGGGTTCCAACTAGTGTTCCTGGTAGTCTTTGCTTCTCAAAATAAGACCAAATGAGGGTAAATGCCAAGAAAAGAAGTACCAAAATTAAGTGACAAGCATATATGAATTTATAGTTATCCACTTTATCCCTGATGCTCTTTCCTGTGTTTTTCATGCTGCCATTATATGTTAGAAATTCATCAGTCCTACTAGAAATAGCAGGTTTCTATGTGGGTCTTTAGTTATCACCATCAGTGCTATGGAGGACAGTGGGGTTATTCCACTGTTTGTGTACTTTATGGTCATGTCAGTTTCTTAACATCTACATTCCTGACTGGGCTTTATTAGTACTGCTATCACCCAAAATCCCCAGGAAGTGTCCCATGTCTTGGTGAATTGCACATCATGATCATAAACATTCATCTGACAGCTGTATTTGTTTGTATTGCTTTATTTTCTGTGTATACTCTCTTCCTTCAAGTTGATGCTTTAACACAAAACTCCATCATCTCCTGATGGCCTAATGGAAGTGGACTCTTCACAGGTATTTTTTTTTCTCCATATTTCTTATTCCAGGTGTAATACAGTCTTGCTTGTAATGTTTAGATATCTGTTAAAGGTAGTACATACATACAATGACATCTATGAAGAAAAATGAAATTATTTGGGTTGTGGAGATGATGGTTCAATGGTTAAAACCTTTGCCTTACAAGCAAAGGGACCTAAGTTTGGATCTCCAGACCCCCCATAAAAGTTATGGGCTGGTTTTGCAGCCTGCCTGTAATTCAGTCCCTGGAAGACAGAGCCTAGGAGTCCACAGAGCAAGCTGACCAATCCTATTAGTGTGCTCTGAGTCTAATTAGAGACTCAGGCTTACAATAAGGTGAAAGAGCAATCAAGGATGATTCCAGATGTTACCCTAAGGCTTCCACAAACACACATATGCAAGTGTACTTGTGTAAATACACCTACCCATGTGTACCCTCCCTCATAAAAACACACACACACACCACATACTATACACCACTCACCATAATCACACCATAAGAAGAAGAAAAAGAAAATTATGAAATTTGTTGGTAAATGGATGGCATTAGACTTTCAGACGATTGCACTTAGTTAGAAACATCTATAGAAATTTTATATATTTCTCTGCAATGTCATCTAACTAGCTTCAGAATGAAATCTGACATTCTTAGTACAACTCTCCGATCTGTATGCACCCTTATCCTCATATGCTACCAGTTATAAATCTGTGCCTTGACTGTTTCAGATCTTCTTCCTCATTATACTATATTTTAATTTATTTCTCTCCTCACCTACCAGGTTTCCCTCCTGTGTGGACATCATCATCCTATCACAATACAGAGTTTTGTAATCCTCTTCTTGTGACCAACTCCTTTATCTCTATTTCCTTGTGTAGATTTCTACTAGAAAATAGATAAAACTCAGCTATATTTTATTTATTTGCTCATCTTTATCATTGCACAGAAACACAAGAGTTTTTTTCATGAAAATTTTGAGGACAATTCTTTTTCCTGAAGGAAACAAGAAAATGTAGGACAAATTTAGTAAAAATACCAAGAAATTCATTGTTTTAAAAGAATGTTTAATTTAATTGTTCTGGAGATATTCTGAAAGGTGACTGTCTACAACTTTTATTGAGTTGGAGTATATCTTTAACACCCCAAGAAAAAGTCACAGATATCAAGAACCATAGTTCCTTCTTGCCCCAGAGTTTGGAAACCAGAAATTTAATTCTATCCTCTGTCTTTATAACACAGTGGAACTTGAGAAAATAGCCAAGGTGTGAAAGTGAATCTGTCTTCTCCCTTAAAGCAGATCCTATATTCTTTTCTTAATGAAATGTATATATTTTTCTTTTTATTAACTTTTTTCTTTGTTTCATACATAAATACAATGAATTTCTATCACTTTTACTACATGTTACATGATTCAATAGGTCTTATTTCCTAAGCATTTTTGACACTTCTTGAAGCAGCTGCTAAGATGGTCATGAAAAGACCTCTCTTCTTAAGAGTACAAACATAGTTACAGGTGATGACACAGGGACCCAGAAAGGAATCTGAGCAAACAGGCCTGTTAATTGCCTATCTCCTCCTTGGTTTATTGCATTAGTAATAACTCCCTTTGTCCAATCATACTTGTCTCCAATTGCCTACCTCACCAACTGTAGCAGAGAAATGCATAGGCTGCCTAATTTCCTTTGGTCCAAGACTCCTAAGTGTCTTAAAACTTGTATTAAATAAATTTGTGTGCCTTTCCTCTTGTTAATCTGTTCTTTACTATAGGGAGCCTAAACCATGAATCTAAGATGAAAAGATGGCACTGAATCAGGAGTGACTGAGATAACCCCAAGTCTCCTGTGTCCATAGACAAACCTTTGGACCATTGAAAAGGAATAAAGCCATTGAAGGTAGATTCCCATTAAAGTCAACTGTTCTGGACCCTGTAAACTTTGGTGCCTAGTAAAGAAAGGCAGTGAATCTTCTTTGCCTTCTTCTTTGCAATTAAGATTGAGAAGAGAAAACCCAATCTGAGTTGATTGGCTTTGTGACTCTGGGGCTCAGCTTGGTTTTCTGAGTACCTATTTGTTGCCAGTCCTATGTTTCCCAGGTAGATTTATTGCTTACTATTTGTCTGTTTTGCATCCTGAGAACTTGACTTGACTTTCAGCCTCAGACATGGAGGTGGTTAGCTTCACATCACAATAGAAACCTTTGATATGGTCAGGCAAAATCTTTTCTGTACCATCTTTTGAGGACATCTCTGGAATCCATAGTTAAGTAAATGACTTACTAATTGTGCCATGGAGTCACTTGATAGATAATTCTGATGTATTTTGAAGTTTTCTTCTTATAGAACTTCATAACTGGCAAGGGTGGTGATACATCCTATAATTTCGGAGGAGACTGGAGATATCTGTCTCAAAACGCTTTTTTTGTATACTTTTATCTTGTTAATTAAGATGGTAAGTTTTCTTCTTCCTCTGGCAAGCCTGTCTGGCCGACCGCTCCCAGTCCTCCATCCCAGGTGAGTTCGCCCAGCCACCCAGGCTGCCTCCAGTTTTGCCTGGGCCACGCCCAGGGCCCCAGCCCCTTTCTTCCTCCTACCCGCCTGTCTGCCTGACTGGACAGGACTTGCTCACATTCCTCCATCCCTGGAGCTTGAGAGGGCCACTAAGCCAAGTCCCAGGTCCCAGGTGAAGAATTCTTTTTTTTTAATTTTTTTATTATTATTATTATTTATTCAACTGTGTGCATATGTGTGTGTATGTGTGCGCGTCTGTGTGTGTGTGTGTGTGTGTGTGTGTGTGAGTGTGTGTGTAGAACCACGGACGAATTCGCGAACCACCATGGACGCCTCCACCTCCTTCTGCCCCGGGATTCACAGGCTCCGCCCTACCAGGACCAGACGCGCAGGCCGCCCCCGCTTCCGCCCGGCGTCTATACGTGGGATCTGGGATCCGAACTCAGGAGCTTCCACCTGCAAGGCAGGAGGCTTAACCCCTGAGCCACCTCTCCAGCCCCCAGGTGAAGAATTCTGCCATCAACATCAGCCCCTCTGCCTCTCCGGCCCACCGGGGACCCATGCACATGGTCCACGGAAGACACACTGCTAATCAGAATTCAATAGAGTCCAAAGGAAACTCAAGCAAAGTTCTAAGGGTCAAAGGCCATACATCTGAAGACCTCTACAATCATCCTATCACATGGGAGAGATTCTTTACATCCAGACCAAAGATAAGTAAACCTCCTTTTTATCACCTTACTGTTCCTTTCTAGTATTAATCACTGTAGATTAACTTTTCCATACAGCCACCTCAAAAACATATACAACTCTAGGGAGTACACCACTCACCATCACATAGCACCAAGATATTAAATTGTAAAAATGCACTAGCATACTAATATTCAGCCCCTGTCTACTTAACCTGACTTAACTGATGTACAAACAGCCTAATAGCCTCATCTAAGAAATAACAATAACAAAAGACAAACATACCCAACTCCAAGGCAAGCACTAGTAATAACTACCCAAGTGTAGTAATACCAAATAAATCAGTTCAGTCAAAAACACACAGAAACTGAAAGGTCCTAAAAGACAAAAAAACAATGCCCAAGTCAAAGTACAGATCCATGAGAACAAAACCCAAGAAGACCAATCTCCCACCGAAAGAATTAACCCCATAATGATGGATTCCAACCAGAACAAATTCACAGAAAATAGCCAAGAAAGCCAGACCCAAGATAACGACTTTCAAAGTATGATCATTACCATGATTAATACTATGAAAGAGGAAATCCAACAGGAGTTAAACAACCGCATCAACCACTTTGAACAGGAACACAACAGGAACTAGAGGAGTTGAGAAAAACAGTTCAAAAAACAAAAATAGACATGGAACAGTTAAAACAGTCTCAGGCAGAGTTTAAAATCGAACTAAAAGACAAGTTATCTTCAACCCAAAACTCAACAGAGAATCTTATCAGCAGAACTAATGAAGCAGAAAATAGAATTTCAGATCTTGAAGACAAAGTGGGAGAATTAACCAGCTCAATGGAAGAGATTCTTAAAGCCAAAAAGATACTTGAGAGGAACATTCAAGAGATATGGGACACCCTGAAGAAGCCTAACATGCACATTCATGGAATACCAGAGCAAGAATCCCAAAATACCACACCTGAGGAAATTTTTCTAATTATCATAAATGAAAACTTCCCTCAACTAAAGAATGAGAGGCCCATCCAAATACAAGAGGCATTTCACACTCCAAACAGATATGACCAAAATAGAAGCTCGCCACTGTAAATAATAGTCAAAACACTCCACATTCAAGACAAAGAAAAGGTGCTGAGAGCTTCAAGAGAAAAAAAGCAAGTCGCTTTTTAAAGGTAAACCTATTAAAATAACAAATGACTTCTCAATGGAAACAGTAAAAGCAAGAAGAGCTTGGAGAGACATACTTCAAGTATTAAATGAGCAAAAATGCCAACCCAGACTGATATACCTGGCAAAACTATCTGTCATGATGGAGGGAGAAAGTAAAATTTTCCAGCACAAAGACAACTTGAAGGGATACATGTCTACCAAACCAGGCCTCAAAAAATGCTAGAAATGATACTCAAACTTGAAGAAAAAAAGAAGCATAGTCAGGAGGACAGAAGGGAAGTATAATACCCCCAAAACATAAATGTCAAATGATACACTTACAAAATCCACTAAACATAAAATATGTCCAGAATTAAAAATAATTTCTCCATTATAACATTAAATGTCAATGGTATTAACTCACCGATCAAGAGACACAGATAACAAGCTTGGATTAAAAACCAAAACCCATCAATCTGCTGCCTTCAGGAAATTCATCTCACCACAAAAGATAGGCACATCCTAAAAATGAAAGGCTGGTCCAAAATTCTGCAAGCTAATGGAACCAGGAAACAGGCAGGGGTAGCCATTATGCTGTTGGACAAAGTGGACTTCAAACCAAAAAAAAAATCATAAGAGACACAGATGGATACTACATTTTAGTCACAGGTACAATTCACCAGGAAGACTTCACAATACTGAATATTTATGCACCCAATACTGGCCCCTCCACATTCATTAAGAAAACCCTACAGCATCTAAAGCAAGAAATCAACTTCAACATTGCCCTCTCAACATGGGATAGATCAACAGGTCAAAAGCTTAACAGAGACACTTTGGAACTTAATCAAACCCTTAAAGAAATGGACTTTACAGATTTCTGTCGAACTTTTCATCCAAGCACCAAAGAATACACATTTTTCTCAGCAGCACATGGAACTTTCTGCAAAATAGATCACATATTGGGCCACAAAATGAATCTCCACATATACAGGAAAGTTGAAATTCTAGCCTGTGCCCTGTCAGACCACCACGGCCTAAAGCTGGACATCCCAAACACAACAAACAACAGAAAATACACTAACTCCTAGAAACTTAACACTATGATGCTGAATGAGAACTTGATTTAGGAAGAAATTAAAAAGGAAATTCAAGATTTTCTGAAAGCAAACGATAATGAAAATACAACTTACCAAACTCTCTAGGACACAATGAAAGCTGTGCTAAGTGGTAAGTTCATAGCTCTTAATGCCTATATCAAAAAAATGGAAACATCAGAAATAAATAGCAATGCAGCTTAAAGCTTTAGAGAAACTAGAGCAATCTGATCCCAAAAGCAGTAGAAGAGAGGAGATTAGCAAAATAAGGGGAGAAATATCTGAAATGGAGATTAGGAAAATGATACAGAAAATCAACCAGTCAAAAAGCTGGCTTTTTTTGAAAAAATCAATAAGATTGATACACCCCTAGATATATTAACCAAAAGCAAGAGAGAGAAAACCCAAATTGACAAAATTAAAAATGAAAATGAAGTTATCACTACTGATACCCAAGAAATCCAGAGAATTATAACATCATATTTCAAAAACTTATACTCTGTGAAGTTTGACAACACAAAAGAGATGGATGAATTCCTAAGTAAATACAACTTACCTAAATTGAATCAGGAAGTTGTGAATTATTTAAATAATCCTATAACATATGAGGAAATTTAGGAAGTAATCTCGAATCTTCCCACCAAAAAATGTCCTGGACCAGATGGTTTCAGCACAGAATTCTACCAGACATTTAAGATGTTAATAACACCAATACTTCTTAAACTGTTCCATCAAATAGCAAAGGAAGGAACACTACCAAATTCCTTCTATGAAGCTAATATCGTTTTAATCCCCAAACCTAATAAAGATACACTTAAAAAAGAAAACTATAGGCCAATCTCCTGATGAACATAGATGCAAAGATTCTCAACAAAGTCTTAGCAAATCAGATTCAAAAACATATCAAAAAGCCTATCAAGTAGGCTTTATCCCTGGCACACAAGGTTGGTTCAACATACGCAAATCAATAAATGTAATTCATCATGTAAACCAGTCCAAAGTCCAAGACCACATGATACTCTTGATGCAGAAAAAGTTTTTGACAAGATCCAACATCCTTTTGTGATCAAAACGCTAGAGACAGTTGGAATGGAAGGAACCTTTATCAATATAATAAAAGCTGTATACAACAAGCCTACAGCTAGGATTATACTCAATGGGGAAAAACTTGAAGCATTCACACTTTGATCAGGAACTAGACAAGGCTGTCCACTCTCACCACTTCTATTCAATATTGTACTTGAAGTCTTAGCTGAAGCCATAAGACAAGAAAGGGACATAAAAGGGATTCAAATCCGAAGGAAGAAGTCAAGCTATCCCTATTTGTAGATGACAAGATCTTATACCTGAGTGATCTCAAAAACTCCACCAGGAAGCTCGTGGAGCTAATACAGAAGTTCAGCAGGGTGGCAGGATACAAAATAAATGCACAAAAATCAGTGGCCTTCCTATATACCCAGAATGAAAGAAATAAAAAAGCCCTGAGAGAAACAATCCCATTTACTATAGCCCCTAAAAGAATGAAATACCTTGATATAAACCTAACCAAGGAAGTAAGAGACCTTTACAATGAAAACTTTAAAACCCTAAAGAAAGAAATTGCAGAAGACACCAGAAGGTGGAAAGACCTCCCATGTTCCTGGATTGGCAGAATCAACATCGTTAAAATGACCATCCTACCAAAGGCAATATACAAATTCAATGCTATACCAATTAAAATTCCAAAGCAATTCTTTAAAGAGATTGACCAAACAATCTCAAAATTCATATGGAGGCACGAAAGACCCAGGATAGCAAAGACAATCCTGAATAACAAAAACATGGCTGGAGGTATCACCATACCAAACCTTTGTGTATACTACAAATCCAGCCTGGTACTGGCTCCAAAATAGACACGCATATCAATGGATAAGGGTTGAAGACCCAGATATAAGCTCACACAACTACAGCCATTTGATCTTTGACAAAGGGGCCCAAAAAATCCAATAGAAAAAGAACAGTATCTTCAACAACTGGTGCTGGCAAAACTGGATCTCCACATGCAGAAGATTAAAACTGTACCCCTACTTGTCACCATGTACAAGAATTAATTCCAAATGGATCAAGGACCTTGATATAAGGCCAGAGACTATAAAAACTATAATTGAAAGGGTAGGGAACTTCCTCGAGCTGATTGGGCTAGGCCAACAGTTCCTAAACAGACATCCAATAGCACAGTCACTGCTACCAACTCTCAACAGATGGGATCTTGTGAAATTAAAGAGCTTCTGTTCAGATAAAGAGATTGTAACACAAGCACAAAGGCAACCCACAGAATGGGAGAAAATCTTCACTAAGCACATATCTGATAGAGCTCTACTGTCCAGAGTGCACAAAGAACTTAGAAAACTAATCACCAAGGAAACAAATGGCCCAATTAAAAAATGGGCTCTGGAACTTAAAGGAAACTTTACCAGGGATGAAATTAAAATGTCTAACAAATATCTTAAAAAATGCTCCACATCCTTAGCCATCAAGGAAATGCAAATCAAAACTTCCCTGAGATATCATCTCATCCCGGTCAGGATGGCAAAAAGCCACAATACAAACAACACCAAATTCTGGAGAGGATGTGGAGAGGGGAACACTCTTACATTGCTGGTGGGAATGCAGGCTCATACAGCCACTCTGGCAAGCCGTCTGGAGATTCTTAAAGAAATTAAAGATTGAAATGCCATATGACTCTGCTATTCATTTTTTGGAAATAACCCCCATATAGCAGAGGATAACCTTGATAGCACAAGCACGACCATGTTCATAGCAGCACTGTTTACAATAGCAAAGTCATGGAATCAACCCAAATGTCCAACAGTTGATGAGTGGATAAGGAAATGTGATACATTTGTACAATGGAGTACTACTCAGCCATCAAAAATGATGAATTAATGGAATTTGCCGGGAAATGGGTGGAATTAGAAACAATTATATTGAGTGAAGTATCCCAGACACAGAAAATTAAGCACCATATGTACTCCCTAATAGTGGCTCCTAGTACCAAACCCACTTAGAGACACTTAAGGATAATTCTCTGTAATACCTACAGTAATTGCAAAGATTATGAACAGGAGGGATGGGGAAGTAGGTCCACACCAGAAACAAGGAGAGATGGGACCATGTTACAGCAGAGAAAATAGGCCACCATCAAGGACTGCAGGGGGTGACATCCAATACCCATCAGGATGGAGTGAAGGGAATTGCAGGAGCAACAAAAGTGAAAAAAAATCAACAAACCATAATCCAGAACATCAGAGACTCTATATCAACCACCTGGAACTAGGCCAGCTTAATCTCTCCCCATCCTGAAGCTCAGGGAAATTTGTGGAAGAGGGGCGGTAAGATTGTAAGAGCACAAGGATGGGAGGAGCAATGATATGCAAGATACTCCACACAAGTTAGGGCCAAAGTAATCATAATTGGACTTTGCATGCCCTGCTCAATGTCCAACACACTATTGACCCCACAAAGTCTAACATTTGCTAAAGGCACTAGGATTCTTGGAAGCAAGGGATTGACAGCCACAGTAGTGTTCTTATGCTTAATGGGAACACAGGAAAGGGTTCTGGGAAATGCCACTGGGTCCTTGCACCTCATTGGAGAGGAGGACCCAGAGGAGAGTTTGGCATGCACATTAAAGGATTCTCCGGGGACGGGAGGGGGAGGCACTGGGGGATGGAGTGGGGGGTGGGGGGTTGGCAGGAGAGAGGGGACCGGTGTACCTGTTAAGTTTGTATGAGTGGAAATAAAAAAAAAAGATGGTAAGTTGGTAAGAAAATACATTTTGATTCTCTTTACTCCTTAAAATATTCTTTTGGTGTTTTTGTTTAGGAAAAGAGTTATTGGTCTTTTGTTTTTTAGTGAAGTATTTTTGATAATTGATAACTAATTTTTTTCTGTTTTAGAAAAATTATTAGAAAAAAACCCATTTTTTTAGGACGTGTATTCAACGTAAACCTCTTAGTTATTTAAATGAAAGCGCAATGACAACATTACATTTCAAAATATTTAGATTAAGTACTGAAAGGTAAATATATTAGAGGAAGGAGACAACTTAAACATCATGAGTTGAATTTGTTTTTAGCAGATGAAGACAGCAACTGTCTCCCAAAAACTTAATGAAATAAATAAGAATGAACCACTGAACACCCTTTGCTTTCATGCCACTGTTTTCACACAAGTACTACCTGTCTCTAATGAAGTGAAATTTCAAGTTCTTCAAATCTATGTTCTCCAAATTCATTCCAAATGAAATGTAGAGGAAAAGAAAAAATAACAGATAAACTGAATCATAACATTGTTTACTATCTCTGTCCCTGAGGCTCACAGAACCTCACGCAAGAGGGATGGTGAGAACGTAAGAGCCTGAGAATATTCCTAGACAGAAGTCTCTGTTCATCTCAGGCCTGTGACTTCCACTATACCTCCACAATCCTGGCCTATCAAAATCTTATGTTCTTTTTTTTAAAAAAATAATATATTTATTTATTTATTTCCGCTCATACAAACTTAATAGGTACACCAGTCCCCTCCCTCCCTCCACCCCTCTCTGGACCCCTGCTGCTGATAAATGACCATCAAAAGGCTTAAGGGAACAAGGGGTTTATTCTCTTACAATTTCTGGTCACAGTTCGTAGTCCAGCTTGATGGGAGAGCATGCACCAACACCAGGGCCGAGGGAACTGGCCACCATAATGGCTGAGAGATGGACAATCCTTACTTGCCAGACCAGCATGTCTGGCCAAGTATACAGAAGGATGCCAACTCTCTCAACCAGCTCTCTCTGATTTATCCAGGGCCTAGTCCCACCCACCATGGGCTGGGTCTTCCCCACCAGCTAGACAATCTCCTTCAGGTTTGCTCTGGGCTTAACTCAACCATTAACTCTCCACAACTGTGCCCAGAGCCCAAACCCTCAAGAGTCAAGTTGACACCTGTGCTTAATTATGACAACCCCCTAGATCCCTCCCCCCTTTTCTCATTTCTTCCCCCCCCATCTCCCAGTACCCCCTCCCCCCATTCCTGGAGCATCCTTCAATGTGTATGTCAAACTTTCCTTTGGGCCCTCCTCTCTGATGAGGTGTAAGACATTTCCTAGAACTCTTTCTTTTTCTTTTTTTTTTTTTTTAACATGGATCGCATTTATTTTCAAATGAATAAATACATATTACAAATACTTGTGAGTTTCAGTTTCTAATATAGTAAATACTAATAGATATGACTGACAAGAATGAAAGCTCTTCAGAGCCCTTGATAATTTTTAAGAGGAAAGAAGGGCCTAAAAACAAAAATCCTTCTTGGGAAATGGGGAGTCTCCAATTATTTTTGCAATTTTTCACTGATATGTAAATAAGCCCTTTTCTGCCATTTGAAAACTTTACAAGTAACTAAAATATTCATCATGCAATCAATCTGTTTGCAAGATTTTTATTACTCAGGCAAACTCTTCCAATGACAGGCAGTGATCCACTGCGGCTTCTTCCCTGCTCCACAATCAACATTTCCCAATGCCCAGGCAAAAGAGGGACTGGGGTAAGAGTACAGCTGTTGACTTACTCGTCGAGAGAAATTATGGCTCAACAGAATAGAGTGAAGAGGAAATATGTATTTCTCATTCAGAATGAGAACTTTCCATGAACTATTTACACATACTTGAAGTATTTACACATACTTCTACAGGATAGACATCATGTAAAATAAGTTCTACCTGTAAGGAAACAGAGCTTACAAATAATAAGAATTTACCTAATGTGTCAAAATATACTAATAAGAAAAGTATCCCCATCATTCGATTAGTTCTCACAACTGTGTTCCCCATAAGTATAGGAACACTATTGTGGCTGTTAACCTCTAGCTTCTAAGGATCCTAGTGCCTTTAGTCCATGCTAGACTTTGAGGGGTCAATAATGTGTTGGTCATGCAACACAGGTCATGCAAAGTCCTATTATGATTGCTTCGGCCCTAACTTGTGTGGAGTATCTTGCATATCATTACTCCTCCCATCCTTGTGCTCTTACAGTCTTACTGCCCCCTCTTCCGCAAATTTCCCTGAGCTTCAGGATGGGGTGAGATTAGGCTGGCCTGGTTCCAGGTGGTTGATATAGAGTCTCTGATGTTCTGCATTATGGTTCGTGATTTTTTTTTCAGTTTTGCTGCTCCTGCAACACCTTTGGCTCCATCCTGATGGGTATTGGATGTCACCCCCTGGCCAGAGATAAAAACCTGTTAAAACAGAGTCTTATTATAAGAGTATATTCAAAGGTAGATGGAATAAAAGAAGGAGACTGGGGTGGGGGGGAGTCAGTCTCCCATTTGCAAAATGGTTACCTTGTATCTGCCAGACTATATGCCCTCCCTTCTGGTGAGATCATACCCCATCAGTTGCAAATGATCAGGAAGGATAGTCTGTCAACTTAACCAGATGTCTGATTACTTAAGAGACACAGTGCCACCTGAAGTGACTGTGTGGGACTGATATGGGTTAAGAGGTGATTAATTCTATCATCAGCCACTGACCAGGGCTGACCATTCATGACCCAGGGGATACACAGACACATGCCAGTTCCGTATCCTGAATTGAATCCAATGGATCCCATAAGCAGGGGATCAGAGGAGGGGGGAAATTAATAGGGTGGGATGAGAAGGGGAAGGTGGGAATAAATATAAATTTATTATATTTTAAACTTATATTAAAACTTCCAAGAATAAAAGAAGAAATGTTTACTCTATGCCTTAGTTTTCCTGTTGCTGTGATAAAATACCCTGATGAAATCACCTTAAGGAAGGAAGGATTCATCATAGGGTAAGGTTATGATCCATCATGCTGGGAATGTTCTGACAGTCAGAATATCCAAACAGGGAGTTTGAGACACCTGATCACATTGCATAAGTATTAGAGAGAGAGAGAGAGAGAAGAGAGAGAGAGAGACAGAGAGACAGAGAGACAGAGAGACAGAGAGAGACAGAGACAGAGAGACAGAGAGACAGAGACAGAGAGAGACAGAGAGACAGAGACAGAGAGAGACAGAGGCTGTGCTCAGTTTACACTGTCTTTTATACTATAGGATCCCATCCTAGTGAATGGTGCCATGAGCAGCAGGTAGGTTTTTCTGCTTCAATTAACCTAATCAAGAAGATCACCCACCAGCAAGGCCTGAA
Organism: Typhlomys cinereus; assembly: GCA_023101885.1. Classification (NCBI taxonomy): domain Eukaryota; kingdom Metazoa; phylum Chordata; class Mammalia; order Rodentia; family Platacanthomyidae; genus Typhlomys; species Typhlomys cinereus. Next base: position 1,778,653 of record JALPQD010000168.1, read on the forward strand.
CTCCCACAATCATGCCTAGAGTCCATCTATCAAGTTGCCAGTTGAGATGAATCTCACACCACTCTACTGCTGTTATTCATCACACACTTTTCCCCTGGCCTTGAAGTATGGATGCCATGAAGCCCAGAGATATTGTGTGGGAAGTCCACAGCCCAAAAGCAAGTGTCGAGTGCCCTTTCTGTCTACCATGTGCAAATACTGCAACCTTGGAGGCAAGGTTCTAGGTCTCTCTTCCTTCACGTCTAAATCAAAGGGGTGACAGCCAGGACCTTCTAGGTCTAAGTTCTAGGTCTCTCTTCCTTCATGTCTAAATCAAAGGGGTGACAGCCAAGACCTTGAGTGAAGTGGTTAAGATGTCCCCTGGAAACAGAGAACAATCTGTGGATTCAGACAATCTACAAAATAAGAAGCTTGTTAAAAGAGTGAGGATCATTAATTAGTCTACAAAAAGGCCAAGTGGGGTGACTAATTAGCCCATATATTCTTTGTATGAATTCTGACAGTGTCATCTTTAGATATAGGTATCAACTTGACAATTAAGGGTTCATATTCTGGGCACATTTGTAGAGAATTAGTAGTTGAGTCTTTTTTTCCCCATGTTTTTTTTTTTCTGAATCATACAAATTCAATGGGTACCCCCATCCTCTCCCTCCCTCCTCTCTCCCCAGGCCCCTCTTGCACTCTCCTCCTTTTCCCCTTCCTTTCACCCCCGTTCCTCTCTCCCTTTCCCCAGTGCCTCACCCTTCCTCACTCCCATCCCCTGGAGCACCTTTTGTGTGAATGCCAAAACTCCCACTGAGTCCACAACCCTAGTGAGGGTTGAGGAATTAGTGGCAGAGCCCTGATCCCCTCTCTTGGGCTCCTTTTTAGTATGGGAATTCTATTATGACTGTTATTCCCTTGCCTCTAAGGATCCTGCTGCCTGGAGCCTTCTCCCCTGTGATCAGTTAGACTTTGGGGGAGTCATTGACATGTCAGCCATTGTACAGGTCAGGCAAAGTCCAATTATGGCTACTGCAGCCCTAACCTGTGTGCACTATCTTGCATATAGTTGATCCTCCCCATCTTTAGACTTTATAATCTTGCCACCCCTCTTCTGCAAGGTTTCCTGAGATTTAGGATGGAGAGAGATTTGACTGGTCTGATTTCAGGTGATTAATGTAGAGTCTTTATTGAATTGTGGTTTGTTGTTTTCAGATTTGCTGGAGCCCTTGGATCCATCCTGATTGGTATCGAAGGTCACCACCTAACCAAAGACAAAAGACTATTTAAATGAAGAACTTGCTGTAAGAGGAGACTCAAAGGTAGAGGGAATAGGAGTAAGTCACAACAGTTGGGGGGGAGTCAGTGTCCCATTTGCAAGATGGCTACTATCTCTCTGCCAGTCCTTATACCCTCCCTGATTGGTGAGATCAAACCTCTTTGGTCACAGGTGACCAGGAAGGGAAGTGAGAGTGAGCTTCACCAGACGTTTCATTACTTACTTGATGGTGACCTATTTTCTCTACTCTCCCCTCTCTCCTTTTTACTGGGAGGAAGCCCTTCTTCCCTTTCCTCCTGTTTATAATCTTTGTGATTACAGTAGGTGTTATAGATATTTACATTTGAATTTGTCATTAAGTGGGTTTGGTACTAGGATCCACTAGGTGTACATATGGTATCTAATTTTCTGTGTCTGTGGTGCTTCACGCAATGTGATTTTTTCTAATTCCATACATTTCCTGACAAATTTCATTAGTTCATTTTTTTTGTTGGCTGAGTAGTATTCCATTGTATAAATGTATCACATTTTCCTTATCCATTCATCAACTGTTGGGCATTTGGGTTGATTCCTTGACTTTGCTATTATAAATAGTGCTGCAATCAAAACCTCTGAGACACAATGAAAGCTGTCCTAAGAGATAAGTTTATAGTTCTTAATGCTTATATCAAAAAAGAGAAACATCACAAGTAAATAACTTAACAATGCAGCTTAAAGCTTTAGAGACACAAGAGCAATACAATTCCAAAAGTAGTAGAAGAGAGGAGATTAGCAAAATCAAGGGGGAAATATCTGAAATTGAGATAAGGAAAATGATACAAAGAATCAACCAGTCAAAAAATCAATAAGATTGATATATCCTTAGCTAAATTAACCAAAATCAAGAGAGAAAACCCAAATTAACAAAATTAGAAATATAAATGGAATTATCACAACTGATACCCATGAAATTCAGAGAATTATAAGGTCATATTTCAAAAAATTATACTCCATGAAATTTGATAACGAAAAAGAAATGGATGAATTCCTGAGTAAGCAACTTACCTAAATTGAATCAGGGAGTTTTGAATTATTTAAGTACTCTTATACATATAAGGAAATTGATGAAATAATCTCAAATCTTCCCACCAAAAAGTGCCCTGGGCCAGATGGATTCAGCACAGAATTCTATCGGACATTTAAAGAACAACTAACACCAATACTCCTTAAACTGTTCCACCAAATTGCAAAGTAAGGAACACTTTCAAATTATTTCTATGAAGCTAATATCATAGTAATTGCAAAACCTAACAAAGATACATTTAAAAAAGAAAGCTATAGGCCAATCTCTTTGATGAACATAGATGCAAAGATTCTCAACAAAATCTTAGCAAATCAGATTCAAAAGCATATCAAAAAGATCATACACTGTGATCAAATAAGCTTTATCCCAGGCACACAAGGTTGGATCAACATATATAAATCAATAAATTTAATCCATCATATAAACCAATCCAAAATCCAAGACCACATGATACTCTCCATAGATGCAGAAAAAGCTTTTGACAAGATCCAACAGCTCTTTATGGTCAAAACCCTAGAGACAGTTGGAATGGAAGAAACCTATATCAATTTATAAAAGCTGTATACAACAAGGCAACAGCAAGGATTATACCCAATGGGGAAAACTTGAAGCTTCAATCACGAACTAGCAGCAGCTGTTTGTCCACTCTCACTACTTCTATTTAACATTTTACTTGAAATCTTAGCTAGAGCCATAAGACAAAGAGAGATAAAAGGGATTCAAATTGGAAAGGAAGAAGTCATGATATCTCTGTTTGTAGATGACATGATTGCATACCTGAGTGATTCTAAAAACTCCACCAGGAAACTTCTGGAATTAATACAGAAGTTTGAAAATCAGTGGCCTTCCTATATACCAGGGATGAAAAAAGTGAAAAAGTCCTAAGAGAAACAATCTCATTTACTATAGCCCCTAAAAACATGACATACCTTGGTATAAACTTAACCAAAGAAGTGAGAGACCTTTATAATGAAAACTTTCAAACCCTAAAGAAAGAAATTATAGAAAACATCAGAAGGTGGAAAAACCTCCTATGCTCCTGGATTGGCAGAAGCAACATCATAAAAACGAACATCTTACCAAAAGCTATATACAGATTCAACACTACACCAACCAAAATCCCCAAGCAATTCTTTGAAGAGATTGACCAAACAATCTCAAAATTCGTATGGAGGCACAAAAGACCCGGATAGCAAAAACAATCCTGAGTAACAAAAACACTGCTTAATCTACACTACAAATCCATAGTAATAAAAATAGCCTGGTACTGACCCCAAAATAGACATGTAAATCAAAGGATAAGGGTTGAAGATCCAGGTATAAGCCTACACAATTACAGCCATTTGATCTTTAAAAAAGGGGCCCAAAAAATTCAATGGAAAAGAACAGCATGTTCAACAAATGGTGTAACAAATCTGGATATCCTCATGCAAAAGATTAAAACTGGACTCGTACTTATCACCATGCACAAAACTAATTCCAAATGGCTCAGGGACCTTAATATTAGGCCAGAGACTAATCCCTCAAGCTGATTGGGCTAGGCCAACAGCTCCTAAACAGAAATCCAATAGCACAGTCACTAGAACCAAAACTCAACAAATGGGTTCTTATGAAATTAAAGAGCTTCTATTCATATAAAGAGATTGCAAAGGGGCTGGAGAGGTGGCTCAGGTGTTAAGCTTCTGCCTTGCAGGAGGAAGGTCCTGAGTTCGGATCCTAGACCCCACGTATAGACGCAGGGCAGAAGCGGGGGCGGCCTGCGTTTCTGGTCCTGGTAGGACAGAACCTGAGAATCCCGGGGCAGAGTAAACAAGGAGGAGGTGGAGGCGGTCCATGGTGGTTCCCGAATTCACCCGTGATTCTACACACACACACACACACACACACACACACACACACACACATGCATAATTGAGTAAATAAATTAATTAAAAAAATAAAGAGATTGCAAAAAGGCAACACACAGAATGGGAGAAAATCTTCACTAACCACATATCTGATAGAGCTCTATTATACAGAGTGCATAAAGAACTTAAAAAACTAAACACCAAAGAGATAAATGGCCCAATTAAAAAATGGTCCTGGGAACTCAGAAGTAACTTTTCCAGGGATGAAATTGAAATGTCTAACAAATAATGCTTAAAAAATGCTCCACATCCTTAGCCACTAGGGAACTGCAAATCAAAACCTCCCTGAGACAACATCTCACCCCAGTCAGGATGGCAAAAATCCACAATACAAACAACACCAAATGCTGGAGAGGGTGTGGAGAGAAGGGAACTCTCCTACATTGCTGGTGGGAATGCAGGCTCATACAACCACTCTGGTGATCAGTTTGGCAATTTCTAAAAAAAAATTGATTGATATCCCATATGATCCTGCTATACCACTTCTGGGAATGATCCCCCATTAGTGCAAAAATTCACTATAGTGACACAAGTATTTGAGTCTTGACTGATGGTCCCAAGTCATCATGCAGGAGATAGTCTAGCTGATTCAGAAGACTTAGCATGTGATGGGAGGGACTAATCCCTGGGCAGGTGAATAAGATGGAAGGATCTGGTCCTGTGGATGTGTGGATATGGGGTGGCCAGTTCCCTTGGCCCCTCATGTTGGTGTGCGTTACAGCCAAGCTGTGCAAGTTATTGTAGCTGGGTTAATGTCAGCGGGTATAAAACCCCTTATTCTTTATTAAGCTGTTTGCCATAGATTTATCAGCAACCATGCAGAATAGCTGCAACAGGCAGCTTCTCAATGAGTGTAAATGTAGATCAGGGTGAAAAGCCATTGCAGTGTACACAAATTTCATAAAAATCAGATGGATGGTGTTATTTTTAATATTATGTTAATTCTGCCCATTGAATTTAAGTATTCTTTTCTTGATTTCTGAGATGGCTGCACAACCCAAAGTAACTTTCACGATGTTGACTGACCTTCCCCATGTTTTGACCTAAGCATCTTCCATTCTGGACTATCTATCTATTCAACGCATCCCTAAAACTCTAGAAGGAGTTGTTAATGCCCTTACAGTTTACTTGGCATATTATTTTCATAATATTTACAAAGCATTTTGCTTAATTCTTCCCTTATTAAGGGAACACACAGTGGATTCATATCACTCTATTTTTAATTACAACTTTTACCAGAGACGTCTTGCCCCCAGACCATTGAACTTTCCAGCCAGGAATATATTTATTTTATTTATGTGTGACATACTTTTCAGGCCGCACTTGAGGAAGATCTTAGGGAACTGAAAAAGAGTCCTGTTTAAGAACCTTACTTTAAAAGTTTCTGTATTGAGAAGCTTACTGAACTTACTTTCGTGTTACTCAAAACTGAGAAGTGAGTGTAAATGTAGATCAGGGTGAAACGTCAATGCAGTATACACAAATTCCATAAAAATCAGATTGATGGTGTCATTTTTAATATTGAATTTAAGTATTCTTTTCTTGATTTCTGAAATGGCTGCATAACCCAAAGCAATCTTTTCCTTCTCTTCTCTGAGTAAAAAACAAAAACGAAATAAAACAAAACAAAGAAAAAAAAACCAAATTCTTCAACTCACTGGGAAAAGATCAAAGGAATTTCACTGCACATGAGAGCATAGCACTAGTGATTTGGGTGACGATCATGTTCTGGGTTTTAGCAATAAGATAACAGTTCCCTTGGCTGCTGCTCTTGGACAGGCTTGAACTATGTTGGCAGCCCCCGGGCATGATTTAAGGCAGCTATTCTGGCATGCTCTTTCTACTAAGCAGGAACAGGAGTAGTGCAAGAACCAGAGAAAAGCTTGCCTGCTATGGATGGGATAACGGAGAAGACGTCAAAGAGACATTTAAACAGCATTTGGTTTCTCTAGTCTGGTGATTGGATATGAGAGTCATTCATATCAGGCGGAGGCAAAACATTGGAGGCAGACACTATCTAAGAAAATGACTGTCATCAAGAACACGTGCTAATACCTGTTTTGGAAAGCATTAACTAGTCAGGAGTGCCAGATAGTGTGTTTGAGTTTACAAGATGTAAAGCAAGTGCTTCTAATGTAGGATGTCACTAGATGTCACTCTGGATTTCATTATTTGGTAGTCTAAAGATTTCAGCAGCTTTGCCACTTTGCTACCAATACCTCTTATAGAACCTGAATAGACAAAGTGACACGTGCATGAATAACCAGGAACTGCTGATGGAATGTCAATTTTTGAGCGTGTGACTTCTATTGATCAGTCATTATTGACGTGAAGGTCTCTCACGGCTTTGCTTCTCACTTCAACTCTCAGCTAAAATTTCCAAACTTCTGAATAGTGAGTCCTTGGGGAAGCGGATGGATGAGGTCTCACAGGATGTTTTACAAAGTACTTTGACCTCTGGGAGAAATCACAGGTACTTTTCAGAAAGACTCAACAACTGCTTTGAATAAAAATTCAGATATACAGACAGAAAAACAAGTACAGTCTTTTCATATTTGAATGAGGTCTTTCTCACCTCTCTGAGTTTACAGATAGCTAGACAGAATTTTGATATGAAAAATTCTTGTTAATGTGAATGTTTAATGCCCATGTGGTAAATAGCAAAAGACAATGGTCTAAAGCACCTTTTCTGAGGGCCACGTGATGTTTATGCCGTGAAATACCTATGTAAAAGAAAGATAAATGTTATTTGTTAGTTAAAAAAAGAAAAATTCTGATGTTTTTGTTGTAATGTTTTATAAATCTATATTCTCTGTTTGATGTGCAACTAAGTAAAATCATAGTGTCCCCTTACCCAAGGGCGACAAATGACATGCTATACAGTAGCCTGTGGTTGCAGATCCCTGGTTTTATTTCTTTTAGCTCTGTATACATTAATTAGGTGTACACAATCAGAGCCGAGTGCAGAGGCAGCTAAATAAACAAATGACACTGTGGAAAGGTCTTTCTGCATACTAATCATATCCTACATCTGCAAGCGAAAGCTCTATAAATCGATTTGCTCTTTCACATCAAAAGACAAACAGTGATGCAAGTCAGCAGTTCTTTTGTCAAAGTCACAGAGATTGCTGTTCCTCACAAACACATCTTTGCAAAGCAGGATTCAACCATTTGACGATTAGCATTATTGGCAACTCTTCAAAGAAGATTCACCAAGTGATTTGCAATTGGATTGGTTACCATTTTTATGATGCTGCTCCATGAAACCCAGCTAAAGTGATTGACATTTGAATTCTTGCTTAGAGGACAGAGAGAACAGAAAAAGGGAAGACGCTTCTGATTCCATAGATTGTGGCGTATTTGTGTGTGTGTGGGGGCTAGTGTGTCAACCACAGGACACAGTTGGCAGGACCCTATGTGAAATGGATGCTGAGTGATGGGCCTCTCTAAAACTGGGCCAAGAGAACTGGCCTTTGCTTGTTTTCTTTGGGCTGAAAGCACAACGGCCAAGTTTCACTGAATTTTGCGAGAGCATATTAAGACATCCTATTTTGTTACACTGTTTGGGAAAGAAGTGTCAGTTTGCACAGAAGGAAACCAAGGTGGTCCAATCTGTTTTGTATTAGTTGGGCTAAGACATGAGTTAGAAAGCTAGTGTTCAGTATAGAGAAATACATCCCAAGCTGCACAGAAAAGCTTATGTGGTATACAATGAAACGAAGAGCTAGAATCATAGTTACAGTACCAGGTGAGTAATGTTTGGGCATCATTAGGCATTTATAACAATAAGAAATCTAAAAATCTCTTTCTCTTATAGAACTGAAAACTGTGGAAACAATTCATGTATTACATACTTCCTATTCAGTCTAATTATTAAATATCATGTTATTTAGTGCAGAGGAGGCAACATTGAGGTGGGTGGGAGCTATTCCTAAGGTTAAAGAAGATAATTCCATCCCTCCAGATTAAACAAAATTTTAGGCATATGATTCAACTCTCCAATTCTTCTTTTTTTAAGAAATATTTTATTTATTTGCAAGACAGATAAAGAGAAAAAAAAGAGAATGAGGGAGAGAGAGAGAGAGAGAGAGAGAGAGAGAGAGAGAGAGAGAGAGATAAACATTTATGGTGCATGTGTGGAGTTCAGAAGACAACTAGAACTTTTAGAAATCAGTTGTCTCCTTCCACCATGTGGCTTTAAGAGTTTGAGCTCATATGGCCAGGCTTGTGAACAGTTGACTTATTTGCAATGCTGTAGTGTGTGTGTATGTGTGTGTGTGGGGGTGGGTGGGTGTATAGGCTGGAAGAAAATCTTGGATGTCATCCTTAGAACACTGTCCACCTCCTTAGAGACCAGGTCTCTCCTTTATCTGGATCTCACCAGTTTATCCTAGATTGGCTGGCTAGTGATTCCCAGGGATCTTCCTGTGTCCACTTACCAGGTGCTGGCATGCCAGCCACCATGCCATCTTTTTATGTGGGTGCTGGAGAGGAAAACTCAAGTGCTCATCTTTATAAGGAAAACACATGATGGAGAGCCAACACCCCCATGCACATGATGATAGCCAACAGCCCCATCATCCTCTACCATAATTTGAAAACAAATCTGGTGTCAACTTGAAATGTTAAGAAATGTTCCTGACACAGCAAGGAGTTGAACTTCTGACTTACACACTATTTTTGCCTTCAAATTAAAGTATCTACTATAAATAATGATCAATGTGGGGAAAGTCTTAAAACAGTGTCCCCAAACATTAGAGAATTTGTTTCAGAAGAAAATCAAGCATTACTGGCAGAAACAGAAAGTGAGCGTCCCTGAATGGAGCATGGGCTGGCCTGGGAGGATGGGTGCTTTCAGTAATGAGATTCCACTCAGGCCAGGAACTGATTGCAAGCAAGTAACTGAAACACATTGTGCCTCAATTTCCTACCTGCTAAATGGAGGCCGAAATATTGACTTATTACTGAAGAGTGTTCTGAAGATTAGCTAATAAATGATGGTGGGAAAGCAGTGAGCAATTCTACTGCGCTATATAAATGATCTATTGTTATCACCATCACTACTAATAATTATAATGATCATAAAAAGTGAATGATTCTGCTGTGGAGAGCTTGAGTTTCCCAGGAAAGTTATTTTTTCTTAGTCTGTTTTCATGTTTTAACTAGGACCTTCAAGCTGCTTAATTGGATGAAAGCGAGGATTTCGTTGTCACTAGCATGAGCAGCCTCATGATAGAATCTTTTTAAAATAAAAAGGTTTTTAGAGTCAGAACTGTTGATAGACTTGCTAATGTGGAATCTGTGCTGGTAACTGCTTCTCTTTTCTGGTTAAATATGACAAAGGTAGCTGCTCGTGAACATGGTATAACAGAAAAAAAAAAGTCCTGAGAAACGCTGTCAACCACATGACCTAGAACTCCGCTATGTGTTCCTGAAAACAGCATAAAACATCATCAAATAGGAAACAAAACAAATGTCCTAGAAAATCCAAAGCAACACCGAAAAAAATAATCCAGAAAGGCCACACATCATTCATTCAAAGCACTCCAAATCTCATCTCAGTTTATTTTAACTCCTTTACACAAAATGCATTCTAACTCAGTTTCTTAGAGATAGGGAATAATTCTGAAGAGGAGTACAGCAGAAATCATAGCATTCCGTTTGTAAAACAAACCAACCCATGTCGGGTTTATTTTGCTCTTGGGTGAGGACTTTAAGTTGAGCTCAGTGGGAATGCATCGGGATTATTACACTTGGTATCAGAGCCGTGAGCCCCTAGGTTTAGAACTGAAACACGTTTAGCGCGGTGCTCAGGGTACGCTGTTGACCTGCTGCATATTGGCTTTTTCGTTTACTACTTGCTTAAGACCAGACAGCCAGAACACTGACACATTTTATCTGAAGTGGGCTTATGATTTATGGATGGGCAGCGAGGGACGCCAGATGGCTGGTATTCATGGTGAGCCAGTCCCTTAAGGCTCAGCAAAGCTGCTTGTCTGCGCAGGTCTCATTTGTATTGCCGCTGAAGGGATCCAGGAAGGCAGCTGGGTTTATACCTCGGGCAACATGACACAGTGGACCACAGCATCAAAGATACCCTGTTTCTAGGAGACACTAAAACAGAGATTGGGCTCTTCCAGCTAATCCTGCCTTCTTTTGCCGTATTGCATTCCAGCATATTCTTCGGTCATTCTTAAGCATCGCAAGTGAGAAATGGGGAATGAAATAGGTCAGGCTGAAACCACCAGAGAACTATCCTGCAGACCCCCCCTGATACTAGCTCACTCATAGACTTGGCGTGAATGTGAGAACAGATTTAGGAAAAATAGCATTTCTATGAGAGTCAAACTTGAGTCTGGAAGCCTCAGTCAGCTGGCTGGGTGGCCCACACACATTGTGTTGTCCCAGCATTGGCAGCCTCAAGTTAGTCTAACTTCTTTTGTGTTAGCATTCAATGTGCTTCTCATGATTCCGGAAGTTCCCTGACATGAGGGCACAGATGTGGTTGGCTTCTGGTGAGGACTTTTCTTCCTGATTTGCAGAGCGCTGTGCCTTTCTGTTCTTTCCATGACAGAAAGGCAAGAGCGCTGGTGTGTTTCTCTCCTCCTGCAGGGAAATTCTTTTCATATGAGAAGCTGAGATCTTACAGTCTGTCTAAATCCAGTTACCTCTCAAAAGCCTCACCATCTAACACTATCTTATTGCAGCCTAAGGCTTCAACAGAGGAGATCTGGGGACATACAAATATTTAGTTTGTAGCATACTTTTACCACACCTTCTCACTGGAAGCAAATCTTTAATATCATCCCATAACCAAAGAGATGGGAATAATTTCTACCTTCTTTTGGGGAAATGAGGGAAGCGCTGAAACAATGAAACACGAATAGAACTAAATCAAAAGGTACAAAGCAAAACAAACAAAACAAATGTCGTAACCATGTGTTTAAACCACCAGTTTTGGAGTTTTCATTGTATAGGTCTTTCACTTCCTTGTGTAAGTTTATTCCAAAGTATTATTTTTCTCCCTGGTATATAAGAAGGCTACTGATTTTTGTATATTGGTTTAGTAACTTGCCACTATACTGAAAAATCTTCATTAGCTCAAGCAATTTCTTGGTGGAGCATTTGGGGTCTCTGAAGTATAGAATGATATCATTTGCAAATAGAGATGCATTAATTTCTTCCCTTTTTGGGTCCATGCTGGGATCCCTTTTACCTCCCTCGCTGTCCCTCCCAGCTAGAACGTCAAGCACAATACTGAACTGAAGTATCGCTCTGCTTTCTTAATGAAGTTTTAGCCATATATGCAACTTTCAGATCTTACTTTGGGGAATTTGGATGTGATATTGTCTTTGCTGCTTGAAACTGTCCTCACTGGCTGTGGTCATATATTGATTAGTATTCTCTGTTTTGAAACTGTCTTCCTGACCTCTACTTTCCATGCTTCTTTTTCTCCCTATCAGTGGATTTGAAATCTAGGTGTGACTGGGTGCAGGACACACAAGCTTTTGAAGCGGGGTTTGAAAATATTGTGACCATTATTTGTTGCTGTAATGATATGCTTCAGAACTTGGCGGTTTTTTATTTTGAATGATGCTCTGGGTTGATTGGCTTCTCCTGCTGGTAATTTCTGTGCTATTTTGGGCATCTGCACTCAGTTGGTTAATTGGCTTACAAAGTAAGTGTAAGGTGGCTTCCTTCTCACATCCACAGTTATCTAGTCTCAAGGCCTTCTCAGATAAAGGAACAATCAACTCTATCCTTTCATGACATGAGTGCCAAATACTGTATTCATGTTTTTCAATCTATGACAATAATACATATCTAACAAGGTTTTCTTTGAGCTAATGCAATGATCTCCGTAATATGTCTGAACATCATATACATACTATACATGTTAGCCATCTTCATGGAAATTATTCTGGGTCTACAAAAGAGCGTAGGGGTTGTATATGTTCTCTGGACATGGATTAACTATTTTGAATCTGACATACAAAATGTTCTGAGATGGTTTCGTTCCTATGATGAATTAGCTAGTTATGGGAACTCTGTAGGAGACTGTTGAATTACACAATTGATCTGGAAAGACCCATCCTATAAGTGAGACCATTATCTGGACAGGTAGATAAGATGCAGAGAGAACGAGTTGGCTTGGCAACATTGGTCTTGCCTCTGTTCCTGCTATAGATAAAATAATTTCCCTTATTATTTTGTCATGATTCAACTACAACCTGGAGTTGGGATAATGAATTAAAAAAATTCTTTGTTTCTATAAATGGTTTGGACATAGTATTTGTTACACAATGGAATATACATACATAATATACATATATTATACATATATATTATACTTCTATAGCCTCCCAATATAGCAGCACTATTTATATAGCAATTGTTCAAACACATGAGCTTTTGGGAACGTGTTTATTATTTTATTTCATATTCCATTGCTGTAATAAACACTATATCCAAACCATTTATAGAAACCAAGTTGTTTTTTTTTTAATTCATTATACCAATTCCAGTTAATAGTTGATTCATGGCAAAAGAATTAGAAGTGGGGCCTTTCTGGTGGGAACATGTGGCCTAACTTATCTGAGGCAGGTTTGAAGGTTAAACCTACTCTCTTGTCTCTGTTCTCTGCTTCATGGTTGGCTCAGATAGTAACAAGTGCTTCTGTTGCCGTAGGTTGAATTTTTCTAGCACCCTTTATTTCCTTGCCTTTATGGCTAAAACCACCTGAAACAATGAACCAAAATAAATTCTTCCTCCCTTAAATTGCTTCTGTCAGAAGTTTTTGTAACAGGGCCAAGGAAAGTAACACCATACACTAGACTTCTCAGTTGGTACTTGTATTAGTTAGGGCTCTCTACTTCATGCCTGTCTCAAACTTTTTTTAATATTTTTTTATTTATTCAATTGTGCATGTGTGTATGTGTGTGTGTGTGTGTGTGTGTGTGTGTGTGTGTGTGTGTAGAATCACGGACGAATTCGGGAGGGAACCACCATGGACGGCCTCTGCCTCCTCCTTGTTTACTCTGCCCTGGGACTCACAGGCTCTGCCCTACCAGGACCAGAAATGCAGGCCGCCCCCACTTCCACTCAGCATCTATACATGGGATCTGGGATCCGAACTCAGGATCTTCCACCTGTAAGGCTGAGGCTTAACCCCTGAGCCACCTCTGCAGCCCCTGTCTCAAACTTTTATTAGCAACACTTTTGTGAACTCATCTAAATTTAAGAATTGTGCTTGGGTTTTTGAGACTTTCACAATTTTTTTTTTCCTGAAGTTTCCAACATACTCAGTGAAAACTTAGGCCAATTTTGCCATATGGTGAGACAAATGAAATTATTTCTATCATTCCCCCCGCCCAGCTCCTGCAGAACTATGTCTCTCCTTGGTGTCCTTATATGGTCCTTCTAGTCTTGCACATCCTAGTTTCTCTTGTGCGTTCAGATTTCCTCTTAATGTCAAATGTTTTCTAATCAGTAAATTTGATTAGGACCCACTTTAAAGATTCATTTTAACTCTGCTACTTTGTTAAGGCCACGTGCACATCTATTCCTGTTGTGCAGTATGACAGGGTCAGAGCTTCATTAAACACATGTTGGAGGATGCATTCAGGTCCATGATAAATGTATCACATATTTTAAATTTATTTTTAAATTTCTATGACTCCAAATAGTTCCCATAGGCCATCAAACACAATTAGGTTACATGTAATGTCTTGAAAAATAAAATGGAAAGAATTGACTTTTAAAATTTCTGAAAGAAAACCGGTGGAGAGAATAAGAAATGATGACTAGAACTTCCTGCTAGTCCAGGTCTCATGGTGCTGTTTTTGGTTTGCCTCATATATAACCTGCTCAGGTTAAAGTCAAAGGTGAGGTCCTGTCTTCAAACTACTGAACTCTGTATAGTCAATTCTTCATCTGGAAATAAAGGTTTTAGATTGCAATAGTATTTTTCATACTTAACCAGAAATCAGACTCTCTAGGGTTGAGATGCACATTGTTAACAACATCTTGGAGATTTAGATTTATATCTGCTCTAGGAAACCACCATTAGGTTATAAAAAGTAGTGATACCTACATGTTTAACCATTAACGAATAATCAAAAATAACTTTTTTTACATTTATTTATTGTGTATGGGCACTGTGGATCAAACCTAGGTCATGAGGCTTGGAGGCAAGTACCTTTACCCAGTAAGGGTCATGCTGGCCTCAAAATTAATTTTTAGTAAATTGTGCCTACTTCTAATTTTAAACACGTTCTTGAAATATAGCAATTCTACTTTTCTGATAGCTTGCTGAAGTACTTGCACTGAAGGAAAATGAAAGAGACAGATAGTACTCAAAACCCAGATTTCAATGTCATTGCTGAGAATGCAGGATACAAACATTGCAAATTGAAACAATGATGCACAAAATAGTATAGAATGTTGTAGTTATTTAATGTGCGATGCATTAAAAAGCACAATTTTTCTAAAGTGACTTTTGAGTTGCTTTTGGAGTAATGCATTCTGTAGACGAATAATGATATTTCCTTTCCATGTACACTTAAGTAGGTAAAATGTAGTGAAGTAAGTAGCTGAGAATATGTGTCCAGCAACATAAACCATCAAATAATATAATAGAAGACCAAAGAAGTGAACAGAGTAACAGGAGCCAATAGTTATTCATTATACCTAAGACAATATCAAGTGCAAGTCTTGATGATAACAACATGCACATCTATCCTTACATGTTTCTAAACTATTGGCTGAAGTATAGTTTGTAAGTCAATTAATTTCAAATGCTGTTGGCTTGATTTTATCACTGAGATACAGACTTAAAAACTCTTTTTGCCTGAGCTCCTTAGATAAAAATGTGTCCTCTTTAGAAAAATCTGTTAAGTTCTTTAATTTTTAGGAGAGAAGACTGGTAGCAGTATTGTACACTTTTCTTAGTCTTTGATTTCTAGATTCCTGATTCATTGAGAGTTTGAGGTATGCATATATGCATAGAAATGACCTCCCCCCCAAATAAAATAACAGATCAAAAATTTCAAGTTGGTAGCCTGCAACTGAACATTGCTTGATCACACTATTTTTTTTAAAAAAAAACTCTCTATTTTATTTTATTTTTAATTAATTTATTTACAAACAAAGGTTTATTGCCTTGACTCCCTGTACATCCACTTTTCTTCTTTCCCACACTCTCCATCTGTATTTTCCCATTCTCTCCTTCTTTCATCAATCCTGCTCTGTCCCTCAGTTTGTATTACAGGACTCCCTTTGGGGTGCCTGGGTGGGTAAGGGAGTCTGATTTCTGTTGAACTTTACGTGGCTCTTCAGTGGGTAGAGTTGTAAGTGGGGGGTTTCTCTTTTAAATAAGTTACCAACATTTCAAATGTATGAACTTTAACCTAAACTACACATTGAAAGCATCTTGTGACACAGACCAACAAGAAGAAAAAGCACCAAGTCTGATGGGGCAGAGCCCAAGAATCTCCTTAGTGAACAGCAGTTGCTGTTCCTTAGTGAAAAGTAGTCATCTTGCCTCTAACAGGGTGCTCGCTTCCACTCCACCAGTAGTCACTGGGCTCTTGAAGTTAGTTATTAGTTATCATTCAGTCACTCCCGATCTTCCGATATACATATGTTTGTGTGTGTGTGTGTGTGTGTGTATGTGTGTGTATTTATTTAGTACTTTGACACTTCATATAGGAATATAGTGATTTTCTCCCCATGGTATCTAGCCCCCCATTTTTTCCCATTCCGCAGCTTCTCTTTTGCAGTCTGTCTTCCTCCTACTTTCACATCCTTTTATATGTAGCCCACTGGAGTTCATTTGGAATGTTTGCACTGGCAAGTGCTTGCATACTTTCTCGGCATGGATGGCTTATCGGTGGTTAAATGATTGAGGAAAGCAGCTCCCCTTCTCCTGGGTGGCATTAGCTTGTGATAGATAGACTCTCAGAGAGGTGTGATGTCTCTTGAAGTCTTCTCGCTCCCATGATAAAATGTCGAGAGTCCACAAATTGTGTAGACCTTGCAGAAGCACACTTCACTGCAGTTAGTTCTTAGGTAGGTAACAACTGTCATTGATTTAAAAAAATTATTATTTATTATTTATTCAATTGTGCGTGTATGTGTGTGCACTTGTGTGTATGTATGTGTGTGTATGTACGTGTGTGTGTAGAACCACGGGCGAACGGGAACCACCATGGACGCCTCCACCTCCTCCTTGTTTACTTTGCCCGGGGATTCACAGGCTCCGCCCTACCAGGACCAGAAACGCAGGCCGCCCCCACTTCTGCCCGGCGTCTATACGTGGGGTCTAGGATCCAAACTCAGGATCCTCTGCCTGCAAGGTAGAGGCTTAAGCCCTGAGCCACCTCTCCAGCCTCAACTGTCATTGATTTTTGTTTAAACAGTGAAGTTAAGAGGAAATGGAACTATTTCCTATATCCACAATGCTCTCAAAATTGCAACGCCCAAAGCATGTTTTAGGAAAGATTTTTCTAGTGCAGTCCTTTATTTAGACTCCATATTGTACTCTTGCAAACATGAGTGAAGCAGCTCAGCATTCCTTGCTTCCCTGCTTCATCATCAGCTTGAAGTCAGTGTGAACGCATCCATAACAGCGGTGCTTTGAAGTCACGGAAAAGACCGCAACAGCGGTGCGCTGGAGGCCTAAGTAATCCCTCTCTCCTTTATGATCAATGGCTCTTGTAAGAACGTTCATTTCCACTGCTCTGACCACTTCAAAATCACTGTCTTTTGTATTTGCCTTAAAACACAACTTCATTTATGTATATTTTAAAACCATGAATATCTAATCCCTAAAGCAAGTCATTCTGTTGTACATTAAATTTTGTTAATTGCTGATATGTCCATGAATGATTACTCAGCCAGCATATTTCTAAACGTTTATGACATCTTTCAACTATTTGATTTCAGAGAAGTTCTTTTGTTTTAGGGAAAGGAAGGAACTACTTTATCTAAGTGAAAAATTTAGCATTGACTTTATTGAAAGTTTCTGGAAGCAATATAAACCGTAAGATCAAAAGATGATGGACTGAGGGAAGATCTAAAATTCGGTAGGCGTGACCTGGAAAGATCAATTAAAATCATAAAAAGTGCTCTCAGTATGCCAAAGCAGTTCCATATTAGAGAGATGAGCTTCCACAAGCCAGAGAGAATGAACGCGCCTCTCATGCATCCAGAAATCTTCCCTCTAACAGTCCATTACCGTCATCACATGGCACTGGAAGGAAATTCCAAACACCCCATAAAAGTTCAGATTCCACCGAACTTCCGGTAGAGCATCTTTCCTTTTTGAAACAACTGTTAGCAGATTTGACTTTACATCTTGGAGCAGGATGTGGAGTGTGAATGACCTGGCAGTCAGAGCAGATCGTCAGTGAAGCCAACCGGTTGGTGAGCCGGTGACTGCAGGCGTTGCCTGTGGGAAAGCTGCTTGTGCTTCTTCACCAGCTCATGAGACCAAAGCTGAAACTTAGAATCCCCTGCCTTCAACCCTTTTTGAGGGACATGTGTCTGTGACTATGAAAATTAGACAATGTTCAAATTGTTTGCTTTAGAATAAATTTCACATCTGCAAACTGTGATTCTATTTAAACTCCCAAAGACAGTGGTTACTTACAAACAAAACTGCTGGACTTTTCCAGCCTGTCCTAACTTCCTTAAGTAAAGCTGTTTGGGTGTGGGGAGGGACTAGCTGACAGTGGACAGTTCTTTTTTTAAACTTTATTTATTCATTCATTTAGAGTGTGTGTGTGTGCGTGTCTGTGTGTGCATCAGAGGGCACTGTGTATCCTTGTGGAGGCCCAAGAATGACTTCAGGAATCATCCTTGATGGCTTCTACCTCTTTTTTGCTTTGCTCTGGGATTTCCCAGGCTGTGCCCGCCAAGGCCAGAAGTACAGGTTGAAGCCATTTCTGCCTGGCATTTTTACTCGGAACTCAGGATTTGAACTCAGGACCTTCTGCTTGTGAGGCAGAGTATTAACTCTTGAGCCATCTCCACAACCCCAGTGGATACTTCTTTTTCTAATTTTTTTTATTCAATTTTGTGTGTGTGTGTGTGCGCGCGCATGTGTATGTATATGAGTGTGTGTGTGTGTGTGTAGAACCACCGGCGAATTCGGGAACCACCATGGATCGCCTCAGCTCCGCCCTAACAGGACCAGAAATGTAGGCCGGCCCCGCTTCTGCCCGGTTTCTCTATATGGGGTCTAGGATCTGAACTCAGGAACTTCCGCATGCAAGGCAGAGGCTTAACCTTTGAGCCACCTCTCCAGCTCCTCCCTCACCCCCCCACCCCCCAGTGGATACTTCTTAAATGTGAAAGTCTATGCTAGAAATAAAAAGAAAAAAGTGAAAAGGAAGGAAATACTTTTTCCAAGTGAAAAATAATGAAATTTTCAAAATTCTTACCGGAGAAACAAGAACAACATGATAACAACAATAATATCCCTTATTTAAAAACTATTTGACAGATGTTTTGTGGCACAGACAAGAGCAGCAGAGTAGAGGTGGAGAGAGCTGTCAGTCCTGATTCCGAGGCCCAGGGAACCGGAAAAGGTTTCCAGCTTGTTTATTTTTGCTGTGGAGCTTGAAAAATATCCCCTTAGTTTTCCTCTATGAGGACTTGAATTTTCACACTAATTCGAAATAATATTTTTACTATCAAAGTCACAGAGTGCTAAGAGGTAAGAGAGAGGCTACACACAGCTATATGGGAAACATAGTTCATAGGTCAAAACATCTTGGAAAAGGAATATTAAGCGACTAACTCAGAAAAAATAAACCCATTTGTTCATGACAGACACATCTATTTGGCAAACAAACCTCCAGATTTCTGTCTATTTCACCATGGCTTCCACATCAGTTTCATAAAATATATGCAAATGTTTTCTCTGAGAAACAGGAAATTTGGGGTTTTACAATGCAGGCCATGCACCTCATGCAAGACATGCAAACTTAGTTTCCCATTAGTTGACCTCAGCTAAGTTAAAGATATTTACTATGATAATACTAAAGTTTGAATAAACACAATTTACACCACCCCTTCCCGCTTGGAAATGATTTGCAGGGCTGATTTGGATGGTGCGTATCCATTTAAAAAGAGGTGCCCAGGGAAAGTTTGAACTACTACCTTCCTCCCCAGCGCTATGTAAAATTATGGCTTTGTCCTAGTGTGAGCCTCATTTCCATGCATAGATTTCCTCAAAGTCATCTTTCATATTTATCACCGTGGAAGAATGGTTGCCGGCCTGGATGTGTGCCGGGTCACCATGAGCTTGGCAGATGTGTCTCCACAAGTCACATCTTGAATTTCTGTCCTTTGTCTTCTCTTCTTGCCATTCATGCTGTCGGTTAGCATAGTGAACAGTCACTTGCAAAGTAACAAAGTCCCAATTCAGAAGTGAGATTCTATAAAGCTCTTCAAACAGTTCACATGGCTTCAAAAATTAAGCCAGCTCAGTGGAGTGGAAGTGTTACTCCCTCACTCCCTATGGTTTCTGAAAAGCCATTAGCAACACATGTCTCCTTCGAAGCATTTATGCTAACATTATTTTCTTTGGTTTGCTTCCCAGTCCTTCTGCCTTTCTTATAAATAACGCTCGCAAACAGGAACTTAGCTGCATGCAATGGGGAGAAAAGTCGTCTAGTTTTTTTGCAGCATTAGAGCTTCCAAATGGCTGAAAGGATGTACAACAATTGCATACTGAACCAGAGATAAAACCATAGTGTCATATTGACTCACAAAACATCATAACCTGGCGATGCACACTTGAAATGCTATGCAATAGTATTTATCTGAGTTCATTTTCTAAAGACTGGGATAAGACTGTGTTCATTCTCAGGCTTCAGGGAAGTTATGGCAATCCAGTGTTTCATTTGCTCACTTCCCATCACATAATACTTATTTAATATAACCACAATTTGCTAAATGAATAGTTTTCCCTATTTATTGGCTTTTATTTTGTCTCTAGAAATTAAGCATCACTCATTTTTATTAAATTATTTCCCACGGGAGGGGACTAAGTCGTGTCTCATGCCTGGTCCAAGTCTTGAAAAGAGATTGGACATAACTCATGGGCCATGTTTTATGTTACCTAATTAGCATTTTAGAGAACCATCTCCCTCGACAATAGCTACTAATGGAGTTATTCTGGGGCAAGAGCCTGGAAGTCTGATTGAATAGATAATCAAATGTGGTCCTGGGTTTCAAGCACAGTTTGACGGAACCGGGATCAGGTGAAAAAGTCCTGCAAGAGTCGGTATACTTACAGCAAAGATAGGAAGAACACCATGACCCAATTGCTCAAAAGAAAGATTTGCTACTAGAAGGGAAGAGTCCTTAAGATGGTGAGGTGCTTATAATAACCATGGAGGGATGTTCTGGACAATTCTTTGAATCAGACTCTCTTTGGAGCTCACTAAATGTCCTATCTCAAGAGAGGTAGGCAAGAACAGATAATAAAGAGTTATTTTATGATGCATTTGTATTGATTTACACCACATCTGACGAGATACAAACTCTCATTATTCAACTCAAAAATATGTAGAAAACTGAAGCAGATGAATATAGCAAAGATGAAAAGTGAAGAAAGGGTAAAAATGAAATAAAAATGAGAAAGGGGTAAAATAAAGAAAATTTTTTTCTATCCAACTAATCTTCTTGTGTTAGAATAAACATTGTCAATAAAACAATAAAAGCAATTATATAAATATTATTTAAAAGTACTTTCTAAGTACATTTATCTCATTTAATCTTAACAACATTAAACAGTGTTTTTTTTTCTGTGTTACAGAAAAGTGAGAACATAAACTTAGGCTAAAGTACTAATGTCTACGAGTCAATAAAGAGAATGAATGAAATGCTTGGGTCTGTTCATTGATAGCTGAAAAAATTAAATTAATGCTTCTTTTTAATCACAAACTATGAAATATTATTTCTTGAAACGCTAATATTTACATGCATCACAATATATATAGGACACAAAAGTTTATTGTAAAACAAAAAAAATTCAAAGTACTCCAGAAAATTCTGAGGCCAAGAAAGACTATTTAGAGAGCCAGCCCTGGTAAGTATCCTGTTGCAGATCCAGGTGTATGGCCCAGATGGCACAGGTATAAAACCCATGAAATGGGAAAAATGAGATTGTGAGTGCTATTATGACTGTTCTACATCTATAATACATTTATCCCAGGAGGCTTTTGTACAGCTGTTAACATATATGGGCTTGTATTTTCACTTGTACTTGCAAAGATATTTAAGATTTATGATGATGGGTATCTTTCCTCTATAAAGACTGCAAAATAAGGAAATTTACCAAGGGTACGATCAGGTGATGAGATGGATTCCCTAAGGATTATTGTAGCACATGAATAAGCGAGACAGTAAGACTTGCCTGTCCTAGCAGCCAGCCAGCTGCAGAGGCATTAAAAAGAGAATTCTTATTTTTTTTAAATTGGCTTGTTCTGTTATTTTGTTACTATGCTGAGGAAGAAATGGAAGGAATTGCCAAGACTGTAATTTTAGTTTCAGGACATTTGTAGGTCTCTAGTTTGATTTTTTTTTTATTTTAGCAAGTCGTTTTTTTAAATAAATATTTTTAATGTTGTAAGGCTTTAAAAATAGTTTTATTTATTTGCATGTTTAAAATAAATGAATGCTGAAATTTCTTCCTAAAAGACCAGAAGTTCTAAACAGGTTTTTTTTTTTTTGGTTAAAATCAAAGTGTCAACAGGCTGAGGTCTTTTGGGGGACACTATCTGCCTCTGAGGCTTCCACTCTTCCTCATTCTGATTGGTCACTTGAATCCTTGATTCCTGGCTCCTTCCTCCATTGCTGTCATCAGCAGTCTTGCATCTTCAAGTCTCTGTGGGGTCCCTCCATCTCTCACTTTTACTTATTCATAAAGGCCCTTGTGATCTCATTGAATTTGCCCAAGCCACTCAGGAGTAATTTTTATCAAAATCATTCATGTAACCACACCTGAAATTTCTTTTGCAGAGGTAGCATATTTGCAAGCTTTGGGGGAAGTAGAAGGTGAACAACTCTGGAGATCTATTCTAGGCAGGGGATGACGGTAACCAGATTCATTGGGAAAAGTTGATTTACCCAGCTCTATCTGCTTTTGCATTATTTGAAAATTTAGAAACTTTTGGTGTATCTTCAACCAGAACATCACAAACTTAGTATTGAGATTTCATTTGTGTGCTCCTTCTGCATTTATATGTTCACACGAGCAGGTTCTACACCATGACTGGAAATATTCAGTCATCTCTCTACTGAGCGTGCTCACATTTTCCTTGGCTCTATTCAATGAACAATAAAGTAAAGCATGCATTTCTGTTGTGTTAAGTATGATAAATAATCTAGAAATAGTTAAAGTTACTCAGGATAATGTGCAGAGGTTAGAGGCAGACACTATGTCATTTTACATCAAGAGCTGGGGACTCCAAAGATTTTGGTATCTGAAGGAATCAAAGAATCAAGACTCCGCAGATAGTGATGGATGATTATATGTCAGCAATGACAGAAAGGTTTGTTTAATGATGAAATACAACCCTCCAAGAAAGGAAGCAATGTCTGTTGTTTTGTTTTATTTTGTTTTGAATGTCACACCAGCCTTTTCCCTGCATTACATTCAGAGTCTCCATTCAGCATGGTATGCAGAAATCAGCGTTCTCCAGGAGTTGCTTCTCTGCTTTTCCACTTAGCAGTTTGAGCAATTATCAAAAAACAAATCAACCATCAGCAGTCATAGACAGCTATTAAATCTAAGATCTGAACATCTTAATTGGTGCATTAAATGTTAAGGGCCCAAAGTCATGCTAGATATAGAAAGATGCCTGTATGCATAAACTGTGGTTAAAAGGCAGCGCATTGTTTTTTGAATCAGATTAATTTATCTTGAAATTTTTATTTGGAATAATGAGGAAATAAAAGCATTAAGTATGTATTGCAGTGCAACATAATTGTCCATTGTTTATAGCAAACTCCATTCTCTTTCAAAAAAAAGGTTGGATTTGAGAGAATGCAATTGTCCTTTGAGTTCCCTGACCTTAGAATGCATACTTGTTTGGGATGCATTATAATTAATCTTAATATACCTTATTTTTCTGAAGATTTTTAAAGGGACATGTTAAATACTGGAAACATCTTGCTTTGGGGAGTCTGTTTGGTCTTTGGGATAATTATGACAAAACTTTGTAAACACAGAATTCTGTAGATTCTTTTACTTCTTTTCTAAAACCATAACTACCTGGGACAAGCTTACACATATGAGCTTCCAATGTCATAAAATGAATTGCCCAGCTAGTCAGGCAACCCATTAGAAGCATAGTTACTTTTGGACAATAATCTGAACACTCTAAAGCATCCTTTAACATCCATTACAATGATATTGCAGCTGGTTTGGTTTGAAGTACTAGTTAGTTTCACCAAGTCACAGTTTTGCCACCCATCTACTGAGTGGGTAATACTCTTAGCTATTAAATGCTAAGTAAAATGCTTCTCCATGTCACTTTCTATTATTGTATAAACCTGAGTTTACTGATACGATTTCAATAAACTGAATGATAGTGAAATTTTGAATGCTGCTAGAACTTTCTATTTTATGGAATATTGTCTTAAGATATTAGTTAGATTTTTCTACAAGACATTTTCAAGCTGATTCTTGAGTGAAGACTTTGATTTAGTGATGAAGCTAGCACCTTTGTATTCATTGAAAATGCTTTGAACAAGAATAACTGTTCATTTAACAAAAATTCTTTGTGCATTCAACTCTCCTAATAAACTAAAGATGTTTAAAAGTGGAATATTCCCATGCCAGCTACTCAATTAAAAATGTGTGGTTTATCTATTTTGGGGATAATTTATGTCAATTTTTAAATCCTGGGTTAATTAAATTTGACCCTACATTCCAGCATGTTATTGGATATTTATTTAAGGAATGCAAATAAGTTTAAATCTAATCTTAATATTAACCACTGCTTATGTAATTAAAAAGTAGAATCAACTAGGGGAAAAGGAAGGCATTTTTAAGTGAGCGCACCCACCCACAATGTCTGTGATAATCTATAATGTATCCTTGTACTGTTAAGATAACTTAAAGCAAAGGAACTGTGAGATACCACTTGCTATCTTTACAACTGTATAGAAGGAACTTTTTAGACTTTTTGGAACAATCTTCTTGCCATGAATACTCATTAAACTTTTTATATTGGAGTTGAAAATTGCATTTTGATTGCAAAATAGCAGCAGCTTTCCTTTCCTGGAATTCCAGAGTTGTTAATACATTCCTCCAGTGTTGACTAGGAGCATCATTGTTTCTCAGAAAAGTCAGAGAGCAAAACTAACTTCTGTGCAAAGACCCGCAGCCTGATGCAGGCCTTCCCTGGCTTTATAATGTAGCAGTTGATTATTTTATAAATTCATCTAAGGCAATTGCTTATCAGCATATTTTTCTATTTTAAAATACTACCTTAAGGGTATCCAATCACACATTTTAGTTTTTATTTTTGTTCCGTTAGTGGACTTATGATTTAATCATATTTATGATGTATTTACAAATGAAACTTTAGCAATATTGTGTAATTTTTATATGTAGCCTCTCGAAGGAATAAAAGTTTTAAAATGTTTTATGTACATACAGAAATATCTGTAATAATGCCCTCACTAAATTCACAGTAGCCATTGAATATTGCAACACATTGGCTACCACCTTCTTACTAAGTATGTGATATGAACCATGACATTACAATCTTAAAACTGTAACAAGAATGAGTTATGTTTGTACTATTTCCCATTCTCATTATATTCTTTGTCACACAATGAATTAATGTTGTGCCATTTTCTATTCTCATTACAATCTTTTCCTTATGAATGGGGTATCAGAATTTTAATGTCTTTTGTAATCTGTGAAATATAGTAGTGTGTTTTGCTATACTACTATGACCTTGCTAATATTTTGCATTTTGATTGGTTAGTCCAGGCTGCCATATACAGTGTAAGATTAGAATGATTGGCTAGTGACATAATTCTTAGGGCTTTTGACTGTTTTAGTAAAATCAGTTTAAGGAACATTTTAAAAACCTTAATTTTTACATGCTTGAAAAGATCACAACCTTGGCATAATAGGCAAGTATATTTCTGCATAAAAACTGTAAGGGTGACTTTGCCATGTAAAGTGAATGTGGTGCAAGGAGTTATTTTAGATTGTAAGAAAAGGTGTTTTGCTATAGTTTGATTACTTTTGTTTATTTTTTCTTATTTGAATGCATATAACCTGACATAACACATTATTTCTTGATTTTTGTCTACACCTGCACCTCCCTTTTCTGCTTAGCTTATCATTTGAAAGTCTGTACCGATGCTAAATATGATTTTCTTTTTGCTCTGTGATATTTGATGTTATATACTGTTTTATATTAAAATATTTTTGTATGATGTAAATAAAATAATATTGTTAAATATTGTTCTGAGATAAAGTTGTATATTCATTTGATTTCTAAGCTTTTTTTAGAAGCTGATATAGTAACATATACAGCTGACAGATAGACATGTATCTAACATCTAATCTCTCTACCTATCACTGTCTGTCTATCTATTTATCATCTGTCATTTGTAAGCCTACTTAACTAGATTCTGTATATCTCATCTATATCCCTTTTTATATTTGCATCTTCATTTGATCTAGCCCTCTTTGGAAATAGATACCCCTAGCAAGGGAAATCCTTGCTATATTAAAGTGGGTGCTTTTAGAAGAAAATACATTACTTATAGGCAAATTATTATGTATTGGGGTTTGAAAACTGTGTAGGTTTTTAGAGAAATGAACAGAAAAAATACATGGGCAGTTAGAAGTAAAAGTGGCATTTAGTGTAAACCATCTGATTTGATCATTAATTTGCATAATACATTACTGCTCCTTACCCAGAGTAGGACTACAGAGATAGTAGGAAGCTAGTTGGATTTCTAGTAGATTACTAGTGTTCTTGACTGGATAGTCTGTATGCAAATTTTCATAGTAAGAGGTACTGAAAAATTAACCAAAATGCTATCTTAAGTTGTTATAAAAATGTCCTTCATATGTCCATGTTACTTGATGAAACAGTATTACTAGTGGTTTCATGGAAAAATGACAAGTATCCCAAAACAAGTTTGATTTCTAAAAAGCCCAAATTTTGGAAAAAATACATTTAAATCAAAAGAAATGGCTTTACATTTTAAAAATTGTTCCTTTACTGAGTTGAATGCAAACATCCACATTTGGGTGCTATAACTTTATTTTACATTAAAAAATCATGTGTTTATTTCCACAGAGCTTAGAGTCATATGGTGGCTTCTAATCATAATCCTCTTTACTACTAAGGAAGAGTCTGATAAGTCACTGAAGATTCAAAATTATTGTCTTAATGACATCTGTGGACAGATAAAATTCTAATATTTTTGTAAATGGAAACAAAGGTTTCCCAAAGCTAACAGTGATCCTTACAAAATTTCAAACAAAAAAGGGGAAAAATTCAAACAAAAGGACAGATGAGTAAGATAAAAAATTAACCTTTTTTCACACTAACTTTGGTGTGTCAAATGCAAAAATTTCCATATTCTCTTTGAGAATGAAGAAACTTTATCACGCTAAAAGGTCCTTAGGTGTGCATGAGACTACATCTTGCTAGTAACTCTTTTATTCAGCAAATCACTCCAGAAATAATGCTGATTTTTACAGCCATTACAAGGTGAAAATTTGGCTTCATATCTTTTGATACCTTTTATTATTTATACTTCAGATGCTCTAGTTTGCTGAATTTGTGTGAAATGATACAGATTTTTTTTTACTTTTCTTTCTCACTTCAAAATGTCTTTGGTAATCAGTGTTTATGTTAAACTTCTCACTGGTGTTCACCTTTCCAGTCACAGTTTACATTGAAAATCTGAAATTAAATTATATCTCTTGGTTCTTTCCCTTTAAGACCTAGAACATCACATAGGTTTATTAGCACATTTTAAACTTTTTTGTTTGTTTGACAGTTTCATACATGAACACAATGAGTCAGTATTTCATGCTCACTTTTAAAGGATTAAGACTTTTTTCCCTTTATTTTCAAGTGAATATTTCATTAAATTTGTTTCTATATTTTTCAAATCTCAACCTGCTTGAAAAAAATCATCCTCAAAACATTTTACTTAGTTTGCTGAAGGAAAAATTGAATAATTTAAATCATATTTGTGTAGCAAATGGAATAGTAAAGAAAAATGAAAACAGCCATAGAAGAGTCAAACTGTATAGAGATCTTTGTTAGACTCTAATTTGTACTGTAATTTCAAAGAGCCTGACAAGTTATTATTGTATCTTAGGATCAAACTGTTCGATAAAGATAATAATTGGACACATTGTCCTATCTGATTAAAGGTAAAACATTGTTCCAGTGTTTTGTTTAAGTCACTGAGGCCAAAATATTGCCTTTCGAGCTGATGATAACATGTCCACAAGCCCTAATGAAAACTGCTAATACACACCAAAAGGAAGAATCAACTTCCAGATGGACTAAAGAAAAAAGTGAAGCACTATATACCCACTGATTTTTACATAAATAAATCTTACATTGATTGTCTAAAATCTCTCATTGACTTTATTAAGCGTTGGTACTCTAAATATCCCAAATATACCCAAAGATCCATGAGAGTCAACATGTGTTTTGTCCATTCCTTTTCAGCTAAAAGAAAAATGGCAAAAATTTTGAAGAGTGATTCATTGGATGCTCCACCATGGATCACAAGTTTGTTTATGCATATAATGCTAATGAAGCTAACATTTTTGGTTTATGGCAATCGTTTTATTATTATATTAATATTAATGTATTCATTTAATTATTATACATACCTGGTGAATTAACTCAACCTTTATCTGAAATGCTGTTACTTTTTTACTGTTATATAGATGAGGAAACTCCAGTATAAGTAGAAGCAGTGTGACCTTTCAAAAGGAGTAAAGTAAGTTTGTGGGGGATGTGGAACTTGAGCTCAGATAACTCAGTGCAGAGTCTTCCTCTTTAACCATCAAATCACCTTTTTAAATCAACGAAACCTGCAAAATTGTTTTCCTGGTAATAGTATGAGTAGAAATTAAGTGCATTGTCCTCAATTCATTAGTCTGTGGCTTTGACAATTAACTTATGGGCCAGGGAGATGACTATGGGTAAGTGCTTGATGAACAAGCCTGAGGACTTAAATTCAAATCCCCCAAACCCTTGTAAAAGCCAGGTGCAGTAGTATGCATCTATAACCCCAGTACTTCCATGGCCAGGTGGAAGCAGGAGAAAGCCTGAATGCTGTAGTCAACCTACCCTGGAATAAACAGGAAGGAACAACAAAGAGTAGATCCTATCTGAAACAAGGTGGAAGGTGAGGGCTAATATTGAGGTTGTCCTGTGACCTCCATACATGTGCTGGGTCTTACTCACCTATGTGTTTACAAATGCATACACACACACACACACACACACACACACACTTTAGTTTCATTACCAATTGCTACAACAAAATACCCAACCTAAGCAGTTTAGTGAAGAGGTTTAATTGGCTGATAACTCCAGGTCATAGCCCTGAAGTGGAGGGATGTGACAGCTATAGGAACTTACAGCTTTTTAACTCCGAAAAGCTCATTTTCCTGAATTCCCCACAATGGAGCTAAAAGGAAGGGGAACTCATAAGACAAATCTCCAGGAAAGCTTGGTCCATTTGACCCTCTGCTCCTTAACCCCAGTCTATGTTCCTGATTTCCCCCATGACATAGTTGAGGGGACATCTACACTTAGAATCCTGTGATGGCATTTGCCAAGTTATTTATTTTGGTTTATTTCTGTTTTTCAGACAGAGTCTCCTTATGTAGCTCAGGCTGGCTGCAAAGCCCTATTTGTCCTGCATTGCCTCCAGGTGCTGGGCTTATAGGCATGCATCATCTGACCTAGCAGAGAAAGATTTAATGTTAGAAACTCTCCACCTATAAAATAGATGTCGTTTTCTCTTTTGAAGATAATAAAATTAGAAAATCAAACTCTTCAGTGTTTATTTAGTGAATCTTTGAGCAATGTCAATACAACTGTGCCCTTTTCCAACACTTAAATCTTGGAGCGGAGGCAGATATTTTTGGTACATGTGTATTTGAATTGAATATGGAGCTTGAAGCACTGCTGAAAAACAATTCCAAGGTTTAATACTTCACGCACGACTTGACTACAGTT
Organism: Typhlomys cinereus; assembly: GCA_023101885.1. Classification (NCBI taxonomy): domain Eukaryota; kingdom Metazoa; phylum Chordata; class Mammalia; order Rodentia; family Platacanthomyidae; genus Typhlomys; species Typhlomys cinereus. The sequence continues at coordinate 1,808,155 of JALPQD010000168.1, forward strand.
GTGCATTCGAGGAAAACAAATATAGTTCCTAATTAATTCACCTGAGAATAGCAACTATTTGTTTAAAATGAGCAGTTGAGTCAAAATTATAGATAATTGTTTGTAGAATTTTTAGTCTGTGGCTTTGTTAATATTTCAACTGTCATGAAAGACTTTAATCTTTAAAAACTTGCTTTCTTAGATCCTGTACTATACTTAGATTTTTTTCTAAAACCACGTTCTCACTGCTTTATTCTGTGATTTTCCTGGAGTCATTTTTAAAGGAATAAGAATAAAAAGTTTGCTTTTTAATAAAATTTTCATTCATATGCTTCCTTGTGTGTAGCTTTAAGTCAACTTTATTCTGGGGAAATGCAAAGTTCATTTCCATACATTATTTTTGTCTTGACTATTTCTACATATATTTATATATGCATACATAATATGTACTATATATATTTATATATAGTGTGTATGCACACACACAAGCATATGTCTGTATTTACATGTGTGTGGGTGCACATGTGTGTTCAGGTACATGTACACATGTGTATGTATGTATGTGGAGGCTTGAAGCTGACATAGATGTCATCCTTAGTCATTCTCCACTTTATTGGTGAGGTAGGGTCTTCCAACACGACTCAGAGATCTCATTCTCTCTTTTTCCCTTAGTGCTGAGATCACATGTGGTGGCAACACCTGTCCAGCTTTTACATGGGTTCTGGGGAGCCGAACTCAGGTCTTCATGCTTGGGAGACAAGTGCCTTAAATTGTTCCCACCCCAGATGCAGTCTTTCTCAATTTAACTTTAATTTTTATGGCAACTCATGCCATCTTGATAGTTTACCTTGATATTTTCTTCTAGTAACATATAGTTTTTAATAAACAAATACATTTCTGGCATTTTTCTCATCTTAAGGAAGGGTTTTAGCTTAAGACATGAAACACCCAGGAACAAATACATAAATACTAACATATGCAGTTATGTGGCCAGTTGAAGACAAAGGGATACGACTGAATGAAAATATAAATTGGTTGGCTTTATAATCTCAGAAGGATATCAGTTTGTGAATGGAAAGTATTCTAGTTATGCTTAGTGAGAGAGTTGCTGGGTAATGTCCATTTTGAGTCTTCACTGAGATAGCAGGTACATAGAAACCTATGCTGTCAGAATTGGATTTAAGAGCAAATAGTTTTACATTGAGGTAAACAAAGAAGGATTCAAGCAGCAGATGAGGCAAGAAAGATGCTCTGAAAGAAGATGCAGCAAGCTGACCACATGTGCATAATGGACAGACAGTAGCTCAGGTTGCTGGAGTCAGGCTCAATGCTGAAACACAGGAAAGTGAGGCCAAAAGGCAGGCGGGTCCAAAGTGAGACGTTTAAATAAGGGACAAGCATTTTAGTGCATCCATCACATTGCAGTATGTGGAATTTTGTAAGCAATCGTTTCAAATTGGGCAGTCTGGTATTTTGAGTACTTGAGGAAGAAAGCAGCAGAAAGTATTGGATATTCTGATAAAAGGCACGTTCTGTCAGCAAACGACAAGGATCAAGGAGGAAAGGCAGGCTGTGGTGTTCCAATCTGTGTGGTTTCTCTCCAACTCTCCCGACTGTATGAGATGTGGCAGCCAAGAGGGACCCGCGGAAGGCTTCTCATCGTTCCTATTCTCTTTAATCTGGGCCATTTGAACTGCAAGTAAGCGCCTGGTGTGGAAGCCCTCCCTGCGCAGTTCAAATGTGCGAGCCACCGCGTTGGAGAGGGGAAGCAGGTAAGGAATGTGGTGATGTGGTTTCATGATCCATCTGGCAGAGGTCTGTGATCTGCCTGTTGGAAAACCCACCTGTGGGCAGTGTCAGCACCCGAGGCTTTGAGCAGGGGACGGCCCTGATCAAAGTGGTTGAATCTGGCTTTCTAAGGGATGACATACAGGAAATACAGTTGAGGAGCTATTGCAGAAGTCTGAATAATAGGTGATAACGGCCTGGAAAAGAGAACGAAGCCATGAGATGGCAAGAAGGAAGGCAAACAATCTCACGAAAACTGTTGATATGGTTTAGCTGGTTACTGACAACATTACTCAATGGCCCTGATTTATAATTTGAACAAAACAGAGCCACACTTGACTCTTAAGTCAAATATGTATGTAGTTGTATTTCATCGAGTTATTAGCACCCCTGATCCTTTTTTTCCTTATCTATTCATAAGATGAGGGCATTTTGAATTATGCACTATCTTGAAACAGTGTAGACATTGGAAAGCCTATGCAATACTGTGTATTGGGTGTGCAAGAGAGTGATTACCATCATTTATTAAAATTATTTATTATTGTTATATTATTGTTTTTATTATTATTGGATTTGACAGGAAGATGAATTGGGGAAATGGGAAGTGAGTGATTGTCTGCAGTTAGAAATTAAAAAAAATTATTATGCCACAAAAAGAATGGGGAAGCAAGTAGTTCATTTGTATAATTTAAGTATATCGTATGCTAATTAGTAGTTCTCATAATTTGTATTTATTTGCTAGCTAACAAAGTTACAAACCAGACATATGTATTTTGAGAAGGATGTGACAAATGTATCCAAAGCAAAGAGGAAAAAGAATCTTCATGTTTGGGAGTATTGGGGTATTTGGAGATGCTTGCTGGAAGAGAGAACTTTTGATGTTAAGTCTGACTTTAGTGTGCTATCCAAGGTCACTTTATATGTTTTATTGAAGATATGAACGCGAGTTCCCTGAAGTAACTTTTGTTTCTATGTTGCACTTCTTCAAGTGGCCTGTAGGAGGTACCATTGAAGTGCAAGTTAACTTTGCAAGTTCAAAAAGCAGCTGTTAAAACTGTTATTGTTTAAGTAAATTATGCTGTGGTAGGTGTACTTTCTCGGTTTCATTATCAAGACAGGTCTTAACTGATACTCTTATAGTTTATAGTTTTTGCATGTAGTTCTCTTAGAAAAAACTTTGAAGAGTATCACTGTGTAGAATTTTCGTCTTTTTATCTTGGGGACAAATGGGAATTTCTCCACTGCTTCTTTTAAGATATCGTATTGTGTGCAATGAATTTTGTTAAAAGAGCAGGTTCTGAAAAATTCTGACAGCTTCTTCAGCAAAAGATCCAAGATTGTCAGCCATTGATGCAGAAACCTGAATGTGCTCTGACATCCCAGAATAGGCTTCTGGCAATGTCATGTCTTTCTTTTAGATGTTTGGATAAATCACACAGCTCAGAACTTGCATTGTACATTATGCCTAAGTTATAAACAAATGCTATTGAGATAAGGGTATCCTTATCCACTATTCTTTGTTCAGTGTATTGAGACTATCAGTGTGTCACTTGAAGGCATTCAGTTAACATTTCTTTGGGGTCTAAATGTGTGTTCCTAATGGATTTTATAGCTCTTTTATTTGGTCACCAGAGAGAGAACTCAGCATAATTAAGAATTTTAAGCAACCATATTTCTAACTAGTAAAAAAACACTGTAAAGTATTTGTAAAAAAAAAAAAAGTATGTGTGAAAAGAAACGTTTAGGTGGGTTTTGGGTCAGATCACACCAAAGAAGTTCACAACCAGAACCACATTATCCCTGTCACCTGAGAGTTTGGTGCATTATCAGAAGAGAAGAATTGAGGTTGTAGATGGAATGAAAGCTGCTAATCAAGTGTCTTAAGATGGAAAGATTACCCTGGGTGATCTAGGTAGATTCAGTGAATCACAAAGCCCTAAAACATGGCTGGGGACACGCAGGATTGTCAAAGTAATATCATGTGTGAAGCTGGCTTTGCTGGCCATTGTTGGCTTAGAAATGTATGAGTCCTGAGCAAGAAAGGCAAGAAATCAGATTCTCCTCCAGAACCTCACAAGGACCCCAACCCTGCTGACACCTTTGGCTCTGTGAAGCTCATTTCATACTTTTGAGTTACCTATTTATAAGAATATCTATTATATATCTGTCTTCAATATAGTATCTATTTATCATCTATTTATGTCTATCTATTCTCTATCATCTATCTATCTATCATCTATCTATCTATCTATCTATCTATCTATCTATCTATCTATCTATCTATCTATCTATCTATCATCTATCCACTTTATTGAGTCAGTCTTGCTTGTAGCCTAGCCCGGCCTCAAAATCTGGGCTTCCTGCATCAGCTTCCCAGAACTCTGGTATCACTGAAGTATATCCCAATATGCAGTACGTATAATTCTAATCCACTAAATTTGCAATAATTTGCTAGAGAAACAGTAAGAAACCTCTGAATTCTCTCAAATGTTAATCAACTACAAAATTAAAATTTCCCAAAATTAAAATTGTAATACATACTAATACTAGCTTTATCCATGACTTTGCATTTTAAACAGTAGCTTAGTTAAGATGTAACACTCCCCAGTTTTTCTTTTTCATTAATTTATTTTTCACTTAAAAACATGTAAGATATTTATGGATAATTTGTTTTTGCTTAATTTCACTAAATTTCACCTCTTCTCTATATTACAGTATTGTAATCTATAAAGCAATAGTATAGTAAGTGGTGAAAGTTAATATCACTTATAATTGTAAAATAATTTATTTCTGGCTCCCAAAAAACTGTACTCAATATACTGTTGAAATGAAATAGAAAACTAATATATTAAGTGTACTTTCAAGCATACCTAGCAATATTGTACATTGGTAACCTCATCTGATGAATATTGCTCAAAAATACTGAGATTACAGAAAAATTGTCTCTCTCATTATCATTCCATAACTACCACCTAGGCAAATGGGACATAGATGAACAAACTATGATATACTGGAATTGTAGCCTATGAACATTCAGCATAAATATTTTAGGTTGATCACTCTCAATGTGTTTTGAAATTATAAATTGATGAAACTGAAGAATTTTTTAAATTTAAAATAAGTAATTCTACATATTTAGGCATAAACAAATCAAAAAAACTTAAGAGAATACAATGGACTACTCCAACTGATCCAATTCCTACAATTGTCAGTTCATGGTCAATCATTTCATGTATTGCTCATCATCTTTCTCTTAATGCCTATTCTCTTTAACCAAATTCATATAATGGGTTCATCCATGAAGTCCCAATATATGACATGAAACTGGAAAGATTCTTTGTTTTAATCTAAATGCATCATCATGGCCACACTTTCAGAAGCTTAATAATAAATATTTTAAAATCATCATATTTCTATTTGTTTTGTGTTATTTTGCCACATCTTAATTGTAACCAGAATCCAAATAAAGTTCACACAGTATGAATATATAACATCTATTTAAGCTTCTTTTAATCTACACTCTATCTTTATCTCCTCCTTTTGTCATGTAATTTATTTGTTGAAGAAACTAGACTGTATGTCCTGGCTTCTTCCCCTCTTAGAATGAAGAATGCATCTTTGTTCTTCTGTCGCCTGTGATGCTTGTGAACAAATAATCAAAACTAGAGGCTGAAGGATTCAAGTTCCGGAGACCATTTACCCCAGCATTCATCCTTGTAAATGAGCAGCTTTGTGGAATAAAGATATAACCCCAGTGTCAAGCATGGCTCAGGACGGTTTAAAATATTTTAATTTTTCCATTCTTGAGAAATCTCTTGTGATGCCATTCATGACTAGAATAGAACATATCTCCTTTCAGAATAATGGAAAATGCCACATTAAGGGAGAAAAAAATTATTTTTTAAAAAGTGTTAAGGATTTTGCTTAAATTGGAGTTGAAAAGGGATAATTTAAATAATATCTTAATTTAAATAATAAAAGAAAACCTAAATATAGGCTTGTTCTTAGTTAAGAAGATTATATCTGATCCCAAGCTCAGGACTAAAGACCTCAGGTGAAGTAACATACATAAAGCAGAAACATATTGATAAAAATCTACAGCAGCTTATTTCCATTCCTTTCTACACACAAGGAATGATTCAAAGTTGCATCAATATCAGCTGGGGGAATTTCCATGCAACCTCATTTTACCAATGAAGAAGCTGAGAAAGTTCTGATGAGGGAGTGAGGAGTGTGGGGGTGAGAACATCAGATCAGGAAAGGGGATTCCAGAGCCTTCCTTTAACCTCTCAGCACAATTGTGCAATGATATGTTACTTGGAAGAAGGACTTACACATGTAGCTAATTATGAGCTTCACTCTTTTTATTTGTTTTTATGGATGTTGCCTATTAGTTTTATGCCTGAGTTTCATTGCCTTTCATTAAACTAGAGTGCAAACCCAATCCATTCAGGCTCATGCATTCAATTTGCCTTTGATTTTTCTGCATAGTCCAGGAAAAGGGGGTGCACTATGATTATGAAGAGAATATATATATTTGCATACTGATCATACACAGTAGTTCCTTTTGCTCCAGATATAAATTTTAGATTCCTTCTGCTCCTAAGTAATCTATATATTTTAGCAACTTAAGTAATGCCAAAATACATTTTCACTGTTTCTTTGTAATTTAAAAATTCTTTTACCATATTATTAAGCAAAAATTTTAATATATGCAACATAATTACTGAGATATAAGTTTATAGAAGTAGATTTGTGTTATAATTACTGCTTTCATATATGAGTACATACTATTCAACAAAAGGATTCACTGAGATCAATAGTAAGGTAACTAAAGGTGAAAAAAGTAAATTTTGGAAGTATGTTCTTCTTGTTCTAACATGCAATTCAGTAGGGAATTCATACTCATGCACATACATACATCTTCAGGCCCTTTGAGAGGCATTATACCTAGCAGAACACTCACAGCTTTGGAATCAAGTTATATATGGCAGTTGAATGTACAACTTCTTTTAAGTCTTGTGTTTTAAAGTACAAAATGTGTATTATTAATAGATATAATTATATATGGGTAAATTACTTGATTTATAGTGGTACCGAGTAAATTAGAGTTTTTGCACAATAAGAAAAATATTCCTCAAAAATATCCCTCAACATTTTACTTGGAATGTTTTGTGAGAAATTTTACTCTTCTTCCTAAATGTCCAAATTTCAAAGATAATGTGGAAGTGTGAAATTTAGTAATACTGGGCATGTTGTCTACAATGAACAGATAATGCAGTCAAATTCTTAGTAGACATTGTCATGAATGTGAGTATAAAATTTTTCTTTTTTTTGAGACTGAACATGAGTCTTGTGTTTACCAATAGCCTCCACATTTTCTTATTCATAAGATTATCATGATGATAAATGAGAAAATAACAATGATTTGCACATTATGACCACAGAAGAAATACTGGTTGACCTTTATGTTTTAGTGTCATTCAAATGTCCTAAGACTGAACTTTGAGAAGCCACAAGGCAAATTAATGGTGAAAAACAAATGCAAAATTTACTTTAAGAAGTAAGTAAATGAAAATATCCATGACTCCAGGAGATTGGAAGGAAGAAGGGAAGGCAATGGGTAAAGGGGAAGGAGGAAGGGGGTGAAAGAAAGGGGAAAAGGGGGTAGAGTGCAAGGGGGGACTGAGGAGGAGAGGAGGGAGGGAGAGGACAGGGGTATCTATTAAGCTTATATGATTGGGGTTAAAAAATAAAATGTGGGAGGAAAAAAGAAAATAAGACACACATACAAAAAAGAAAATATCCATGAATAAAGTTATTTGAGGTACAATAATGAACTTGCAAATTACTAAATAAAGTTTCTTCATTGTCATAGTTTGAAATCTTAGTTTTATCATATACAGGCTTATGTATAAGCTCACGTTTTTGATCTTCAGTTGTTTAGAAAGGTCATGGAACTTTTAAGGGGTGGGGCCTTGATTGAGGAAGACAGTCAAAGGGGTGGGCCTGGAGGTTGATTAGCTCTACCCTTCTTCCAGGAGAGGGCTAATCTTGCAGTTGGCAGTATTGCAGCTCTCAGTCTCCATGAAAGACATGACTTAGACCACTTACAGTTTCTGCCAGCCAAACATGCCTTTTCCACCATGAAGGACTGTATCTAAGCTGAATAAATCTCTCTTTCTCCCTTAAGTTACTTACATTTGTTGTCTCACAGCAACAGAGACATGTATCCAGCATAGAGATTGGTACCAGAGAAGAAGGGTATTACTCTGAGACTGTGAACCCAGTACCAGAAAGTTTTTGTGAAGTTGAGAGAAGTTCCTATGATCATTGCTGAGATGTGGATAGTGTGCCTTTGCAACAAATATGGAGATCTTGGTGACTTTGTTCTGGGAAAGCCTTTACATCTTGGAGACAAGGTTGAAAGGGACATTCTAGTGAGAACTTGGAAGAGACAGAAGCTGTTAGGGACTAGAGCAGTGGAAGTCAACCTTGGTCCAGAGGGGAACACAGAGTGTGTTTGGAACTGTATGAGGGGCAAATGAAGTCATGTGTTGGCAGAAGGTTTGATTAAGTTTTGTCCTCCTCCTCTAAGCTTGCCTGAAGCTAAATTTGAGTGCTTAGTGGGAGACGTTTCAAGGCAGTTTAGTCTTGAAAGTGTGGCATGACTGGTTTTTAGTGTTTTTTTTTGTTCAGAGTTATAAAGAAAAAGACCAAAGAATCAAACAGAAAGAGACAAAACCTGTGAAGCTTGAGAAAAAAGTGAGAGACATTCTAAAGAGAATGTAGACAATAAAATGGAAGCTATTGTTAGATATTAGCACCATAAGTAAATCAAAGCCTGGTCTCCATTTGGATAATAGAAGAGGCTGCACCCTGAGGGTAAGATCCTCTGAGAAGGCACTACCCTATAAGAATTCAAATCCTTTTGAAAGGAAATTGCTAAAGAGCAGAATGCCAAAAGAATTTTCTGCTTCTGCTCAACTAAAGCAACAGCTCAAGAGAAATTCTGAGAATCAACAAGGAGAAGTTGAATCAACTGTGATTCAATGAGGCCAATCTCCACCTGGAGGTTATAGCAGATCTTGGCAAAATCATCCATGTGTCCTGGTTTTAGAGGCATCAAAGATGAATGAGGGAGGAGGTCATGGATGCCTTCTCCAAGGTTTCAGAGAATGGTAGATGTCAGGTAGTGTGTGGCAGAAAGCCTGCAGAGGCCCAAGAAGGGCATTTTGTGCTGTGGAGCTAAAGCCTGGTTTGCCTTTGAGAAGTAGAGATGTTACAGATGTCAGAGCCAACATGAGACATCTGACAAGGAGAGTTGTATACCTGGGAAGAGCCAGCCCGATAAAGTGATGTATTCTATCGGCAGCTTCATTGAAGGGATGGAAGCAAAGCCTTTTGGAATACATGATTTCAATGAGAGGTTCAGCTCTTGGACATAGAGTTGGACATGGACAGTGGAGTTTGTCCTCCTGTTTTCAGTCATGTTATGGACTGATCATTCCTAGATATGTCATCATTCCTCCATTTTAGAATGGGAATGTTTATTCTGTGCCACTGTGTGTTGGAAGTATGTAACTTGATTTTACAGGAGGATTTGGGTCTTTTGACTTTTGGACTATGTTGGAGCTACTGATGTAGTCTAATGAAGACTTTAAACAGTAGACTGAGTATGGTTTACATAATGAGATTACAATGAATCGGGGGTGGGCAAGGGATGGGAATGTAATGGTGTGAAATGTGAGTTTTCTCCACAGATTCATGTAGTTGAATCTTTAGTTGGTGGAAAGATCATTATATCTTTAAGAAGTGAAGCCTTGATAGGGGAAGGCAGTCACAGGGGGTGGGGCTTGAGATTGATTAGTCCCACCCTACTTCCAGGAGAAATCTGCTCTTTCAGTTGGCAGTTTTGGAAGTCTCAGCCTCCAGAAAGAAGTGACTTAGGTCACTGCCAACTTCTGCCAGCCAGCCACACCTTTCCCAACATAACGGACAGCATCTCCCCTCTGGAACCATAAGCTGAATAAATCTCACTTTTCTCCCCTTAAATTGTTTGACCCTCAGTGGTATCTCACAGCAGCAAAAAGAGTATCTGATACATTCGTCAAAGATTCTTCAGCAATTTAGATGAATTAAGGATATTTATCCTTGTTTTTGAATGAGGAAGTTAAAGAGAAGCAAAGTCAAAGATCACACACTTGTATAATGTTAGAATAAGAGTGGCTTAAGACTTTGAATAATGGTATTTTGAATCCTCAATTTACTACCATAAATTTTCCTGTTTTGGGGTAGAAAAGAGTCAAGGTAATTTTTTTAAGTGTTGATTGATAATATGTTCAATTACATTTGGAAATAGTATTTTGAATGGTGAGAAAAGATGCTGAAAAGGTGAAACAAGAGTTTCTTTCTTATATGTTTTATCACTGCCATTAATGGGAAGAAAGTAATCATTTGAAACCTACATATAAAGGTTATCTTGACATAGTGTTTTGTTTTACTTATGAATTGCTTTAATTAACCATTTAAAGTATATTTGATGTTTTATTCTAAATTAATTCACTGTTCTATAAATTATAAGAACTTTGTGACATTTTCTGAAATGAGAAACAATGAAAGAAATTTCTGGCACATAGAATATGTTAGGTTGCAAAAGTTAGATTATCAAAAAATTCAAATTATACTGAAGAAAATACTGAAGCAGGAAAAGAATGCAGGATGGCAGGAAATGAAAATTAATGAAAAAAATTCAGAATGCTTAACTTTTATTTAATCGGTCAAATACATTTTCCAAATATACCTACTTGTACCTAACATCTGCCTATAACACTTTTGCTTCATATATTTTTTTACTAGACCGATAGAGTTCATGATGAACTTAGTAAACCTGTTCTGATCACAAGTGACATTATTTAGAAGCATGAAGCAAAATTAGGAGTCAGGACATGTTCTGGTGAAGAACATGGGTTTTTCAAGTCTGCTTGGTTTGGTTTCTGGGTCTGCTTTTTATAATTATGCACTATTAGATAACTGAATTTTTTAAATCTTCAAATCTTAGTTTTCTTATATATCTAAATCACTAATAAAAAAGTAAGTCACTTAGTGCCATAACTTAAAGAAAGAACTTAAGTGCCTAATCTATATTAATAATCAAATAGAAATGCTATAATATGTTTCATTTTCATCTCAAGTTTTTTGTGGTCAAGAACACAAACACAGAAAATACAAGCACATTTAAGAATGATTTACTTGCACAGATGGTAACTTTCCTAGGAAATTATGAATCTGAGTGTGAGCTTTCCTGTATACCTTAGTTTTTGGTTTTAATTTCTTGCTTTTGGAAATTTTGCAAGTAATATCACTTATTCATCAGACTTTTGAGCATTCTGCTAAATATACTGGCCTTACTTGCATTAATATTTTATACCATTTCTTTTGGTTCTTTCAGGTAATGTAGTCCACTATTCTCTTGGGTAGTTTTTATATATTTCATTCTCTTGAGGATCTGCTCTGGGGATAAAGGATAACTTCAGTTTGTACAGCCAGAAAACTAAAAGCTTATTCCACATACTAACTAGAGCTGTGCTTCTTAGCCCAGAAGACTGCTTCATAGCCCTACAAGCTTCTTCCTCTCCATGTGCTTCAGGCAGAGAAAGAGGAACCATGGACTACTCTTTCCATGCATCCTGAGAGTCTGAGGCAAAGCAGAGGTAGAACAAATTTTAATTCTACACATTATGCTTCATAGTTATTTTTGGCTTCATGATCTGATACCCCTTCTAACTTTCGAGGCCAAATGGACATGAACATTTCTAACTAGACTCTTCAAATATTTGAACCATCACTTTCTTAAGCTGCACTCAGAGCAGGTGTGACACCAAAGAATAGCAGTAGCTTTTCCAGCTTGGAGACTGTTGCAGTTCACCTACATGGTTGCTGATAAATCACCATCAAATGGCTTAAGCAAACAAAGGGTTTATTTTCTCTTACAATTTCCTGGTTACAGTTCGTAGTCCAACTTGATGGGAGAGCATGCACCAATACCAAGGCCAAGGGAACTGGCTACCATCACCACATAACAGCTAAATGACGGACAGTCCTTACTTGCCAGACCAGCATGTCTAGCCAAGTGTACACAAGGATGCCAATTTCCTAAACCAGATCTCTGTACTTTATTCACCTTTTCAGGGCCTAGTCCCACCACCATGGGCTGGGTCTGCCCAATCAACTAGACAATCTCTTACAGGTTTGCTCTGGGCTTAACTCAAGTACTAATTTTCTACAGATGTGGCCAGAGTTCAAACCCTCAACCATCAAGTTGATACCTGCACATGACCATGACAGTAATCATCCAAACAAAACCACCATTTGTGTAGACAGCCATGGTTTCCCTTAAGTCCTATGCTTGACTTCCTCTGCAATGTGCTTAACAGATAATTCACCCTTCTGTCCAGCAATAGTTTAGATCTTAACTGTTGTCTTAGAAAGTTCAATGTATTTAAAACTTAGTCCCTAGTGGCATTAATGGGGGATCATGGAACTTGAAGAGATGAGGTAATGTCTAATGGTATTTCTTAGCTTACTGTGTGGTGAACTCAGAGGGATTTTGGGACCCTGGCTCTTCTCCCCATCTTCAGTTTCTGGCCATGATGTACAGCTTCCTATGCCATACCACCACTACCAAAGCATATCACCCCACCGTCAGCTACCAAACAACAGGACAATTGACAATGACTTAAACTTCCACAGATTTCCTCTTGTTATTGTATTATCCCAGCTATTTTGTCTCAGTGACGAAAGGCCTGCTAAGTTAGCTACAGAGTAGAGGTTGTAAACATACTTTACAAAGCAGGATGCAATTAATTTCCTTTCTCAAGTGTTCTGTTGTGTAGTCATGGAAATCGAGGTTTCATTCATCCTGTAGTGATTGAACTGGGTCTGCATCAACCTTGATAGATTTGACAAAAATAAAAATTGGCTTCTGCGTGCCTTGCCCACTGAGCTTTGGGAATGAATGACCAATTGTAAGACATATGAAAATTCATTACAATATTTCATCAAATATAAAGTTTAATGTTTAGCCCTATCCCCTGAGTTAGAGATGATTGATACCTTAATTTTAGAGTAAGGAAACAGGAATCTTCTGGAAGTGCAGGGGCCTGACTCATGTTACATAGTTGATAGTTGACTTTGCTGGGATTGGGAATCATGTCCATTATTCTCCAGAAAACCAATCTCACATTTACACTACGGCACTTCACTGCAACCAGTAAATCTGTTTCATATCTATCATTTTAATTTTTTAGCAAAAATCTATAGAATTGAAAAATTATCTTCAGTAGGCCTATGATTTAATCGGATTCCGTTGGTTAAAATACAAGTTATAAATCTTAAATTATGAGTATTATACAAGTAAACATACACCGTCTGATAGATTTCCACTTATATATTATTTATAGACTCAATTTTAAAGAGAGTGGCAATGGCCATAAAACAGAGAAAGCAAATAGCTGTGGGTAGGGCGGGTTCGCCTCTGTATTTGATAAGGGAGAGGTCAGTTGTTGCTACCCATCACTGAGCTCTTTGGTTTTAAAGAAATGAAACTGATCATCTTGTTATAAATGCCTGAAAAATAAGCATCTACTTAAAAATAATTTCTTCCACTGACCCCACAGTTGGCATTAAGCTAGAAAAAAAAGAAAGATAACGATAATCAGATCCACAGAAAGAAAAAGTGTGTCACTTGGATGGCAAGAAGCATTCCATTTGTATTCCATTTGGACTCCGGTGAGTGAAGGATGACTTTTACAGAAGGTATTTAGAAGCATCTCACATTCTTGTTGCATTTTTCTATTATGCAGTTGACATGGGTATTTTAAGCTTCCTGGTGTTTGGGTCTCTAAGGAGAAGTTCCGGAAGAGAATCCCAGTTCCACGAGGAGCCAGTTGACATGGAGTATTGGCAGCACCTGCATTAGGCTGCCAGTCAATGTTAGGACAGTTTAAGTTTATACAGGTCAATGAGACTGATATGAGGCTCTCAGAGTTCATGGGCTGAACTTAAAGGTTCAATACTGTCTAAGTTTCATATTCTATTATTTAAGAAAGATGTGATCCAAAGTCATTTAGGGGAATCAGGAGGTTTATTCACGCTCATGATTACAGGTATAGTTGATCATGATGACAGGAGATCTGTCAGCAGAAGTTGAGAGAACTGGACATGTCCTAGTCATAGGATGAGAAGGAGGAGCAGGACCAGTGTGTACCTTCTAGTTTGCCAGCCTTCCAGCCTGCCAAATTTCAACCAGTTATATCTATCTATCTTTTCCCATCTGCTTAAGGAATAATCCAACTCACATGGGGTGGGTATCCTGCCTCATGGTCTGCTTTAACTAAATAAAACCTAATAGGTAGCACCAAAGACTCAGTTCTATACTGTCAAGTTGATACCTGAACATAGCTGACACAAATAAGGGGAAATTTAGAACAGATGCATATATGGGTTGGCCATAAGTGTTTTGCTGAGAGGATGCATCAAAGATATATAGGTTTTTAGACAGAAAAGTACTTTGTAAATATCTTTATACTGAGAAATAAAAATCTTTGACAGAGGGGTAATAGCTAGGATATTTAAAGGACTCAAAAGCCTAAACAGCAATTAAATGAATAACCCAATTAAAAATGAATTTGAAATAGTTAGTTCTCAAAAGGAGAAATACAAACAGCCATTAGGTATTTTTAAAGGTATTCTGTATCCTTGGTCATAAGGGAAGGACAAATATTTTGCTACTTTGAGATTCCATTATATCTCACTATGAATGGCCATCAAGAAAACAAATTATGATAAATTTTGGTGAGAACATATGGAAAGAAGAAATGTATACACTGTTGGTAGAGGGTAAGCTGGCAGAGTTACTAAGGAGATCAGTGTGGAGGTTTCTCAAAACGCTAAAATAAAACGACCATATGATCTTGCTATATATACTTCTCTTCTAGATCTGCCCAAAGGACCCCATACCATATCACAGAGGTTCTTGCATAATCATGTTCTTTGATTCCTTTTTCACAATGCTATGATACAGACTCAATCTAAATGGCCAATAACTGATGAATGGGTAGGTAATGAAAATGTGGAACATTCATATATTGAATTTTATTCAGCACTAGAAAATAAATGAAATTGTGAAATTTGCAGGGAAATTATCTGAGTAAAGTGATTTGGCCCAGGAAAACAAATGTTGCATATGCTTTCTCTTATGGGAATCCTAAATGTTGCAGTTACTCTGAAAGTTGCTGTCAATTTCATAGCCAGCCAATTCATAAACAATTTAGGGGAGGGAAGGGTTTTAATCTGGCTTATAATTGTCTGGTTACAGTTGTTAGTCCAGCATGGCAGGAAGGTC
The DNA here is from genome assembly GCA_023101885.1 of Typhlomys cinereus. Lineage (NCBI taxonomy): Eukaryota > Metazoa > Chordata > Mammalia > Rodentia > Platacanthomyidae > Typhlomys > Typhlomys cinereus. The sequence goes on from JALPQD010000168.1 coordinate 1,823,327, forward strand.
ATAACAACATCAGGGGTCAAGGGAACTGTCCAACCCTATCCACAGGACGGCTGAGAGAGGGCAAACCTTCCTTTCCCTACAGCATGCTTGTCCGAGTTGCTGAAGAATGCCAACTTACTTAACCAGCTCCCTCCATTTTATCTGCATGCCCAGAGATGAGTCTTTGCTATCCTTTATACATACAATCTCCTATAAGCTGTCTTAGGGCCTAATTCAACTGCTAATTATTTACAAATTGCCAACTTGACACAAGTACTTATCTATCACACTATATTAGAAGCTTTAGATTTCTGTTCTTAAATGAAGTGAGTAACTATAGAAGCCAGAGAGTAAGAAAGGAGTCATGAGGTGAAGACAGTAGAAGAAAATTGAAGGGAGGGATAGTAACGCACTTGTTATACACCAATATAGTTGACAATACAAAGGGTAGCAATGTTTAAGCAGATGCAGTAGGAGATGAAGGAGAGGCAGGATAAAGAAAGTCAACCAAAATTAGGGAGGAATGTATGAAAAGGTCATATCTATCTGTCTGTCTATCTATCTATCTATCTATCTATCTATCTATCTATCTATCTATCTATCTATTTATCTGTCATCAACTGTCTATCTTATATCTGGCTGCCTATCTTCTATTCTTGTATCTTATATGCTGTGTTTTTATTGTGGAAGCAGACTATGTGTGAAAAATGGTCGAATGTTGTGTTTTCTCCTTTGCTACTTGAATAATTCTTTTGAAATGGGAGCCCTTGCTTTTAGTAAGATTTATCAGGTTAAAAAAAGATTGAGTTTAATATTTGAAGATGGAGTAAACCTCCTGCTGTGTTTGAAGCATTTGAAAGCCTGCTGCAAAGTGGTATTTTAAAGACAGCTTAAATTCAACTTGCAATATCCATATCTAATTGTTAGAGGATGCGTTGTTCTGTTAATAAGAACAGAATCTCAATATTATTATGTTGGCTTTTACAGGCACATTTAGACCTTTATCAAAGGACACTGTTCTTATAAATGTGTTGCTAAACATTTATACAGGCTTTTAAAAATATGAATTGCCATTTTTCATTTAGATAAGATATTCTTGAACTGATATTTTATCTTCCTATTCATGACTAGTTCTGAGTGCATGCTACCTATGTTAAAATTAAAAATACCAGTGGAAACACAATAATGTTTTCAAAAATGCTACTTCTAAAATATGATGAAAAGACTTACTGAAGTCTAAACATTGTAGTAAGTGGACTTTTTAATAGAATGGAGATATTGATTGACAGTTTTTCTTTGTGTTTCATCTGTTTTGTATGTCCAGAGGGTCTGTATACCTCCTATATGACTAAAAAATAAGAGTCTTTTGTTAAAATGCTACTTTTGTCTGGGGAAGGAAAAAAAACCTGACTGTGCATGCAGTCATTATTAATCATTAATAGCATGACAGAAAAGTTGACTGCAGAGGGAAAAATCAAGTCAGTTTTATTATTCATTAAGACATTCCTGAAGGAGCTAACTCTCATAGAAAGAACAGACAGTAGAATTATAATATTTCACAGTTATGATGTGAAATATGACCAGTGCTAAGCTGTCTTGCCTTTGTCTAATCAGATTTTGCCAATGATTTATGCTAATTAAAGTGATACTCTTACATCTATTATGATCATCATTCAGACTTGGTTGTTGTGTTATTTTTGCATCCTAAAATGTTAATAATTTTATCTCTTCAAGAGAAAAACATTAAATAGTATTCTAGAATATAGTAGACTATTACAATCATCAAAATAGTGTATGATAACTTAGGAGTGTCCCACATTTGAGCTGAGTGTGGTTTCAATTTAGACTGGAGAGTTTTTGACCATAACCTTGGCTCCTCAAGTGAATATTGCCCATAGTATTGGCATAGGCATATGATTTTTTTCACTTGAACTCTATTCATGGCGTGCGCTCACGTTAGCTCATGTTTACTGAAGAGGGAGCCTGAGGAGGTTGTTTGTTCTTGGCCTTACATCAAATAATAGTGATTTTTGTTCTAGTGAGAACATAGCAACTGGTGAAATCCCAATGCCTGCTTAATATTAGGACTAGAGTATTTAACTTTCATAAATTATTTTCTTCAGACTATCTTTTCTTCTAATTAAATGGGAAAGCAAAGGTTATGTAATATGCTTTTCCTTAGGATGTTTCAAGGAATTTTATTATCTCTTAATCTTTTCAGTATTTCCTTTTCAATATTTCTATCAGTAAAATAAATAGTCAAAATAATCGTCCATTTCTCCCCAAACTAAATCATTATTTATGTATCCTCTTTCATTTCATTGGACGATTTTACTAGCTTCTAACAAGTAACCTATTCTTCTTTCGGTTTACCATTTTCCCTTCACTCCTTCTTGGTCAAATTAGTTGAAAATCAGTTTACGTTCAGCTTCTTGAATTCATAAACTTGGTACAATCTGCCTCATTTCCTATGTCTGTAATAGGTAATAATCCCCCCACCCCCATTTTCTATTGAGCATTTCTAAAAGAAAAACCAACATTCCAGATTGGTTCAGGTAAAAGCTTGACTAAATTGACAGGATTAGCCAGCAATATTGATTAGCTGGGAAAAACCTCTGGGTGTGTCTTTAAGGATGTTTCCAGAGAGGTGAAACTGAAGTGGAAAGACTCACCCTGAATGTGAGCAGAGGCCATTTAATGTGTTGGAGTTCTGCATTGAATAAAAAAGGAGAAAGGAAGTAGAGTACAGAGACATTATCCATCTCTAACTCCTGACTTTAGATGCAAGGTGATTTGTTGCCCCATATTCCTCTAACCGTTCTTCCCTCATCCCAATGGACTGCACCCTCCAACTGTGAACAAAAGTAACCCTTCCTTGTTGCTTTTGTCAGGGTTTTGTCAACAGGTAAAGCAACTAACATGGGTAGATTCTGAAAAACGCACTCTAGTTACTTAGTCAATAACACCAGTTCCAGGATCAGTTAGGGTGACAACTTGCCAGAAATGACGGAGCACAGAGTACGGCAGGGGTGAAGAACTCAATGGGGAATTTAGGAGTTAGGACTACAAGATGCTCCGTAACTGCTTATGAGTTTAGAAACGTCTCACTTTTATCTATCTTTTTAAATTTCATTTATTGATTTATTTTTGCGTGCGTGCACGTGCACGTGTGCATGCGTGTGTGTGTGTGTGTGTGTGTGTATCAGAGAGCACTATGTGTTCCTGTGGAGGACCAAAGGTGACTTCGGAAATCATCTTGGATTGCCCTACCTCCTTCTTGCTTCTCTCTGGGATTTCCCAGACTCTGCCCACCAGGGCTGGAAGTGTGGTCCATGGCTGTTTCGCTTTTTACGTGGGACCTGGGATCCAAAACTCAAGAGCTTCTGCTTGTGAGACTGAGTCTTAACCCCTGAGCCATCTCTCCAGCCCATAGAAAGTTCTCACTTTTAAAATGGAATGTAAATAATTACACTGTTATCCTCTCAGGTTAGAATTTACTGAAGAATTTTTGAATAAACCATTTGGAAGGAAATTGTACTATACAGAATGAAGTGCTGAGTCTCAGACTCCAACCTCATGCTTTCTTTGTCCTTAACCAAAAAACAGAAACAACAAGAAGAAGGAACCATCTTGCTACTATGGGAAGGAAGTGAATTTTAAAGCCAGAGTGCAGAACCATTGTTTTATAGCTTATATAATTAATGTAGGCCATAAATCCCAACTTTATATTGGAAGTACTACATAAGTAAACCCAGCCCATATTTCTTCTTAACACACATTCATTTCAGATAGCAAGAAAAAAATAATTCCTTTTATAAGCCCTGAGAATTTAATTTGAATTTGAGAATTAGTTTAGTTCTATGCAGTGCATGGAGGTACTCATAAAGTTAACACTTGTCTTTAAATAATATTTCTCCTAACCAAAGAATGAACAGATTTGCACAGGCAAGTCATGTTATATAAATTTTATTGAATATAATCCTTGATATTTTCTCAATTATTGCAACATGTTCTCACTGGCTTTGTTGTTCCTGATCAGTGATTTTTTTCAAAGTCTTGCTTAAGGAACTATTGAGTGATTATTTTGCTTCCCGTACTACTGCAAAAGGTACAAATGGGGAACATGGGTGGGAGACATCTATTTTTTTATAACACATTTTTTATTATTATTTCAGCTCATACAAACTTAATAGGTACACCAGTTCCCTCCCTCCCTCCCTCCTCCTCCCCCCGAAGCCCCTGCTCCCCCTCCCCTCACCCCTCTCGCTCCATCCCCCCCCACCCCCGTGCCTCCCACCCCAATTCCCAGAGTCCTTTCTTGTGCATGCCTGACTCTCCTCTGGGCCTCCTCTCCGATGACATACAAGGACCCAGTGGCATTTCCCTGAACCCTTTCCCGTGTTCCCCTTAAGCATAGGAACACTACTGTGGCTGTCAATCCCTTGCCTCCAAGGATCTTGGTGCCTTTAGCAGATGCTAGACTTTGTGAGGTCAATAGTGTATTGGACATTGCGCCGGGCATGCAATGTCCAATTATGATTGCTTCGGCCCTAACTTGTGTGGAGTATCTTGCAAATCATTGCTCCTCCAATCCTTTTGCTCTTACACTCTTACCGCCCCTCTTCCGCAAATGTCCCTGAACTTCAGGATGGGGAGAGATTTGTCTGGCCTAGTTCTAGGTGGTTGATATAGAGTCTCTGAAGTTCTGAATAGTGGTTTGTTGATTTTCTTTTGCAGTTTTGTTGCTCCTGCAATGCCCTTCACTCCATCGTGATGGGCACTGTATGTCACCCCCTGGCCAGAGCACATTCAAGGGTAGATGTAATACTTATACCCAAAAGTGGAATCGCAGGGTCATATGGCATTTGGCAATGGGAGGGGTCAATCACCCATTTGCAAAATGGTTACTTTTTAATCTGCCGGACTATATGCCCTCTCCTTCTGTGAGTTCATACCCCCTTAGTTGTAAATGATAAGGAACGAATGTCTGTGAACTTAACTAGGTGTCACATTACTTTCTTGTAGTCCTTGATGGAGGCCTATTTTCTCTATTGTAACATGGTCACTTCTCTCCTTGTTTCTGGTGTGGCCCTCCAACCCCATCCCTCCTGTTCATAATCCTTGCAATTACTGTAGGTAATACATAGATTTACCTATGAGTGTCTTAAGATGGGCTGGGTGGGTTTGGTAATAGGAGCCACCTATTAGGGAGTATATATGGCGCTTAATTTTCTGGGTCTGGGATACTTCACTTAATATAATGGTTTCTAATGACATCCATTTCCCGGCAAATTCCAGTAATTCATCATTTTTGATGGCTGAGTAGTACTCCATTGTGTAGATGTACCACATTTTCCTTATCCACTTGTTAACTGTTGGACATTTGGGTTGATTCCATGTCTTTGCTATTGTAAACAGTGCTGCTATGAACATGGTTGTGCTTGTGCTATCGAGGCGAACCTCTGCTGTATGGGGGGTTATACCCAAAAGTGGAATCGCAGGGTCATATGGCATTTCAATCTTTAATTTCTTTAAGAATCTCCAGATGGCTCGCCAGAGTGGCTGTATGAGCCTGCGTTCCCACCAGCAATGTAGGAGAGTTCCCCTCTCTCCACATCCTCTCCAGCATTTGTTGTTGTTTGTATTGTGGATTTTTGCCATCCTGACCCGGGTGAGATGATATCTCAGGTAAGTTTTGATTTGCATTTCCCTGATGGCTAAAGAAGTGGAGCATTTTTTAAGATATTTGTTAGACATTTTAATGTCATCCCTGGTAAAATTTCTTTTAAGTTCCAGGGCCCATTTTTTAATTGGGCCATTGGTTTCCTTGGTGTTTAGTTTTCTAAGTTCTTTGTGCACTCTGGATAGTAGAGCTCTATCAGATATGTGGTTAGTGAAGATTTTCTCCCATTCTGTGGGTTGCCTTTGAGCTCGTGTTACAATCTCTTTATCTGAACAGAAGCTCTTTAATTTCACAAGATCTCAACTGTTGAGAGTGAGAGACATCTATTTTGTCCTTTCTCTTAGCATCACAGTTCCAGAAGTGACTCCTTTCTTCCACAGTTTGGCTGTTTAGTTTTTTTTTTAATACATTTTTTATTATTATTTCAGCTCATACAAACTTAATAGGTACACCAGTTCCCTCCCTCCCTCCTCCTCCCCCCGAACCCCCTGCTCCCCCTCCCCTCACCCCTCCCGCCCCATCTCCCCGTGCCTCCCGCCCCAATTCCAAGAGTCCTTTCTTGTGCATGCCTGACTCTCCTCTGGGCCCTCTTCTCCGATGACGTACAAGGACCCAGTGGCATTTCCCTGAACCCTTTCCTGTGTTCCCCTTAAGCATAGGAACACTACTGTGGCTGTCAATCCCTTGCCTCCAAGGATCTTGGTGCCTTTAGCAGATGCTAGACTTTGTGAGGTCAATAGTGTGTTGGACATTGCGCCGGGCATGCAATGTCCAATTATGATTGCTTCGGCCCTAACTAGAACTAGGCCAGACTAATCTCTCCCCATCCTGAAGCTCAGGGACATTTGCAGAAGAGGGGGTGGTAAGAGTGTAAGAGGATGGGAGGAGCAATGATTGGCTGTTTAGTTTTCAAGTTTGTTTATTTTAGTTTGAGATAGGGTCTTGCTATGTACACTGGATGGCTTCAAATTCACAATCTTTTGCCTCAGACTCCCATGAGGCCTACATGATACAGGGTGATTTTTGGTATTTGTTTTCTTTGAGCTAAAGACTTTCTTTAAAATTGTACAAGTTGGATGCAGGTGTTAATTTGACAATTGAGCGTTGAGTTTGTAAGCACCTCTGTAAAGAATCTTGAGCAAGTATGTGGAAAACTAATTGATGCGAGAAGACCCAATTTGGTGTGTGACGCTATTCTCTGTCCAGGTATTTAAGATGGAGAGAGAGAGAGAGCGAGCTAGTTGGAAATTGGTAGACTGGCAAGTTGAAAAGCACATCTCTCTCTCAGCATTCCTGTAGATATGGTGTGGTAGTTCCCTTGGTTCCCATATTGGTATGATCTCTCATGCCATCATAATGAGCTTCTGTAAGAGAAGGTGAGTCAGCAAGCACCTGACTCTCCTAAATTGATCATGTCTAAGCTGACGTCAAATTCACTATCTAGAGTAAGACTGTCTCAAGCTCACACTTCTCTGGCTTTGATTTCTTTGTGCTAGAATTTGAAGTATGTGCCACCATAAGCACTCCGCTCTAGGAATTCCTCATGACCCGCCCTCTCTGTGGGGAGGCTTCCTATTGTCACATCTTCTTTTGTCTCCTTTTGCATGATATCAAAGAAGACTATATGGCTCTCTTTTTTCAGTTCCGACAATCATGATTAAATAATTATTCCTGCAATCATTTCTTTCCTGTGTCTTCTATTACAAACATCTGAAGCACATATATAGATTCTCCAGCGTCTAGCTGTGCTTGGAACATAGCTATTCCAAAATATTTGTGGACTGCATGCATGATTAAATGAATTAATGGATGGTATCATTGACTGGGAAAAGAGCAGGTGGAGAGAAAAAGTAAGACATGCCAAAGCTTTCCCGTGTTTCTCATGTAAACAGCTAAGGAAAGCAAAAGGAAAGGTGAAGATCATCTCTATTTTATGGAAATTCCTGAGGCAGAATTGCCCATAAAAATAAAATAAATAAATAAATACCATATCAGAACATCAAAGTTAGAGTTAACATAGCAGTGGTGTGTCTTGTGTGATCTTCCATGAGTTCCTTGTTTCTTTTACCTTTCTGTCCTACTTTGCAATATTTTTGATCTCTTATATAATCACACTAACCATGTATTATTTTTAAAACTGAAATATTATACATACATTTTGCTTATAACTTTTGCCTTCCATAAGAATATTAATGCTAGGAGACAAAAAAGGCTCTATTTTTTTGAGAGAAGGGGGGAGAGAAAGGACAAACATACATGTACTATGTGGCTTCACGCGGTTTGCAAGCAGCATCTGTACCCACTGAGTCATCTCACTGGCCTCTCAATCTGTCTCCTTGAATGCAAATCAGAAGCAATGCAACTATTTTCACATGCAAAAGAATGCACTGGTAACTGTCTGATCTCTAACATTTTCTCCTAATACTGCAAATTCAAAACACATACTTATGTTGCTTCACAAGTTGAAACAAGTATTTTGCTTCAAAAAATATAGTTAGCCGTTTTTCCAAATTCTAACATCTCTTCCCTTCCTGTGTCTAATTGCAAGCCAATACTGTATATTTAATTTATTTTTTTAGCATAACTTGCTACTGCCTGTGTAATTTCTTTGTTAGTGAACATAAATTTGGCTCTGCTGCAATAGCAAGCCATCTCTAAATAACAGGAGCTTGCCTCTCCAAATTTTATTCCCACATCATAAAAATTTGAGACAGAATGTGTGTAGAATTTTGAAATAGCACCTCAAACATAATTATAAATTGAAGGAAACATATGTTTACTTACGGCTCTAAGATTTTCCCATTAATGTGAAGGTAAAGGATAACTTTTGCACTGAGAGTTGCAAGCAAAACTTAGATATTCAAGAAATCAAATAAGCTTTGGATATTCCTTTGACTCAGGGGTATGATTAATTTCCCCCTTTTCTTCCCTGAGACATAACTGGGCTGATTTGTAGTAGATTAGGTTCTCGGAGGACATTCTTACAGGGAGGAACAGTCTATCAGTTTTAGTTGGATTGAAGTATATTCATATTGAAAGATAGTTTCCCCTTCCCTACATCAGTGTTCTCATCCAATACTGTTCATTTGATTTGCATACTGATGAAGTCACAAGAAAGGAAGAAATGAGGGGAGAAGCTAACATTATACTGAGTTGCCTAAGAAAAAATAGTGAAATCCCTGACCATCATTCAGGGTCCTTTATGTGTGTAGTCTTTTTGTGTGTAAAATGCACTTTTCTCCAGGAAATCTCTGATTGTTTCATTTGAAATATAAAGCTTATAATTATAGTTGTATCTGTTATAGTACCTGCTTTCTTTTATACATTATAGCTGTAAGGTTCATTCATATATTAATATATTCAACAAGAAGTTACTGAGAAAAAGGTTCTATAGTGAACTTAAGCATTAAGCCAAGAGGATGCTGGGATATACAGACTGGGATAATAAGCTTGGTCCTTGTCACTCACAGACTCTGAAACACACCTTAGGTTCAGCCTAACGTTAAAGTTCACATTCAAACCTTAACACTCTGCTTACTTTCACAGTACATATTCCTGACACATTGCACACTGATTGAATATTTGCACGTGTTAAAGTCAATATGGCATCAATTTAAAGTTTATAGTAGATAGACGAGTATATTGTCTGAGAGGTGCTGCTCTGAAGAATTCCATGGACAGCATATGAGAAAATTAACCAGGGAGGAGACTTAAAATGCCAACTGTAGTCATGTGAGAAAAGGACATTGTGGTAAGAAATAGGTGTGCCTGCTCTCTGCCATCCATCCCTTTCCTCCTTTCTCTCTCCTTTCTTTCTTCTTTCTTCTAACAACTCTGGGTCTTTGCATGTCACAGGCTTGATCTTCATGTTAGAAAGAAACATTTTGATCCTCAACATTCTGAAGACTTCTAAGATGCAGCTGTAGTGTGTTTATTCACTTAAAGGTCCCAAAATGCCAATCTGATTCCATTTGAAAACACCGAAAGTCTTACAGAACTATTTTACAGTGCTGCAATATCCCTCTAGGGTTTCCAACTCAATTCCTTTAGTGTTGTGATGCAAATATTAAAGCAAGATGTGAAAATCAGCAAAATAAATGGTGAGTAAAATATCACCCAATTTCAGTTTCAAAAGCATCCATTTTTATACTGTTGTTACAGATTTAGTATTTGTAAGAACTGAAATATAGCATAATATAAACTATTTG